>CM062296.1:40922378-42122378 GCA_031216915.1 Pictodentalium vernedei
TTATAGCCCCCATGTTGTATTGAGATTGATATATCCTTAAGTTGATAATTATGTGAGAAAGATTTTTTTTATTTCTGCATTTTCTGACTGGTCTAACTCTTTTGCACTCAGTGACCTTGTTTACATCTTTGTTACACTGATATATTGTACATATAGCTGTTGATTGTTTAATTGTTTAAATAGGTCACTGACCTTGTTTACTTGAACCTTAACAGAATCCCCCAGAAACAAATAGAACATTGCAGAAACTTCCTCTTCTGGGACATTCTATCTGGTTACTATATAAAGGTTTGTCAACAGAATTCAAAAACTCATTTTAGAAAGCCATTTCAGAAGAACTTATTTTCACAGCAGTTGTTTCCATTGGAGATTATTATTGTTTCAGAACAGTGCATTTATTATAGAAGCAGTGCTTCTTTGTGATTTTGGAAGATTGATTCCAAAAGAGAATTTTGAAGAGAATCTATTCGTCTTGGAAAAGAGAATTTATACTTTCTGTGAAACAGAATAATATTATTTTGCGAAAAGCCAGGATTCTACTGGATTATTTGGAAAATACCTGTGGCGCCAATACTTCTTGGATTTTTTACTCCATTTGAATTTTACAGAGCATTTTATTATATTTTTATTGGAGACTGCTGAAATTTTCAAAGTGAAAATTTTATTACAAATCTACGGGATACTGTTTCTGAAGAGACATTCTTGGATTTAATACTACATCTACCAGCTGGTAACTTTCTTCAGAAGATACTTCACCACTGGATTACTGGATTCTGTCAAACTGTACTTTGGACTAATTCAATAATTGATAAGTACCACTGTTTTTATTTTCTGTAAACCAATTAGTGTAAAAGATCTTTGTATCATTTTTTTTTATATATATTAATTCTTTTTAATTAAATTTCAGAATAGTTAAATTCATAGTTTTGTTGCTGATTCTCAGATTTCTTTCTGTTACCAATATCATTAATAATTCCACACCGTAACAGGTGGTTAGGCGTTGTGTTCTGCATCTACCATCTGATGTTCTGCAGTTTCTTCCCTGGAAGTCTCTGTTTTGCATCAGATAGTGTATTTTTGGTAACTGATTTCGGGCCTGGGTGCCTGGGGTCTTATTTTAGTGTTTTTACACTCATTGTTTACATTTTCAACAGCCCTCTGTGTGAGGGGGGGATTTCTAAAAAATAATATCTTGATGTTATTTTAATCATAACTAGATACATTATTATTGTTCGTAAGTGTTGAATAAATTGTTTAAAATATTTTTAAAATTTTTGTCCACACTTAGGCTTGGGATCCATTGGGGCTCAACGTTACTTTTCAGAAACTTGGGCTGTTCTGAAAAAATATTTTTTCAAAATATTTTGATTTCAATTATTTTTTCTATATCAATGGATCATATTATTATTATGTATTTTGATTGCCAGGGGTTAGTGCGAGTACCAGGACTTGTTTTCTTTTCACATTGAAAGGATATTGATCAATTGTTTTAAGAGGAAGTCTTCCTCTGACTTTATTATCATTCTATATGTGGTCAGTGTACTCGCATTAACTCCTGTTCTGTATCGTATGATTTCGATGACAATATGGGAAGCGTATGTCACGGTATGTTGTTGGGGATTTGGACACTCCGGTCCTTTCCCCGCAGGGTCACTCTACTTTATCAATTTCTATTTCAGACGATCAAGATTAGGGTGATGTATCTGTGATGTCTTCCAACAGTGTGCCTCCGTCGTCACAATTAATGAAGGGCTAGCGGAAAAGTGCTCATGTAAATACGCCAATTGCCTAAGAGGACCCTAGTAGGTTCGACGGCCTTTGACGTCCGCTAGCTCGCCCGGTGTAGCGTCCATTCACCGAATGGTTCGGCAGCCGGGTTCGTCCGTTGCGGTCTAGAAGGAATTTTGGGGTGATGCGAGCACTATAAACTAACCTAATGCACACCCAGTGACGGCGGATCGGAGGGAGAACCGCAGGAAGCCTTTTAGTCCGGTTCATAGCTCGTTCCGGTCCATCCGGACGGCAAGCGAGAGAGGCCCCTCTCTCGTTCAACAACATCTGGCCCCAGATGTTGTGGTACAAAATGTGTCGTAAGCGGTGCATACGTCCGTCGCTCGGGACGCTCCGTTGTATAGGCAGTCCGCTGAGACTGCTAAGGCTTCCTCTTCTCGTCAGCGCACACGACCGCACCTTGGCTGCGTGACCGCCGATATATTACCAGCTTCGCCGATCAAGGATTCTTCGGCGACCAGGTCACACCATCCGGTAGCCAGGGACACGAGGCCTGCAGACTCCGGACGTTCGCATAGGAAGTGTGCGGGAGTCAACGTACACGGAGCTTCCGGCGGCAATGCATCGTAAGACCGCTACTGCACAGGCCTCGGGAACGGACGTGCTTTCCTTAATAGCACAGTTTATCGCAGCATCCCAGCATCAACTGAATCTGTCGCATATATTTTATCCGACGATGCTGGGTCGGGACGCTCCGCGGAAGCGGGTACGGACGTCCGAAAGTTTCATCCGGTCCGACGGGATACCGAAAGGGATTCGGAGGATTTCGAGCTTTCCCTTTCGGAACAACATATGCTGTTGTGTATGTCATCTGACTTGGTCTTCTCCAGCTTCTTTCGTCGGACCAGAATGCTGCGATGCCGGATAAGAAACTGATAGCGTCGGTGGACTTAGAAATTTTTGGTTCGGTTCAGGGACATCGTCCCTCAGTTTCGACATAGTCCAATAATGTCACACAAACTTTTGAATTATTGAACGACGCTATATATATTATTATTTTATGCTTGCTAACCAAGCATTTCTGGTTTCTTGTTTGAAGAGTTATGGAGATGTCTTTCAAAAGTGTGCCTCTGTCGTCATAGTTAATGAAGAGTTAGCGGCAATAAGTGCTCATGGAATATGTCTATCGCCTACGGAGTGACATTCGCTAGCTCACCCGGTGTAGGGTACATTCATCGAATGGTTCGGCTGCCGGGTTCGTCCATTGCGGTCTAGGAAGGAGATTTGGGTGATGCGAGCACTTTAATTACTTTAGTACTCACCCAGTGACGGCAGATTGAGGACAGATCGGAGGAAGCCTGTTAGTCCGGTTCCTGGCTGGTCCAGGTCCGTCCGGGCTGTGAGCGGGAGAGGTCCCTCTCTCGCCCAACAACATAGGGGACCGCATGTTGTGGTTCAGATATTTTACATTCGGAGCATATGTCCGTTGGTCGGGACGCTCCGTTATATTGACAGTCCGAGAGACTGTCTTTAATGCTTCCTCATCCTCACACCAGGGCACACGACCGCACATTGGCTACGTGACCTCGAGTATCCGATCAGTTTCGGCATTCAGTGATTCCACGGCGAATAGGTCGCGCCATCCGGTAGTCAAGGGACACGAGGCCTATACACTCCGTTCGCTCGCATATTGGTAGTATGCACGGGGTAGCGATCACGGAGCTTCCAGCGGCAATGCATCGTAAGACCGCTTCTCCTCAGGCCTCAGTGACGGACGTGCTATCCGAGTTAGCACAGTTGTTTCGCAGCATCCCAGCATTTGACAGTTTCTCGGTCGAATCAGGAATTATCCGACGGCGCTGGGTCGGTGCGGTCCGCGGTTGCATCAGGTACGGACGACCGAACGCTTTATAGGGTCCGACAGGATGGCGAAAGGGATTCGAAAGATTTCGAGTTTTCCCTTTAGTAGTATCGGAAGATGCCTTTCATATCTTTTGGCATTATCTTCCAGTGATTATTATTTCGGACTTCATTGCTGCGATCTTGGATAAGAGACTTATAGCGTCATTGGACTCGGATTTTTCGATCGGTTCGGGGACATTGTCCCTGACTTACCGACGTAGTCCAATATTGTCATTACAACATGTGTTTTATTTTTCGACGCTATATATATATACAAGCCTGCTACTAAGCATGATAGTTTAGTTTCTTGTCCGCGTTGCTCATTTCTGCCATTTTATCATTTATACAAATAGTTTATTTTGGCAGAGCAGGGCATACCGAGAGTTCATATGCGTCTAGACGGTGTGATTAAAAACTGCATATATTCTTTTTCGCCGTTTATGTCTTTTCCAATTTCAATGTTGGGAACGACATTATGTATAGTAAACTTAACTTAGACGCTTTATTATACGTAATCCGCCTTACTGAGGCGTTATCATTACATCTTCAAGAAAAGATTTACGGGATATTATTCTCAATGTAATTTCTTTTGAGGGCAGTAGTTTGTTCACGTATAACTCCGCCCTTCAGTGGCTGATTGGAGTTAGTTAGACGTGACGCAGCCCTAGCTACATCCACTCGCGTGGATAGTAAGGTTAAGAACTCTCAGAGTCGCTTCGTTCTCGGAGGAGCTTCTCTTCGACGGCAACTTTTCGGCAATCCATGAATTGCTCGATTTACACGTTTTCTTGTCTATCTAGTCTTACAAGAGATTCAGACTGGGGCAAACATTCGGTGGTTGACTCAGAGAGTGCCGCCGCAGTTGCCGGACCCGAGTGTGGCTGTTATGACGGTTGCCAGTCATACAGATTGGGATATAATACTGATCCCTACGGATTCGAAGTGCCAGGGTCTTTGGGTTCCGCAGTCTTTTAGCAATGATTTTTCTTCCGCGGAATAATGTTTTTTAGGCTTGCTTTATGTCATTGCATGAACATTATTCAGAAACGCATGCCCAAATTCCTGTCCTTTAATTCGACAGTAGTGGCGTATCTCCGGAACCAGGGAGGCACTCTTTCGTTTCCGTTATTCAATTTAATGGAAAGAATCCGTCTGTTGGTTATAGTACACCAAGTTCAGTTTTGGTCCGTCATATTCCGGGTCGTCTGATTGTTTTATCGGACTCCCGTTCTCTTATGGGTCGCTTGTTGCTGTCAGAATGGACTCTCAACAAACAAGTATTCAATCAGATTTGCTATCTATGGGAGCGCCCAATGATGATTTATTTATGACACAGCTTGCTAATCAATTGCAGACGTATGTGTTGGCTTGTCCAGATCTCTGAGCTAATATTCTTAACGCTCTATTGATCTATAGGACGGAATGATAGGATACGCGTATCCTCCGGCGCTGTTGTTTTAGCAGGTATTGCTAAGATAAACAACCACAATACATTTCTGTTGATAGCATCTCTATCTTCACACAGATCATGAGTAATTTTCTCTCTTGTCTACTGTGGGTTTTAACATGAAATCTTCCTCTATGTGAGGATCTTTTTCACTGGGTAAATCGTGTCATCTTTATCACAACCTGCAAGGTCGCAACCTTCATGTATTCCGTTGTGTGGTCCGTATTGCATTGTAAGCACTGTACTGGACGAGCTTTGGACGCGATTTCTTACCATAGGAGATCCTCTTCTTCGCTATTCTATGCGGCTAAAGTGGAGGCTCTTCCGTCGTGGTTGTTGGGATCATTATGTTCATATTGTTGATCCCTCCATACTACTCATTGCTATTTTTTAGTATACTTGTTTCACAAGATCTACTGCAGCCTGTTATTATTTAGGTTATAGGTTTATGTTACCTCATACCTATGCACTCTACGATAGTTTACAATTGAGTCTTTTGTCTCTTTATTTAAGTCAGTTAGTAACTTTTTGATAAATAGACTTAGAATCTTTAGATTAAATTCCTATACGGATTTTAACTTCGGTTCTTATTTAGCTAAGTAATCATTTGAGCCTCTGGAAACAGTAGTTTTCAAATTCTGACCTTTTAGACAGTAATTCTGTTGGTTTCTCTTTTACTGTAGAGTCAGTGAGTTTCATGCACTATCGATGGATGATTTTCACTTTCATAGTTTCGGAATCAATACTTCCGTTACTATTTAGGTTGGATTGTTGCATAAGAGTTAGGCTCCTATTATCCGGAACCTATTATTTTAAGGTCCTTCCGTCTTCGTATGGGCATAGGCCTTTACTCTTTCCGGGTACAGTTTATGTATTTATAAACAGATTTCTGTTTATTACTATGGGCGTAAGCTTCTTCTGTCTTTGATGTCTAGTAGAAGGACGTTACGCTCCATTTTATTGTTAATGGATTCTATTAACTATCGGTACTGCTTATAGTATATCATTGACTTAGCAGTTGTGCTTAAGATTTCGGCTCATGAAGTAAGAGTTCTTCTACTTCTTGGGCTTACATTAATAGTGTCGCTATTATAGATTTTTGAAGGCCGCTCATTGCGCTCAGCCATTCACATTCATGAATTTTATCTCAGAAATATCGAGTCCATTTCTGGAGGCCTCTATTGTTAGGTCTATTATCTACTGCTCAGAATGTCATTCACTTAACAGTTGCTACTATAGCTAGGTAGGCTGTCTGTTTCGGCAGTGTCTCCGTTCGGCTGCCCTCTTCGCTCTGGGCTATTTGACCCAGGGCAAGAAAAGGGGGGGGGGGGGAGGGTGTTCCCTTGGGTCACCTGTTTTACTATGAAAACAAGGGGATACCTCCTCCGGAGTTAGTAATTCTGAGCTGTTATTGGGATGGTTGTTTAGTGAGAAGTTTAGGTTTTTAAAATTCATTCAAGTCTTAGTTTTTAAAGTATAGCTTTTGAATATTGCATATGTCAACGGACATGATTATGCAATCCTCAGACACTTTTAGGAGTATAAGAGTCTCTATTCTCTAGACTTACTTTATTTATTGGCTTACTTTAAAAATTATTAGTATAAGGATTATATTGGATATTAATAGAGTACATGGATGTATGAAGCTCAATTTTGGAAGGTGTTGTATCTTTCTAATTTATCATAAATAAGAAAGATACATGTAAGGCCTATTACTTCTTTTCCCTACAGGGGATGACTCTATTTTATTTTATTGAGCGTATTCCATTTTGCTCTATGTCCTTGGCCCTCCAGCCTTTTTACTATTCAGCTATGTCTGGGTCATTGGTACAGTATAAAAATGTTAAAAAATTTATAGTAATTTATATATTTTTTATACTTACCAATGACCCAGACGGGGATGGCCCTCCCAGGAGTTGGGAACTCTTGCCTCCCCGCTGAGTACATAGCGCTTACCAGGCACTGGTTATTAGAATGATTAATGGCGCCAATTTCGGAACGTCCTTGACACTGCGCATGCGCAGTAGGGGCGAAGTGTGGAGGGCCTTTCAGGACATGTTTTCTTTAGTTTTAGATGCAAATTTTGGGGATTGGGGGGCAAAATTTGTGTTTGGCCCTATATTTTAAGAGTTAGCACCAGCTATGTCTGGGTCATTGGTAAGTATAAAAAATATATAAATTACTATAAATTTTTTAACTTTTATTTTTTTTAGGCCTAATTGAGCAAACATTTAGATAGATTTTTTTTTAGCAGGAAACAATACTGAAGTAGCAACAGCTCGAGTAAGATTAGATGCAACTTTGCAACACCTGGTGGAAAAAAAAGATGACAGGTAAATTCTCTTTTTTTTATACATATGTACCATTAAAACTAGAAGTCCTGTCCTGAAATGCGTACAAATAGCACGTTGATTTGCGTGTTAATCTACGCGTTATGACGATAGTAAGGCTATCAAATTCTGCACATAAGGCCTGTGCACAAGCAAAGTTTCAGCCAATGGACCTCCGGGCTACCCGGAGGTCCATTGGCAGGAACATTGCTTTTGTTTGCTATGAGTAACAAGGAGAACGTGCCATGCCTTGGCTGCCATTCGCTATGGCAATTTCGTGCAATTCCTACGCGCAATTAAGCCAAGATAAGCGCACAGTTCGTGACAGGACTTCTAGTTTTAACTGTACATGGATGTAGGGTGCTGCAAATACATTCAGGTTTCATTAGATTTGGTAACTGGTATATCAGGTTTTCATGGAGATATGCTTGGACAAGCATAAGATCTACTGTACAGTCGCCGTGGACTGGTCGTAATCCACACGTGGGCAGTGATGTCTATTCAAGCCAGAAAATAAGCTGTCATCTGCAAAATGGGGTCCCCAGAGGGTGAATTTAGTGATGCTACCCTGCACAGCAGGGTAGCATCACTAAATTTACCCTCTGTGAACTTCAATCTGAATCAGGGTCTCAAAACTATAAACAAAAAGAGGTTCCCCTGGACATACGTACATGGATATAGGGTGCTGTAAATGCATTCAGGTTTCATTAAATTTGGTAACTGGTATATCAGGTTTTCATGGAGATATGCTTGGACAAGCATAAGATCTACAGTATAGTCGACGTGGACTGGTCATAATCCACACGTGGGCTGTGATGTCTATGCAAGCCAGAAAATAAGCAGACTGTCATCTGGAAAATGAGGTCCCCAGAGGGTGAATTTAGTGATGCTACCCTGCACAGCAGGGTAGCATCACTAAATTTACCCTCTCTGAACCTCAGTCTGAATCAGGGTCTCAAAACTATAAACAAAAAGAGGTTCCCCTGGACATATGTACATGGATATAGGGTGCTGCAAATACATTCAGGTTTCATTAAATTTGGTAACTGGTATATCAGGTTTTCATGGAGATATGCTTGGACAAGCATAAGATCTACAGAATACTCGCCGTGGACTGGTCATAATCCACACGATGGGCAGTGATCATGTCTATGCAAGCCAGAAAATAAGCAGACTGTCATCTTCAAAATGAGGTT
This sequence comes from Pictodentalium vernedei, assembly GCA_031216915.1. Lineage (NCBI taxonomy): Eukaryota > Metazoa > Mollusca > Scaphopoda > Dentaliida > Dentaliidae > Pictodentalium > Pictodentalium vernedei. Next base: position 40,930,985 of record CM062296.1, read on the forward strand.
CCCAGAGGGTGAATTTAGTGATGCTACCCTGCACAGCAGGGTAGCATCACTACATTTACCCTCTGTGAACGTCAATCTGAATCAGGGTCTCAAAACTATAAACAAAAAGAGGTACCCAGGGGATAAATTGGCACAATGTATGGGATAGCATCATCAAATTCACCCTCTGGGGACCTCAATCTGCAAATGTCAGACTACTTATTTTCAGGGCCTGTGTCTATGCATGCGTTTACCAGGTACAGTAAAACCTGTCTTGAGAGACCACCTGTCTTGAGAGACCACATCTACCAGGCACCGATTGTTTTTACTCTATAATGGACCTGCTATGGGAGACCACCTGTCTTGAGAGACCACTGTGACCTGGTACCAACTTGTATTTTTATGCCATAATAGACCTGTCTTGAGAGACCGCCCTTTTTGAAGACTGAAACCATGACAAAAACTTTTTAACTGTTCTGGAATTGGAAAATCCATTGTGATTATACTAACATAATTAAAAGTATTAAAAGCTCTTAATTGGGTTTCAATTGCTAATTCATTAAAGATTGAGATGTTTTTATAAGACCCCTGTGAAAAGATTAGGATTATTGCTGAATAAACAATTTCGTACATACCTTAAATGTGACAGATAGGAATAAAAATAAACTTGTGTTGAAAATCTTTTGGTAACAAATTGACCACCTGTCTTGAGAGACCACTTTTGTGTGGCCTCTCAAGGCAGGTTCTACTGTAATAAAAATCATTATCATCAAAATTTTAATTAATGAAGCACTAGATTGTATGCAGTGCCGGTGCTTCATTAATTAAATTTTTTATGATTATCCCCATTGTGGAATCTAATATTAATATTCTTGCTTTTGTGGAAATATTGTCCGCCTGTGGAAAATGACCAGTCCACGGCAGCCATATTGTACAACCTAGTACTTGTAGACAGATTTTTCTCTCAAAGAACAAGGCCACACAAAGTAGATCTTCTGTTTCTCAGGCCATTATTTGTAAAATTTCATGCGGGCCAGCGGGTTTTTATTTTATTTTTTATTTCTGTAATTATTTCCTTTCCACCAAAAGTTCATGTCCTTGGTATGTTTTAGGCCTCATAATCTACGGAGAAGCATGGGTGGTGGTGTATTTCGTCCCCTGAGAGCAAGAAGGCTTTGCAATGCTAAAGCATTGCAGAGCCTTCTTGCACTCAAGGGACAAATTTATCAATTTTTTTTAACTTTGGTAAAATATCAGACATAAACCATTTAATTTTAATTTTTTTTTTAAGTTTGCATTGGTTATAAAAAGAGAGCATGCGGCAGCCAAAAGGACCATGCGGGAGGGCCTGAGAAACAGATTCTTTATTTTTTTAGGCCTAAAGTAAGCAATTTTGGCATTTGCAGAATTCAGTCAGTCTATTTCAGTGATGCAAGACATGCAGAGTGGATTACAACTAAAACACTTGTGGAGTGAAGGTGCCACCCTGCTAATACCTGTTGATTCTTGCTATAAATCAAAACAAGCACAGTTTTTCGTCAATCGACCTCCAGATTCAGCCCCAAAGATCGATTGTCTGAAACTTAGCTGCATTCTTATGTTTTTTTCCGAGAACAGGATTTTTTTTTTTGTCCTGACAGAAATGGCACTTCACATGTGTTTTAGTGGTGATCCAGCCTCCACATCCCGATCATGACCCCCAGCCCCCGGCAATTCCAATGAAACACTGCTTGTTTACTGTGGTAAACAAAGTGTTTTACTGGTAAAATAGGACTCAAGTCACCAATGCTTGGGGGGAAGTCCTCTAAAATGGGCAACATGGGTATGAACGATTGACTGAACTTCTCTTTATCTCCATGTTGTGGTCACGAATAGTAATTGTACAGAAATATGTGACCTTAACCCTTTACCCAACGCAGACGATTTCAAAATTTCTTATTTTAAATATCATTTTTTAAATTTTTTCAAAAAATTTCCACAAAACCATATCATGTGACCCATCTTTGGAACGAAATATTTTTTCAGCTACTGAATTTGCATATTACGCGGGCGGATGCAGGCGATTCATTGGGTAAAGGGTTAAACACCAATACATAAATGCATACAGTTAAAACTAGAAGTCCTGTAATGAAATGCGCACAAATAACACGTTGATATGCGCGTTATGTCCCAATTAAAGCTATCATATTCTGTACATATGGCCTGTGCACAGGCAATGTTTCAGCCAATGGACCTCCGGGTAACCCGGAGGTCCATTGGCAGAAACATTGCTTGTGTTTGCTATGAGTAACCAGGAGAACCTGCCGTGCTTTGGATGCCATTCGATATGGCAATTGTGCGCAATTCCAATGTGCAATTAAGCCTAGATAAGCGCACTATTCGTGACAGGACTTCTAGTTTTAACCGGTAGAGTGCTAAGTTATTTTTGGTCATAAAAATTTGTTCCTGCATCTTTGCCTTGTTACAATTTATGGGATCTTGGCACTCTCCCATAAATTGTAACAAGACAAACCCATATAGACTAAGTAATTTCGCTTCTAAGATAATGTGAAGCACATCCACAGAATATGACACCTTTAGGCTGGGGTACCTCTCTTCATATTAAAGCCCTGATAGTGGCTCCTAGCACTCTACCAGTTAACTGTACATACTGTACATGACCAACGGTAGCTTCAGGGTTCATTATGTGCCTTTATGATTTGTAGTTTAGTAAGGCAGGAAACTGTTCAGTTTTTGCCTATGAATCTTTTAGCCATACATGTTTTCAAATCTTCCCATGGTTGCTGAGAATATACTCCTAACCTGGTGTTGGAGAGAAAGTGGGAGAGGGGTGGCAGGCCTTGTGAAATTCACCAGACTGCCAGACAAATCTGGTACGTTTTCAACCAGTCTGACCAAAATCGAAAGAATACAGTGCCAAATGTCAGGCAACTAAAAGTGCCTTAATGAAGAATTATGCTATTATATCTTAATGAAAAACCTGTATTTATTGAGTATTTTACTGTATGGTCGCCATGGACTGGTCATTTCCCATGTGTGGGCAATATTTCCACGAATGCATTAATATTACATTCCAAACACTAATTACAGGAATAATCTGTAAAAATTTAATTAATGAAGCACTGGGGGCACGGTGCCTCAGGAGGTAGAGGTGCAGGCTGCAAGCCGAGAGGTCCTCGGTTTGATTCCTACCTGCAGCAACCACATTATGTCCTTGGGCAAGACACTTCACACCCATTGCCCACGGTGACACTGTGTACTAAGGCCTACTGCACGTTGTTGGTGCATGTGTCTTCAACCAATGCTTGACTGGTGTCAGTATGTTCAAGAGCCTGTCAGTTGCTCACCATTGCTCGCTGGTTCTCTCTGGGTACTCTGGCTTCCTCCACCTGTAAAACTGTCCAACACGAGGTGACCCTGGCTGTTGAAAGTGTCATTAAACCCCAATAAATAAATTAATGAAGCACTGGATACAACCTGATGTGCCATTAATTAAAATTTTGCTGCTGATGACTTTCATTACCTGGTAAACACGTGTGCACAATACTGCCCATGCACGAATTATCATCAGTCCATGTTGACTGTACTGTAAGCTCTCTTAATGTGAAGTTACCATTTCCACATAGATGTGTGAATTCAATGAGTTTTGCTTCAGTGTTTTCTTACTGGTAAATCCTCTTCCTGACTCGTAGTATTTCCATATTTACCATTTACCAGATCTAATGCCCTGTGAAAGTTGAGTCATTTTCACAGTGCTGGGATGGGGGAATTGAAGGTCATGAAATTTTCAACAGAATTAGAGATGTTATGTGTTGATGTATGGCACTTAATGTTTCATTGCATATCATATTTCTATTAGTATTTTTATGTTCACATCATGGAAACCATAAACCCAAGCAAACTCTCTAGGGGTCCATTTATACTTCTTTACCGTTTTTACAGAATTTAAAGGTTATGGTCAGGCCTGAAAATAAGCAGTCTGACATTTGCAAAATGAGGTCCCCAGAGAGTGAATTTGATTATGTTATCCCATACAGTTGGCCAATTTATCCTCTGGGTACCTATTTCTGTTTAGTTTTGAGACCCTGATTCAGATTGAGCTGCACCGAGGGTAAATTTAGTGATGCTACCCTGCTGTGCAGGGTAGCATCACTAAATTCACCTTCTGGGTACCTCATTTTGCAGATGACAGTCTGCTTATTTTCTGGCTTGGTAATGGTTGGGGTGAAACATCATGTTTTAGTGATACCTGTCCATGTACTCTAATAAGGTGTCTTATAGTCCCAAGGATTCATGCTCGGTGCATGCTCATTCCTTCCCCAGTCTTGTAAGTAATAGTTTCATTTTATCAGACCTGAAGTCCTGTGCGAGTTGGTTCAGTTTTTCAAGGACTAGGAGTGTCCATTTCAATTTTCATCGCTGGCAGAGATAAAAAATATATGGGTTAATGATCCTGAAACACATATCCGGATGATTTTCATGCAAGTTTTGAATGCTTAACAACTTGAGCCGGCCTAGAAATGAAGACGGTATTGTGTAACCCATTAACAAGCTATCCTCAGTGACATGGTGGTAACCTATAGATGGTGATTAACTGATAAGGATTTTTGACCGTCATCTGATTTTAGACTGTCATCTGCTTGCCGATTAGTTGAGCACACAATCTGCTGAGTGCCAATGTCAGATAGTAACAACCAAAAGGAGTAGTATGTTTAAAAATGCATAGAACAGGTAGTGTTCAACTGATAACCAGAAATGGTTGCAGACCGATTACCGGTTATTTGAGCTCACAATCGGCCGATTCTGATGCCGATCCCGATTGTAATACCATGCACTACTAGACAAGTCGGGGCTCGAAAGAACTACATTAAACTAAAAATTTTTCTTTGTTGACTGGAGTCGTAGTAAAATTACCAGTCACGCACACTTGGGCGGTAAATGTGGCTCGACTGATAATTTTACTGCGACCGGAGTCAATGGAGTACAACCTTCACTTTCCTGGTATGAACTGGCGATTGCAGCAAGTACGTTCAATTGTGACCTTCACTTGTCGTTTAAGTTGTGTATCCCGTAAAAGGGGCGTCTGGAGAGATTAAGCATACACACTGTGGTTCTTTCTCAACTTTATTGAATGGTATCATTGGCATCATTTTACATTAGCAGTTGAACAAGATAATAAAATGCGATTAATGAATCATTGCAAAATGCTTGGCAACAATCGGTTGAACCGATGTTCCAGGAGCCGTTGCCATTGTCATCTCATTGCCTACAATCGCCCGATTGTGGTGGCTGGTTCCGATCATTGGTTGAACACTAAGAACAGGGTTACTTTTACAGTGCAGTCAGGTTGATTGGTTTGTTGACCCGAAGAGTGTGTCAGTGTGTGTACTAAAATAAAAATACGACATCAGTGGAAACAAGGTAACAGCACAGCGTCTTTGATCAACCTTAACTTGTTTCTGCTGATGTCGCATTTCATTGAGTCATCACACAACATGAGGCATGTGTGTCATGAGCAGCAATCAAGGGGAAGATCAGACCAATCAATGAGATTAGGCCAATCTTGATTCCTACCAATCATTGTGGCAACTTATTAAGTTTGTTACTGCTTGTATGAGATTGTTAATCAAACATAAATACAAACAATGTTGATCCAGTGGTGCTCCATGTAACCATTGGCATGGACCGATGTTCAAATACTTCTACCTATGGTCAATCGATGGCTTAAAATTGGCCGATGTCAGATGCAATTGCTGAACATCGATTAATGACTACCAAAAGCCCCCAAAAAGTGTTTTGATGCCTTTCTGCCTTCCCTGTTTTATTATGCTAACCATGCTATTTACGTCTTAACAGAATTTTTACCAAATGAATACCAACAATTAGCACTTTGGTAAGATCATATGTAAGTTATTGCTATTTAGTTTTTGCTATTTATTTTGGCAGAAAATGGATGCATTGCACAACCCTTCATGACTCAAGTCAGTCCCAACAGATTGTCAAGTCTGTCTGGCAAACATTCAGGATTAGTAATTTAATTTATGTGTATTATTCTGGCATAACTTGTAATGTAACCTTCCCCCACACCCCACAGTATTAGTGGTTGTTTGTGGGTTATTTCCCTGAATGTTGAGTGTCAACATCATTCAGTAGAGTGATTTTAGGTTACCACTTTTTCCAAACTGAGAGGCCGATTTGAAACAAATTTGATATGAAGTATTAATTAGAGATGGGCAATATACCGAAAAACCGAACCGATACCGATATCATGGGGACACCGAAAAACCGAACCGACCCAATCTTTGAATACCGAAGCCAACGGTATTTTCAATTTTCCCTGTGCATTCGCTATTTATAAGGCCTTGATGAGGATTGATAGCAGTTGAAGTGTTCATTTTCATGTAAGAAGTGACTGATTTTATTTTTCAGTTTTGTTAAGCCTTAAGGACCAGGGCAGTTGTACTAAATTATCAATAGTCTACGACCTGTACATGTCCAGTTGCTTAGCAGTGATTTCTAGCCAAGTCTTGGCTGCCTTAACAGGCAGCCAAGACTTGGCTAGAAATCACTGACCAGATAATTTTACAACTGTCATCAGGCCCACCTAACGATGACATCTTCAGGACACACACTCTATGATTCTATGATTACAGACGCCTTAAGTGGAGCTTGAAAAGTTAAGGCGTAATTAGAACAAGTCACCAAATTACTGTAGATATGATCTGTGTTGACAAAAGAATGACAATGTTGAGCCCATCAACAATGACATGTGTAGCTCTGTGATAGAATGATACAAGAACAACTTATTCTGTATTTTTCTGACATTCCCCGTGGGAACCCCGGGAAGTAAGCAGCACTTGTTTACTGTGGTAAACCAGTTCCGCTTTACTAGTAAAATAGGTCCCAGTCACCAATGCTTGGGGTGAAAGTCCTCTAAAATGGGCAACATGTTGATCAACGATTGACTTAACTTGACTTCATCTCCATGTTGTGTCACGATTAGCCATGGTGCATAAATATGTGACGTTAACCACCAACAAACAAACAAACAAACATTTTTCTGACATGGATTCCCCTTTGGTACTATCAGTGAATCTGAAGTCACATACCGAATACCGAACCGATACCGCGGTATCCCCACACAAAAATACCGAAACCGATACCGAACTCAAAATTCCAACACCGCCCATCTCTAGTATTAATGGGTCATAAGTACTTGATTTATGCAAAAAATATTTTTCAAAATGTCTCCTGGGAACCATTATCCTTTTCATCAAACACTACATACAGGCAGGTTAAGCTACAGTGTCATTGACACTTTCATTCTAGTTCTTGTAGTACATTAACCCTTTACCCAACGAAGACGATATCAAAATTTATTATTTTAAATAACATTTTTTCAAATTTTTCAAAAAATCTCAACAAAACCATATCATGTGACCCCTCGCTGGAACGAGCTTGGCGAGCTTGTTCCAACGAGGGGTTACATGATATGGTTTTGTTGAAATTTTTTGAAAAATAATATTTTTTCAACTGCTGAATTTGCATATTGCGTGGGCGGATGCGGCCGATTCGTTGGGTAAAGGGTTAAGATGCATTTGAAATGTAGGAAGTATATATTGCAATGGAAAATGACTGAATTTACATTAAGCAGCTGTATAATGATGCCACCACCCTGTGGTGCTCTTGTGTTACTATGGCATTTATAAATGTTGCTCTCACAGGGGTATAACAGTACTCTCAAATTCTAAATATTTAAGAACTGGAAATTGATTCTTGCAACACGAATTCATGTATTTATATTTATTTATTGGTGTTTACGGTCACATGCTTATACACAATGGCTAATCATGACCGTGACAGTTTTACAGGTGGAGGAAGCCGGAATACCTGGAGAGAACCACCGAGCAGCGACGAGCAGCTGCCAGTTCCCCAACATCTGAACTTCACACTGTAGCATGCGCAGGGTTAGATTGGTTGAAGACATGTGCATCATCGACATGCAGTACGCCTTAGTACACGGAGACAGCGTGCCCCCATGTGGACAATCAGGGTTAAGTGCCTTGCCCAAGGACACAACGTGGGAGTCCGAATCGATCACTCAGATGGTCACCCATCCGAGGACTAACCAGGCTCGACATTGCTTAACTTCTGTGATCTGACGAGAACCGGTTACCGCAACGCCATCGTGCCCCCCCCCCCCCCCCCCCACACACACACACACACAAATTCATGACAATCAAAACTAATTCTCGAGAATTGAGACAAGTTTTAAGGCCTGATGATGAATAATTAAAATAATCATTATGTTTGTATCTCTTTTCAGCTCACAGCTATATGACAGTGATTTCCCCATAGATGTTATAAACAGGTATTTAGCTGTTAACCCTTTGAGACTTTATTAGCTGCAACAAGCAGCTCTATATGTGGCAATATCTGTCTGTCTGTCTGTCGGTCTGTCTGTCTGTCGGTCTGTCGGTCGGTCGGTCGGTCACCAACAAGTTTAAAAACACCATAACTCCTAAAATACTTGATGGAATGACACCATACTTGATATGCAAGTGTATCTTCAAGATGTCTACACCCTCTCAATACTGCAAGTCATTCAGATAATTTCTGTCACATTTATGGACTTGTCACCAAGTTTTTTTGTCATCAACAAGTTTTTTTGTCACCATTGAGTTTTAAAACACCATAACTCCTAAAATACTTGATGGAATGACACCATACTTGGTATGCAAGTGTATCTTCATGATGTCTACACCCTCTCAATAGTGCATGTCATTCAGATAATTTCGGTCACATTTATGGACTTGTCACCAACAAGTTTTTTGTCACCAACAAGTTTTAAAACACCATAACTCCTAAAATACTTGATGGAATTACACCATACTTGGTATGCAAGTGTATCTTCATGATGTCTACACCCTCTCAATAGTGCATGTCATTCGGATAATTTCAGTCACATTTATGGACTTGTCACCAACAAGATTTAAAACATCATTGGCATTGCACAAATCGTCGCAGCTTCGGCACGGTGACAGTGCGCTCTAGTTTATCCTGACGTTCAAACATCACTGGGAATTCAGTTTCTTCAACATTTTTCAAAATGTGACGTCAAACATCGGAAAGTACAAATAACGAGATATATTTCACATTAGTGATTAACTGGTTGAGGACTGGATCATTTATGGTGGTCTGAATTTGTTATTTAAAACTGGTTTTATTACAAATTATTGGAGAGTGCCCACAGGCAATCTCCAATAATTTGTAATAAAACAAATTTATATAAAACAAAATATTATTTGTGTTTGACTGAATAGGAAATATAAGCAAGGAAAGTGTTGGCTTTTAGTCTGGTATCCTCATTTTTTTTGAAAGCCCTGATAGTGGCTTCCAGCACTCAACCAGTTAAGAAGTCTTGAGAGCAGGATTATATTAGTATTTTAAGCTGTGATAACATTTAGCTCAATGGTTGTCACTGAGCACTATTTGGGGGAAAATAGGAATTGAGGTTAAAACTTTAAAAAATCAAAAAATAATAACAAAACAGATGACCACTAAGTATCAACGTGCTGTTTGATTTTGTACGCCATAAGATGTACAAAAGTATCAAACGGTTAAATTATAAAACTGTTTGATAATGTATGATACAGGGATTGTAGTGTTGTGTTGGTAGCGGGTTTTTTTTTTAGCTTTGATTTTTGATTTTGTTTTGGCTAAAAGCTTTGTTTATAGGTCAGTTTGGGGTTTTTACTGTAGAACTTTTGTGCATTTATTTAAAAAAAATGTCATAAAGTAACAATAAAAACGTCATTTTGACTTCAATTTAACTATTCTAAAATTTAATAAAAAATGGAATATGGAAAGAAAACGATTCAATATCTTTTACACTGTATGGTTTACCGAAAAATGAAACAGAAATACTTATGAGTTAGTCCAAAATAAAGTTCAATAGAATCCAATAATGGCATGATGAAGAAACTTTCCAGCTGGTATGACAGTGGAACCCTGTTAATTGAATAGCCACTTTGCCAATAAAAATTATCCAATTAACAGGAGTATTCAATTAACAGGGATTTGTCCCTTTCCTGTATTCTAGAGATAAACTGAGCATTTACTCTATTATATCTTGTTTGACAGAGCTCCACGAGCTCTGTCAAACAAGATATAACAGATTAAATGCCTCTACTGGATGTACTGAGGCCAAATAGGTCTATAAACAAAGGAAAACTAGGAAGAGTCAGGGTAATTTCTCGACAGGTTACAAGATTTTTTATTGAATTGACAGGAGTTTACTCTGTAACCCATATTCAATTAACAGGTCAAATTTGTACTGGAGGTATGGTAAATGGTTTTGTGTTGGAAAATTATATTCAATTAACATGGATATACAATTAAGAGATATCCAATTAAGTGGGATCCACTGTACAATGTCAGAGAATGTATCTCTTGAAACTGAGCATTTAAATTGTAATGAAATGTTCACTCAGAGTTCAGCAGTCTCCAAAAATTCCAGTAAAGCACTCTGCGAAATTCAAATGGAATTAATATCCAACATGTATTTGCTCCTCAGGTAGTTTGAAAATTATTCAGTTGAATCCTGGGTTTTCACAAGAGTAAATTGTGGCTCACACAAGAAGAATGAATTTTCTGCTTGTTTTATGTCTGTCTGTCTGTTTTTTATGTTACCACCTCTCCCTCCAACATGCTTTAAGCTACAACTTTCATATTTGGTACATGGATAAATGGTTCTGAGGGGATGATGCTCGCTCAAAATTTTTTTTTCAAAATCCAAGATGGTGGAATGGCGGCCATTTTTGTTGTGTTTTTAAGCTTTTTTTTCTCTATTTTCATGTTACCTCCCCTCCCACCAACATGGTTCAAGCTACACTTTGCCTATTTGGCACATGGATAGTGGGTTGGGAGGGGATGATGCATGTTCAATATTTTTTCTTCAAAATTCCAGATTGTGGCATGGTGGCCATTTTTGTTGTGTTTTTTAAGCTTTTTTCTCTATTTTATGTTACCCCCCCCCCTCACTCCAACATGGTTCAAGCTACACTTTTTATATCTGGCACATGGATAGAGGGTTGTAATGGGATGTTGCACGTTCAATATTTTTTTTCAAAAATTCAAGATGGCGCCATGGCAACCATTTCTTTTGTGTTTTTTAAGCTTTTTTCTCTCTTTTATGTTACCACTGCTCCCTCCAACATGGTTCAAGCTGCACTTTTCATATATGGTACATGGATAAAGGGGTTGTGAGGGGATTATGCACGCTCAATATTTTTTTTTCAAAATCTAACATCTGTCTGTTTGTCCGTCTGTCTGCCTGTCTGTCTGTTTTTATGTTACCACCTCTCCCTCTAATATGCTTCAAGCTACACCTTTCATATTTGGTACATGGATAAATGGTTCTGAGGGGATGATGCACAGTCAATATTTATTTTTCAAAATCCAAGATGGCAGAATGGCGGCCATTTTTGTTGTGTTTTTTAAGCTTTTTTCTCTATTTTATGTTACCACCCCTCTCTCCAACATGCTTCAAGCTATGCCTTTCATATATGGTACATGGATAAAGGGTTGTGAGGGGATTATGCACGCTCAATATTTTTTTTTTCAGAATCCAAGATGCTTATATACTCTAGTGTCTTCTGTGACAAAAACACCTTATGTCACAAAAGTGCCGTAGGGGACTAATACCACCTCAGTGGTCAAACATTTGTTTTTCAAAAAATTTCAACAAAATCATATGTATCTCATCATTGGAATAAGCTCATCGAGCTTGTTTCAATGAGGGGTCACATGATGTGGTTTTATTGAAATTTTGGGAAAAAAATGGAAAAATGATATTTAAAATAATCAGTTTTGATATCGTCTGCATTGGGTAAAGGGTTAATTTCATATGCTATTTTCATTTGTTTTTATTCAGTCAGTCTTTATTACAGTTTTATTTTTAAAAATGCATTGAACTTCAAACCGAAAGGTACACGGTTTGATCCAGCCCAGGAATAACTGCATTTTGTCCATGGTCAAGGCATTTCATAGTCATTGCCCATGCAGCTCACAATGGCACTGTGTACTAAGGCGTATTGCATGTTGATGGTGCACTTGCCGCCAATGAACGCTTACACTTCTTGTGTGGTGTTAGTAATTTGGTGGGTCTGACAGTTGCTTCTCACTGCTTGGTGGTTCTCTTTGGCTGTGTTGGCTTTCTCCATCTATAACCTTCACCCTGGCTGTCAAAAGTGTCATTTAAACATTCTTCCCCACCCCCTCCCCCAAATACCCAAATAAAAAAATTATGGAAACATAACCCAGTGGAGTAAGAAAAGTATTTGCTTTTTGTGATCGCATCAGAATCAACTCAAGGCTATTTAATTTATAACATCATGAGTAGATGGTGAGTTCTGCATCACAATAAGGTCTGTACCTCCCATGGTCAGTGTCACAGGTCAATATTTTGTTTGTCCATCAGTTCTCAGCATTCTATTGGTTAGAACCATAATTTCCTAACCACTGAATATTGATGGACAAAACTCGGTGCGCCTATGTGTATTATAGATGGTATGTATTTTGCCACTGAATATTTAGGGAAGGAATGGTGGGTTATACTTAATAGAGTTGTGCCTTCAAACTCAAGCTCACATGTCAACATTCAGTTTGTTTGAGCCATAAGAATTTGTCTGACATCAACATTTAGCCATCCGTGTATAGATTATATTAAATAACTGATACTTTTTAAGGATACATGTGCTTATCTCCGTTTGCACCTGCACCATTCTATTAATGTGTCATTTATTTATGTAGGGTGAGGCTGTTTGCCAAATCCATTTCTGTTTCAAGAAATAAAATATTGTTTAAACATTTTGTTTGGCTGTGCCCTAATTTCTTGCCTGCTGAATGTACAGTTAAAACTAGAAGTCCTGTCATGAAATGCGCACAAATAGCACGTTGATATGCGCATTAATGTACGCATTATGGCCCAAGTAAAGCTATCAAATTCTGTACATATGGCCTGTGCACAAGTAATGTTTCAGCCAATGGACCTCTGGGTAACCCGGAGGTCCATTGGCAGAAACATTGCATGCGTTTGCTATGAGTAACCAAGAGAACCTGCTGTGCTTTGGATGCCATTCGATATGGCAATTGCGCGCAGTTCCAACGTGCAATTGAGCCTAGATAAGCGCACTATTTGTGACAGGACTTCTAGTTTTAACTGTAGTGTCAACAAACTTTATAAAAATATGCATTATCAATAAATCAATAAATGGTTTGTCTATGACCACAAGGCAGGGTCCTGGATCAACTATTTGGTCGCCGGACATTTCCCCATCGGACATTTCCCCATCCGGACATTACCCCATCCGGACATTACCCCATCCCATTTAGGCCGGACATCTCCCCATCAGACATTACCCCATTCTGCTTAATAGAAAAACGGTCAATTCCCCATGTGGACTTTTCACCATCCATTTCTTAATTTTTTGTGGGTCCGTTATTCAATCGAGTTGATTGATAAACTGTGGTGTCTTCATTAATGTAAATGTCAATGAATGCATCTGTGTTTATCAAACAACTCTATAAGAAGTGTTTATAAGACATTTGAGTTCTGTTTTCGTAGCAATTTACAGTTACCTTTTGTTGAGATGATTGATAAGCGGTCATGTCTTCGCCGAGATGAAATTCAATGAATACATCACTTTTTATCACACAAGTGGATTGAACAGTATGGATGTTTTCATTGCAACTTTAATATTTGTTCTTTCTGTCAAGCTACTTTTGTTCAAAAATATTGTTAAGTTGATTGATAAACAGTTGTGTCTTCATTGAAGTAAATGTCAATGAATGCATCAGTGTCTATCAAACAACTCAACAAGAAGCATGTGTAAGAGATTTATAAGCAAACATTTATATACATATATACATACACTTGTAACCAGATCAGAATTCTTGTTTTTTTATTATTGATGTTGTGTTTTCATTGTTGTGGAATTCAGATTGTGCTAAAATGTGCTAATGCCTATACCATATGCCGAGATGTTGTTTTTTCGAGGTATAAAAGAATGAAAAATGAAAACTTTTTAAGAGTTATTTGTCACTCATTCACATGTGGAAGCTGTCAGCTGCATTGGACATGGGGTAATGTCCAATGGGGAAATGTCCACCTCCGATGGGTTAACTCTGATGGGGAAATGTCTGCCCTCGATGGGGAAAGGTGTTAATATACGATGGGGAAATGTCCGTCTCTGATGGGGGAATGCTGATGGGGAAATGTCCGTCCTCGATGGGGAAATGTCCAGATGGGGAATTTTCCGATGGTGAAATGTCCTGATGGGGAAATGTCCTATGGGGAAATGTCCGTGCACCCAACTATTTATTTGTCTGGCCGTCTATTGTCAACATTTTGTTTGTTGGAGCTATAACTGAATTAGGTATCAACCATTTGTAAAATTTTATACTACAGTCCATATTTACAAAGTAAAGGTCACAGACAATAAGACAGCAAATGTCAAATTGCTCTAATTTTCATCAAGGAGGCAACTGCCTCTGAAAACTCTGTCCTGACAGAGCTAGACAGGCTAATATTTATTGTTTATCTGGTCTTAATTTTTCCTCTGTTTGGTTTTTCTTTTAGTGATCCATCGCCTCTACCGTCACCTAGAAAGCAAATATCTTTACTTCCATCAAAAACGAATAGAAAGAGGAAGAGAAAAGACGAAGATGGAGTATACCAGAATTCTCAGCAAAGTATGCTATCCATTTACCGTATTTACTCTATGTATTGGGACAGCTAAAAATAATTATTTTCACAGGTGTCCCAATTGTTAGAAAATGGGGAAAGAACACAGCCTGGTTTTGATTTGATGCTGAATAAAGTTGTGTGTGATTCGTTTTCCATCACTATATACGAAAATCGCCGTCCAATTTTTTTTTATATTTTCATTTTTTCCTTCCAAAACATAGCTTATGATCCCTCATTGGAACGAGCGCATTGCGCTAGTTCCAATGAGGGATCATAAGCTATGTTTTCGAAGCAAAAAATGAAAACTTTTAGTTACTCAAGAATTTTTTTTATGAGTGTCATCTGCTACTAGCGACGGGCCAACTGGAAACAAATCTCCTGAATGTCCCAAACTTTGGAGCATAAAAAAATATAGTTTTCTGGAAAAAATGTGTGTCCCAAATCATAGAGTGTCCCAATACATAGAGCAAATACGGCACTAGAAGCCTGCGAATCTTTTTTTTTTTTGTTGTTGTTGTTCATTTTTTTGTGTCATTCAATAAATTGGAAATCAAATCAACCTCAACCGGGTTCGTATTGAATATATAAAGAAAAATTAGAGGACTTTGAAAGTGCCTGAAATGTACTTGAAAATAAATGTTTAGATAAGTGGTTGACCTGTTTTGATAAATATATGTGCCTGTTAGTTGCTATTTTCTGTGATTCTTTTGCTTAATTTGCTGTTTGCTTTCTCTTAGAGAGCTTTCCAAGGTTCACTATTAGAGTGGGTATTGTTGCTATGGAATACATTATAAGATTTCAATTAGGGCTGCTGTGACTATTCGATTAATCAACTAACCTTTGGAAGATGCTATAGTCGACTATTATTTTTCATAGTCGACTATTTTTTTAGTTGTATCCATCATGCCACTGAATGATAATGTTGGTTTGGGAGGGGCACGTAATGTTTCTCTGTACTTACTATCCTTCGTATTCATTGTTTATACAGTCGAACCCTGTTAATTGAATAGCCAGTTTGCCAATGAAAATTATTCAATTAACAGGAGTATTTAATGAACAGGAATTATGTCACTTTCCTGTATTCTAGAAATAAACGTGGCATTTATCTATTATATCTTGTTTGACAGAGCTCAATGAGCTCTGTCAAACAAGATATAATAGATTGATTAAATGCCTGTAATGGATGTACTGAGGCTAAATAGGTCTATAAACAAAGGAAAACTGGGGAGAGTCAGGGTAATTTCTCGGTAGATTACACAACATTTTATTCAGTTAACAGGAGTTTACTCTTTAACCTATATTCAATTAACAGGTCAAATTTGTACTGGAGGTATGGTGAATGGTTTTGTGTTGGGAAATTATATTCAGTTAACAGGGTTATTCAGTTAAGAGATGTCCAATTAAGTGGGCTCTACTGTATCATGAAAATAGACAGAATTTTGACTTCACTCTTGCATATTATCTCATGAAATGGACGTTGTCATACCTAAACTCTGTTCTGCATCAAGCTATTGTGAACAAATTGATGATAATCCATGTTAATTGTTGCCACTTTAAATCCAATAAATTTAATATCAAAGTAGAATTTACTGACACTGGCTAAATTACTGAATGAATTTTCATACTTTGAAGTGTTAGCATCATGTGACATAAAGTTGATGATTTCGGTGAGGAATTCCCGGTAAACCCTTGTATTTAGATGATCCGATTGACTTGAATAAACACTGAATGCTGTATTCCTGGCAATTTTCATCAAGCAACAGTTTCTAGATCATCCAAATGAAAACTTCACATTCCAGGTAGTGCTTTGATTTTCACTTGTGTTGTCAGGATTAGAGCTGTAGGTTAACCGAAACCGAACCGAGGTTTTTGTTTTTTTTAAAAAACCGAAACGAAACCGTTGACATCCCGTAATCTAAGGTTTTTCGTTTTTTATTAAATACTCTCTTGCTGCAGAAATTCACAGAATGTAGCCATCCCAGAGTAGTGAGAGGACCCAGACACTGCCAATGGCAGTGTCTGGGTGCTCTCACTACTCTGGGAAGGCTATACATTCTGTGAATTTCCGACATTTCAGTTTAGTTGTGTTTGCAGCTTTCCTCAAGTTGCGTGTAGGTGTCAGACCTCGGAAAATGGCCAAGCACAATAAAAGTTCTGTATATTTAGGTAATTATTATATTGGCCTTCCTGGTTCTTCATGTATTATAGCTTATTTCGGGCATTCATTGAGTTTCACTCATTTTCACTACCATTCAGTTATGACTCCGGACATAAGAATGAGTTTTATTGAATTTTACTTGGCCTCATGAACAAACCGAAAACCGAACCAAACCGAGGTTTTACTCCACCTGAAAAACCGAAACCGAACAAGAAATTTAAAAACCTACAGCTCTGTTTTATCAACATGTTAACAGAAACTGCAAAACAATGTCAGAATTTAAGACAACATTTGAATTTTTATATCAGTGTATGTCAGCATAACATGGACGCAATATGTGAATGACTAACCGTCGACTATCACAATGGACTAGTTGACTCTGAAAACCGATAATCGTGGCAGCCCTAATTTCAGTAAGGCCTATAAAAGTTAAACATTTGTTTCTCACGCCCTCCCGCATGGTCCTTTTGGCTGCCATATGTTCTCTTTTTATAACCAATGCAAACTTAAAAAAATTCAAATTAAATGGTTTATGTCTTATATTTTATCCAAGTTAATAAAATTGATAAATTTATCCCTTGACTGCAACAAGGCTTTAGCATTGCAAAGCCTTGCACTAAGGGGACGAAATACACCACTACAAATGCTATTTTGAAGATTAAGAGGCCTAAAGCATAAACCAAACCAAGAACATGAACTTTTGATGGCAAAGAAATAATTACAAAAATAAAATAAAGAAACAACCGCCCACATGCAGTTTTACAAAAAATTGCCTGAGAAACCGAAGATCTATTTTGTGGGGCCTAACTAGTATGTATACATGTACAAACTCAAGGGTGATTAACTCTTAACCTGCTAATTATGTTTATCTATCTGTCCATAGACATAATTTTGTCCGGAGATTTTCTCAGACCTTTATGGACTTGTCCTCGAAACTTGGTATGAATATTCACCATCATGGGAACCAGCGTAACTGCGATTAAAGTTCCAGTTTGACTATTTTAACCAGTGTTTTGCCCCTTTTTGACTTGTCTTAGAATGCTAGAATTTTGTACTCAGATTTTCTCAGATGTTTGTAGGTTGATTTCTTTGAAACTTGGTATGGATGTTCACTACCATGGGAACCTGTGCAGTTGCAATTATAGTTTTGATCAGTCTTTTTTTTTGCCAGAGTGTTACGGTGTGGAATTATTAATGATATTGGTAACAGAAAGAAATCTGAGAATCAGCAACAAAACTATGAATTTAACTATTCTGAAATTTAATTAAAAAAAATTAATATATAAAAAAAAAATGATACAAAGATCTTTTACACTAATTGGCTTACAGAAAATAAAAAAATACAATGGTACTTATCAATTATAGAATTAGTCCAAAGTACAGTTTGACAGAATCCAGTAATCCAGTGGCGAAGTATCTTCTGAAGAAAGTTACCAGCTGGTAGATGTAGTATTAAATCCAAGAATGTCTCTCAGAAACAGTATCCCGTAGATTCGTAATAGAATTTTCACTTTGAAATTTCAGCAGTCTCCAATAAAATATAATAAAATGCTCTGCAAAATTCAAATGGAGTAAAAATCCAAGAAGTATTGGCGCCACAGGTAATTTCCAAATAATCCAGTAGAATCCTGGCTTTTCACAAAATAATATTATTCTGTTTCACAGAAAGTATAAATTCTCTTTTCCAAGACGAATAGATTCTCTTCAAAATTCTCTTTTGGAATCAATCTCCAAATTCACAAAGAAGCACTGCTTCTATAATAAATGCACTGTTCTGAAACAATAATATTCTCCAATGGAAATAACTGAAGTGAGTCTTTTTGAAAGGCTTTCTAAGAATGAGTTTTTGAATTCTGTTGACAAACCTTTATATAGTAACCAGATAGAATGTCCCAGAAGAGGAAGTTTCTGCAATGTTCTATTAGTTTCTGGGGGATTCTGTTAAAGTTCAAGTAAACAAGGTTATTGACCTATTTAAACAATTAAACAATCAACAGCTATATGTACAATATATCAGTGTAACAAAGATGTAAACAAGGTCACTGAGTGCAAAAGAGTTAGACCAGTCAGAAAATGCAGCAATAAAAAAAAATATCTTTCTCATATAATTATCTACTAAGGATATATCAATCTCAATATAATATGGGGGCTATAACACACCCCGCCTTAAAAGAAAAAGTTTGAAGGTACTGAAAACTTTTTACATAATTTTAGCAGACTCTGACTGGTTTACAATACACACACACCATAATCTTCACAATTTTTTTTTTTTTAATAAACATATATACACTTGAAGTGAATAGGGACCGATCATATCATTTTAAATTAGGATATTCTGGAAAGAGCATCAGCTACAACATTATCTCTTCCCGAAATATGCCTAATCTCTAAATTATATTCTTGAAGGGCTAAACTCCACCGCAATAATCTTTGATTCTTGTTTTTCATTTTATTGATAAATGTTAAGGGGTTATGATCGGTGTAAACTGTAATTGGACATTGGGTGGTTCCTAGATACACATCAAAATGTGTTAATGCCAAAATTAGAGCCAAAGTTTCTTTTTCTACTGTAGAGTAATTCTTTTGATGTTTGAGAAATTTTCTGGAAAAATAACATACAGGGTGATCAATACCTTGGGAATCTTCCTGGGCAATATACCCACCTGCTCCATTGTCACTTGCATCTATGAATAATTTGAAGGGCTTTTCATACTTGGGACTGGCCAGGACAGCGGAATTATTTAATAAAGTTTTTATTCTGTTAAAGGATTTCTGGCATTCCTCAGTCCAAACAAACTTAACCCTTTTGCTCAATAAACTGGTCAAAGGGGAGACAACATCTGAAAAATTTAAACAAAATTTTCTATAATATCCAGCCATGCCTAAGAATCTCATGAGCTCTTTTTTAGAGTTTGGTACTGGAAAATTTACAATGGCATCAACTTTAGCCGCAATAGGCCTCACCTGCCCCTGCCCAACAACATGACCTAAATAATTTACAGTTGCTTTGCCAAATTCTGATTTTACCAAGTTAATAGTTAGGTTGGCTTGGGTCACTTTGTCAAAAAATTCTTGAATATGCTTTAGATGATCAGCCCAATTTGTATCTGTGTGTATAATAACATCATCAATATAAGCTTCACTGTGATCTAGGTCTGCAATTAAGTTGTTAACCATGCGCTGGAACGTTGCCGGAGAGTTTTTCATGCCAAAAGGGGTAACTTTATATTGATACAATCCAAATGGTGTAACAAAAGCAGATATTTCTTTTGCTTTTTCTGTTAAAGGGACTTGCCAATAACCCTTTAACAAGTCAAATTTTGTCACAAATTTAGCATGGCCAAGTTTGTCAATGCAGTCATCAATTCTAGGAATTGGATAATTGTCTGTTTTGGTGAGGCTGTTCACCTTTCGGTAATCTGTACAAAATCGGTAACTGCCATCAGGTTTTGGAACGAGTATACAGGGCGAACTCCAGTTGCTATGGCTAGGTTCTATGATATCATTGTCCAGCATATACTGTATTTCCTTTCGCATGATCTCAGCTTTGAAAGGGTTCAATCTATATGGATGCTGTTTGATGGGATTTGCCTCTCCTACATCAACATCATGAAAAATAACAGATGTCCTACTAGGCACATCAGGAAATAAGTGTTGATATTTGAAAATTAAATCAACTAAATCTTTTCTTTGGTCAGGCAGTAAATAATCTGTTTTATTTTGTAGATCTCTCAGGACATCTGAGTTCTGTAACTTCAGAGGTACATTTTCGCCGCCTTCATAAATATCCTCTACAGGATTTTCCAGCTCATCCATGTGGGTGACTGTTGAGACTGGTAAAGAGTTTGGTTCTCTCTCATAATAAGTTTTCAACATATTTATATGGCACAGCTGAGTATTTTTGAGTCTATCGGGAGTCTCAACAACATAATCAGTATCACTGATCTTGTGCTTAACAATATAAGGGCCTGAATATCTTGCTTGTAAAGCATTGCCCTTTAAAGGGAATAATACTAACACCTTGTCCCCAGGTTTAAAGGTGCGAAATTTTGCCTTTTTATCATACCAGGTCTTCATATGACTCTGGGCTTTCTGTAAATGTTTATTTGCCATTTCTCTGGCCTGGTGCAGTTTTTCCTTAAAAGTGGACACATAGTCCAGAAGAGAAATTTCAGGTGGCTCTTCCCCGAGCCATTTCTCCTTCAAAGCAGTGAGTGGACCCCGCACTGAGTGTCCGAACACTAATTCAAAAGGGCTGAATCCCAGAGATTCCTGTACAGTCTCACGGACTGCAAATAAGAGGAGATGTACTCCTTCATCCCAGTCCTTCTCATTATCCTCCCCATAGGCCTTTATCATGGTCTTCAGTGTTTGATGAAAGCGTTCTAGAGCTCCTTGACTTTCGGGATGATAGGCACTTGATGTGTACTGCTTAATTTTGAGCTCATACATCACCTGCTGAAAAATGTTTGACATAAAATTTGAGCCTTGGTCCGATTGTACTGACCTGGGTAGACCGAAAGTCGTGAAAAATTTTATCAAGGCCTTAACTATAGTCTGAGTTTTAATATTTCTTAGAGGAATAGCCTCAGGAAATCGTGTAGAAGCACACATGATGGTAAGAAGATATTCATTTCCAGATCTTGTTCTAGGCAATGGGCCAACACAATCAATAATAATTCTACTAAATGGCTCCTCAAAAGCGGGGATTGGTTGAAGGGGAGCAGGAGGAATCTTCTGGTTGGGTTTTCCTACAATTTGACAGGTGTGGCAGGTTTTACAAAATTCGACAACATCCTGTCGAAGCTTGGGCCAGTAAAAACATTGTTGAATACGAGAGTAGGTTTTCCTAACTCCCAAATGTCCAGCCATTGGATTTTCATGAGCCAGGCTTATTATTTCATTCCGGTATTTAGTGGGGACAACTATTTGATAAATAACCTCCCAATCACTATTGGAGGGTACTTCTGGTGGTCGCCATTTCCTCATAAGTACACCAGATTTTCTGAAATAACAGACAGGGGAGTTTTGGGCTTCAGCCTGTGTTAGAGCCTTTTCACGTGGCTCTGCAAGGTCAGGATCACTTTCCTGTTCCTGAATTAAAGAAGTCCGGGAAATGACATTCAAGGAGGTCCCCCTATCACTCTCAGGTGTAGTGGCCTCTTTACAATTTTTGGAGGAGTCATCACACTGACTCAGAAATGTCTGAGACAAATCAATGTCTTCAGAATCCGTAATTCTGTGACTGTTCTTATCCTCTGCTTTGCTGTTTAAATCAACACAATTGAGGTTGTTATCAACCTCAGCTTTCTTTGCCATGGACCGAGTCACAGCACATGCTGGAAAAGCAAAAGGAAAACATTCCTTCAAATTAATAATACTTTCATCTGTGCTCGGCTTATCCACCACTTGAGGTTCTACAGTGACTTTGTCACCAGCTAAGTCATTTCCCAATAATAAAGAAATACCTTTTACAGGTAGAGTAGGTCTGATTCCTACTGTCACAGTCCCATTTACTAAGCTACTTCTTAAATTTATTTTATGAAGTGGGACCTTTAAAGAGTTTGACTCAATACCTGATATTAGAACTTGTGCCCCTGTAGCACTTTCTTCAGAAAATGGCAAAATGCCTTCTAACATTAATGACTGAGTAGCCCCTGTGTCTCTCAGTATTTTTATTGGTAAGGAACAGTGCTTATCCCCCTCAAGGGAAACAAAGCCTTCAGAAATAAATGGCTTATAATTTTCTAAAGCATCTTGCTTTATTACATAATTTTCAGGGCATGGAGCACATGCTAGTGCATTCTGTGAAGTAGAGGACTCATTTTTCCTTTTTAACAGCCAGCAATCAGATATTAAATGACCTGCTTTCTTACAATAATTACAAGTTTTAGTTGAACTGTTGGGTCATAATGGTGTAGGGCTGGCATTGGATGACTTATTCTCATTAGGCTTCCGATTAAATTTAGGTGGTGAAAAGTTTGTAGGATGGGAAGGATGATTGGAAGGATGAGTTTTATCTGAAGCTGGTCTAGGTCCACTTTGGAAAGAATTCTTGTTGGGCCAAAAATTTGTGGCGTTACGACTCATTTTATGAGTTAAGGCATAGTCATCTGCTAGTACTGCTGCTCTGTTCAAAGTGTCAACTTTTTGTTCATCCAGGTGGGCCTTTATATCTGAATGTATCTTTCCTTTGAACTCTTCAATTAGCATCATTTCTTTTAATTTAGAGAAATCTTTCCCTATTTCTTTTGAATGGCACCACCTGTCAAATAAATTTTGCTTTTCTCTGGCAAATTCCACATGAGTTTGATTTTCGTTTTTATAATAATTTCTGAATTTCTGCCTATAGGCCTCTGGAACAAGTTCATATGCCTTAAGTATAGCCTCTTTAACAGTGTCATAATTATTGCTTTGCTCAGAAGATAGAGCGGAATAGATTTCTTGGGCCTTCCCTTTTAAAACACTTTGCAATAGCAAAGTCCAGACATCCCTTGGCCATTCTAAACTTGTTGCCACTTTTTCAAAATGTAAAAAATATTTATCAATTTCTTTTTCTTGAAAGGGGGGAACTAGCCTAACATGTTTAGTTGCATCAAATCTACTTGGGGAAATTACATCTGAGCCTTGACGCTGTGATTCTAATTCTTTTATTTTTATTTCCTTTTGAATTTCTAATTCTTTTAAGTGCATTTCTTTTTGAGTTTCTATTTCCCTTAATTTTAATTCCCTATCCTCCTTTTCTTTTTGAGCCTGAATTTGTATTTGTTCCCTTTCTTTTTGAGCCTGAATTTGTTCCCTTTCTTTTTGAGCCTGAATTTGTTCCCTTTCTTTTTGAGCTTCTAATTCTTTTAATTTAATTTCATTTTCTCTTTCTTCTTTTTCTTTTTGGGCCTCTAATTCTTTTAATTTCATTTCATTTTCCTGCCTTTTCATTTCTTGTTGCATTTCTAATCTCTTTAGTTCTAATTCTAACTTTTTGAGTTCAAGGGCATCAGTAGGTTGTGGTTCAGAGACAGGTGACCCAGACTGAGGCAAAAGACCCTCCTCAATATAATGATTAACAATGAGCTGTTTAAGTTTATGCTTGTTCAGACCAGGGGTGGCAGGTAATTTTAGACACTGAGCAAGTTGAAATAAATCCTCCTTCTTAAGAGATTCTAAAAGGGCCAAACTAGGAGATCTTTCAAATTCAGAAAAAAATTCTGTCACAATAAATACCATGATGAAAAGGTTTGCTGGTTCTCAGATTATATAACTGAAAGTTTCTAAGAAAGTTTAAATGTTTTGAAAGTGAGCCAAAATAATAATTGAAATATGCAAATAAAGCTTTCTCGTTATCTTATATTCAATCTCGGCAACAAGCCCCCAATTTCTGTTACGGTGTGGAATTATTAATGATATTGGTAACAGAAAGAAATCTGAGAATCAGCAACAAAACTATGAATTTAACTATTCTGAAATTTAATTAAAAAAAATTAATATATAAAAAAAAAATGATACAAAGATCTTTTACACTAATTGGCTTACAGAAAATAAAAAAATACAATGGTACTTATCAATTATAGAATTAGTCCAAAGTACAGTTTGACAGAATCCAGTAATCCAGTGGCGAAGTATCTTCTGAAGAAAGTTACCAGCTGGTAGATGTAGTATTAAATCCAAGAATGTCTCTCAGAAACAGTATCCCGTAGATTCGTAATAGAATTTTCACTTTGAAATTTCAGCAGTCTCCAATAAAATATAATAAAATGCTCTGCAAAATTCAAATGGAGTAAAAATCCAAGAAGTATTGGCGCCACAGGTAATTTCCAAATAATCCAGTAGAATCCTGGCTTTTCACAAAATAATATTATTCTGTTTCACAGAAAGTATAAATTCTCTTTTCCAAGACGAATAGATTCTCTTCAAAATTCTCTTTTGGAATCAATCTCCAAATTCACAAAGAAGCACTGCTTCTATAATAAATGCACTGTTCTGAAACAATAATATTCTCCAATGGAAATAACTGAAGTGAGTCTTTTTGAAAGGCTTTCTAAGAATGAGTTTTTGAATTCTGTTGACAAACCTTTATATAGTAACCAGATAGAATGTCCCAGAAGAGGAAGTTTCTGCAATGTTCTATTAGTTTCTGGGGGATTCTGTTAAAGTTCAAGTAAACAAGGTTATTGACCTATTTAAACAATTAAACAATCAACAGCTATATGTACAATATATCAGTGTAACAAAGATGTAAACAAGGTCACTGAGTGCAAAAGAGTTAGACCAGTCAGAAAATGCAGCAATAAAAAAAAATATCTTTCTCATATAATTATCTACTAAGGATATATCAATCTCAATATAATATGGGGGCTATAACACAGAGTTATGTCACTTTTTGTCTTAGAATGTCTGAATTTTGTCCGGAAATTTTCTCAGATGTTTATGGGTTAATTCCTTTTGGTATGGATGTTTACTACCATGGGAACCTGTGCACCTGCGATTGTAGTTTTGATAGGACGTTTTTGCCAGAGTTATGTTCCCTTTCATCTAAGAATGCCTGAATTTTGTCCTGAGATTTTCTCAGATATTTATGGGTTGATTCCTTTAAAACTTGGTATGGATGTTTACTACCATGGGAACCACTGCACCAGCAATTATTAGCTCACCTGACTGAAAGTCAGGGTGAGCTTTTCTGATCACTTTTCGTCCGTCGTCCGTCGTCTGTCATCCGTCGTGAAGGTGGTGTTTGGGCCTTTTTCTCCCAAACCACTGGCCGCATATTAATGAAATTTCATGTGAGTAGGGGTTATATAAGGGCATTTTGATTTTTATCCAAATTAGGTTTCAGCTCTTATTGAGCAGAGGTGTGGGGAAAAAATGGCCAAATTTTTTGAAAATTTTCTTCTAATGAACAACCAGTAGCAGAGACTTGATATGTGGTATACAGAGTCCTTTTGAGGTTTAGAATCAAGTTTGTTCAAGAGAAGTTTGTCTGGCATTATTTGCCTTCGTTATGGGGGGGGGCAAAAATTTTGGCCATGCCTAAAATTTCTATTATCAGAATCGTGAGGTCGATTTGAACCAAATTTGAAATGAGATGATAATGGGTCATAAGTAGTTGATTGATGCAAAAAAAAATTTTTCTCATTGCCCCATGGAAACCTCGGGAGCTAAAAATAGGAAAAACCTTAAAACTGCCATATCTCCAAAACTACACGGCATAGAGAATTCTTATTTTGTATAAAGCTTACTTTTATCCAGTAGAATAGAGTGGTTAAAAAAAATCCCTACCGGTTTGATCACAAAAGTGCTGAGTCAGCACTTTTTAACACTTGTAAGCAATGGGAAAAAGATGAAAAAATCTTCTCCAGATTCAGCAGGCAGAATCTTTTGATATTTGGTATGCAACATTGTAGGGTGGGTCTGATTCAAGTTTGTTCAAATCGACCCCCTGGATTCATATTTTGGCTCACTATAGAAGCCCGAATTCGAACTAAGTGCATTTCAGGAAAATTTCTTCAAAAATCTTCTTCTCCAGATCCAGCAGGCAGAATCTTTTGATATTTGGTATGCAACATTGTGGGTTGGATCTGATTCAAGTTTGTTCAAATCGGCCCCCTGGGTTCATATTTGGGCTCACTATAGAAGCCCGAATTTGAACTTCGTGCATTTCAGGCAAAATTTTTCAAAAATCTTCTTCTCCAGATCCAGCAGGCAGAATCTTTTGATATTTGGTATGCAACATTGTGGGGTGGATCTGATTCAGGTTTGTTCAAATTGGCCCCCTGGGTTTATATTTGGGCTCAGTATAGAAGCTTAAATTCGAACTAAGTGCATTTCAGGAAAATTTCTTCAAAAATCTTCTTCTCCAGATCCAGCAGGCAGAATCTTTTGATATTTGGTATGCAACATTGTGGGGTGGATCTGATTCAAGTTTGTTCAAATCGGCCCCCTGGATTCATATTTGGGCTCACTATAGAAGCTCGAATTCGAACTTAATGTATTTCTGGCAAATTTCTTCAAAAATCTTCTTCTCCAGATCCAGCAGGCAGAATCTTTTGATATTTGGTATGCAACATTGTGGGGTGAATCTGATTCAAGTTTGTTCAAATCGGCTCCCTAGATTCATATTTGGGCTCACTATAGAAGCTCGAATTCGAACTTGGTGCATTTCAGGCAAATGTCTTTGAAAATCTTCTTCTCAAGATCCAGCAGGCAGAATCTTTTGATATTGGGTATGCACCATGCTTAGGGGGGTGAGATTCATGTTTGTTCAAGCCAAGTCCCTGGGTTCATATTTGGGCTCACTGTGGTAGCCCGAATTATAACTTAGTTCAGAATGAGGAATTTTCTTTGAAAATCTTCTTATTCAGATCCAGCAGTCAGAATGTTTTGATATTTGATGTGCAGCATCCTTAGAGGGGTGAGATTCAAGTTTGTTAAAGCCAAGTCCCTGGTTTCATTTATGGGCTCCCTGGGGAAGTCCGAATTATAACTTAGTTCAATGTGAGGAATATTCTTTAAAAATCTTTTTTTTTCTTAGATCCACTGGTCAGAATCTTTGGGTATTTGGTATAAGCTTTTCTTAGGAGGAGCAGATGCAACTTGTTGAAATCAATTCACTGGGTTGATATTTAGGCTACCATGTCAGGTGAGAGCTCTCAGGTCCCTTGGGGCCTCTTGTAGTTTTAATAGGACGTTTTTTTTTCCCAGTAACATCATATAGTCGCAAGAACCTCTCTCCTGAAGGATTCCCTATGGGGTGTGGTGGCTCAGTATGTACAGGTGTAGGCTGCAAGCCGAGTAGTCCTTGGTTTGAATCCCACCTGAGGCAACTGCTTTGTGTCCTTGGGCAAGACACTTCACCCCATTGCCCAAGAGGGGGCACGGTGGTGTTGTGTACTAAAGCATACTGCACATTGATGGTGCACTTCTCTTCAACCAATGCTAACCTGCTTGTGTGGAGTTAGTATGTTGGGGAGCTGAAAGTTGCTTGCCGTTGCTCTGTGGTTCTCTCTCTCCCCAGTTTTCCTTTGTTCTTGGACCTATTTGGCCTGAGTACATCTAATGGAGCTCTGTCAAACAAGATAGAATAAATGCTAAGATTATCTCTAGAATACAGAAAAGTGACACACACCCTGTTAATTGAATACTCCTGTTAATTGAATAATTTTCATTGGCAAAGTGGCTATTCAATTAACGGGGTTGCACTGTATAAGGATTCCATAAGAATGTTCACCAATTAGAATCGTGCTCATTGCAAATGGACATACATCATGAAACACTGCTGTTTATATCTGCTTTTACAAGCCTTTTTCTTTTGATTTCATTGCATTATGGCATACTTGAAGAGGGTGAATTCAAGTGATATACACTTACAAAAACTTTGTATTGGGGACTCATATACACTTATAAAAAAACTGATTTGGGGCTCAGTTGCTTAACCCTTTACCCAACGCAGATAATTTCAGAATTTATTATTTTAAATATCATTTTTTAAATTTTTTCAAAAAATTTCAACAAAACCATATCATGTGACCTCTCTTTGGCACGAGCTCAACTAGCTCGTTCCAAAGAGGGGTCACATGATGTGGTTTTGTTGAAATTTTTCGAAAAGTTAAAAAATTTATAGTAATTTATATATTTTTTATACTTACCAATGACCCAGACATAGCTGGTGCTAACTCTTAAAATATAGGGCCAAACACAAATTTTGCCCCCCAATCCCCAAAATTTGCATCTAAAACTAAAGAAAACATGTCCTGAGAGGCCCTCCACACTTCGCCCCTACTGCGCATGCGCAGTGTCAAGGACGTTCCGAAATTGGCGCCATTTATCATTCTAATAACCAGTGCCTGGTAAGCGCTATGTACTCAGCGGGGAGGCAAGAGTTCCCAACTCCTGGGAGGGCCATCCCCGTCTGGGTCATTGGTAAGTATAAAAAATATATAAATTACTATAAATTTTTTAACATTTTTATACTGTACCAATGACCCAGACATAGCTGAATAGTAAAAAGGCTGGAGGGCCAAGGACATAGAGCAAAATGGAATACGCTCAATAAAATAAAATAGAGTCATCCCCTGTAGGGAAAAGAAGTAATAGGCCTTACATGTATCTTTCTTATTTATGATAAATTAGAAAGATACAACACCTTCCAAAAATTGAGCTTCATACATCCATGTACTCTATTAATATCCAATAATCCTTATACTAATAATTTTTAAAGTAAGCCAATAATAAAGTAAGTCTAGAGAATAGAGACTCTTATACTCCTAAAAGTGTGTGAGAATTGCATAATCATGTCCGTTGACATATGCAATATTCAAAAGCTATACTTTAAAAACTAAGACTTGAATGAATTTTATAAACTTAAACTTCTCACTGAACAACCATCCCAATAACAGCTCAGAATTACTAACTCCGGAGGAGGTATCCCCTTGTTTTCATAGTAAAAACAGGTGACCCAAGGGAACACCCTCCCCCCCCCCCTTTTTCTTGCCCTGGGTCAAATAGCCCAGAGCGAAGAGGGCAGCCGAACGGAGACACTGCCGAAACAGACAGCCTACCTAGCTATAGTAGCAACTGTTAAGTGAATGACATTCTGAGCAGTAGATAATAGACCTAACAATAGAGGCCTCCAGAAATGGACTCGATATTTCTGAGATAAAATTCATGAATGGATGGCTGAGCGCAATGAGCAGCCTTCAAAAATCTATAATAGAACACTATTAATGTAAGCCCAAGAAGTAGAAGAACTCTTACTTCATGAGCCGAAATCTTAAGCACAACTGCTAAGCCAATGATATACCATAAGCAGTACGCTAGTTAATAGAATCCATTAACAATAAAATGGAGCGTAACGTCCTTCTACTAGACATCAAAGACAGAAGAAGCTTACGCCCTTGTAATAAACAGATATCTGTTTATAAATACATAAACTGTACCCGGAAAGAGTAAAGGCCTATGCCCATACGAAGACGGAAGGACCTTAAAATAATAGGTTCCGGATAATAGGAGCCTAACTCTTATGCAACAATCCAACCTAAATAGTAACGGAAGTATTGATTCCGAAACTATGAAAGTGAAAATCATCCATCGATAGTGCATGAAACTCACTGACTCTACAGTAAAAGAGAAACCAACAGAATTACTGTCTAAAAGGTCAGAATTTGAAAACTACTGTTTCCAGAGGCTCAAATGATTACTTAGCTAAATAAGAACCTGAAGTTAAAATCCGTATAGGAATTTAATCTAAAGATTCTAAGTCTATTTATCAAAAAGTTACTAACTGACTTAGATAAAGAGACAAAAGACTCAATTGTAAACTATCGTAGAGTGCATAGGTATGAGGTAACATAAACCTATAACCTAAATAACAACAGGCTGCAGTAGATCTTGTGAAACAAGTATACTAAAAAATAGCAATGAGTAGTATGGAGGGATCAACCATATGAACATAATGATCCCTACACCACGACGGAAGAGCCTCCACTTTAGTCGCATAGAATAGCGAAGAAGAGGATCTCCTATAGTAAGAAATCGCGTCCAAAGCTCGTCCAGTACAGTGCTTACAATGCAATACGGACCACACAACGGAATACATGAAGGTTGCGACCTTGCTGGTTGTGATAAAGATGACACGATTTACCCAGTGAAAAAAGATCCTCACATAGAGGAAGATTTCACGTTAAGATCCACAGTAGACAAGAGAGTAAATTACTCATGATCTCTGTGAAGATAGAGATGCTATCAACAGAAATGTATTGTGGTTGTTTATCTTAGCAATACCTGCTAAAAACAACAGCGCCGGAGGATACGCGTATCCTATCATTCTGTCCTATAGATCAATAGAGCGTTAACAGTATTAGCTCAGAGATCTGGACAAGCCAACACATACGTCTGCAATTGATTAGCCAGCTGTGTCATAAATAAAACATCATTGGGCGCTCCCATAGATAGCAAATCTGATTGAATACTTGTTTGTTGAGAGTCCATTCTGACAGCAACAAGCGACCCGTAAGAGAACGGGAGTGCGATAAAACAATCAGACGACCCAGAATATGACGGACCAAAACTGAACTTGGTGTACTATAACCAACAGACGGATTCTTTCCATTAAATTGAATAACGGAAACGAAAGAGTGCCTCCCTGGTTCCGGAGATACGCCACTACTGTCGAATTAAAGGACAGGAATTTGGGCATGCGTTTCTGAATAATGTTCATGCAATGACATAAAGCAAGCCTAAAAAACATTATTCCGCGGAAGTTAACTGATAGCTAAAAGACTGCGGAACCCAAAGACCCTGGCACTTCGAATCCGTAGGGATCAGTATATATCCCAATCTGTTTGACTGGCAACCGTCATAACAGCCACACTCGGGTCCGGCAACTGCGGCGGCACTCTCTGAGTCAACCACCGAATGTTTGCCCCAGTCTGAATCTCTTGTAACACATAGATAGACAAGAGAATGTATAAATCAAGCAATTCATGGATTGCCGGAAAGTTGCCGTCGAAGAGAAGCTCCTCCGAGAACGAAGCGACTCTGAGAGAGTTCTTAACCTACTATCCACGCGTGGATGTAGCTAGGGCTGCCTCACGTCTAACCAACTCCAATCAGCCACTGAAGGGCGGAGTTATACGTGAACAAACTACTGCCCTCAAAAGAAATTACATTGAGAATAATATCCCGTAAATCTTTTCTTGAAGACGTAATGATAACGCCTCAGTAAGGCGGATTACGTATAATAAAGCGTCTAAGTTAAGTCTAATATACATAATGTCGTTCCCAACATTGAAATTGGAAAAGACATAAACGGTGAAAAAGAATATATGCAGTCTTTAATCACACCGTCTAGACGCATATGAACTCTCGGTATGCCCTGCTCTGCCAAAATAAACTATATGTAAAAAAAGATAAAATGGCAGAAATGAGCCACGCGGACAAGAAACTAAACTATCATGCTTAGTAGCCGTCTTGTATATATATATAAATATATAGCGTCGAAAAATAAAACACATGTTGTAATGACAATATTGGACTGCGTCGGTAAGTCAGGGACAAAGTCCCTGTACCGATCGAAAAATCCGAGTCCAATGACGCTATAAGTCTCTTATCCAAGATCGCAGCAATGAAGTCCGAAAAATAATCACTGGAAGAAATGCCAGAAGATATGAAAGGCATCTTCCGATACTACTAAAGGGAAAACTCGAAATCTTTCGAATCCCTTTCGCCATCCTGTCGGACCCTATAAGGCGTTCGGTCGTCCGTAGCTTGATGCAACCGCGGACCGCACCGACCCAGCGCCGTCGGATAATTCCTGATTCGACCGAGAAACCGTCAATTGCTGGGATGCTGCGAAAGAACTGTGCTAACTCGGATAGCACGTCCGTCACTGAGGCCTGAGGAGCAGCGGTCTTACGATGCATTGCCGCAGGAAGCTCCGAGATCGTTACCCCGTGCATACTTCCAATATGCGAGCGAACGGAGTGTATAGGCCTCATGTCCCTTGGCTACCGGATGGCGCGACCTATTCGCTGTGGAATCACTGAATGCCGAAACTGATCGGATACTCGAGGTCACGTAGCCAATGTGCGGTCGTGTGCCCTGCTGTGAGGATGAGGAAGCATTAAAGACAGTCTCTCGGACTGTCAATATAACGGAGCGTCCCGAGCAACGGACATATGCTCCGAATGTAAAATATCTGAACCACAACATGCGGTCCCCTATGTTGTTGGCTTCCTCCGATCTGTCCTCAATCTGCCGTCACTGGGTGAGTACTAAAGTAATTAAAGTGCTCGCATCACCCAAATCTCCTTCCTAGACCGCAACGGACGAACCCGGCAGCCGAACCATTCGATGAATGTACGCTACACCGGGTGAGCTAGCGAATGTCACTCCGTAAGCGATAGACATATTCCATGAGCACTTATTGCCGCTAACTCTTCATTAACTATGACGACAGAGGCACACTTTTGAAAGACATCTCCATAACTCTTCGAACAAGAAACCAGAAATGCTTGGATAGCAAGCATAAAATAATAATATATATAGCGTCGTTCAATAATTCGAAAGTTTGTGTGACATTATTGGACTATGTCGGAACTGAGGGACGATGTCCCTGAACCGAACCAAAAATTTCTAAGTCCACCGACGCTATCAGTTTCTTATCCGGCATCGCAGCATATGTTGTTCCGAAAGGGAAAGCTTGAAATCCATCGAATCCCTTTCGGTATCCCGTCGGACCGGATGAAACTTTCGGACGTCCGTACCCGCTTCCGCGGAGCGTCCCGACCCAGCATCGTCGGATAAAATATATGCGACAGATTCAGTTGATGCTGGAATGCTGCGATAAACTGTGCTATTAAGGAAAGCACGTCCGTTCCCGAGGCCTGTGCAGTAGCGGACTTACGATGCATTGCCGCTGGAAGCTCCGTGTACGTTGACTCCCGCATACTTCCTATGCGAACGTCCGGAGTCTGCAGGCCTCGAGTCCCCGGCTACCGACCCAGCGCTGTCGGATAATTCTCGATCCGACACCGTTTCTGTCGGCTGCTGGGATGCTGCGATAAGCTGTGCTATGTGCACAAGAATGTCCGGCGTCGAGACCTGCGGAGGCGCAGTCTATCGCTGCTTCGCCGAGGGCAGCTCCGCATCAGATGGCTCCCGCATACTTTTCCTATGCGAACGTCCGGAGTCCATCGGTCTCGAATCCCTGGCTGCCGGATGGTGTGACCTGGTCGCCGAAGAATCCTTGATCGGCGAAGCTGGTAATATATAGGCGGTCACGCAGCCAAGGTGCGGTCGTGTGCGTTGACGAGAAGAGGAAGCCTTAGCAGTCTCAGCGGACTGCCTATACAACGGAGTGTCCCGAGCGACGGACGTATGCTCCGCTAACGACACATTTGTACCACAACATCTGGGGCCAGATGTTGTTGAACGAGAGAGGGGCCTCTCTCGCTTGCCGTCCGGATGGACCGGAACGAGCTATGAACCGGACTAAAAGGCTTCCTCCGTTCTCCCTCCGATCCGCCGTCACTGGGTGTGCATTAAGTTAATTTTATAGTGCTCGCATCACCCCAAAATTCCTTCTAGACCGCAACGGACGAACCCGGCTGCCGAACCATTCGGTGAATGGACGCTACACCGGGCGAGCTAGCGGACGTCAAAGGCCGTCGAACCTACTAGGGTCCTCTTAGGCAATTGGCGTATTACATGAGCACTTTTCCGCTAGCCCTTCATTAATTGTGACGACGGAGGCACACTGTTGGAAGACATCACAGATACATCACCCTAATCTTGATCGTCTGAAATAGAAATTGATAAAGTAGAGTGACCCTGCGGGGAAAGGACCGGAGTGTCCAAATCCCCAACAACATACCGTGACATACGCTTCCCATATTGTCATCGAAATCATACGATACAGAACCGGAGTTAATGCGAGTACACTGACCACATATAGAATGAAAATAAGGTCAGAGGAAGACTTCCTCTTAAAACAATTGATCAATATCCTTTCAATGTGAAAAGAAAACAAGTCCTGGTACTCGCACTAACTCCTGGCAATCAAAATACATAATAATAATATGATCCATTAATATAGAAAAAATAATTGAAATCAAAATATTTTGAAAAAATATTTTTTCAGAACAGCCCAAGTTTCTGAAAAGTAACGTTGAGCCCCAATGGATCCCAAGCCTAAGTGTGGACAAAAATTTTAAAAATATTTTAAACAATTTATTCA
Organism: Pictodentalium vernedei; assembly: GCA_031216915.1. Classification (NCBI taxonomy): domain Eukaryota; kingdom Metazoa; phylum Mollusca; class Scaphopoda; order Dentaliida; family Dentaliidae; genus Pictodentalium; species Pictodentalium vernedei. Next base: position 40,965,599 of record CM062296.1, read on the forward strand.
ACACTTACGAACAATAATAATGTATCTAGTTATGATTGAAATAACATAAAGATATTATTATTTAGAAATCCCCCCCTCACACAGAGGGCTGTTGTAAATGTAAACAATGAGTGTAAAAACACTAAAATAAGACTCCAGGCACTCAGGCCCGAAATCAGTTACCAAAAATACACCATCTGATGCAAAACAGAGACTTCCAGGGAAGAAACTGCAGAACATCAGATGGTAGATGCAGAACACAACGCCTAACCACCCGTAGGTGAAGACGTAAACATGGGGAAAGAACAGAATTCATTCTGTTATTCAGCTAAACTCCCAAGAAATTTTAGTAATAATAATTACAGAAATTATGCCAAAAGCATGGGAGAATAGCAAGGGGGAACTTAAAGGACAGGGAGAGAGGAAAAACACTTGTAAAAACAGTGTAACTAAATAATCAGAATGACAACAAAATGGCTGCTGCCTTGAAAATAGGTAACTTAACATAATTTCATTAAAAAATTTTAAGTTACAGCCCTGATAATATTCTGTCATACATTCTTTTCCTCTCCTCCTTTTCTATCCTCCTTAGAATCACCATTTCACTAATATTTATGTGTCTGGCATCATTTAAACTGAGATTTAAAAGCACAAAGATCAGTCAGATGTTAACTGATGAAGGGCCAAACTTAGAATGATAAATGGCGCCAATTTCGGAACGTCCTTGACACTGCGCATGCGCAGTAGGGGCGAAGTGTGGAGGGCCTCTCAGGACATGTTTTCTTTAGTTTTAGATGCAAATTTTGGGGATTGGGGGGCAAAATTTGTGTTTGGCCCTATATTTTAAGAGTTAGCACCAGCTATGTCTGGGTCATTGGTACAGTATAAAAATATAATATTTTCTTTGCTGCTGAATTTGCATATTACGCTGGAGGATGCGGGCGATTTGTTGGGTAAAGTGTTAAAGGTCAACATCACAGCAGCTGTAAGTGTATTCTAATATGGGGCTTGAAAATTGTTTGAAAATGTTTCCGTATATCATCCAATAAATGGTTCATGCATTTCTTATCGAACTCAAATGCATAATGTGCTTCAGAAAAACAAACAGGCATTATGTTTTGGGCCAGATAAAAATTATGTCCCTAAAGCTATATGCTGACAGTTAAGTTTGTTCTGGTTGAGCTAGTTTTAGGGGATGTGCTCTTGAATTTTTACTAAAATTATCATAGATGCTTTTTCAGGGGTATATAGTCGAGGTCTCCGTCCGTACGTCCTTCCATCTGTCCGTCCGTTCATTCGTCTGTCCATCCGAACATTTTGTATTATAACTCGAGCATCAGTTATCGGATTTTAATGTTCTTTGGTATGGTGATAGGGCAGCTTGGGGGAACGGATACACTCATACCTAGTGTTTCGTCCATTCATGTTTGATAGAGTTATTGCCCCTGTTTGTTTTAGCCTCTGTTTCTGACTAAGGTAAATTGTACCATAGCCTATAGGGTTGTTTGGATGAACCAATTCTCTTCAAACATTCAGAAGTTCCTCCGTCTGTCTATCTGTCCGTCCATCTGTCCGTACGTACGTATGGACAGACGGACGGACGGACGGACGGACATTCTAACAATTGGTAGTTATGTGGCTCTTTTTATGGGACTACAATAAAATGCATGTCCATTATATTAAAGCAAGTGATTTGTGGGGAAAATTTTTGAGGTGGTAGCAAACCCTGACCCTACCCTTTACTGACCCTAACCCTACCCCCCCCCCCCACACCCCCAATTCTAAACCCCACCCTAGACTAATGAAAATTCAATATATTCCTTGTCTATTTTAACTAAAATGCATGTCCATTGTATTAAAACAACTTTTTGGGTGAAAAATGTTTGGGGTGGTAGCAAACCCTAACCCAACCCTACCCTTTACTGACCCTAACCCCACCCCACACCAACTCTAAACCCCACCCCTCCCCAACTCTAAACGTCATCCTAGAATAATGACATTCAACTATGTGACTAGTGACTAGTAGTCACCCAACCCCCATTTCTACCAACAAATAGGCACCTTAACCCCATATGTTTGCCCGGACGAACGTGCATAAGTACCTACGTACGTACGTACGTCTGTCCATCCATCCATCCATCTGTCCATCCGTACGAACATTTTGGCAGTTACGTTGGGTGAAGGATTAAGACAGCCATGACTTGGCTAGAAACCACTGTCAAGGTAATTTGTCTGTTGGAACCACATAATGATGGCATGTAGGGGCTCATATTCTGCGTTTGTAAAAGTCGAAAATAGCCATTTAAGGGTTATATATGATTACAGATTCAAATGAGTTGTAATGCGGAAAAAGTTCACTTTTGGCATTTCTTAATTTTGTGTCATATTAAATGTGATACAAAATTGACTTGATGTTACAAACCATTAGTGTTCAACCGATTACCCAAAATGGCCGCTGACCGTTTACTGGGTGTTTGAGCTCACAATCGTCTGGTTCCAATGCTGATTCCGATTGTAATACCATGCACTACTAGACAAGTTGAGGCTTGCAAAGAACTATATTAATTTGATCACATTTTACTATGTTTACAGTCGTTCATTACTAGATAAGTCAAGACTCGAAAGAACTACATTAAATTGAATGTATTTCACAGTGTTAAACTCTGTTAACTCCAGTCCAGTACATTTACCAGTTGTGCACACTTGAGCAGTAAACATAGCTTTCAGAGCCACATTTACCACCCAATTGTGCGCAACTGGTAATTTTTACTGCGACCTCAGTCAATGGAGTGCAACCCTCGCTTTTCTGGTATGAACTGGAGATTTCTGCAAGTACGCTCAATTGTAAGCTGTACATGTCATTTAACTTGTATATCTCGTAAAGGTGCATGTAGAGAGATTAAGAATACACATTGTGGTGGTTTGTCAACCTTATTGAGTGGTATCATTGACATCATTTTACTAAACTGCAGAAGATAATAAAATGCGGTTTATGAATCATCACAAAATGCTTTGCAACAATTGGTTGAACCTATGTTCCAGAAGCTGTTGCCGTTATCATCGATTGCCCACAATCAGCTGATTGTGGTGGCTGATTCCAATCATCGGTTGAATACTATACACCATCATAACAGTATGCACTGGAGCACATAATAATTGTCCTTGAAAGTTAACAGTCATTGAAAAGTGCATAAATAGTGCTTGAATTTGATTCTTGTATATTCATATCTCATGTCATTTTGAAGGTATTATTTCACATAAGGCCATTAAAAAAAATGTCTTATGTTCTCAGGCAATTGTGCCTCAAATTTTTGATGAGGGCGGGAGGCTTTTTATTTTTTATTCTGAAATCTGAAAAAGATACCTTAAAAAGTTATATTCATATTTCAGGAAGAAATCTTTGTTATCTTATTGCAAAATGCTTCAATCAACTTGGCTGTTGACGACATGCCAAAGACACTCCATTGCAGAATTATGTGCAGTCCGGTACTTATTTGAAACGATCAAAGGAACATTTTCCTCCAAAGTTCTTATATGTACCAACCTAAAAACCATAAATCAGATAATGGAGAAATTTGAAGCAAAATACGGAGGAAAACGCAAACAGGAAGTTGAAATACCACGGGGGAAATGTGTACCGGTGCCCCAAAATTCTGATCCGAAAATACTGTCCAAGTAAAATTTTTTTGACCGGGCAGAATCTTTTCTTATTTGACTGGGTATTAAAATGTTTTACGTGGTGGAAATTTAATGACACAGGAACATAGTGCCTGAGAACACAGGCTTTTATTTAATGGCTAAATGTCCAAACCTGCTTGGTTAAATTAAAAAAAAAATGCCCGCCCACATGCAATTTTACAAAAAAATGGCCTGAGAAACAGAAGATTGACTTTGTGGGACCTTATGTCTGATATTTTACTTAAGTTAATAAAATTGATAAATTTGTCCCTTGAGTGCAACAAGGCTTTGCAATCTGTATGTAGTGACCATCCACTGGTAGATAGATAATTGCTACATTCAGATTGTTAAACAATTACAAAAAAGTTTGAACATTGGCACCCATATTTCAATTGTGATATCAACTTCTTTATTGACTTATCCGGTGGATGAAGGGAGAAATTATAAAAATGAGAACATAACGTATTCACCTGTTTGCCAGACAGACCAAGCGACAAGAATCCATTGGAGCCACTAGTTCACTTCCCTCCCAGTGAAAGACTTTGATCAGTTTATGCACAAAAAGACTGTCACAGTAAAACCTTTTGGTCGTTTTTGGGGGGTATTGTGGTTTGGTTTGCCGCAAAAACTGGAACCAAACCAGAAAACAAAAAAAATCGTAAAACTGTTCAGCCATTTTTTGTTTTGTCTTGCGGTTTGAATTTTTGGTTTGCTGCAAAAATAGTTTTTAACCCTTAACTGGTTGAGTGCTAGAGGCCACTATCTGGGTTTTCAGAAAAAATGAGAGTACCAGTGCAATAGCCAACATTTAACTTGCTTGTGTTTCACGTTCTGTTCAACACAGATAACATTTTGTTTATATAGATTAGTTTTATGACAAATTATTGGAGAGTGCCTGCGGGCCCTTTCTAATAATTTGTAATAAAACAAATTTTGAATAAGTTCAGACCACCAAAAATAATTTGGGCCCTCAACCAATTAAGGGCCTAATTCTGACTTTGATCACATTTTTTGCAACAGAACAGGTGTCCCTACATATAGTCTTTGGGTTAACTCATAAGTTACTTTCTAAGCATCTTGGTGGTAGTTGTAAGGTAAGTCTTGGCTACCTATATAGGCTGGCAAGACTTGCCAAAAAACAGCAGCAAAGTCACAGGATGTAGAGAGTCAAAGTGCAGCAAAAATATGTAAAAATCTCGAGGCTCTTAACCCTTTACCCAATGCAGACGATAGCAAAATTTATTATTTTTATACTGTACCAATGACCCAGACTTAGCTGGTGTTAACTCTAACAAAACCAGGGCCAAACACAAATTTTGCCCCCCAATCCCCAAAATTTGCATCCAAAACAAAAAGAAATCATGTCCTAAAGGACCTCCATACTACGCCTCTACTGCGCATGCGCAGTGACGCAGACGTCCCGAAATTGGCGCCAATTATCATTCTCTGTTTGGCCCTTCATCAGTCAACATCTCACTGATCTTTGTGCTTGTAAATCTCAGTTTAAAGGATGCCAGACACGTAATTTTTGGAGAAAATGTGATTCTAAGGAGGATAGAAGGAGGAGAGGAAAAAGAAGTGACAAAAAATAATCAGGGCTGTACTTAAAATTTTTTGATGAAATTATGATAAGTTGCCTATTTTCGAGGCATGGGCCTCTTGTTGTCATTCTTGCTAATTGTTGCACTGCTTATTCAGTGTTTCCTCTCCCCTAGCCTTCTAAAGTCCCCCCTTGCAATTTTCCCATGCTTTTGGCATATTTTTGAGAAATTTCATTTCTAAAATTTCCTGGGAGAGTTGCTTGTTTACAGAATGTTTTCTGTTATTTTCCCCATAGTTACGTTTTCACCCATGGGTGTATAACGTTTGTTCTGCATCTTCCATCTGATGTTCTACAGATTCTCCCCTGGGAGTCTCTGTTTTGCATCAGATAGAGTGTAATTGATGACTGATTCCGGGCCAGTTTTTTCAGTGCCTGGAGTCATGTTTTCTGGTGTTTTTACACTGTTTGTTTTCATTGGCAACAGCCTTTTTTGAGGGGGGCTGTTTGTCTTTGCTGTAGTTTATCTCACTATAAGATACATTCATATTATCCGAAAGTGTCTCATTAATTATTTAATATAAATTTAAAATTTTTGACCACACTTTGCCATCGGATCCATCGGGGCTCAACGTTACTTTTCAGCAACTTGGGCTTCGCTGAAAAAATATTTTTTCAAAATTATTTTGTTTTGCAATTGTTTTTTCATTTATTAATGGATCATGTTATTATGTATCTTTGTGTCAGGGGTTTTTGCGAGTAACTAGGACTTATTGTTGTTCTTTCACAATGAAGGGACGTTGTTCAAATTGTAATAGGAAGAAATCTTCCTCTGACTTTCATGATCATTGTATTAATTGTAGTCAGTGTTCTCGCATTAATCCCTGTCCTATATGTGAACATTGGGATGAGAAACATTGGAAACGTGTGTCACGATATGTTGTTTCTGGAGAAAGAGCGATGCCGGCTCTTTCTCCGCAAGGTCACTCTACTCTCTCAGTTTCTATTTCAGAGGAACCAGAACAGGGTGATGTTTCTATGTTATCTTCTTCAAGTGTGCGTCCGTCGTCACAAATGAATTCAGAGCTAGCGGCAAAAGTGCTCATGGAGATTAGACAAATGTCGTCCGCTAGCTCGCCCGGTGTAGCGTCCATTCACCGAATGGTTCGGCAGCCGGGTTCGTCCGATGCGGTCCAAGAGGAAATTTTGGGTGATGCGAGCACTATAAACATAATAGATGCACACCCAGTGACGGCGGATAGTAAGCGAGAACGGAGGAAGCCTTTGAGTCCGGTTCCTAGCTCGTCCAGGTCCAGCCGGGCAGCGAGCGAGAGAGGACCCTCTCTCGTACAACAACATCTGGGACCAGATGTTGTGGTACAAAATGTGTCTTTAGCGGAGCATACGTCCGTCGCTCGGGACGCTCTGTTGTATAAGCAGTCCGCAGAGACTGTTAAGGCTTCCTCTTCTCGTCAGCGCACACGACCGCACCTTGGCTGCGTGACCGCCGATATATTACCAGCTTCGCCGATGAAGGATTCTTCGGCGACCAGGTCACACCATCCGGCAGCCAGGGATTCGAGACCGATGGACTCCGGACGTTCGCATAGGAAAAGTATGCGGGAGCCATCTGATGCGGAGCTGCCCTCGGCGAAGCAGCGAAAGACTGCGTCTCTGCAGGTCTCGACGCCGGACATTCTTGTGCAGATAGCACAGCTTATCGCAGCATCCCAGCAGCCGACAGAAACGGTGTCGGATCGAGAATTATCCGACGGCGCTGGGTTGGTACGCTCCGCCGAAGCATCGGGGGCGGACGACCGGGAACATCATGAGGTCCGACCGGATGGTGAAAGGGATACGGATGACTTGGAGCTATCCCTTTCGGAACAACATAAAGCTGCCGTGGACTTCATCCGGCACTTTCTCCCTCAAGTTGTTCCGTCGGGCCAGACTGCTGCGCTTCCAGACAAGAGAATTATAGCGTCATTGGACGCGGTTCAGGGACATCGCTCCCGAGTTTCCGTCGCAGTCCAATAATGTTGCAAGAACATTTGAATTATTGAACGACGCTATATTTAAACTTGCTTCCAGGACGGGGAAAGCAGGTTTCTTGTCCGCTAATACTCTCAACCTGCCTTTCATTAATGCAAGGAATAAATTCGATACGGCAGGACAGGGTATACCGAGAGTTCCTCTGCGTATGGACGACGAGGCGGAAGACTTAGAGCTATCATTACCGTCGTCAGCTTCTATTCCAACCGCGGTGTTGGAAACAGCTATTGTGTCTAACAGAGCCAATTTAGATGCCTTATCTTACGCAGATCACCTTACTAAGGCGTTATCACTGCGCCTTCAGGGGAAAGAGTTTCAGGATATACAATCCTCTTTAAGACTTCTTTCAAGGGCAGTAGCTTATTCCACGTGTAACTCCGCCCTTTCAGTGGCAAATCTGGAGTTGGTTAGACGTGACGCAGCCCTAGCTACATCCACACTAGTGGATTCTAAGGTGAAGAACTCTCTTAGAGTCGCTTCGGTCTCCGGAGAACTTCTCTTTGACGGCAAGCTTTCCGCTATTTATGATAAAATTACAAAGAAAGCTAAGGATTCTCTGTTGTTCAAATCTGCTCCTAAGAAGTCGGATACAGCAGACACGAATAAGACAGGCACTTCTGGGTCTAATGCGCCCAAGAGAGGTTCCTATAGAGGTTCCGGTGCGTCCTCTTGGTCTTATTCGAGAGACCGTCAGGATAGCGACTCTCGTTCGGGACGTCCTTCAGGCCGGGATAATCGGTCGGACGTCCCGAGGTCGACGGGGCGAGGTGCGGGTCGTGGAAGACGTGGTTTCTCCTACCGCAGGCCTCGCAGGTCGAGGAGGTGATGGCTTAAACCTCTATCGCGTTCCGGTTGGCGGAAGGTTGTCAAGCTTTTCACAAGAATGGGCGTCGATTACGGACGACCCTTGGGTGAGAGGAGTGACTTCGGAAGGTCTAAAGATATCCTTCAAACGAAAGCCTCCATTAACTCGAAGTCCAAAGTGGACTCATCTTCCGTCAAATCCGCAGAAAAGAGACGCTCTGTTATCAGAGGTGCAGTCTCTTTTAATGAAGAACGCGGTAGAGGTCGTAGAAAACCAGGAATCTCCGGGATTCTACAGCCATCTGTTTCTGGTTCCGAAACCAGACGGCTCGTTCCGTCCAGTCATAGATTTGAGCTGGATAAACAAGCTGATCGTCGCTCCGAAGTTTTATATGGAGACGATTCGATCGGTCAGAGCGAGTATTCGGGTGAACGATTATGCAACGAGCATAGATCTCAAAGATGCGTACTTTCACGTCATGGTACATCCGACATTCCGAAAGTATCTACGCTTCGCAGTCCTAGGAGTGGTGTATCAATTCCGGGCGATGTGCTTCGGATTGAATCTAGCACCCTGGGCTTTCACTTGGGTAATGAACTCGGTAATGATCTACTTCCGAGCTCATTCGTCTGCAGTAACGTCGGCCTACCTGGACGACATTCTTCAGAGGTACGGCAACGAGTTAACGCTTCAGAACGATGTTCAGAATCTTCTTCTATTGCTCCGACGTCTCGGTTTTATAGTAAACGAGGAGAAGTCGGATCTGGTGCCGTCCAAGTCATTCACTCATCTGGGAATGAGCTTCGAGACGCACAACAATCTCGTTCGTCTGCCGTTAACCAGAGCGAAATTAGTCAGTTGTTACGCTCGCTATTGTCTGCACGCAGACAAAGTCACGGCGAGAGAATTTATGAGACTGATAGGTCTGTGCGGAGCCGCTGCGGATCTCATTCCGATGGGGCGGTTACGCACACGTCCTCTTCAAATTTTCCTGACTCAGAATTGGAGTGTGAAAATTCATTCGCTCGATGTAGACGTTCTCTTGTCAGATCAAGTGAAACAAGAGATTCAGACTTGGGCAAACATTCAGTGGTTAACTCAAGGAGTTCCGCTGCAGTTGCCGGATCCGAGTTTTACCGTTATGACGGATGCCAGTCAAACAGGTTGGGGTGCATCATTAATCCCAACGGATTCGAGATGCCAGGGTCTTTGGGATCCACAATTCCTGTGCAAGCACATAAACATCAAGGAAATGATGTCAATTTGGCTTGCGTTACGTCACTGGATGGACATTATTCACGATGCTCATGTCCAAATCCTATCCGACAATACGACAGTAGTGGCGTATATACGGAATCAGGGAGGCACTCATTCAGTTCCGTTGTTCAATCTAACGGAAAGAATCCTTCTGTTTGCGTTAGAACATCACGTTCTTCTTTCGGTCCGTCACATACCGGGTCGTCTGAATGTGCTAGCAGACTCCCTTTCACGAAAGGGTCGCTTGTTGCCGTCAGAGTGGACTCTCAACAAACAAGTATTCAATCAGATTTGCTACCAATGGGAACGGCCAATGATAGACTTATTTGCGACACATCTCAACAATCAGTTGCAGACGTATGTGTCTCCGTGTCCGGATCCAAGAGCATTTGCAGTAGACGCTCTGTCGATCCCTTGGGACGGAATGATAGGATATGCGTATCCTCCAGCGCCGTTAATTCAACAAGTATTGCTAAAGATAAAACAATCTCAATGCAAGATTCTGTTGGTAGCATCTCTGTCGCCACAGAGACCGTGGATAAATCTACTCAGGTGTCTGTTGTGGGACCTACCGCGGAAGCTTCCTCCACGGGAGGATCTTCTTTCGCAGGGGAAATCGTGCCAACTCCATCACAACCCGCAAGGTCTCAACCTTCACGTTTTTCCGTTGTGCGGTCCTTCTTGCATGGCAAGCACTTTACAGGACGAGCAGTGGACGCGATTTCTAACTGTAGGAGGACCTCCTCTTCGCTAAACTATGCGGCTAAGTGGAAGGTTTTTCGTCGTTGGTGTAGGGATCATTCTGTAGATATATTCGATCCCTCTATACCAGACATTGCAAACTTTCTAGTATACTTGTTTGACGAAATCAAACTGCAGCCTGTTACTATAAAGGGTTATAGATCTATGTTATCTGATACCTATGCACATCATGATAGTTTACAAATTGGATCTAATGTCTCTTTATCGAAGTTGGTTAGAAACTTTTCGATAAATAGACCCAGAACTCTTAGATTAATTCCTAAGTGGAATTTAGCTTGGGTTCTTCTTAAATTGAAGGAAAAGCCATTTGAACCTCTTGGGACAGTAGATTTCAAATTCTTATCTTATAAGACAGCTTTTCTCTTAGCTTTCTCTTCTGCTAGAAGAGTCAGTGAGCTTCATGCACTATCGGTGGATGATTCTCATTATCGTAGTGTTGGGAACACTATCACCTTCACTACTAATGTGGGTTTTTTAGCTAAGAATCAGGCTCCTAATAAATATCCGGAACCTATTGTTATTAAGGCTCTTCCGTCTTCAGACGGGCGTAGGCCTTTACTCTGTCCTGTTAGAGCATTACGTATCTATAAACAGAGATCTCAGTTTATCAGAAAGGGACGGAAACGTTTCTTTCTGTCTTTGATGCCTAATAGAAAGGATATTTCAGTCCATTCTATTGCTAGATGGATTCAGTTAACTATCCGTACTGCTTATGAAGATTTATCTTCTTCTCAGCAGTCTGTGCTTAAGATTTCTGCTCATGAAGTAAGAGCTCTTTCTACTTCCTGGGCTTATGCTAATAGTGTTGCTATTACAGATTTAATGAAGGCTGCTTATTGGTCTCAGCCATCCACATTTACGAATTTTTATCTCAGAAATATTGAGTCCATTTCTGGAGACCTGCATTATTTAGGTCCGTTATCTGTTGCTCAGAATGTCGTCCACTAAACAGTTGCAACTATAGTTATGCAGGCTTTCTGTTCCGGCAGTGACTCCGTCCGGCTGCCCTCTTCGCTCTGGGCTATTTGACCCAGGGCAAGGGGAAGGGGGGGGGGGGGGGGGGGGGGGGCGGGTGTTCCCTTAGGTCACCTGCTTTATAGTGAAAAGCAAGGGAATGCCTCCTCCAAGTCAGTTTTTCTGAGTCGCTTCCGGGATGGTTTTAAAGTGTAATATGAATGTTTAAATTCATTCATGTCTTATTTTTAAAGTGTAGCTCGGTGTGAAGCATTTGTATATGTCAAGTGTCAAACGGGCTTTAATATACAATACTCGGACACTTTTAAATGACTATAAAGAGTCTCAATTCTCTGGACTACTTTATTTATTGGCTTGCTTTAAAAATAATTAGTATAAGGGTTATACTGGATGTTAATAGAGAACATGAATGTTATTGTGCTCAATTATTAAGGGTAGTGTATCTTTCTAATTTAATATTAAATAAGAAAGATACATGTAAAGCCTAATACTCCTTTTCTCCTTAAGGGGTTACCTCTTTACTATATAGTTGAGCTTATTGGATTTTCCTCTATGTCCTAGGCCCTCCAGCCTGTTTACTATTCAGCTAAGTCTGGGTCATTGGTACAGTATAAAAATGTTAAAAAATTTATAGTAATTTATATATTTTTTATACTTACCAATGACCCAGACGGGGATGGCCCTCCCTGGAGTTGGGAACTCTTGCCTCCCCGCTGAGTACATAGCGCTGACCAGGCACTGCCAGTAAGAATGATAATTGGCGCCAATTTCGGGACGTCTGCGTCACTGTGCATGCGCAGTAGAGGCGTAGTATGGAGGTCCTTTAGGACATGATTTCTTTTTGTTTTGGATGCAAATTTTGGGGATTGGGGGGCAAAATTTGTGTTTGGCCCTGGTTTTGTTAGAGTTAGCACCAGCTAAGTCTGGGTCTTTGGTAAGTATAAAAAATATATAAATTACTATAAATTTTTTAACATTTTAAATATAATTTCTTTTAATTTTTCAAAAAATTCCAACCAAACCATATCATGTGACCCCTCATTGAAACAAGCTCAATTAGCTCGTTCCAAAGAGGGGTCACATGATATGGTTTTGTTGTAATTTTTTTAAAAATAATGTTTTTCAGCTGCTGAATTGAAGGCAGATGTGGCCGATTCATTGGGTAAAGGGTTAAAGGTTAACATAAAATTAAGCTTAAGGACTTTAGGATTAATTAAAAGAAACTCAGGACCACAAAAACGATGATGGTTGTTGCTGACCACCATTACTAGTATTGAAGTTGAAAATAGGAATATTTAATGAAAGAGAAAAATTATTTGTAGATTATATAAAGTTCATCTATGTTGTGTTCTCATTGTCATGTTGTCTCCCTTATTGACTCTTTTGTTGGATGAGTCAGTAAAGGAGAAAATGTGAAATTTCAACACTTGTACTGAAATGGTTAACTGGATAATCGTTTTGAAACCAGTTAGCTACCTAACCGATTAGAAAAACCATCAACCAGTTATCCGAAATATCGATAGTGACCCTCATTCCACATTTAAAACCTAGTAAATCTGCTGCTTCTCCTTTATGATAGATTACACATCGAAGCCATGTTGTATATATTGAGAAATAATCAACTTTGGCGTTCAAGACTACGTTAATGATCGGCAATTTCCATGAGAAATGAGTAATCGCAGAAACTATTCCGTAGTGTGCATTCAAACGAATGTTGTCGAGTACTCGACAACGTTCGTTTGTATACACACTATGGAATAGTTTGAGAATACTGCTTTCCAATTGTTGTGACCTTGGGCAAGACACTTCATACCCATTGCCCACGTGAGGGCACGGTGACGTTGTGTACTAAGGCGTACTGCACGACAATGGTGCACCTGTCTTCAGCCAAATGCTAACCCTGCTTGAGTGGAGTTAGTATGTTGGGGAGCAGACAGTTGCTCGCCGTTGCTCGGTGGTTCTCTCCGGGTACTCCGGCTTCCTCCACCTGTAAAACTGTCGTCAAGATTAGCCATTGTGCAAAAATATGTGACCTTAAACACCAATAAATAAATAACTAATGCTTTCCAATTCCTATAGTTCTGATCCCATATTTGGTGAAATAAAGGCCACAGATAATCTGGATATTATTCGGTTATAGCTCTCGGTCAGTCGGTTATGAAAATGAACCAGCTGTTTCAGCCCTATTGAACACTACGTATAATATTCTCTCCTTTACCAGATAGACAAAGTGCCGAGAGTCCATAGGGTCCACTAGTCTATAGTGCTGAAACGATTAGCTATTTTTGAAAGTCGACTTGTCGCCGGTAGCAATCGACTTAAAGTCGACTAGTTGGCCCGTTTTGCTACAAAAATACAAGATTACATACCGTATATAATAACACTTTGGCCAGTCGCTGATTTGTCTCAGTATTCCATTTCTGAAGAGAGACAGAGGTGAACCACATGGTCTGTGACGCTTCGCACGAAATGATATAAAACCTATATGTCCGTGTATAAATTACCCCCGTGTATAAGTCGCACCCCCAACTCACACTTGGAATTCCTCCCTTTTGCCTAAAGCCCATGTATAAGACTATAAGTCGCACACCCATTTTCAAATATATGCAGTCAACAAGAATTAGTTGCAAGTTACGATTTGCCAATTTGGGATGCAATGGAAATAGTTTTCACAGGTTATCACGTGGTGAATAAGATAAAAGAATAAAGGAAAATTATTATTAAAGATTTAAAAAAAAATACTCCCATTTATTTGTTTTTCGTTGTTTTTTTATCACCCCAATGTCTTCATCCCTGTCAAGAAAATCCAACACTTGTTTGTGACTGAAACTTTATAGTTTCAGAATCAGAGCACCATTTGTGCCATAACCTGCGCAGTTGTTGTGTTTATGTTGATTTTTCCTAAATGTAAGAACGTTCCAGAAAAACCAATAAAAATAAAACAGTTGCGCGGGTTACAGTGCAAATTGTTGTCCTACATAAGCATTGTTGGTGCTATTGAAACTGACTTTACCTGGTGCACGTGTGCGTAATTTATAACCGGACATTTTCCAGGTAAAAAAGTGTGACTTATACATGGACATAAACGGTACCAAGGCAAGTGTTAAAAAAAATGCATAGTTATTCAGTGAAACGCTACAACTTATTTCGACATGACGGACAGATACTGTAATTTGCAACTAGGCAAGTGATCTGGTTTGAAGTTTTGTTGACATGTCATCCCCCACCCACCTCCAATCTGCACCCATGCTTGAATGTATGATAAATGCCAGGTATACTTCTTAGTTGTGGAGAATATTTATGAGAGCAAAAACTCTTAAAACAAATACAGAAGAGGATAAATTGATATTCATTTCTTAGAAAATTACCCTTACGATTTTGAAATGTTTCATTCACACGGGGCAGTTCAAGAGTTATTTTTAGGCTGTATGTCATTTCGTGCAAAGTGTCACAGACCACGTGGTTCACCTCTGTCTCTCTTCAGAAATGGAATCCACATTGTGCATTTTGAGTTTCCTGTCACTTTGGCAGTTTCAATTAAAAATAACTTTTCAAATACTTCACTTATGTGATTAAAACTTAGGCACCGTATGTAGATATGTCATATAAATACATATCTGTGAAATACTGTGCCAAAACGCAGTCTAGTTTTGATATACCAATTCTTCAAATAAAAAAAGGTTATAAATTTCACCAAACGAGAAAGAATGTAGCATGTGACTGAAGACTTCCAATCAGATGATGTGGATATAAATCATTTGGTGCCAGAATAAAATACACTATTTAATTGGCTGCATTCCTGTATTATTATACCCCCCGCAAACAAAGTTTGGGGGTATATAGGAATCACCCTGTCCATCCATCCGTCTGTCTGTCCATCCTTATAAGCACAACTCCTAAACCGCTTGAAGAATTTTCATGAAACTTTACACAATGGAAGAACTCCATATGAAGATGTGCATGAAGCAATATAATTCCGTTCTGACATTTCCAAGGGGAGATAATCTAACTTATACATTTGGGGGGGTATCACTTTGTGAGCTTGCTCACAGTACCTCTAGTTTTCACTCACATCACCATGTTGGGAAAGAATTATGTTAAATAGGCTTGTTTAGGTAATTCATATTCATGAAGATTGGTCATAGATAAGTGTTTTTTTTTTACTTGATAGTAATTTCTCGTAGTTATGACGGAAGCCAAATAAATCTTTGGTGATACATTGCTAATTGAATGAATTTGACAGTATTTAACGTTATTCGCAAAATGCGATTCCAAATTATGAATTGCGTTGCTAAATAGGCGATTTGTATCGCAAAATGCAATGCGAACCCGGGTTATTTTAAGACCTGGCCAATACGGGCATATAATGTAACAAATTGGATTGAACATGAGCGCGAAAGTGAAAGTAAACCTTTAAACAGATACAGAAGCAAGTGCCGGAATTGTAAATTTTCGTGAGTTGGGTTAAAATGAACAACATATTTTGCCTCAGTTTTTCGAAAAATAGGGTTCTGCTGACTTTACTGTCAGTTGTGGCCAATCAGAGTATAGTATGTCTGACGCTTATACCTAACAGTGATCTCCGTAATGAAGGTGCCAACTAGTCGACTGGCGAATTTCAGCGTCAACTTTTTTAGTAATTGAGTTGAGGTTGACTAGTTGAACAATCGTTTCAGCACTACTAGTCTAGTTCCCTTCCAGTAAAATAGTTTGATCAGTTGATACACAAACACAGTAAAACCAGTCCTTGAAATGTCAGACTGCTAGCCATTGTGCATAAGTATATGACCATAATCACCAATAAATAAATAAACTCAATAACTTTTAAAATAGTTGGTGGGATGGCATCATACAATATTAGTCAAAATAAGTTGTAGCATAACCACAATAAACTAAGTATACTGCTGCTTCTGCACAGAAAAAATCAGAATCTGACATCATTTTCTGGAAAGCGCTCACGGAGAACTTTCCAGAAAATGATGCCATATTCTTGTCTGATCAGTGTATAAATAGAAAGATACATTGTTTATAGTGGTTATCCTACAACTTATTTTGACTTGTACTGTATTTGGTATACAAGTGTATCTTAATTGATGTCTATCCCATGTTGAATGCAATTGTTATTTAAAGTATTTCTCTCGAAAGAGTTTTTCCCTTTCTTGATTTGGAATTTCATTCATTTTTATCTCCCCCTCCCCAGTCTTGGAAATGAGACAGATGCGAGTGCAATTGCTTCTGTCAGCACCCGTGATTCAATTTTGTGAGAGCTAAAAAAGGCACTCATTGAAAAATATAGTAGGCACTAATATACTGTGGAGGGACGCAGTGGCGTTGCCGCACCCGGTTCTGGTCAGATCACCGGCGTTAAGCAACGTCGAGCCTGGTCAGTCCTCGGATGGGTGACGTCTGGGTGATCGCTTCAGACTCCTGCATTGTGTCATTGGGCAAGGCACTTAACCCCCGATTTTCCACATGGGGGCATGATGATGCCGTGTACTAAGGCGTACTGCACGTCGATGGTGTGCATGTCTTCAACCATTCTAATCCAGCCTGTGCTGCAGTGCAAAGTTACGATGTTGGGGAGCTGGCAGCTGCTCGTCATTGCCTGGTGGTTCTCTCCAGGTACTCAGGCTTCCTCCACCCCCGTAAAACTGTCACCGACATGATATGACCTAGGCTGTTAATGTGTCGTTAAACCCTAATAAAAAAATATAAAAAAATATACTGTGAGGGCATATAAATACGTGCTATTTTGAGAAAGCAGCACACTGTGGCCAGTGGCAAGTTACTGTCATAATTCTGCAATTCCTTATACATTTAACCCTTTGAACACTAGTGGTATCTTCCATGCTAGTTCAATGGCAGCAATTGGAAGAGTCTATATTCATTATTTGGGGTAGACTAATCAATATTTTCAATGTGCAGCCTCGGGGCTGCACGTTGAAAATACTGATTGGTCTACCCCACACATTTACTGAACAGCCATCCTATTTAATGATGGTATGACGTATCATGTTCCTGGCTGGAAAAACGGCCGCTCAGGTTCAAAGGGTTAAGGCTTCAGGTGTTTGGTGACAGTATTCCCTCAAAAATTCATATACTAACATTTTACAGGTGCAATTTACTCTCGTCTCTGATTTCGCGGGAGCTTAAAACTGCACCCATCAATTTTGTTCATTTCCAGCACTGAGTAAAACCGTTTGGCCAGTTTGTCATGGGTCTTGTGGTTTAGTTTTCTGATTCGCTACAAAAACTGGAACCTAACCAGAAAACCCCCGAAATGTCCAGCTCTTAGAACTAACCTTCATTCATCTGTGAGTCCATTCTCATTTCTCCTAAACTATTATAGGGTTACAGATTGGAAATTCGGGAATGCTTTTTGACCATTTTATCATGCTGCACTAGTAAGCATAATGCTCTATAAACTCTCCATGGTTTTACCCTCAATGGACTTAAAAAATGTGTAAATTCTGTTTTTTCTCTTAATTTTTAGACATTTATGTAATGAAGCTTTATGACAGAAGCGTGGATTTGGCACAGTTTGATGAAGCTTCTCCTCTTTATCCGATTTGCCGTGCTTGGTTGAAAAATAAACCACACTTGAAAGAAGAGCCCAAAAGGAGTCCATCTCCTGTTCCCGAGGATACCAACAATTCTGCAAGTGATGATGAGGTTAAGTTTATAGTTTACTACTATGGTGGTATCCCCATTAATTATTGAGTACCCACTTTGGCAGAGCAAAATTTCCAGTTAAGGCCTAGAAAAAAAATCTGTTTCTCATGGCATCCTTCATGGCCCTTTTGGCTGCAGCATGCTCTCTTTTTACAACCAATGCAACCTTAATACCTTAAAAAAATAAAAACGAAATGGTTTAGGCCTAAAAAACTTAAAAATCTGTTTCTCGGGCTCTCCTGTATGGTCTGTTTGGCTGCCGCATGCTCTCTTTTTATAACCAAAAAATAAATAAATGGTTTATGTCTGATATGTTACCCAAGTAAAAAAATTGATAATGTCCCTTGAGTTCAAGAAGGCTTTGCAATGCTTTGGCATTGCAAAGCCTTCTTGCTCTCAAGGGACGAAATACACTTCCACTCATGTTATTCTGTAGATTATGAGGTCTAAAACATAAACCAAGAACATGAACTTTCGATGGCAAAGAAATAATTACAGAAAAAAAAGTAAAATAAAAAAAAAACGCTCACCCGCATGCAATTTTACAAATAATGGCTTGAGAAACAAAAAATCTACTTTGTGCGGCCTTATGTCTGATATTTTACTTAAGTTAATAAAATTCATAAATTTGTCCCTTGAGTGCAACAAGCTTTGCAATGCCTTAGTACCATGGGATACATCACATATAATACGGGGTTTTATTTCGTACCTGAATTATGCAAATTAGACTAACTTTGATGTGTTACTTTCAGCACTGTCAGTGCAAATGCCAATACGGCTCGGGCTAGAGGCCGGATTTATGAACCGATCTTTACGAAACTTCTTGGGTACCTTTGGTATCACCGTGGGACGAGAACGAGTGTTTTTGGGTGCGGTCCGAAATTCAAGATGACCACTGACAGCCATTTTGTTCAAAATTAGAGGCAATCAGATTTTTGCGCAGAACTTCCACATGAAAGCTCTGATTTGAATAATTTTTTGTGTGAATATTTAGTACCATGGGATACATCACATATAATATGGGTTTTTTTCTCGTGCAGAAATTATGCAAATTAGATGAACTTTGATTTTTTCAGTGCTACTTACACACAGTAAGTACACATGTCAATACGGCTCAGGCTAGAGGCTGTATTTATCAACTGATCTTCACGAAACGTCTTGGGTACCTTGCTGTCACCTTGGGACGAGAACGAGTGTTTCTGGTTGCGGTCCGAAATTCAAGATGGCTGCCAGTGGCCATTTTGTATCGAAATTAGGTCTAATCAGTTTTTTGTACACAACTTCTATACGGCTCAGGCTAGAGGCCGTATTTATGAACCGATCTTTACGAAATGTCTTGGGTACCTTTGTTATCACCGTGGGATGAGAACGGGTGTTTTTGGGTGTGGTCCGAAATTCAACATGGCCACCAGCAGCCATTTTGTACCAAAATTAGTGCAATCAGTCTTTTGTACAGAACTTCTGTATGAAACTTCTGATTTGAATAATTTTTTGTATGAATGTTTAGTAAAATGGAATACATCACATACAGTACAGGTTTTTTTCTCGTGCAGAAATTATGCAAATAAGATGAATTTTGATTTATTTAGTGCTACTTATACACTGTAAGTGCACATGTCAATACGGCTCGGGTTAGAGGCTGTATTTATCAACCGATCTTCACGAAACTTCTTGGGTACCTTTGTTATCACCTTGGGACGAGAACAAGTGCTTCTGAGTGCAGTCCAAAATTCAAGATGGCTGCCAGTGGCCATTTTGTACCGAAATTAGGTCTAATCAGTTTTTTGTCACAATTTCTATACAGCTCGTATTTATGAACTGATCTTCACGAAACTTCTTGGGTACCTTTGTTTTCACCTTGGGACAGGAATGAGTGTGTTTTGGGGTGCCTTTGTTATCACTGTGCTATGAGAACAAATATTTTGGGGTTCAATCAGACCCACTCCGGGACTCAAAGATTTCTTTTCTAATTTAGCATCTGACTGTCACCCTCCTTTACAATACTTTACCTATACATTTGTTACAGGCTACGGTCAGTATTTATGTACAGGCCGTTACAATACTTTATATGTACCTTTGTTATCAGGTCATTACCTAGATGTTTGTCATTGCTGTGTCACATACTATACATGTACATGTCTTGACAAGTTGAGCTACAGTGTCATTGACACTTTCATTCAGATTCCATTTCGGTTCAGTTTCAGAAAAAAACCTTGGTTTTGGTTCAGTTTTTCTGTGTGTTAAAAACATATAGTAAATAACATTTCAGGCTCCTTAATTTGGATAAAATCTGTAATAGTTTGTACGACACCTCTCACCAAAAAAAGCCCTGTCTATAAGTATCTCCAATGGATACAGCAATTTGGATGAAATCACAAATAGTTTGTACGACTCCACTCAACACAAACAGCCTGGTCTGTAAGTATCTCCAATGGATACAAGATAACTTCCCTTTGATTATTCTTCAGGGGTTCTAGTGGAACAGTTGAATCGTAAATAAGGGTAACAATGAAGTTCATCTAATCTGTATGTATGTTCTCATTGACACATTTCCTCCATTATTGACTCGTCCAGTAGATGTAGCAATAGATGGTGAAGATGACCTTATACACCAATAAATAAATAAATAAATTTAATTTTCTCTAAACTCAAATGCCTGTCGACATTTGCCAGTTTTGTGCCAAAACCTTGAATGCAGAGCTGTCAAGAGGAATTCTGGGCCCTCTGAGAATTTTGTTACAGGTCCCTGGCTATTTGATAGTCCCGTAACTCGTTGTGTTGAACATAAGGCTCAAGTCTCAAAAGCAGAGAGATTGAGAGGGTGGGGTGGGGGAGGGGGGATAACTAGGAACTTTACACATTAGTGTCATGGGACTGAAAATGTCGCCATTGTCTCGAATTACTGCACAAAATGAATAAAATTGCAGATCACTGGCACTGAACATCTCAATGGGGTCCTCAATTTCATTTGTAATCAACTTTATGCTTTTATTCCAGTTGAAAGGGCATTTTGTGATGTTAGTCCTAGTCCAGCCCCACCTTCAAAACCTTTACCACTGGGGTTACTACCACTGGGTTCCCCAGCCCTCTCAACAGCCCTGCATGAATATATATTCCATTCTTGAGTTTTAGTGATAAAATTGAAATATTTTATAAATGTGACAAACTGTTGAATGGCTTGAAGCACCCTTTCCAACAGTTTGTCACATTAAGCCACTCCATCAGCAAATAGAAATATATACAGTGGAACCCACTTAATTGGATTACTAAATAACCCTATTAAATATAATTTCCCAACACTAAACCATTTCCCTTCCTCCAGTGCAAATTTGACCTGTTAATTGAATAGAGGTTATAGAGTAGACTCCTGTTAATTGGATACAAAATATTGTAACCTGTCGAGAAATTACCCTGACAATCCCCAGTTTACCTTTGTTTATACCGGTAGACATATTTGGTCTCAGTACATGCAATACAGGCATTTAATTTATTATATCTTGTTTGACAGAGCTCATGGAGCTCTGTCAAACAAGATATAATAGAATAAATGCTAAGTTTACATCTAGAATACAGGAAAGTGATACAATCCCTGTTAACCCTTTCCCCAATGCAGATGATATTCAAAATTTATTTTAATATTTGTTTTTTCAAATTTTTCGAAAAACTTCGATGGAACCATATCATGTGACCCTTCATTGGAACGAGCTTGTCGAGCTCGTTCCAATGAGGGGTCACATGATATGGTTCCGTTAGAAATTTTTTTAAATATATATTTTTTTTAACTACGTAATTTGCAAGGTAAAGGGTTAATTGAATACTCCTATCAGTTGAATAATTTTCAATGGCAAAGTGGCTATTCAATTAACAGGGTTCCACTGTATAAATCTTTGATATTATAAACACACTTGATGTTCAGAATTTCTGCTATTAAAAATATGACTGTTATACAGTAATTTTGTAGTCATCACTTTTTTTTGCAAGAAATATTCCTGTATTTTATTTCTCTTGAAATGTATGAATTTCTGACAGATTCAGCTTATGTTCCAAGATTCTCACGTTAAGTGTCGAAGGTGAGTGACAGTTTGAAAAATTGTATTGTAAACAACATCTGTCTGTACATTTTTAGCTTAACTTGACATAGTCAAGATAAGCTATTGCCATCACGCGTGCGGAAGTCTGTTAGTCTGTGAGTCTGTTAGTCTGTGAGTCTGTGACGTCTGTTCACATTTCCTTTAGCACGGGCTACACCCCGCAGTTCTTGTCTGATCGTCACGAAATTTCATATGCAGGTTTGGGGTCATGTCTAGATGAGAACATCCCCTTTTGGTCGCGATCGGGCAACCGGTATGGCTGCCCGAGCCCAAAACCCGAAAACCATTAGCACAGTCTACAGGTCGTATTTATGAAGGGATTTCATTGTAACTTGGTAGGATGCCTCTGTATAGTGCCTAGACGAGAACGTCCCCTTTTGGGCATGATCTATCAACCGTGATGGCTGCCCAAGCCCGAAACCCAAAAACTTTTAGCACAGTCTGCAGGTCATGTTTAATGTGGAGGGATTTCATTGTAACTTGGTAGGATGACTCCTTATGATGTCTAGATGCGAATTTCCCCATTTGGGCATGATCTGCCAACCGTGACGACTGCCCGAGCCCAAAACCTGAAAACCTTTAGCACAGTTTACAGGTCATATTTATTGAGGAATTTCATTGTAACTTGGTGGGTTGACTTCATACAATGTCTAGATGAGAAAGTCCCCCTTTGGACGTGATTGGGCAACTGTGACGGCTACAGAAGCCCGAAAACCTTTAGCACAGTCTAGAGGTCATATTTATGAAATGATTTCATTGTAACTTGGCAGGATGACTCCAAATAATGTCTAGATGAGAACGTCCCATTTTGATCGCGATCATGCAGCCTTCATGGGTGCCCGAGCCCAAAAACCTTTAGCATAGGCAAAAGGTCATATTTATGGAAGGATTTCATTGTAACCTGTTAGGTTGACTCCATATAATGCCTAGATGATGACATCCCCTTTCGGTCGTGATTGGCCAGTTGTGATGGCTACAAGTGCCCGAAGCCCGAAAACCTTGAGCACAGTCTACAGGTCATATTTATGAAGGGATTTCATTGTAACTTCTTAGGATCACTCCAGATGATGCTCAGATGAGATTGTCCCCTATGGTTGCGATCATTCACCCATGATGGCTGCCCAAGCCCGAAGCCCGAAAACCTTTAGCACAGTCTACAGGTCATATTTATGAAGGGATTTCATTGTAACTTGGTAGGTTAACTTCATATAATGTCTAGATGAGAACGTGCGATCATTCACCCATGATGGCTGCCCGAGCCCGAAGCCCGAAAACCTTTAGCACAGTCTACAGGTCATATTTATGAAGGGATTTCATTGTAACTTGGTAGGTTAACTTCATATAATGTCTAGATGAGAACGTCCCCTTTTGGACATGATTGGGCAACTGTGACGGCTAAAGGTGCCCGAAGCCCGAAAACCTTTAGCACAGTCTACAGGTCATATTTATGAGGGGATTTCATTGTAACTTGGTAGGATGACTCCAAATAATGTCTAGATGAGAACGTCCCCTTTTGATCGCGATCATTCAGCCTTGATGGGTGCCCGAGCCCAAAAACCTTTAGCATAGGTAAAAGCTCATATTTATGGAAGGATTTCATTGTAACCTATTAGGTTGACTCCATATAATGCCTAGATGATGACATCCCCTTTTGGTCGTAATTGGTCAGCTGTGTTGGCTACAAGTGCCCGAAGCCCAAAAACCTTGAGCACAGTCTACAGGCCATATTTATGAAGGGATTTCATTGTAACTTCATAGGATCATTCCAGATGATGCCCAGATGAGATTGTCCCCTTTGGTTGCGATTATTCAACCATGATGGCTGCCCGAACCCGAAGCCCGAAAACTTTAAGCACAGTCTACAAGTTATATTTGGGAAGGGATTTCATTGTAACTTGGTAGGTTGACTCCATATAATGCCTAGATGAGAACGTCCCCTTTTGGACATGTTTGGGCAACTTTGACGGCTAAGGGTGCCCGAAGCCCAAAAACCTTTAGCACTGTCTACAGGTCATATTTATGAAGGGATTTCATTGTAACTTGGTAGGTTGACTCCAAATAAGGTCAAGATGAGAACGTCCCATTTTGGCCGTGATCATTCAGCCTTGATGGGTGCCCAAGCCCAAAAACCTTTAGCATAGGCAAAAGTTTATATTTATAGAAGGATTTCATTGTAACATTGTTAGGTTGACTCCATATAATGCCTAGATGATGACATCCCCTTTTGGTCGTGATTGGTCAACTGTGATGGCTACAGGTGCCCGAAGCCCGAAAACCTTGAACACAGTCTACAGGTCATATTTATGAAGGGATTTCATTGTAACTTCGCAGGATCACTCCAGATGATGCCCAGATGAGATTGTCCTCTTTGGTTGCGATCATTCAACCATGATGGCTGCCTGAGCCCGAAGCCCGAAAAACTTTAGCACAGTCTAAGGTCATATTTATGAAGGGATTTCATTGTAACTTGGTAGGTTGACTTCATATAATGTCTAGATGAGAACATCCCCTTTTGGACACAAGTGGGCAACTGTGACGGCTTCAGGGGCCCAAAGCCCGAAAACCTTTAGAACAGTCTACAGGTCATAATTATGAAGGGATTTTATTGTAGCTTGGTAGGATGACTCCAAATAGTGTCCAGATGAGAACGTCCCCTTTTGGTCACGATCATTCAGCCTTGATGGCTGCCCGAGCCCCAAAACCTTTAGCATGTCTGTAGGTCGTATTTATGGAAGGATTTCATTGTAACTTGTTAGGTTGACTCCATATAATGCCTAGATGATGACATCCCCTTTTGGTCGTGGTTGGTCAACTGTGATGTCTACAGGTGCCTGAAGCCCGAAAACCTTTAGCACAGTCTACAGGTCGTATTTATGGAGGGATTTCATTGTAACTTGGTAGGTTGACTTCATATAATGTCTAGATGAGAACGTCCCCTTTGGACGCAATTGGGAAACTGACGGCTACAGGGGCCCGAAGCCCGAAAACTTTTAGCACAGTCTACAGGCCATATTTATGAAGGGATTTTAATGTAACTTGATAGGATGACTCATTTTGGAATAATTTCATTGTAATTTTGTTGATATATGTTAACTGTGAGGGCCACATATATTAACTGTGAGGTCATATTAACCCACCCCTCAGATCTTTAGTACAGTGTACACCTCATAGTATTTTTATCATAAACATAGCATACAGGGAACAGAAATGAACATATTCCCAATTATCACAATTCTTGTCTTATTTCATAATCCTTTCATAAACATTGAACATTATCCTTTTCATCAAACACAACACACAAGTTAAGCTACAGTGTCATTGACACTTTCATTAGGTATTTTTAGCTGCGACTAGCAGCTCTATAAGTGGCAATGTCGGTCTGTCTGTTGGTCTGTCTGTCAGTCGGTCTGTCGGTCGGTCTGTCTATGACCAACGAGTTTCAAAACTCAATAACTTTTGAAATACTTGATGGAATGACTTTATATTTGGCATATAAGTGTATCTTGTTGATGTCTAGCCACTGCTCAATGCATGTGTTGTTCCAAATATTTTTCTTGGAGTTATGGCCCTTGATGAACTTAGAATTTTGTGAGATTGCTCCACCCGTCGCAGCTACGGTGTCGATGTCGCGATTTTTTATGTCAACAGTTATCAGTGGCAGTTTATTTGAAATATCACTTTTATTTTGCAGTATGATTCTCAACCAGATATATACAAGCTTCCATCACCAATAAAGTGTGATCCATCAGATACAAAGGACTATAGAATTCCTGATATTATTCCACAAATAGATGAAAGATTGGATATACATGAAGTAAGATAGATAGAGAATATCTACGCTGTTTTAGTGAATACAATAGAATCCTCTTAATTGAATATCCATTTTGCCAGTGAAAATTATTCAATTAACAGGAGTATACAATAAACAGTAGTTTACAATTAAAATGTAGTTTCCTACAATTAAAATGTAGTTTCCTGCGTTCTGGAGGTAAACTGAGCATTTATTCTATTATATCTTGTTTGACAGAGCTCATAGAGCTCTGTCAAACAAGATATAATAGAATAAATGCCTGTATTGGATGTAGTGAGGCCAAAAAGGTTGATAAATAAGGGGAATTTGGTGCATGTCACAGTAATTTTTTCATCATATTACAAAAATTTATATACAATTAACAGGCGTTGACTCTACAACCCATATGCAATTAACAGATCAAATTTGTACTGAAGGTATGGTAAATGGTTTTGTGTTTGAAAATTATATTCAATTAACAGGGATATACAATTAAGAGATCTCCAATTAAGTGGGCTCCACTGTATCGGGAATTATCTTATTCGTGTGGACCTGAAAGTTTCATTTTTCGCAAGCGCTTATGCGAGTACTTTCAGGTCCACACGAATGAGATAATTCCTGATATTTACTAAAACAGCATAGATTTTCTTTTTATTATATGCTACATGACCTTTTAATGTGCAATATTCAGCCCAATTTGACTGCAAACAGTTTTGCCCAATTTGACTGCAAACAGTTTCAAGACAATAACAAAACGCTGCTGATCGTTCCTTCAAGGTGACATTCAAGGCGACGTCATGCGTCGAAGCGTAACATTATTTAGGAAGCTACTGAAAAATTCATCTTGTGGACCTGAAAATATTATTTTTCACCCATGCAAGCGCTCATGAAAAATAAAGCTTTCTGGTCCACACTCATGAGATAATTCCAGAAGACTAGATTTTCTTTTTTATTATATGCTACGAGATATTTTATTGCACAATATTGAGCCCTATTTGTCTCCAAATGTGTATGTTTCAGAACAATAATAATGATCAGCTGATTGTTCCTTCAAGGCGACGTGATGCGGAGTGGCATGACGTCATTTAGGAAGATACTGAGGGATATTCCTCGATATCCATTGAGTTGATGGATATCAAGAAATATCTTTTAGATAACTTGCAATAATTCACAGGCTAGCATATAATAAAATATATTATTTATTGTTTATCATAAAGCCTTAACCCTTTACCCAACAAATAGGATATCAAAATTCATTATTTTAATTATTGTTTTTTAAATTTTTTTCCCAAAATCAACAAAACCATATCACAGGGTTCGTATGCCAAAAAGGAAAACTGAAAATTTACTGAAGAAATTGTTTTGCATTGTCCAGTCCTGGAAAAATAATCTCAAATTAGTTAAAAAATAGTAAATACTGGAAATATACTTGAACTGTAATACAGTGAAGCCCACTTAATTGGATATCTCTTAATTGTATATCCCTGTTAATTGAATATAATTTCCCAACAAAAAAACATTTACCATACCTCCAGTACAAATTTGACCTGTTAATTGAATATAGGTTATAGAGTAAACTCCTGTTAATTGAATAAAAAATCTTGTAACATGTCGTGAAATTACCCTGACTCTCCCCAGTTTTCCTTTGTTTATAGACCTATTTGGCCTCAGTACACCCAATACAGGCATTTAATCTATTATATCTTGTTTGACAGAGCTCATGGAGCTCTGTCAAACAAGATATAGTAGAATAAATGCTGAGTTTATCTCTAGAATACAGGAAAGTGACACAATCCCTGTTAATTGAATACTCCTGTTAATTGAATAATTTTCATTGGCAATGTGGCTATTCAATTAACAGGGTTCCACTGTATATGCTACTAATTTACCACCCCAGACAAACTATTGCCATATGATAAATTGAAGTTGTTTGGCATAGATAATGCTTGGTTCTAGATGTCATTTGGGTAGCTTCAATTTCTCAGTGAATTTTGAAGACCTGTTCATTACTTCTGCTTCTGAAATATGGTATATGCCTTTGTTAGCAGAAGTTAAAAGTCCGGAAATTTTAATGAATAAGTAAATACTGTAAAATTCTAAATTGACACTGGAAATATACTGAAAAAGTACTGGAATTGCAACCAAGTTTGCGTGTACAAACTTTCATATCATGTGACCCTTCATTGGAACAAGCTCAATGAGTTTGTTTCATTGAGGGGTCACATGATATGATCTTGTTGAAACTTTAAAACAAAATTTTTTTTCAACTGCTAAATTTTAAAATTACGTGGGTGTATGCTCCCTATTCGTTGGGTAAAGGGTTAAATCCATTGCTACAGAATAGGAAGTCAGCCATTTTCAAAGTTAAGGAAATCACATAATAATTTTGTGCATGGACAGTTATTTTCTTTATACAATGAATGCTGTGAGTATTCAGTGTTACCATACCTGCATTGTGTCCTTGGATAGGGCACTTTATCCCGATTGCCCGCGTGGGGCATGGTGGCACTGTGTACTAAGACATACCACTCGTCATTGGTGCACTTGTCTTCAACCAATGCTAACCCTGTTTGTGCGGAGTTAGTACATTGAGGAGTCTGACAATTTCTTGTTGATGCTTGGTGGTTTTCTCTGGGTACTCTAGCTTTCTCTGCCCATAAAACTGTCCAACATGAGGTGACCCTGGCTGTCAAAAGTGTTGTTAAGCCCCAATAAATGAATAAATTCAACATTACCGATACTATACAGACACTGAGATATGTGTTAGATACACACGTCCAGCCTATGTGCAAGAACATCATGTAAGAACGCATCTGTTTGGTTATTATGCATCTGAGTGATATTATGACACAAATGAATAATAGTGTCAGGCAAGAATGTAAACAGAACGTAAGATTTTACTCAAAAAATTTGGCCTCATTTAGTTAATTCAAGTTGAAGGGCAAAACTTGAAAAATATTTGAATGTCCAAATTAAAATGATGCAATATTTTTTTCACATGAACGTTACAATGGTCGCCTATGAGAAAATATTTAGTTCTGTTATTCCTTATTCTATTGGGCAGACATACTCAGAATTTATTTATTTATTTATTTACTGGTGTTTAACCCTTTACCAAACACAGTGGCCAAAAAGGGCCAGAAAATTAAAGAGAATAACCCGACCACAACCTAAAATATCTTGAAAGTTTCTCAATAAAACCATACAAATATGGATATCATTAGAACCAGCTCATCGAGCTGGTTCTAATGATATCCATATTTGTATGGTTTTATTGCAAAATTGTTGAATTTGTTTTTGAAAAATGTGAAAATTAATTTATTTTTTAAAAATACTACGTAAGGTAAAGGTTAAAAACACATATTTCTGGAAAATGTCTAAACGTAACTGCAACATGGATATAAAGTCAACTTTAGTAAATCATTTACAATCATTTTGCCCTTTTTAGAGGAATTACACCCCAGGCAATGCTTTGGGTGGAAATGTATCAGCCAGCTGCATGCCATGTAACTTATATTATGTGATACAATACAGACATTGGGAAATGTACTAGATACACTATAATTGGAATCTGAGGATTATGCACAGAAACATCATGTAAGAATGTATCTGATTGGACATTACGCATCTTGAGTGACTTCAAAATATGAATGAAATGCTGTGATACAAAAGAGTTAACTGGTAGAGTGCTGAATTATTTTTGGCAATCAAAATTTGTTCGCATGTCTTTGCCTTGCTACAATTTATGGGAGAGTGCCAGTGGGCGTGTCTGTGTGCGTGCCAGTGGGCACTCTCCCATAAATTGTAACAAGGTAAATCCTAACTGACTAAATAATATCATTTCAAAGATAATACTTAGATGTGAGTCTTCCATGGAAGACATGTGTCGCCTGCCCTATATTTGAATATTTCAGACAGAATTCTAAGTGGAAAAGGGGCATAACTCTGGAAAAATACAGCGGATCAAAAAATAAAATAGGAGGTGCACAATGCCATTATGTGATAAAGAATCACTGAAAGTTTCATCAAAATCCATTCATAGGTTAAAGAGGAGTGGCGGATAAGAGAAAGTGTGACGCGGACGACAAACCAAGACGACAAAAGTAATCCCTATATGTCGCTCCCCACTTCGTGGGGTGGCGACACAATGAAGCATATCTGAGGATTATGTGCAGGAATATCATGTTAGAATGTATCTGATTGGACATTACTCATCTTGAGTGACTTCAAAACGTGAATGAAATGCTGTGATACAAAAGTGTTAAGCAAGAAAGTTATCAGACCTCTTTAAAATATCACCTTCATTTACTTAATTCAATTTAATTGTGGTATAA
Source organism: Pictodentalium vernedei (assembly GCA_031216915.1). NCBI lineage: Eukaryota > Metazoa > Mollusca > Scaphopoda > Dentaliida > Dentaliidae > Pictodentalium > Pictodentalium vernedei. The sequence continues at coordinate 40,995,534 of CM062296.1, forward strand.
ATACAGAACACAACTTGGGTAGAGTGGGGGGAGGGGGTGCATGGGGGGGGGGGAGGGGGTGGAGACAAGAATCCACAACCCTTGTTCAGGTTTTTCCTGTATTTCACATGCACCTTGCTAAGCTAGCAAATTCAGAGAGGCCAAACACTTAAATTTGAACCCCTCAAGCCCCTCAAAAATTAATCCAAATAACAAAAAAGTGAGAATCCTGTATGGAACACCATAGATGACATCCAGGAAGTGACCCCTAATCCCACCAATAACCATTGTTTGGCCTTTGTGTAAGCAAAAACCTCCTTTCGACATAACTTTCTACCATGATTGCATAGTTTTATCATCACCAAGTTATTACTGGAGCTGAAAGGGATTAAACAAATTTTTATTCTAAGTACAAAGGCAAAAAAGATGAATATAATACCATTGGAAGTTTTCTCACCATTGCCAAGAGAAATCTCCCTGAGAACTATATTCATCTGTATCCCATTTCATTTCGAATAAAATTGAAGTTGTAGATTTAGTTTGTTATTCCATTTACACTTAACCAACATATTTAAAACATTTGTTCACAAATGTAAGTGAAAGTTTGTTGAAAGAAAGGGTGTGCTTGAGGTTGGATCGTACTTCTTGGGTTGCAGTTCAGTAGAACCTGTTTTGAGAGACCACCCTTTGGGCCAGACAAAAGTGGTCTCTCAAGGAGTGTTGGAAAAAACCCCCTTGGGAAAAAACCTCTTTAGGAAAAAAGCCCCTTGGTAAAAAAACCCTTGGAAGAAACCCCCTCAAGAAAAGAAAAACCTTGGGAAAAAAAACCTTCATATTGACAACAGAAAAACGTTTTCTTTAGTGACTTTATTTTTGTATGACAACATGTTCATTAGTGAAAAATACATTAACATAATATTATCTGTATGTTCTATAGTACAGGTGGTCTCTCATAACAGGTTTCAGGTTTTCTCAAGTCAGTGAATAACCAACCACAAAATTCAGAAATGCAGAAGAATGGATTTTTGTAATTACTTTGTAGCTGTTCTTTTTTATGAAGTTTTTGTAACAAATTGAAATGGACTGTTATAAAAATTATAAAAATAAATTAGTGTTGAAAATCTTCATTGAATCTTTTTGTAACAAATTGAAATGGACTGTTATAAAAATTATAAAAATAAATTAGTGTTTAAAATCTTCAATGAAGATTTTCAACACTAATTTATTTTTATAATTTTTATAACAGTCCATTTCTAATTTATTTTTATAATTTTTATAACAGTCCATTTCAATCTTTTTGTAACAAATTGAAATGGACTGTTATAAAAATTATAAAAATAAATTAGTGTTGAAAATCTTCAATGAAGATTTTCAACACTAATTTATTTTTATAATTTTTATAACAGTCCATTTCAATTTGTTACAAAAAGATTTTCAACACAAATATATTTTTAGCGCACCTACATCTGTAAGATGTGGTGAGCTATTGTCATAACCTCGGGCGTCAGTGTCAGCGTCGGCGTCCGGCGTGTCCAATATTGTAAGATTTAATGTTAAGGTTAATTTCTCAAACATCAGTGGGCTCAGGCCTTTGATATTGCATATGTAGGTTGTAGGGGACTATCAGAACAGTATTTAACCCTGATACTACGACTTTTTTCCAAATTTCACCTAAAATTTTCTGCCAAAAGTTGTTGTAAGAATTTGCGTTTAGGTGTTGTAAGAATTTGCGTTGAAGTCAGCTTTTGTGCAGATTGTGCTGCTTTAACTTCTCATTACTGTTGATTTTCATATTTCAATAACAACTGTAGGTATTAACCCTACTGTATGCAGAAATTTATCGGAAATTTTCTTTTTTTTCAGTCAAAATTTCATGTTTTTCTCGGACTTAGTAAATTTTAAGTTGTAAAATTTTGTAAACTTTGTGTTTAGGTGAGTTGTGTTTCTATGTGTCTTTCCAGGCGATTAATATTCTATGCTTGGGTTAATGAACTCCATTGCAGTAATATTTAACCCTCATTACATGCATATTTGAGGAATTTGAGGCTGATTTTCTGCCAAAACTTGTTGTAAGAATTAGCGTTTAGGTGTTGTAAGATTTTGCGTTAAAGTCAGCTTTTGTGCAGATTGTGGTGCCTTCACCTCTCATTACTGTTTATTTTCTCATTTCAATAACAACTGTAGGTATTAACCCTACTGTATGCAGAAATTTAACTGATTTCTATTCTTTTTTTCAGTCACAATGTTCACGTTTTTGTCTGACTTACTCAATTTTAAGTTCTAAAAGTTTGTGTTAAGGTGAGGTGTTAAGGTGAGTTCTGTTTCTATGTGTCTTTCCAGGCAATTGATATTGTACGCATGGGTTACTGAACTACATTGCGGTAACGTTGCGCCCTTATTACATGCATATTTGAGGAATTTGAGGGGGATTTTTTGTTGGGACTTATATTCACTTTCTTTAAAAAAAAATTTTTTTAACTTTTTTTTTTTATTTAATACTTTCTCATACTTGTTACTAGTAACATTAAGGCATATTTTAGTTGTTGATGTGATGTATTTTTGTTGGGACTTATAGTCCCTTTCTTGAATGAATGTTTTTTCCGCAACTCCTCTTTAACCAATGAATGTGCTTCAATTACAATTTCAGTGATTTATGAAAGCCTTTCCTAATTCTTATTTATGATTTAATATCTGGCCTCATGATTCATATTCTTAATCATAAACATTTCTAAAAGAAAAAAATGCTTTTATATCCAATGATTCTATGTTGAATTGATATATAATAAATGCAGAAATATAGACTTTCCAAAGCCATCATATAAACCACATTAATCATTTGATGCCTAGTTAATGATTTATATTAACTAAATATTAGGCATGTTACATTGGAACGACATTATCAAGCGCGAATGTAGGTGAGCGTTGGGATGTAACAGCCCTCTTGTTATTCCTATCTGTCACATTTCAGGTGTGTATGAAATTGTTTATTCAGCAATAATCCTAATCTTTTCACAGGGGTCTTATAAAAACATCTCAATCTTTAATGAGTTAGCAATTGAAACCCAATTAAGAGCTTTTAATACTTATAATTATGTTTGTATAACCACAATGGATTTTCCAATTCCAGAAGAGGTAAAAAGTTTTTGTCATGGTTTCTGTCTTCAAAGGGGTGGTCTCTCAAGACAGGTCCATTATGGCATAAAAATACAAGTTGGTACCAGGTCACATTGGTCTCTCAAGACAGGTGGTCTCTCAAGACAGATGGTCTCCCATAGCAGGTCCATTATAGAGTAAAACCAATCGGTGCCTGGCAGATGTGGTCTCTCAAGACAGGTGGTCTCTCAAGACGGTGGTCTCTCAAGACAGGTTTTACTGTATGTAGTTGCAGAGAGGTCAACTGTGTATGATAGGAGGTCAAAATGGAAATAAATGAAACTATTGAAAAATGTTTTGCAAATTTTAAAATAGGGCTGTCACGATTAATTGATTAATCGACTGTTGATCAGTCATGGCAAAATCGATTAGTATTTTTCGTTGTCGAATAATCGGTAAATTGTATCCCGTTTTAGACATTTAATAATTAAAAGAACATTTGATGAAAAAACTATTGTTTCTAAAGGTAAAGAGTTAAGAACATCGATGTTAAACCCCAAGACGCTGTTGGAAGCAATAGTCTTCCAGGTACATTAATCAAAGCTTTGATGTTCTGAACTTTTGAACCGTCAGTGCAATAAACAAGACTTCGCAACTGCCGACCAGTCTTGATTATTACACTGACGGTTCAAAAGTTCAGAACATCAAAGCTTTGAATGCACCTAAAAAGGATCGTCTTCGTTGTTTCCTTGAGGTAGGTCAACTGACTTGAACTTCATTTTTATCGACTTCAAATAGAGGGAGGGGGGGGGTGGCATTTAGGTACGATTAATCGTCGATTATTTTCAACGATCATCGATTCCTAAATTAAAAAATTGTGACAGCCCTATTTTAAAAGTACATACCAGTTGCACAACTCCACACTGAAAGCGCATCAGAAATCCCGGGCTTATATTTTGTCTAAATTTGTGAGAATCCATTTGGATTCTCGTGAAAATGGTTGCGAGAATCCATACCAACTATGAGTGTCCCAGGATTCCATGATGCCACCATGGTTGAACCACTGTTGTATACTGATAACACATGTTAACATTTTACCCAACACACCTTTTTAATTTTTAAAACTAAATTTGATAATTTTTAAACAATAAATAATAAATAGATGATAAAATAATTAAATGAACAATATTTACCAATAAATTCTTACAAATATGGCTGTCGTTGGAACTGGCTCAGTGAGCCGGTTCCAATGACAGCCATATTTGTAAGATTTTATTGACATAGTATCAGGATATTTCAGGTCATGTTAGCCTTCTGCTGGTTAATTTGTTGCCGCTGTGTTAAATAAAGGGTTAAATTGACTTAATTCTTTTCACACGAATCCTAGCAGAGGTGCAGCGAGAATCTACATGGATTCTCGCCGGTTTTATTGCGCGAATCTTTATGCGAATCGATTCTCGGATTCTCGTCAAAATTTTAGCCCTGAAGTCTGTTTGTATTTAGAAAAAAAATGAGCGATAAGGAAGGAGATATTTCACATTTTTCAGTTGAGCAACTCACAAAATCTGAGTTTTGTTTTTGCTGAGGACAGTTTATGGTAATTCCGATCATTTCTACATTAGAAGATAAATTAAATTTAAATCTTTGTGGACTTCATCCACATGTTTTTTCCAATAAATTTTGCTAGTTTTTTGTTGGATGATGTGTCAGTTTCAAAAAGAGCATTTATGTAAACAGCAGTGTTTACCAATAGATTGAAAGAATAAACAAAAGATCTTGTCTGTTTTGTAGGATCCAGAAAATGCTCCAGCTCCGGAACAGCTTCTCATTAATCATATGGTTAGGTGGAAACTGGTTAGAGAAAGGTAAAGTTTGTCTTAAATCTGTCAGTTAACATTCATGTTCCCATTTAACCCTTTACCAAACATAGGGGCCAAAAACAGCTAGAACATTAACCATATTAAGCCTACCACAGTCTAAAATATCTCGGAGATTTCTCAATAAAACCATACAAATATGACTATCATTAGAACTAGCTTGTCAAGCTGGCTCTAATGATATCTATATTTTTATACTGTACCAATGACCCAGACTTAGCAGGTGCTAACTCCAACAAAACCAGGGCCAAACACAAATTTTGCCCCCCAATCCCCAAAATTTGCATCCAAAACAAAAAGAAATCATGTCCTAAAGGACCTCCATAGTACGCCTCTACTGCGCATGCGCAGTGACGCAGTCGTCCCGAAATTGGCGCCAATTATCATTCTCTGTTTGGCCCTTCATCAGTCAACATCTCACTGATCTTTGTGCTTGTAAATCTCAGTTTAAAGGATGCCAGACACGTAATTTTTGGAGAAAATGTGATTCTAAGGAGGATAGAAGGAGGAGAGGAAAAAGAAGTGGCAAAAAATAATCAGGGCTGTACTTAAAATTTTTTGATGAAATTATGTTAAGTTGCCTATTTTCGAGGCATGGGCCTCTTGTTGTCATTCTTGCTAATTGTTGCACTGCTTATTCAGTGTTTCCTCTCCCCTAGCCTTCTAAAGTCCCCCCTGGCAATTCTCCCATGCTTTTGGCATATTTTTGAGAAGTTTCATTTCTAAAATTTCCTGGGAGAGTTGCTTGGTTACAGAATGTTTTCTGTTATTTTCCCCATAGTTACGTTTTCACCCATGGGTGTATAACGTTTGTGTTCTGCATCTTCCATCTGATGTTCTACAGATTCTCCCCTGGGAGTCTCTGTTTTGCATCAGATAGAGTGTAATTGATGACTGATTCCGAGCCAGTTTTTTCAGTGCCTGGAGTCATGTTTTCTAGTGTGTTTACACTGTTTGTTTTCATTGGCAACAGCCTTTTTTGAGGGGGGCTGTTTGCCTTTGTGGTAGTTTATCTCATTATAAGATACATTTATATTATCCGAAAGTGTCTCATTAATTATTTTATATAAATTTAAAATTTTTGACCACACTTTGCCATCGGATCCATCGGGGCTCAACGTTACTTTTCAGCAACTTGGGCTTCTCTGAAAAAATATTTTTTCAAAATTATTTTATTTTGCAATTGTTTTTTCATTTATTAATGGATCATGTTATTATGTATCTTTGTGTCAGGGGTTTTTGCGAGTAACTAGGACTTATTGTTGTTCTTTCACAATGAAGGGACATTGTTCAAATTGTAATAGGAAGAAATCTTCCTCTGACTTTCATGATCATTGTATTAATTGTAGTCAGTGTTCTCGCATTAATCCCTGTTCTATATGTGAACATTGGGATGAGAAACATTGGAAACGTGTGTCACGATATGTTGTTTCTGGAGAAAGAGCGATGCCGGCTCTTTCTCCACAAGGTCACTCTACTCTCTCAGTTTCTATTTCAGAGGAACCAGAACAGGGTGATGTTTCCATGTTGTCTTCTTCAAGTGTGCGTCCGTCGTCACAAATGAATTCAGAGCTAGCGGCAAAAGTGCTCATGGAGATTAGACAAATGTCGTCCGCTAGCTCGCCCGGTGTAGCGTCCATTCACCGAATGGTTCGGCAGCCGGGTTCGTCCGATGCGGTCCAAGAGGAAATTTTGGGTGATGCGAGCACTATAAACATAATAGATGCACACCCAGTGACGGCGGATAGTAAACGAGAACGGAGGAAGCCTTTTAGTCCGGTTCCTAGCTCGTCCAGGTCCAGCCGGGCCGCGAGCGAGAGAGGTCCCTCTCTCGTACAACAACATCTGGGACCAGATGTTGTGGTACAAAATGTGTCTTTAGCGGAGCATACGTCCGTCGCTCGGGACGCTCCGTTGTATAAGCAGTCCGCAGAGACTGTTAAGGCTTCCTCTTCTCATCGGCGCACACGACCGCACCTTGGCTGCGTGACCTCCGATATTTTGCCAGCTTCGCCGATGAAGGATTCTTCGGCGACCAGGTCACACCATCCGGCAGCCAGGGATTCGAGACCGATGGACTCCGGACGTTCGCATAGGAAAAGTATGCGGGAGCCATCTGATGCGGAGCTGCCCTCGGCGAAGCAGCGAAAGACTACGCCTCCGCAGGTCTCGACGTCGGACATTCTTGTGCAGATAGCACAGCTTATCGCAGCATCCCAGCAGCCGACAGAAATGGTGTCGGATCGAGAATTATCCGACGGCGCTGGGTCGGTACGCTCCGCCGAAGCATCGGGGGCGGACGACCGGGAACATCGGGAGGTCCGACCGGATGGTGAAAGGGATACGGATGAATTGGAACTATCCCTTTCGGAACAACATAAAGCTGCCGTGGACTTCATCCGGCACTTTCTCCCTCAAGTTGTTCCGTCGGGCCAGACTGCTGCGCTTCCGGACAAGAGAATTATAGCGTCATTGGACTCTGAATTTTTTGAGCGGTTCAGGGACATCGCTCCCGAGTTTCCGTCGCAGTCCAATAATGTTGCAAGAACATTTGAATTATTGAACGACGCTATATTTAAACTTGCTTCCAGGACGGGGAAAGCAGGTTTCTTGTCCGCTAATACTCTTAACCTGCCTTTCATTAATGCAAGGAATAAATTCGACACGGCAGGACAGGGTATACCGAGAGTTCCTCTGCGTATGGACGACGAGGCGGAAGACTTAGAGCTATCATTACCGTCGTCAGCTTCTATTCCAACCGCGGTGTTGGAAACAGCTATTGCGTCTAACAGAGCCAATTTAGATGCCTTATCTTACGCAGATCACCTTACTAAGGCGTTATCACTGCGCCTTCAAGGGGAAGAGTTTCAGGATATACAATCCTCTTTAAGACTTCTTTCAAGGGCAGTAGCTTATTCCACGTGTAACTCCGCCCTTTCAGTGGCAAATCTGGAGTTGGTTAGACGTGACGCAGCCCTAGCTACATCCACACTAGTGGATTCTAAGGTGAAGAACTCTCTTAGAGTCGCTTCGGTCTCAGGAGAACTTCTCTTTGACGGCAAGCTTTCCGCTATTTATGATAAAATTAAAAAGAAAGCTAATGATTCTCTGTTGTTCAGATCCGCTCCTAAAAGGTCGGATACAGCAGACACGAATAAGACAGGCACTTCTGGGTCTAATGCGCCCAAGAGAGGTTCCTATAGAGGTTCCGGTGCGTCCTCTTGGTCTTATTCGAGAGACCGTCAGGATAGCGACTCTCGTTCGGGACGTCCTTCAGGCCGGGACAATCGGTCGGACGCCCCGAGGTCGACGAGGCGAGGTGCGGGTCGTGGAAGACGTGGTTTCTCCTACCACAGGCCTCGCAGGTCCAGGAGGTGATGGCTTAAACCTCTATCGCGTTCCGGTTGGCGGAAGGTTGTCGAGTTTTTCACAAGAGTGGGCGTCGATTACGGACGACCCGTGGGTGAGAGGAGTGACTTCGGAAGGTCTAAAGATATCCTTCAAACGAAAGCCTCCATTAACTCGAAGTCCAAAGTGGACTCATCTTCCGTCAAATCCACAGAAAAGAGACGCTCTGTTATCAGAGGTGCAGTCTCTTTTAATGAAGAATGTGGTAGAGGTCGTAGAAAACCAGGAATCTCTGGGATTCTACAGCCATCTGTTTCTGGTTCCGAAACCAGACGGCTCGTTCCGTCCAGTCATAGATTTGAGCTGGATAAACAAGCTGATCGTCGCTCCGAAGTTTTATATGGAGACGATTCGATCGGTCAGAGCGAGTATTCGGGTGAACGATTATGCAACGAGCATAGATCTCAAAGATGCGTACTTTCACGTCATGGTACATCCGACATTCCGAAAGTATCTACGCTTCGCAGTCCTAGGAGTGGTGTATCAGTTCCGGGCCATGTGCTTCGGATTGAATCTAGCACCCTGGGCTTTCACTCGGGTAATGAACTCGGTAATGATCTACTTCCGAGCTCATTCGTCTGCGGTAACGTCGGCCTACCTGGACGACATTCTTCAGAGGTACGGCAACGAATTAACGCTTCAGAACGATGTTCAGAATCTTCTTCTATTGCTCCGACGTCTCGGTTTCATAGTAAACGAGGAGAAGTCGGATCTGGTGCCGTCCAAGTCATTCACTCATCTGGGAATGAGCTTCGAGACGCACAACAATCTCGTTCGTCTGCCATTAACCAGAGCGAAATTAGTCAGTTGTTACGCTCGCTATTGTCTGCACGCAGACAAAGTCACGGCGAGAGAATTTATGAGACTGATAGGTCTGTGTGGAGCCGCCGCGGATCTCATTCCGATGGGGCGGCTACGCACACGTCCTCTTCAAATTTTCCTGACTCAGAATTGGAGTGTGAAAATTCATTCGCTCGATGTAGACGTTCTCTTGTCAGATCAAGTGAAACAAGAGATTCAGACTTGGGCAAACATTCAGTGGTTAACTCAAGGAGTTCCGCTGCAGTTGCCGGATCCGAGTTTTACCATTATGACGGATGCCAGTCAAACAGGTTGGGGTGCATCATTAATCCCAACGGATTCGAGATGCCAGGGTCTTTGGGATCCGCAATTCCTGTGCAAGCACATAAACATCAAGGAAATGATGTCAATTTGGCTTGCGTTACGTCACTGGATGGACATTATTCACGATGCTCATGTCCAAATCCTATCCGACAATACGACAGTAGTGGCGTATATACAGAATCAGGGAGGCACTCATTCAGTTCCGTTGTTCAATCTAACGGAAAGAATCCTTCTGTTTGCGTTAGAACATCACGTTCTTCTTTCGGTCCGTCACATACCGGGTCGTCTGAATGTGCTAGCAGACTCCCTTTCACGAAAGGGTCGCTTGTTGCCGTCGGAGTGGACTCTCAACAAACAAGTATTCAATCAGATTTGCTACCAATGGGAACGGCCAATGATAGACTTATTTGCGACACATCTCAACAATCAGTTGCAGACGTATGTGTCGCCGTGTCCGGATCCAAGAGCATTTGCAGTAGACGCTCTGTCGATCCCTTGGGACGGAATGATAGGATATGCGTATCCTCCAGCGCCGTTAATTCAACAAGTATTGCTAAAGATAAAACAATCTCAATGCAAGATTCTGTTGGTAGCATCTCTGTCGCCACAGAGACCGTGGATAAATCTACTCAGGTGTCTGTTGTGGGACCTACCGCGGAAGCTTCCTCCACGAGAGGATCTTCTTTCGCAGGGGAAATCGCGTCAACTCCATCACAACCCGCAAGGTCTCAACCTTCACGTTTTTCCGTTGTGCGGTCCTTCTTGCATGGCAAGCACTTTACAGGACGAGCAGTGGACGCGATTTCTAACTGTAGGAGGACCTCCTCTTCGCTAAACTATGCGGCTAAGTGGAAGGTTTTTCGTCGTTGGTGTAGGGATCATTCTGTAGATATATTTGATCCCTCTATTCCAGACATTGCAAACTTTCTAGTATACTTGTTTGACGAAATCAAACTGCAGCCTGTTACTATAAAGGGTTATAGATCTATGTTATCTGATACCTATGCACATCATGATAGTTTACAAATTGGATCTAATGTCTCTTTATCGAAATTGGTTAGAAACTTTTCGATAAATAGACCCAGAACTCTTAGATTAATTCCTAAGTGGAATTTAGCTTGGGTTCTCCTTAAATTGGTGGAAAAGCCATTTGAACCTCTTGGGACAGTAGATTTCAAATTCTTATCTTATAAGACAGCTTTTCTCTTAGCTTTCTCTTCTGCCAGAAGAGTCAGTGAGCTTCATGCACTATCGGTGGATGATTCTCATTATCGTAGTGTTGGGAACACTATCACCTTCACTACTAATGTGGGTTTTTTAGCTAAGAATCAGGCTCCTAATAAATATCCGGAACCTATTGTTATTAAGGCTCTTCCGTCTTCAGACGGGCGTAGGAATTTACTCTGTCCTGTTAGAGCACTACGTATCTATAAACAGAGATCTCAGTTCATCAGAAAGGGACGGAAACGTTTCTTTCTGTCTTTGATGCCTAATAGAAAGGACATTTCAGTCCATTCTATTGCTAGATGGATTCAGTTAACTATCCGTACTGCTTATGAAGATTTATCTTCTTCTCAGCAGTCTGTGCTTAAGATTTCTGCTCATGAAGTAAGAGCTCTTTCTACTTCCTGGGCTTATGCTAATAGTGTTGCTATTACAGATTTAATGAAGGCTGCTTATTGGTCTCAGCCATCCACATTTACGAATTTTTATCTCAGAAATATTGAGTCCATTTCTGGAGACCTGCATTGTTTAGGTCCGTTATCTGTTGCTCAGAATGTCGTCCACTAAACAGTTGCAACTATAGTTATGCAGGCTTTCTGTTCCGGCAGTGACTCCGTCCGGCTGCCCTCTTCGCTCTGGGCTATTTGACCCAGGGCAAGGGGAAGGGGGGGGGGGGGGGGCGGGTGTTCCCTTAGGTCACCTGCTTTATAGTGAAAAGCAAGGGAATGCCTCCTCCAAGTCAGTATTTCTGAGTCGCTTCCGGGATGGTTTTAAAGTGTAATATTAATGTTTAATTTCATTCATGTCTTATTTTTAAAGTGTAGCTCGGTGTGAAGCATTTGTATATGTCAAGTGTCAAACGGGCTTTAATATACAATACTCGGACACTTTTAAATGATTATAAAGAGTCTCAATTCTCTGGACTACTTTATTTATTGGCTTGTTTTAAAATAATTAGTATAAGGGTTATACTGGATGTTAATAGAGAACATGAATGTTATTGTGCTCAATTATTAAGGGTAGTGTATCTTTCTAATTTAATATTAAATAAGAAAGATACATGTAAAGCCTAATACTCCTTTTCTCCTTAAGGGGTTACCTCTTTACTATATAGTTGAGCTTATTGGATTTTCCTCTATGTCCTAGGCCCTCCAGCCTGTTTACTATTCAGCTAAGTCTGGGTCATTGGTACAGTATAAAAATGTTAAAAAATTTATAGTAATTTATATATTTTTTATACTTACCAATGACCCAGACGGGGATGGCCCTCCCTGGAGTTGGGAACTCTTGCCTCCCCGCTGAGTACATAGCGCTGACCAGGCACTGCCAGTAAGAATGATAATTGGCGCCAATTTCGGGACGACTGCATCACTGCGCATGCGCAGTAGAGGCGTACTATGGAGGTCCTTTAGGACATGATTTCTTTTTGTTTTGGATGCAAATTTTGGGGATTGGGGGGCAAAATTTGTGTTTGGCCCTGGTTTTGTTGGAGTTAGCACCAGCTAAGTCTGGGTCATTGGTAAGTATAAAAAATATATAAATTACTATAAATTTTTTAACATTTGTATGTTTTTTTTTTAAAAAATGTGAAATTTCTTTTAAAAAAATGTGAAATTTAATAAAAATTCTTTTAAAAATACTGTTTTAGGTAAAGGGTAAAATGAATTTTTGTCCGCTTGTTCTTTGGTTAGAAAACTTAGAGAACACCTGCTTTGGTGACCGATGTCATTTACAAAATATTGCATCAGTACGGATTAGTGATGAACCGATGATCGGAATCAGCAGTCGGAACTGGCCGGTTAAGGGGCATCGGCCGATTATGACAACCGGCAGTTTCCTGTTATTCTGTATTTACATGTAATACTGACTTTTAAAATCTTTTTGATATCTGTCCATTTCAATAAAGTTTTCTCAATAAAAATGTGTGTAGTGCATATCAGAATATTTAGGGATTTGCAGAGCCAAGACATTAAGGTATTTACCATCTGCAGTCGGTACGAGATCACCTCTATTCCCAGCTGAACAAAGTCACCAGTCTTCACTCATGGTGCTGTACAACATTGCATTGGAGGATACATGTATAAATAAAATTTGCTCAGCTACTAGTCTGTAGTACTTCATGATGCAAGCATCCCAATACAATAAGAAATTAAAATTAGAGGAAAACTAAAAAATACTCTTTTTTCGATGGTTGATTATTGTTACGCAACATGTAAGTCGCATGATTGTCACAAACACGTTTTCAGTTTGTCAAGCTCATTTTATAAGTCAGTTACATCCCTTGATGTTTCTCTTCAACTGAACTTTGAAATAATATATTCTGATGTCGCGTGGGTGTCTGTAAGCCATGCACCATACAACTTCACAGCACACATTAACATCAACGTTATTGTTCAATTAAGACACAAAATATGTGTGCTCAGTATCTTCCTGGTTGATACAGCCAAGTGTATTATTACACAAAACCGTATTAACACTATTTACGAGAATAACACACAATCATCACAAGTGAACAATATCGTGTGATTGCATCGTTTATAACGATTTAACCCTCACCCCAACCCCCAAAAATGCTAATATTATTTTGGCTAATATTGCCCTGCACTAAACATGCATACTCTGAGAACTTGTGTGGTATTAAGCTTTCGTAATTGGTGATTTATCAACGGAATTCTGCTGTATAACAGACACTAACAGATTTTCTTCTGGGTCCTATTTCAACCTCTGGAATCTGCATCAAAATCGGCATAATCGGCAGAGAAATAATCGATAATCGGTTCATGGTAAGTTTTGATAATCGGTTCATCACTATTAATGATACACAGGATCCAGATGAGACATTTTATCAACTCTTTCCTCCACTTCAGCCTCAGAAAACTAATAGAATAATCACTGACCTTCATCAATCATGTCAATTAAAAATGGCTTGGTTTAATTCCTTGTCTGCTGCTGGCAGATATTCCAGCTCAGGACCAGGCCTGAAAATAAGCAATCTGACATTTGCAAAATGAGGTCCCCAGAGGGTGAATTTGATGATGCTATTCCATACACTGGGCCAATTTATCCCCTGGGTACCTTTTTCTGTTAAGTTTTGAGGCCCTGATTCAGAATGAGGTTCCCAGAGGGTAAATTTAGTGATGCTGCCCTGCTGTGCAGGGTAGCATCACTAAATAGCAGGGCAGCATCACTAAATTCACCCTCTGGGGACCTCATTTTGCAGGTGACAGTCTGCTTATTTTCTGGCTTGCTCAGGGCAGGATTTTCTTGTGCCACTAAAATATTTATAATTTAGGCATATTTAATCCAATTTCCAGCCTGTGAACTGAATGCATAACCATTTTTCACCAATGATTTCTTGAGTTAAATTTAGTTGAATTTTTCATCAAATCTAGTCATGGCTGCTGAACAGTAGTGGACCGGACAAAAGCCTTTTGTCAAGTATGTAACAAATCGTTTGACATTCAAAATATGGGCAAATGCGTGTTGGACTCGCACGCAGAAGGGAAAAAGCACATGTTAAACATGGAAAGACGTCAAAATGTGTCTTGCTTTGGAGCATTTTGCCCCCGCAAAAAATAAAAAATATGCCAGTGCCTGCAACAACAGTTACAGGTTGTGAATCTTTCTTAACCAAGGAGGACGTGTTAAAATCAGAAATTTTATGGACGCTTCACTGTTTAGATAAACATTACTCATACAATTCAAACATGGAAATTGAGAAGATTTTTCAGCGAATGTTTCCCCAACAGCTCTATAGCACAGAAGTTTTCCTTTGGTGAGAAAAAGACTACATATTTATCATCTTTCGGACTTGCTCCGTATTTCTCAGTCATATTGAAACAACAGGTGAATTCTGAAAAATCGTAACTGTTTTGCTTATGTTATGTCAGTCAGTTTTTACTTGCACAAAACCCTTCCCACTTGGGGTAATTTGCATAGGCTGCTGTAAACAAGTGTATTAACAGCAGGGTTTTTTTTTATTTTACGCAACATCTTAATTGACTGGACATATTTTCAAATGCAAAATCAATATACGTACAGTACGTTCATGAACAAAAACTATATTTTAATGTGAAACAACTCCAGGCAAAATTGTTATTTTAATTTATATATAAATAGCCTGTCATCTCTTTTCTGAAAGCTGTTAGTCACACCCTCTAAGCAGACAATGAGATTGAATGACGTGCGCAAGTTTGCCAATATGGCGGTGCTCTTGAACCTTGAACATGTGCTCACTTCGTGTGTGGAAGGAAGCATTGTAAATTCTTCGTGTAGAATTAATTTTCAAGTGCAAAATTACTTAAGACCGATTGGAATTTTTTAGTCAAAATGAATATTTGGAAATCATTTTATGGAGCTAGTAATTTCATGCAGACACTATGGTACATCGCGCAACTGCTTTTCATTAAGTAGGCCAAATGCATTGACTGTTGACTTGTAGATATGGTACTTCGCGCAACTGCTTTTCATTAAGTGGGCCAAATGCATTGACTGTTGACTTGTAGATTTGTTTGGACACAGGGATTCCCCTACATTACAATAGTTAAATATAGAATTCATGGACCTACAAACCCAGTAAGTAAACACAATTTCTTTTTATTGTACAGCTTGTGCAAGTGTAATAAAAATATTAATTCATTTTATTGAGAGCATTCATTACGACACACGCACGTTTTTGTGTTGGTTTTGAAAATCGTGTCCTCCCGAGGTCATGGAAATTGTGGTTTTCAGTCTGGAAAAGTCCTGGATTTTTTTTCCAGATTATGTGTACGAACGCTGTGGTTGCCTATATACACTTAAAACTAAAAGTCCTGTCCTGAAATGCGCACACATAGCACGTCGTTATGCGCTTTAATCTACGCGATATCACCATAGTAAGGCTGTCAAATTCTGTAAATATGGCATGTGCACAAGCAATGTTTCAGCCAATGGACCTCCGGGTAACCCGGAGGTCCATTGGCAGAAACATTGCCCGTGTTTGCTATGAGTAATCAGGAGAACCTGCCGTGCTTTGGACGCCATTCGATATGGCAATTGCGCGCAATTCCTACGCGCAATTAAGCCTAGATAAGCACGCAGTTCGTGACAGGATTTCTAGTTTTAACTGTAGGCAGCCAAGACTTACCTAGACACAACTGCAAAATCTCCTAATGTTACCTATGCATCTTCTCAGTTCAAATTGACTGTAATATATCTTAATCTTTGTGTGCTTCTCTCCTCCACAACAAATTCCTAATTGAAGCTTTCATGGGGGAATTTCCCAAATGCATGGGCCCTAGACCCTTTTACAAAGAGGGCAGAAGAATCCCTGCTGGGGGCATATTTACTTCTGGGTGATTTGTGCTTGGACTCGGCGATTGTTATGGAACTGTACCGTTGTAGTTGATTCATGGCCCACTCAAAAGTGTGCCATCTGAGCTGTGGCATGAGTGAATTAACCAGGACCAAATTCATATCGTATACAAAATATATAAACCTCATCCACTAAATTATAACATTGTCTCAAATTGAATTTAGTCAACTCATATGAGATCTTCTATTTTTATGATCAGTTCAATGGGCACCAAGTAAATCAGTGATGCTTTTGATACATTTAAGCTCAATAATTCTTCATGGGAACCCCAGAAATGAAACTGTGCTTGTTTAATGTGGAAAAGAAGATCAATGCCCAAGGTGGAATTCTCTTAAGTCGGAAGAATAGATTTAACCCTTTCCAACTACAGTTATCGTGACGTTTTAACGTCACATAGAATCAGGCTTTTACAATGTCAAACACAACCATTGAAAGCCGGAGAATGTAAAATTACACACCGTATTAGCAATGCTAGGGAGTTTTCATACATAATATAACATACCGTAGTCACAAAGGGTTAACCCTTAAATGCCTATTTCTGAGTTTTACGACCTCAGAACTGGTGCCATCAGCATGTCATGAGGAAATCCTGCTAACAATAGACAAATTACCTATGCAGTGGTTTCTAGTCAAGTCTTGGCTGCCGTAACAGGCAGCCAAGACTTGACTAGAAATCACTGCTAAACCACTGGATGTGTTGAGGCTGTGGTCAGATGTGAATAAAAGACAACTGTCAAAGCCCTTAACCCTTTACCCAACTGAAATAGAAAATCACACTTGTAAAATAATTTCTTTGAATAATTAATTTTTTTTAGCATTTTGTCTAAACATGTAGCATATAACCCTCCAATCTATCATTTAACCCTCTACCCAATGCAGACGATTTCAAAATTTATTATTTTAAATATCATTTTTTAAATGTTTTCAAAAAATTTCAACAAAATCATATCATGTGACCCCTCTTTGGAACAAGCTCGACCAGCTCGTTCCAAAGAGGGGTCACATGATATGGTTTTGTTGACATTTTTAGAAAAATATTTTTCAGCTGCTGAATTTGCATATTA
The DNA here is from genome assembly GCA_031216915.1 of Pictodentalium vernedei. Lineage (NCBI taxonomy): Eukaryota > Metazoa > Mollusca > Scaphopoda > Dentaliida > Dentaliidae > Pictodentalium > Pictodentalium vernedei. Next base: position 41,012,657 of record CM062296.1, read on the forward strand.
TGCGGGCAGATATGGGCGATTCGTTGGGTAAAGGGTTAATCGACAACACACCAGTAAAAAACCATGGTAGGAATTCACTTTTCATTTTGCATGTGTTCTTCATCTTTGTCAGGAGAATTTTAAACACTAAAGAATAGCTTTCTTTCTTATTGCAGCTGGAGAAATGCATCCATTCAGAACGAGATGAGATACGTTCACAGTATGACTGTATTAAGAGATATGTTTGAAAGACAGTTGAGGGAAGGACAGTATGGTGAATCTTGAATTTATCAGCTATGTGACTACTATTTTGTTGTATGAGTCCTTGAAGGTGTTTGAACATTAAAAATGAACACGGCTGCCTGTTGAAGAGGACAGTGCTTGAAAATTAGAATTTCTTTGGAAAGTCCTTTAAAAATAGTTTGTGATATTGTATGGCTCATTTTTGTCAACATGCATTCTTATAAACTGTAAATTTTATGTGTTTTCATTGCATAAATTGCTGGACACTTGTATCCACTGAAATATTCTTGCACCTGACAATTATTCTTGAGAAGCTTTCTGGGAGAGATTTCCAACGATTAGTGTCAGGTCACTCAGGTGTGGCTTTTATTAGTTCAGTATCCCCACGGGAACCCTGGGAAGTGAAGCAGTGCCTGTTCACTGCGGTAAACAGGCTCTGTTTTACTGGTAAAATAGGACCCAGTCACCAATACTTGGGAGGTGCAAACCTTCTCAAAAATGGGCAACATGGCTTATTAACCCTTTACCCAACACAGACGATATCAAAATTTATTATTTTAGGCCATCAAAAAAAGAACCTCTGTTTCTCAGGCCCGCACGCATGGTAATTTTTGGTGCGCATGCAACCTTTTTATGACACAAAAAAAAATCTTCAAAAAATTTGAGATATTGTGCTCATTTTGGTAAATCGATATCGATGCGTTCGCAAATTTTAAATTAACACACTTCAAGCTTTTTCTACATCATACCTTAATAAAGTGGGTGGGTTCTAGCAATATTCACGACAGAAAGTGTTTTATTCTGTAAAAGGTAAGTCATAATGACAGCAAGAAGGAAGGTGTCTTTCAGTCTGACAACAAACAGTCACAAAGGGGAATGGTCGATTCGCACCACGTTTGATTCGCACCAACCCTCAGAAAGTCTGCAAAGTCAGGTGAATGGAACACAGTCTCCTGGCATTTATTTTTAGTAACATTTGTATTGTAAATGGCCGTCATTGGGAATTTGTGTACTGTTATTTGAAACCGTTACGAGTTTCCCAGTTAATTTAAATAAATGCATTTGAGATGCAGGATAATTGGATAACTAATAGTAACCGTTGCTTGATATAAAAGTAACAGTCATAGCTGAAAATAAATTGCATATAGGCAGGTATGTGCGGTCGAATTGGTTAATAAAAACACGCAAACATTCGTTTTGTATTTCATTTTCAGATTTAAAAAAAATATGATTTATGGATGAACTGCCCGTTCAAATGGGTTGTGATAATTTTGATTATAATGGGGAAAAATTGCGATTCACGATTTTATTAGGCAGGTTGTGAAAGGATTTTTTTTTTTTGGTCAAATAAATCTCTGAAAGTTGGCACTTCGAGTTCGACATTTGATTTGTCCCAGAGACGTTTCAACCCGAGACGTTTCACCCACGAGGCGTTTCGTGACTTTCGTCCTGTGTTATAATTTTCATGTTTCACTGAAAAAAACAAACATTCAAACCCCACTTCATTTACGACCCAACACCCCTGTGGTGAATAACCAATATATTTGCGAAATTTTGCATGGTCCACCAGGCGTTTCGGTGGGGGTCAAATTACCACAAACAACCTCTCGGGGAGAAAATTAAAAAAAAAAAAAAAAAAAACGCCCGCCGCATGCTTTTTTGGAAAAAATGGCCTGAGAAACAGACAATCAACTTTGTATGGCCTTAAATATCATTTTTTGAAATTTTTCAAAAAATTTCAATAAAACCATATCATGTGGTCCCTTGTTGGAATGAGCTCGTCGAGCTCGGTCCAACGAGGGGTCACATGATATGGTTTTTGTTGAAATTGTTTGAAAAATAATATTTTTTCAACTGCTGAATTTGCATATTACACGGGTGGATGCGGCCGATTCGTTGGGTAAAGGGTTAACGCTCACCCCTGGTCTTGAGTTGATACTCATGTTGTGGTCATGATTAGCCATTGTGCAGAAATATGTGACCTTAAACAGCAATAAATAAATAAATAAATAAATAAATAATATTAGTTCAATACATGAAAAAGATTTGTTAACCCTCACCTAACGAATCGCACACATCCATCCGGATACATTACAAAATCAGCATTTGAAGAAAGAATATTGTTTTTAAAAATTTTTAGCAAAGCCATATCATGTGACCCCCCTCCTTGGAAACATTCACATTCAAATGAGGGGGTGGGGGGGGGGGGGGGGGCATTCGATATGGTTTTGTTGAAATTATGAAAAAAAATTCTTAAAAAATAATAAATTTTTAAGTTGGGTACAGGATTACAGGCCTGGCCTTTTGAAAAATCCAGGGGAGCCACTATGGCCCTCCTAAATCTGTTTCAGGGGAGCTATTCTACACTAATATCAATTATACAAGGTTATTAATATGAAAATTGAGGAGAGCAATTCCAGTTTAAGGAGAGCAATTATGGCTCTCCTCAGTTTGCCTTTAGGAGAGCCAAGGATAGCCGGAGCAATAGCTCCCCTCAAACGGCCAGGTCTGGGATTAACTGGTATGTATACAAACATCGGAGATGAGTACATAAATTTACACTAAGGTCCAGGAAAGTGCTTAACCCTTTACCTAACATAATGGCCAAAACTGGCCAGCGCCATTCAGAAAAGTCGCCAATTAATTTCCATTATTTTTTTCATTTTTCATCGCAGAAACATACGTTATGACCCCTCTTTGGAATGAGCTTGTCAAGCTCGTTCCAATGAGGGGTCATAACCTATGTTTTTGAGACAAAAAATTAGTTATTCAAAAATTTTATTTGCAAGTGTTGTCTTTTTTCATGTTAGGTAAAGGGTTAAACATGTCCAATTGTGCTCTCAGGCAAGGCTCTTAATCCCGATTGCCCACCTGGTGCCCAGTGGTGCTGTGCACTAAGGTGCTCTGCGCATCGATGGTGCACTTGTCTTTAACCCGGTCACAATTAGCCATTGTGCATAAGTATGTGACATTAAATACCAATAAATAAATAAATAAATAAATAACCAGTGCAAATCCTGCTTGTGCATAGTTAGTTTTTGTTGGGGAATCTGACAGTTGCAAGCCACTGTAGGTGGTTCTCTTTGGATACTCCAGTTTCCTCCACCCATAAACTGTCCGTCACGAGGTGACCTTGTCTGTTGAAAGTGACATTAAACCCCAATATACAAAAAAAAACCAACAAGCATATCTCATATCTTCGACTAAATTGGACAGACTCCCCACTCCAGCCTTGTCATCAGAACAAATGACGACAGACAAAAGCCTGCAAATAAAGAGTTAAGGTTCATGGGTAATCAATCCCTCACTGAAATTGCCCCCAATCCTCCCGCCCCCCCCCCCCCCCCCCACCCCTGCCCATTGAATTTTTAATGGCTTGTAGCATCTTACAAAATTACTATGGATTTGTGAGATTTTAAATTGTTACCTTATTTGATTTATTTATCTATTTACATGCATTTGCAACAAAATATGATTAAAGTATAAAGTCTATTTATTATATTTGTTTCGTAAACATTCAATTTTATCTTTTCTGCAAGGAGGGGCGCGGTGGCTCAGTTGGTAGAGGTGCAGGCTGCAAGCCCAGAGGTTCTCCGTTCAAATCCCACCTGCGGCAACCACGTTGTGGCCTTGGGCAAGACACTTCACCCCCATTGCCCACGTGGGGGCACGGTGACGTTGTGTACTAAGGCGTACTGCACGTCGATGGTGCACCTGTCTTCAACCAATGCTAACCCTGCTTGTGTGGAGTTGGTATGTTGGGGAGCTGACAGTTGCTCGCCATTGCTTGGTGGTTCTCTCTGGGTACTCCGGCTTCCTCCACCCGTAAAACTGTCACGGTCATGGTTAGCCATTGTGCAGAAATATGTGACCTTAAAAACACAAATAAATAATAAATAATCTTTTCTGCAGAAAGTAACTCAAATATTAATGTGTATGATATAGAGAGTAAACGCTTGACTGGACTGGTTATGTGAAATAATTCATGAGAGGTGAGGGACTTTGTACAAACACGAGTGTGCGAATGGGCACGAGTGTTTTACAATATAGTCCCTCGCCTCAAATGAATTATTTCACGTAACCAATCCAGTCAAGCGTTAACTCTGTTTATTACTTTTCATTATTAATGGCAATTATATTATTTTACCCTTTACCTAACGTAACGGTCAGCGCTATTCTCAAAAATCGCCAATTAATTTTCATTATTTTTTCAGTTTTTGTCTCTAAAACATAAGGTTATGACCCCTCATTGGAATGAGCTCGTTCCAATGAGGGCTCATAACCTATGTTTTTGAGACAAAAAATGAAAATAATAGTTATTCAAGAATTTCTTTTGCAATTATCTTCTGCTTTTCATGTTAGGTAAAGGGTTAAAAAAAAACAACCCAAAACAATGAAGTTCCCATTACACCCACGGCAAAGCGTCTTCGTTTGCTTGCACAGATACATGACCCAATTGTTGATTACATAATTCACTTGTGAAGTTATTGTTTATAATAAAAACTGGAAATCCCAGTAAATCACACTTTGGAAAGTAATAAATTTATTTTTCGAAAAAGGTGCATAAATATAACAAAATCAAAATGAAAAATAAAAATACAAGCCTCCCTCCCTCATTGATTTGAAAAATTATTGCCTATGAACCAATTGTACTATTATGTTGGATCTAAGCGGCCTGTCATTGAGGGCTCAATTTACATGTTTGACAGGTGCCAGTTCACTTACGCTTGACATAATGATCAGTACATTTTTTTGAAGCTGAATATGAGTCTATGACTTGAGAATAAGTCCAGTTTTCATACTCTTTACCAATAACAAATTCTTGACTTATCATCTGTTGATTAACCCTCATTGCCCATGTGGGGAGCATGGTGGCATTGTGTACTAAGGCATACTGCCCATCGATGGTGAACCTGTCTTCAACCAATGCTAACCCTGATTGTGTGGAGTTGCTCAGTGGTGTTCTCTCTGGGTACTCCGGCTTCTTCCCACCCGTAAAACTGTCCTGATCATGATTAGCCATTGTGCAGAATTACGTGACCTTAAACAGCAATAAATAAATAATAAATATTATCTATTGGAGAGCTTTACTGTGGTTAACAAGCTCCATTTTACTGGTAAAATTGGACTCAGTCACCAATCCTGGTTATAATCGGAGGATGTCTATGTTTTATATAAGACGATCAAACAGAGAGAACCAGAAAAAAACAATTAGATTTCAGAATTCATATTTATATCATTCAATTCCTACTTCCGGTTTTACACTGGGTACAGGGGGTGCGGTGGCGTTACGGTAACCGGTTCTCGTCAGATCAACGAAATTAAGCAACGTCGAGCCCAGTTTGTCCTCAGATGGGTGACCGTCTGAGCGATCGATTTGGACTCCCGCGTTGTGTCCTTGGGCAAGGCACTTAACTCTGATTGTCCACATTGGGATGACACCATGTACTGAGGCATACTGCATGTCGATGGTGCGCATGTCTTCAACCAGTCTAACCCTGCCTGTGCTGCAGTGCGGGGTTACGATGTTGGGGAGCTGGCAGCTGCTCGGTTCTCTCCGGGTACTCCGGCTTCCTCCACCCATAAAACTGTCACAGTCATGCCAAATAGGTTTATAAACAAAGGAAAATTGGGGAGAGTCAGGGTAATTTCTCGACAGGTTACAAGATTTTTTATTCAAGTAACAGGAGTTTACTCTATAACCTATATTCAATTAACAGGTTAAATTTGTACTGGAGGTATGGTAAATCGTTTGGTGTTGGAAAATTGTATTCAATTAACAGGGATATACAATTAAGAGATATCCAATTAAGTGGGCTCCACTGTATAAATAGAGAGTTCCGTGGAATAGTCACTAAATCTTTTGGCACAGTATGACTATTATATAAATTTGAGCTGAATAACTGTAAACAATTTTGAGACATTTGAAAAATGGTGAAATTTTGAAGGTATTGGCAGAATATTTTGAAAATATGTGTTTTCACAGACATGACGATACCACATTTCACTAGATTTTATGACATTACATAAGTATGCCAAATTTGGTCAAAATCGTACAGCTTGTTTTTGAGCAGTTCAACAGAAAAATTCAAGGAGGATAAAAAAAAAAAAGAAAAAGAAGAAAAATTTTGAAAAAGAAGAATAACAAGAGTCTCTCCCAAACTGGGTTTGAAAAACTGGGTTTGGAGAAAGCCTAATAAATTTGCACCGGGTACACAAAACATGGAATTACTAACGGAATAGACCAAATAACATAACATCTTCCCTTTTATATAAATAGAGAGTTCCGTGGAATAGTCACTAAATATTTTGGCAAAGTATGACTATTCTAAGCACTCTAGGAGTATAAAGTTTATTAAGGTCAGTGTCACTAGGGTGGTCAGATGAAATCACTGGAGTGTCACTATCCACAGATTTCATGGGTTTTAATAATGTCACGTCTATTCCTACGGATTACTGTTCCTTTGTGAATAAGGACATGATAAGATTGTGGTGTTTGTATGTCCTTTGAGATAACCTGCCCCTTTCTGCCCCAAGTGTTGTCACAGTGATCAGTAATACAAACAATTTGGTATTTGTGGAGACCACTTAGATGATGTTTAACCCTTTGACTACTGGTGGTATCTTCCATGCCAGTTAAATGGCAGAAATTGGAAGAGTCCATATCCATTATTTGGGGGTAGAGCAATTAATATTTCCAATGTGCAGCCTTGAGGCTGCACATTGAAAATATTAATTGTTCTACCACACACATTTACTTAGTAGCCATCCTACTTAATGAAATTAGTACATATCGTGTTGCTGAACCAGAAAAGCAGTCTCTCGTGTTGAAAGAGTTGATAATCTGTTCAGTGGGGGCACGGTTGCATTGCGGTAACCGGTTCTCATCAGATCACCGAAGTTAAGCAATGTCGAGCGTGGTTAGTAGTTGGATGGGTGACCATTTCAGCGACTGATTCGCATTCCCGCGTTGTGTCCTTGGGCAAGGCAAATAACCCCGATTGCCTACATGGGGGTACGATGATGCTGTGTACTAAGGCGTACTGCATGGCGATGGTGCGCATGTCTTCAACCAATCTAACCCTGCCTGTGCTGCGGCACAGAGTTCAGAGTTACGATGTTGGAGAGCTGACAGCTGCTCATCGTTGCTTGGTGGTTCTCTCCGAGTACACCGGCTTCCTCCACCCGTAAAACTGTCACCGACATGATATGACTCTGGCTGTTAATGTGTCGTTTAACCCTAATAAAAAAAAAAAACAAACAAAAAAACTGGTAGAGTGCTAAATTATTTTTCGAAGGTAATTTGTAATGCGAGCATTTTTTTCAAAGGTACCATGCTTCAAGCAAAAGGAACACCTGTCTGGTAAGATTTTGTTCATAAACAATTGTTTTTTCTACAATTTATTGGAGAGTACCTCCTGGCACTCTCCAGTAATATTGTAATACAACAATATTATTTAAACATTTTGTGTTACAACTGCTGAGCAATCGAGGTAATGAATACAGTGTAAAGGCACTAAAGAGGCTTTCAGCACTTTTCCGGAGAGCCCTGATAGTGGCTTGTAGCATTCAACCAGTTAGAGTGGAGTTGTTTTATTCAGAGCTCTTGGATTATTAATAAACTATGGAAGTCTAGTACGAATGTTCTTGTTCAATATCTTTTTGGCAGGGGGATTGACCATCAGTTCCAGGTGTAGATCCAAAGTTTAGAAGTGCAATGAAGAGCTTTTTTAAGTATTTTTTTCAGGGCTTGCGCTCAGCAAGACCATTACTTCTGGGATGGTATGGGCTGGAAGTTATATGTATGAACTCCCACTCCTTTGCAAAGTCACCAAACAGTTTGCTGGAGAACTGGGAACTTATAAGTATTTCCGGAATTCCGAATTTCTTGTCAACCTACCCTACAATTGTTTACTACAGGCTTGCACTACAGTGGAAGTCTAACTCGGAAAATATACTCTCTATTTTGATTGAGCAATTTGGGAAAGAAAAGTGGTGCAAAAGCACCAAGAACAAATAAGCCCAAACTGTGTCAAGTGCTACTGGCGCACACCCAGTAGGGGATGCCCTTCTAGTACAGATCCATGGCTTCTGGTACCAGTGCGCAGACGTATAACCAATGACTCATTCTTTTGAATCTGCCAACTTTGGAGTTATGTGATCAGTGGGGAGGAAGGATTCTTACCCAAATAAGAAGATGGGAGGGCCTCCATTTAAACAATTGTGGTAGGTATAATAAGAAAGGAAATTTAGGCCACACAAAGTAGATCTTCTGTTTCTCAGGCCATTATTTGTGAAATTGCATGTGGGCGAGCGGTTTTTAGCTCACCTGAGCGAAGCTCAAGGGGAGCTTTACTAATCACTTTCTGTCCGTCGTCCGGTGTCCGTCGTCCGTCGTCGTCCGACCGGCGTTAACTTTACATTATCGACTTCTCCTCCTAAACCACTAGCCCAATTTTATTCAAATGTTGGCTAGATGTTTATTACCTAATGCCAATTCAGATTTGTTCAAATGAAGTTGCCCCCTCCTCCTGGGTGGTGCCACGCCCCCAAGGGGCACCAAAATCTTTGTAAATCTTCTTCTCATGAACCAGCAGTAGCAGAGACTTTATATATTGTGTGCAGCTTCCTTTTGAGGTGTAGACTCAGATTTGTTCAAGAGAAGTTTGTGGGGCTATACTTGGCATCGTTATGGGAGGGGCAAAATTTTTTGCCCCGCCCAAAATTTCTATTTTCCAAACCGAGAGGCTGATTTGAACCAAATTTTATGTGAGGGCTTATTGGGTCATGAGTACTTGATTTATGCAAAAAAAAAATTTCCCGTGGGAACCGCAGGAGCTAAAAATAGAAAAAATTTAAAACGCCCATATCTCCAAAACTGCACGGCATTGAGAATTTTTATTTGGTGTGCAGCTTCCTTAGGACCAACAGAAAGGATTGGTAAAAAAAAATTGCCATCGGTTTTATCATAGGGTACAGTTTCGGGACTTTGAAAAAGTGCTGAGTCAACACTTTTTAACACTGTAGGCAATGGGAAAAACATTAAAAAATTTTCTTCTCCAGGTCCAGCAGGCAGAATCTTTTGATATTTGGTATGCAACATTGTAGGGTGGATCTGATTCAAGTTTGTTCAAATCGGCCCCCTGGGTTCATATTTGGGCTCAGTATAGGAGCCCAAATTTGAACTTACTGCATTTCAGGCAAATTTCTTTGAAAATCTTCTTCTCCAGATCCAGCAGGCAGAATCTTTTGATATTTGGCATGCAACATTGTAGGGTGGATCTGATTCAAGTTTGTTCAAATCGGCTCCCTAGATTCATATTTGGGCTCACTATAGGAGCTCGAATTCGAACTTAGTGCATTTCAGGCAAATTTCTTCAAAAATCTTCTTCTCCAGATCCAGCAGGCAGAATCTTTTGATATTTGGTATGCAACGTTGCGGGGTAGATCTGATTCAAGTTTGTTCAAATCGGCCCCCTGGATTCATATTTGGGCTTACTATAGAAGCCCGAATTCGAACTTAGTGCATTTCAGGCAAATTTCTTAACAAATCTTCTTCTCCAGATCCAACAGGCAGAATCTTTTCATATTTGGTAAGCAACATTGTAGGGTGGATCTGATTCAAGTTTGTTCAAATCGGCCCCCTGGAGTCATATTTGGGCTCAGTATAGGAGCCCGATTTCGAACTTAGTGCATTTAGGCAAATTTCTTAAAAAATCTTCTTCTCCAGATCCAGCAGGCAGAATCTTTTGATATTTGGTATGCAACATTATGGGGTGGATCTGATTCAAGTTTGTTCAAATCGGCTTCCTAGATTCATATTTGGGCTCACTATAGAAGCTCGAATTTGAACTTAGTTCATTTCATGCAAATTTCTTAAAAAATCTTCTTCTCCAGATCCAGCAGGCAGAATCTTTTCATATTTGGTAAGCAACATTGTGGGGTGGATCTGATTCAAGTTTGTTCAAATCGGCCCCCTGGGTTTATATTTGGGCTCAGTATAGGAGCCCAAATTTGAACTTAGTGCATTTCAAGCAAATTTATTAAAAAATCTTCTTCTCCAGATCCAGCAGGCAGAATCTTTTGATATTTGGTATGCAACATTGTGGGATGGATCTGATTCAAGTTTGTTCAAATCGGCTTCCTAGATTCATATTTGGGCTCACTATAGAAGCTCGAATTCGAACTTAGTGCATTTCAGGCAAATTTCTTAAAAAATCTTCTTCTCCAGATCCAGCAGGCGGAATCTTTTGATATTTGGTATGCAACATTATGGGGTGGATCTGATTCAAGTTTGTTCAAATCGGCTTCCTAGATTCATATTTGGGCTCACTATAGAAGCTCGAATTTGAACTTAGTTCATTTCATGCAAATTTCTTAAAAAATCTTCTTCTCCAGATCCAGCAGGCAGAATCTTTTCATATTTGGTAAGCAACATTGTGGGGTGGATCTGATTCAAGTTTGTTCAAATCGGCCCCCTGGGTTTATATTTGGGCTCAGTATAGGAGCCCAAATTTGAACTTAGTGCATTTCAAGCAAATTTATTAAAAAATCTTCTTCTCCAGATCCAGCAGGCAGAATCTTTTGATATTTGGTATGCAACATTGTGGGATGGATCTGATTCAAGTTTGTTCAAATCGGCTTCCTAGATTCATATTTGGGCTCACTATAGAAGCTCGAATTCGAACTTAGTGCATTTCAGGCAAATTTCTTAAAAAATCATCTTCTCCAGATCCAGCAGGCAGAATCTTTTGATATTTGGTATGCTACATTGCGGGGTGGATCTGATTCAAGTTTGTTCAAATTGGCCCCCTGGATTCATATTTGGGCTCACTATAGAAGCTCGAATTCAAACTTAGTGCATTTCGGGCAAATTTCTTCAAAAATCTTCTCCAGATCCAGCAGGCAGAATCTTTTGATATTTGGTATGCAACATTGCGGGGTGGATCTGATTCAAGTTTGTTCAAATCGGCCCCCTTGATTCATATTTGGGCTTAATATAGAAGCCCGAATTCGCACTTAGTGCATTTCGGGCAAATTTATTAAAAAATCTTCTTCTCCAAATCCAGCAGGCAGAATCTTTTGATATTTGGTATGCAACATTGTGGGGTGGATCTGATTCAAGTTTGTTCAAATCGGCTTCCTAGTTTCATATTTGGGCTCACTATAGAAGCTCGAATTCGAACTTGGTGCATTTCAGGCAAATTTCTTAAAAAATCTTCTTCTCCAGATCCAGCTTCAGAATCTTTTCATATTTGGTAAGCAACATTGTGGGGTGGATCTGATTCAAGTTTGTTCAAATTGGCCCCCTGGGTTTATATTTGGGCTCCGTATAGGAGCCCAAATTTTAACTTAGTGCATTTCAGGCATATTTCTTAAAAAATCTTCTTCTCCAGATCCAGCAGGCAGAATCTTTTGATATTTGGTATGCAACATTGTGGGGTGGATCTGATTCAAGTTTGTTCAAATCGGCCCCCTGGGTTTATATTTGGGCTCAGTATAGGAGCCCAAATTTGAACTTAGTGCATTTCAGGCAAATTTCTTTGAAAATCTTCTTCTCAAGATCCAGCAGGCAGAATCTTCTGATATTGGGTATGCACCATGCTTAGGGGGGTGAGATTCAAGTTTGTTCAAGCCAAGTCCCTGGGTTCATATTTGGGCTCACTGTGGTAGCCTGAATTATAACTTAGTTCAAAATGAGGAATTTTCTTTAAAAATCTTCTTCAGATCCAGCAGTCGGAAAGTTTTGATATTTGGTATGCAGCATCCTTAGGGGGTGAGATTCAAGTTTGTTCAAGCCATGTCCCTAGGTCCATATTTGGACTCATTGTGAAAGCTCGAATTGTAACTTAGTTCAAAATGAGGACTTTTCTTTAAAAATCTTCTTCTTCAGCCATGTCCCTAGGTCCATATTAGGACTCACTGTGGGAGCTCGAATTGTAACATAGTTCAAAATGAGGACTTTTCTTTAAAAATCTTCTTCTTCAGATCCAGCAGTCGGAATGTTTTGATATTTGGTGTGCAGCATCCTTAGGGGGGTGAGATTCAAGTTTGTTAAAGCCAAGTCCCTGGGTTCATATATGGGCTCCCTGTGGGAGCCTGAATTATAACTTAATTCAATATGAGGAATATTCTTTAAAAATCTTTTTTTTTTAGATCCACTGGTCAGAATCTTTGGATATTTGGTATAAGCTTTTCTTAGGAGGAGCAGATGCAACTTGTTGAAATCAATTCTCTGGGTTGATATAAATTTAGGCTACCATGTCAGGTGAGCGCCCTCAGGCCCCTTGGGGCCTCTTGTTTATTTTATTTTTTATTTCAGTAATTAGGTCTTTTCCATCAGAAGTTCATGTTCTTGGTTCAAGTTTTAGGCCTCATAATCTACAGAATAGCATGGGTGGTGGTGTATTTCATCCCTTGAGTGCAAGAAGGCTTTGCAATGCTAAAGCATTGCAAAGCCTTCTTGCACTCAAGGGACAAATTCATCATTTTTTTTAACTTGGGTATAATATCCGACATAAACCATTTAATTTTAATTTTTTTTAAGATTAAATTGGTTATAAAAAGAGAGCATGCGGCAACCGAAAGGACCATGCGGGAGGGCCTGAGAAACAGATTTTTTATTTTTCTAGGCCTTACTATAAAATTTTAATTTTTTATCAGCCTACCCTTCAATTGTTTACTGCAGGCTGAATTGACAATTGCACTACTTCAGGATAATTTGAATTGTAATCCACCACTAATAAGTACCACTTGTGTCTGTAATAAAATAAATCTGAAGCAACTTTCTACCATGGAATGTTAGCATATGAATGTGACATGAGTGGTTCCTGTGTTTGCTAGTTTCTAAAGTTCAAACTGGTGCTGCAATTTGATACCATATCAGTTATTTCATTGGACATGACAAGCCAATATAAACACTCTCTGGCTTGGGATTTACATCTCTCAATGCCGATATGTCCATCATAAATTCTAGTTTTCATACCATGCTGTAGAGAATTGGGTACAATTATTTGAGTTCCCTTCAAGAGGATATTGTCAACACACATTTCATCACACATTGTACTGAATGGTTTCAGTTCATATGGATTGGCATCTGTACTAGGCCACCCTTCTTGTACAACTTTTATCAGGGAAGAAAGAACAGAATCTTTTTGAGTTTCTGTATGAAGAGAAATGGTACACATCACACAATGTGTTCTGATTCCGTGTCATATAGATGACTCATTCTAATTCCGTATCATATAGACGACTCATTTCCTGGATCGCAACGGGCTATTATAACAGACGCATGAATACATTCTATATGCGTTTCAGTGATCGACTCAGCTGATCACTTCCAAAACAAAACAAAATTCCTTACAATTAGTGACATTATTAATAGCCAATGCCCACACACACACACAATAAATAGAAGCCGCACAATTAAATAATACACACTTGTAAATTCAAGCATATCATTGACATTGAAAGTGAATAATTTTACAATGCAACTTGGAAAATTTGCGGTGACCGCTTTACTCATTGTTTGTTAAAGTGCACAACAATATTGTTCCATAAAATGTGGGTTTTTTAAAACTTATCACCCAACAGTAGTCCCAAAACTAGATTAATAATTTTTGATTTAATCTGTATGTGTGACAGAATTGTTAGATAAATGAATTATCATGATAATGTGCATGTCCTGTGATTTGTATCATATTCTCGGTGGTGTCCAAAATTGCGATTACCTGGAGAGAACCACTGAATTGACAAGGAGCAAAATGTTTTTTAAGTTTAGTCACAAAATTATCAAAGATTTGCCATCGGATTGATTGTAAATAAAATATTTGTGCCTGAGAAAAGTTATGTTTTTTTTTAGGTTTACAGTGCAAGTCAAATTACTATCATGGCTCTACTGAAAAGTGCTAAAAGCCACTTCAGTGGCTTTACACTATTTGCTTAGACTTGTTGTTTTCTTACTAGTAGAAAATATGTTTACATAAAATTGTTTTGTTGGACAGTCTCCAATAAATTGTGACAAAACAATTGTTCATGAACAAAATCTTGCTAAACTAAGGCTTCCCTTGTTGGCTGCATGGCATCTTTGAAAAAAATACTCGTGTTTCAAATCACCTTTGAAAAATAACTTGGCACTCAACCAGTTAAATTTGAGTTTATCAGCATCACCACTACATGTAAACATTTTGTAGACTTCACAGCCCTTTTCACTGATACATGTGAGCTATATTGATGATTTAATTCTATTAGGTTTAGCATCTTTCTCTGTTATTGTGAGATACAGGTCCAATTCTTGTTTCCACCGTTCCCAATTTTCAACGATGTTTCCTTCAAAACTGAAAGCTTCAGGACACTCAAACAGAGAACCAGAAGAAAACAATTAAATTTCAGAGTCCATATTTATATAACTCAACTCCTACTTCCGGTTTTATACTTGGTGCACAAAACACGGAATTAATAACGGAAAAGACCAAATAACATAACAATCCTTGGGGTGGAAGTCCTCTAAAATGGGACACAGGTTTTAACGACTGACTTTATCTTCATGTTGTGGTCACAATTAACCATTGTGCAGAAATATGTGACCTTAAACACCAATATATAAGTAAATAAATACCTCTGTCTTCAATTACAGTAGAACCTGTCTTGAGAGACCGCCCTTTGGGCCACACAAAAGTGGTCTCTCAAGACAGGTGGTCTCTCATAATAGGTTTCAGGTTTTCTCAAGTTAGTGAATAACCAACCACAAAATTCAGAAATGGAGAAGAATGGATTTTTGTAATTACTTTGTAGTTGTTCTTTTTTATGAAATTTTTGTAACAAATTGAAATGGACTGTTATATAAAGTATAAAAATAAATTAGTGTTGAAAATCTTCATTGAAGATTTTCAACACTAATTTATTTTTATAATTTTTATAACAGTCCATTTCAATTTGTTACAAAAAGATTTTCAACACAAATTTATTTTTATTCCTATCTGTCACATTTCAGGTATGTATGAAATTGTTTATTCAGAAATAATCCTAATCTTTTCACAGGGGTCTTATAAAAACATCTCAATCTTTAATGAGTTAGCAATTGAAACCCAATTAAGAGCTTTTAATACTTTTAATTATGTTAGTATGACCACAATGGATTTTCCAATTCCAGAACAGGTAAAAAGTTTTTGTCATGGTTTCAGTCTTCAACGATGCGGTCTCTCAAGACAGGTCTATTATGGCATAAAAATATAAGTTGGTACCAGGTCACAGTGGTCTCTCAAGACAGGTGGTCTCTCAAGACAGGTGGTCTCCCATAGCAGGTCCATTATAGAGTAAAACCAATCGGTGCCTGGCAGACGTGGTCTCTCAAGACAGGTGGTCTCTCAAGACAGTGGTCTCTCAAAACAGGTTTTACTGTAATCACAGTTCAATGATTTAAATATCTGCGTACACAATTAACCCTTTACCTGACATGAAAAGCAGACAACACTTGCAAACAAAATTCTTGAATAACTAATTTTTTTCATTTTTAGCTCAACTTTGACATAGTCAAATTTGAGGTTATGCCATGGTCCGTCTGGACGTCTGCCCAATCAAATTTGAGGTTATGCCATGGTCCGTCTGGACATCAGCCCGGCATCAACAATTCAATACAATTCGGGCTAGAGGCCATATTTTTGAACCGATCTTTACAAAACTTCTTGGGTACCTTTGTTGACTCCGCGGGACAAGAACGAGTGTTTTTGGGTGGCGTCTGAAATTCAAGATGGCCACCAGAAGCCATTTTGTACCAAAATTAGTGCAATCGTTTTTTAGCTCAACTTGACAAAGTCAAGCTGAGCTATTGCCATCACTTCTCGTCCGTCGGCATACGTACGTACGTTAGTACGTTAGTACGTACGTTAGTACGTACGTCCACAATTTCCTTTGGCACACCTCACAGGTCGCATTTATGATCAGATTGCTTTGAAACCTGGTATGCTTGTTTAGGGTGACCTCTAGATGGGAGCTATCGATTTTCTTCAATTTCCGGCAAAAAATGTTGCCACGGCCAACGTTCATAGAACTTAGTTTAGTCAGACCTCAATATTTCCATTTGGCACACCCTACAGGGCACATTTATGATCAGATTTGTTTGAAACCTGGTATGCTTGTTTAGGGTGACCTCTAGATGGGAGCTATCGATTTTCTTCAATTTCCGGCAAAAAATGTTGCCGCGGCCAACGTTCTTAGAACTTAGTTTAGTCAGAAGACTCAATATTTCCCTTTGGCACACCCTACAGGGCACATTTATGATCGGATTGCTTTGAAACCTGGCATGCTTGTTTGGGGTGATCGGATTGCTTTGAAACCTGGCATGCTTGTTTGGGAAGGCCTCTAGATGGGAGCTATCGATTTTCTTCGGTTTCTGTCAAAAAATGTTGCCACTGGCAAAAGAAATGACATTGGTACCAATGATCTTCAATTTTACCCTTTCATTTATAACTTACCAAGTTCAAGTTTGTCAAGTTGAGCTACAGTGTCACTGACACTTTCATTTAGAATAGTGTTGGCTGATTTTGGTCGTTATGTTATGTAAAGGGTTAAGGAACATGTCCATGATATTAATTTAACATGCTGTAGAATTCAACCTTGGTATTTAGGAAAGAGAAAGCGATTAGTAAGCTGAATTTGACAAACATTTTTTACCTTTCATAGTAGCAGAAAGCACTTGAAAATATTTCTATGCTTCATTGAATGAACCAAAATCTACATGAACTTTCTACAGGCTGTACTGTCCAGTAGAATACTGCTTCATACACCCACACAGAAATCTTACTATAATATGAGTTATTCTCTTTGTCATGACGTGCTCCATCTCCTATGCGGGCCTGATCGACTTCAAACCTGGCAGGTGGATGTATATCTATCTGGTATAACTAAGCATGTTTGGTGGTAATATTTTGCATTATATAAAGCCTTGCAAAGCCTTCTTGCACTCAAGGGGCAAATTTATCATTTTTTTTTAACTTGGATAAAATATCAGACATAAACCATTTAATTTTTATTTTTTTTAAGTTTGCATTGGTTATAAAAAGAGAGCATGTGGGAGGGCCTGAGAAACAGATTTTTAATTTTTTAGGCCATATATAATGTTTGTAAACTTATGTGAATTTCAACCTGATTGTGATTAAGTTGAGATTCTGTTGAAATTCTCTGTCCAATCTTGTAATCATGGTACTGTATTCTAATGGTTCCTGTGTTTCATTTCAGTTTACTGTCCTTTTAACTCTTTGAACCTAAAAGCCTGCTTTTCTAGCCCAGGATCATGCTACTCTCGAAATTAATAATTTAAATGGTTGCTCATTAAATTTGTGTGGCAGACCAATCAATATTAATTGGTCTACCCCCAACTGATGAATATGGACTCTTCCAAGTGATGGAATTAAACTGTCGTAGAATATACCAGTTTTCAAAGGGTACCCTGGCTTCCTTCACCTGTACAACTCTCTGGCACAAGTTGACCCTGGCTGTCAAAAGTGTCATTGAACCCCAAAAAATAAATAAATGGATATCCTGCGTGTTGGCCAAAGCATTTGAATATATAATGTTTGTCATACTAATGGGACACCACTCTGTTGGGTCAAATCTTTGACAGGTACCTGGGTGTCAGGCACAAAACTGTTCGTACTTATTACAGTGACCAGCAACTAAAAAAAATATTGCAGCCTTGATGACAGATGTCCCAAAAGTCTGAATTTTGAGCTTTTTAGAAATATATGTTTTACCTGCACATTTTTTATCACATGTGAGTTTTCTAAACAAACAAAAGTTGAAACCATTTTTATCAAGGATGAAAGTTTCCCAGTACATTATCAAATCATTTCTGTAAGTGATTATAGCATTTGTAGATCTGAAGAAGAAGATTGTTCAAGAATATTCCTCATATTGCACTAAGTTAAAGTTCCGAGTTCCCACAGGGAGTCCAAATATTACCCCAGGGACTTGATTTGAACAAACTTGAATCAGGATGCTACATTCTGAGTGGTGGATCTGAAAAAGATTCTAAAATCTTTTTTCTCATATTAAACTGAGTTAAAATTTTGGCCATAGGGAGACCATTCCAGGGACTCAATTCAAAGAAAGTTCAAGCCTCCCCCCCTCCCCCCCAAAAAAGAAAAAAAGATGCAGTATACCAAATATCAAGAGATTTAGACTGGTAGATCAGAAGAAAAACAATTTTATATAAATTTCCTTATATTACACCAAGTTAAAATCCGAAGTAATATTGGGAGCCTAAATATGAAACCAGGGACTTGATTTGAACAAACTTGAATCTGAACCTCCTAAGAATGCTGCATATCAAATATCAAAAGATTCTGACTGGTAGATCTAAAGATTTTTAAATAATATCCCACTTATTGCACTATGTTATAGTAAGAGGTCCCATAGGGACACCAAAGAATTTTTTTTTTGAACAAACTTGAATCTGACCCCATCTAAAGATACCCAATACCAATCATCAAAAGATTCTGACAGATGGTTCTGAAGAATATTATTTTGAAAAAAAATGTCATATTGGACTGAGTTCCCTGCGGGTGTGGCAGCTTTATTTGAACAAAACTGAATTGACATACGATAAGGAATATTCATATCAAATTTGGTTCAATTCGGCTCAGTGGTTTATAAGAAATCGATAATGTAAAGTTCACACCAGATGGATGACAGATGATGGACAGAAAGTGATCACTTAAGCTCCACCCAACTTTTAGTCAGGTGAGCTCAAAATGAATGTTTACCCAGGTGGGGAGTTGGAGGAGGTTCACCGAGTGATTTTTAGCTCAACTTGACAAAATCGAGCTGAGCTATTGCCATCACTTGTTTGGGGTGACCTCTAGATGGGAGCTATCGATTTTCTTCCATTTCTCTCTAAATGTTGCCGCTGCCAACGACCTTTGAACTTAGTTTAGTCAGGCATCAATATATTCTTTTGGCCCACCGTACAGGGCACATTTTTTATCAGATCGGTTTAAAAGTTTGTATGCTTGTTTGTTGTCACCTCTATATGGCAGCTATCGATTTTTTTCGATATCTGCCAAGAAATGTTGCCGCTGGCAACGACCTTTGATGAACTTAGTGCATCAAAATTTCCTTTTGGCACACCCTGCAGGGCACATTTATTATTGGATCACTTTGAAACTTGGTATGCTTGTTTGGGGTGAGCTCTAGATGGGAGCTTTCGATTTTCTTCCATTTCCGTCAAAAAATGTTCTTAGAACTTCGTTTAGTCAGACCTCAATATTTCCCTTTGGCACTCCCTACAAGACATTTATGATTGGATTGCTTTGAAATCTGACATGCTTGTTTGGGGTGACCTCTAGATGGGAGCTATTATTGATTTTCTTCCATTTCCATCACATGTTGCCGCTGGCAATGACCTCTGAACTCAGTTTAGTCAGGCATCAATATATTCTTTTGGTATGCCCTACATGGCACATTTATGATCAGATTGGTTTGAAACTTTGTATGCTTGTTTGGGATTACCTCTACATGGGAGCTATCGATTTTCTTTGATTTCTGTCAAAAAATGTTGCCACTGGCAATGACCTTCGATGAACTTAGTGCAGTTATGCATCAATATTTCCCTTTGGCACACCCTGCAGTGCATATTTTTGACCAGATCACTTTGAAACTTGGTATGCTTGTTTGGGGTGAGCTCTAGATGTGAGCTGTCGATTTTCTTCCATTTCCGTTAAAAACTTGCTGCTGGCAACGTTCTTGGAACTTAGTTAAGTCAGACCTCAATATTTCCCTTTGTCACACCCCACAGGGCACATTTATGATCGAATTGTTTTGAAACCTGGCATGCTTGTTTGGGGTGACCTCTAGATGGGAGCTATCGATTTTTTTCTTCCATTTCCGTCAAAAAATGATGCCGCTGGCAATGACCTTTGAACTTAGTTTAGTCAGGCATCAACATATTCCTTTGGCACGCCCTACAGGGCACATTTATGATCAGAATGGTTTGAAACTTGGTATGTGTGTTTGGGGTTACCTCTAGATGGGAACTATCAATTTTCTTCAGTTTCTGCTGGTTTCTGTCAAAAAATGTTGCCGCTGACAATGACCTTCAATGAACCTCATGCAGTTATGCATCAATATTTCCCTTTGGGGCAGCCTGCAGTGCACATTTTTGACCGGATCGCTTTGAAACTTGGTGTGCTTGTTTGGGGTGACCTCTAGATGGGAGCTATAGATTTTCTTCCATTTCTGTCAAAAATAGTTGCCAATGGCAACAACCTCTGCAATATTTCCCTTTGACACACCCTGCAGGGCACATTTATGAATGGATTGCTTGCAAACTTGGTGTGCTTGTGTGGGGTGACATCTATATGGGAGCAGTCGATTTTCTTCCATTTCTGTCGAAAAATGTTGCGGCTGACCTTTTAACTTAGTTTAGTCAGACCTCAATATTTCCCTTTAGCACACCCTTCAAGGCACATTTATGATCGGATCACTTTGAAACTTGGTATGTGTGTTCGGGGTGACCTCTAGATGTGAGCTATTGCTTTTTTTTCATTTCCATAAAAAATTATTGCCGTTATCACCAGCTTTTGAACTTACTGCATTTGTGCAGCAACTTATCCCTTTTGCACTCTATGCAGGGTATATTTATGAATTTCCATTAAAAAAAAACAAAAAAACATTGCCACAAACAATGACCTTCAAACTTAGTACATTTGTGCATTAACATATTCCTTTGGCATGTCCCAGAGGGCACATTCATTATCAGGTTGTTTTGAAACTTTGTATGCTAATGCGGGGTGACAAAGATAGGAGCTATTGATTTTCTTTTCATTTCCATCAAAAAACTGTTGCTGTTATCCACAATCTTTGAATTTATTGCATTTGTGCATCAGCATTCTTCTTTGACATGGCCTACAGGCCATATTTATCATAGGATTGTTTTTGAACTTGGTGTGCTCATTAGGCGATACCTCTGCTATAGATTAGCATTCATTTCTGTGAAAAAGTTGCCATTTACAATATAACCTCTTAACTTACTGCATTTGTGTTTCAACATTCTTCCTTTAGCCAGTCTTACAGTTTACATTTAAAAATGCATGGATTACTCAGGCGTTGTGCACACACAATGCTGTTATGTTGAAATTTCACCAAATAACATTGGTACCAATGATCTTCAATTTTGCCATTTCACTTGTAACTTACCAAGTTCAAGTTTGTCAAGTTGAGCTACAGTGTCAATGACACTTTCATTTTTTTTTCTCTTTGATTCAAAATATGGTTTGAAGGGGTTTAAGTGATTTTATGGAAAACAAAAAAAAAATCACACAACAGCCCCCTTCTTACCCCACACCCACAACTAAATTAGATCAACTATAAAGTTAAAATTTAGGATTCCACAGGGAGCCCAAATATGTCCCAAGGGACTTAATTTAGGGACCTGCGAATATCAAATTTTGTCTCGAATCGAATCTCGAATCGAATGTGAACGAGGATTTCGAATCGAATCGAATCTCGAATATCGAATAGTGGTCGTGTATATGCTGACAATTGTTGTTTCGGGTGCCGTAGGATCGTTGGTATTTTTGGATAATAGACCGGCGGTGATAACTGGCAGGAAACAGAAACATACTTGGCCATACTGAACTTTTGTAAACACACGTCACGCGCGAATTAAAATATTGAAAGCTAAATTAAACCATTCAAACTAAACGAAACGCAATTCTGCAGCCTGGTATATCATATAACTTAGCTTGTTCTGGTACGTTCATTCAACTTCATTTGGTCATCAAATGTATCGACAATAACTGCTGTTACCAACTTCCCCTGATCTTTAATCACGAGTGATTCACGACGCATATAAACGCACATTGACCTCTCCGTTTTATATACATTCCGTGTCGGCGTCTTTATGTAAACGCGTGACCGCTTCATTGCAAATTGCAATGTAAGGGGGGTAATTCTATTATACTGCACTTGCGATCATGCGAGCATGTCGATTTAAGACCAAGTTGCGAGGTTATATTATAACGGGAATGTTACCGGATGGGGGTGGGTGGGGGTGCTACTCCGATGCACGCGCCTAACTAACTGATAAACGAACGTGATTGCAAGCCTAAACAGCAGAAACACACGTATCGGCACAGTGGCGTGAAAAAAGTTTTCCCGACCTAGTCCGACGATATTCGAAAATTTCGAACCCATGACACCAGCATCGAATCGAATCGAATAGCTGCAAGGATTCGAAATCTAATCGAAGGTTTGCAGGTCCCTAACTTAATTTGAACAAATATGAATCTGAACCTTCTAAGGTTGCAACATATCAAATATCAAAAGATTCTGACTAGTGGATCTGAAGAAGATTTTTGAATGAATTTCAGCATTTTGCACTAAGATAACTCTTTACCCAACATAACGGCCAGCGCTATTCTCAAAAATCGCCAATTAATTTTCATTATTTTTTTCATTTTTTGTCTCTGAAACGTATGTTATGACCCCTCGTTCGAACGAGCTCGTTCCAATGAGAGGTCATAACCTATGTTTTTGAGACAAAAATTAAAAAAATTGCTTATTCAAGAATTCTTTTGGCAAGTGTCGTCTGCTTTTCATGTTAGGTAAAGGGTTAAAATATAGATTGCCATATGAAGCCCAAACATGAGCCCGAATGATTTGAGCAAACTGGAATCTGACCCCACTAAGGATACTGCAAAGCAAATATCAAAAGATTCTGATTGATAGATCTTAGAAGAGGATTTTTAAAGAATGTTCCTCATACTGAACTAAGTTAAAATTTGGGCTCCCTTAGGGATCTGAACCTCCTAGGGGATGCTGCATATCAAAAGATTCTGACTGGTGGATCTGAAGAAGATTTTTAAGGAATATTTCTCACATATAATGCACAAAGTTAAAGTTAAGAGTTTCCATAGGGAGACCAAATATAACCATGGGACTTGATTTTAACAAACTTGAATCTGAGAACCCCCCACCCCCAGGATGCTCTATACCAATCATTAGAAGATTCTGACAAGTGGATCTGAAGATTTTACAATTTTTGGTTGAGTTGTGTTTACAACCGTGACCTATGGTTTGGTGACTTTCTCTGATTTGACTAATATTCACCATACTGGTTTTGTGCAAGAAAATCTCAAGCAAGTTCGAAAACTGGTCTGGCCTGATTTTTGTTACAGAGTTGTGGGCCTTAATTAGTCGATTTTTATGAATTTTGAGCTCATTAGTGCAATAACTTCAACAAAGTTAATGTTCTTCAAGTTAACAAATATTTGCCATACAGGTCTTTTGCAATAATATTTCAAGCGGGTTAACCCTTTACCTAACATGAAAAGCAGACGACACTTGCAAAAAGAATTCTTGAATAACTCATTTTTTTCATTTTTTGTCTCAAAAACATAGGTTATGTCCCCTCATTGGAACGAGCTCAACGCGCACGTTCCAATGAGGGGCCATAACCTATGTTTTTGAGACAAAAGATGAAAAAATAATGAAAATTAACTGGCGATTTTTTAAAATAGCGCTGGCCGGTTTTGGCCGTTACGTTGGGTAAAGGGTTAAATGAAAGTGTCAATGACACTGTAGCTCAACTTGTGTTAGACATGTACATGTATTGTATGTGACAAAGCAATGACACACATCTAGGCAATGACCTGATAACAAAGGTACATGTAAAGTGTTGTAAAGGTCTGTACATAAATACTGACGTAGCATGTAACAAATGTACAGGTAAAGCATGACTAAACTAAGTTCTAAGAACATTGGCAGAAGCAACATTTTTTGACGAAAATTGAAGTAAATCAATAGCTCCCCAAACTAGCATACCGGGTTTCAAAGCAATCCGATCATAAATGTGCCCTGTAGGGTGTGCCAAAGGAAAATATTGAGGTCTTACTAAACTAAGTTCTAAGAACATCGTCAGTGGCAACATTTTTTGACGGAAATGGAAGAAAATCGATAGCTCCCATCTAGAGGTCACCCCAAACAAGCATGCCAGGTTTCAAAGTAATCCGATCATGAATGTGCCCTGTAGGGTGTGCCAAACCAAGTGAACCAAAAGTGTTAAGTTTCGCTTACAAAAAGACAGCATATGACTTCTAATTGGTACAAGCTTGTTCTATAGAGATTATTACCATTATGTGGATGTACAAAATATGTATCCGAGTCGAGCTCCGGGTTCTAAGGGCAGACCACGACGAGTCGTGATCTACCCTTTGAACCCTGGAGCGAGACTCGGATACATATTTTGTACATCCACATAATGGTAATAATCATTTTATCTTACAATATATTGGGGATAAGTCAAGAATGTAGACGAATATATAGCAAACTATTGGTACGGATGAACAAAAAAGAAAAAAAATGGAACTCACGCGAAAGGAACGTGCTTGTATTGTATCCGACCCCATGATACAAACATCTGTATCAGGGGATCGGATACATGACAGTTATGGAGTTAATACAGACAAAATACATGTTGATTGTAAGATAAAATCAGGAATCAAAAGTTACCTTTTGAAGGCACAAATTGAAGAAGAAAAATACTCAAAAATGAAAGGTGATTTTGTGAATAGCAGTAAATGGACACCATCATGGCAATTAAGAATTAGCACTTTAGGGTTTTATTTGTCTTGGATCAACAGAACAGGTGCCCCAACATGCAGTCTTAGGATATATTTTCAAGTCAGATTCTAAGTACTTTGGAAGCTGTTTCTGGACAATGTTTTCTAAGTATTTTGGAAGTTGTTTCTTGAGCAGTTTTGGCAGCCAAGAAACAACTGCAAAGTCTGGGCTGAAGTCCGTTGTCATAGTAAATATATATAAAAACCACCTGGCCTTTGAGTGTTTGTATTGCATAGGAGTTTAACAGCACTTTCAACAACCAGGGTCATATCATTTGACAGTTTTATGGGTGGAGAAAACCAGAATACCTGGAGAGAACCACCATACAATGGTTAGTAATGGCCCAAATCGCCAACCAGACAGAAGCAGGATTAGCAACAGCTGAAGGCAAGTGTACCATCATTGACTTCACCTTAGTATACAACATCACCATGCTCACAAATGTAAACCATTCAGTGTCAAGACCATTGTCATGACCAATGAGCTCCCACCTTTAACTGGTAGGTGATTATGTTAGATCATTAAAGTTTGTTCACAAGTCTTTGAATTGTTATAATTTATGGGAGAGTGCCCAAAGGCACTCTCCCATAAATTGTAACAATGCAAATCCAAAGAGACTAAATAGTTTCATTTCAAAAATAATATGAAGCGCATCCATATAATTTATTTATTGGTGTTTAAGGTCACATACTTATGCACAATGGCTAATCGTGACTGTTACAGTTTTACGGGTGGAGGAAGCCGGAGAGAACCCCAAGCATCTGTCAGCTCAACATTCTAACTCTGTTTAAGCTCCTCTCAAGTAGGGTTACAGCGGTTGAAGACATGTGCAACATTGACATGCAGTACGTCTCAAGTACACGGCATCATCGTGCCCCCATGTTGGCAACCGGAATAAAGTGCCTTGCCCATGAACACAACGCAGGTCGTCCCAGACGGGGATCGAACGTGGGACCTCTAGCATAGAAGTCAACAGTCTATCACTGAGCCAACACGCTCCCCCATCCATATAATATGAAGCCTTTAAGTTACAGCTCCTGCTCTTTAGAATAAAATGTAAATATTGGTTTTCCAGCACTCTGCCAGTTTAGGGTTAACTTAGATATCCAGCTGACCAGTTTTCAATCGAATAGAGTGCACTCCATAATGCGATACTAATAACATGAAATTTTTATATTTAACTTTTATTCAAGTTTTAAAAAGTCATTCCATTCAGTCAAATAATTTATAAGCTTCTTCATCAAACTGCTGCTCCTCTTTCTCCTCAGTGTCCATTGCTGATGAACATGCATACTCATTAATTACAGGTGGGTTTCTCACATATGAGTTGAAAGTCCATTTTGGGTACATTCTTTTGTACAAATTCAATAGAACTGTGTCTTGAGATTTCAGCTGACCATCAAATACACACTTCATATGTCCATGTGTACCTAAAATAGAAAATGACCACCGCATGAAGTTAACCCTTTACCTAACATGAAAGCAGACGACAGTTGCAAACAAATTTTTTGAATAACTAATTTTTTGTCTAAAAAACATAGGTTATAACCCCTCGTTGGAACGAGGGGTCATAACCTATGTTTTTGAGACAAAAAATGAAAACATAATGAAAATTAATTAGCGATTTTTTAGAATAGCGCTGGCCGGTTTTGGCCGTTACGTTGGGTAAAGGGTTAAATATCGAACTTGGTTGTTCGGAACTGTAGTAAAATCCTTTTAACCCTTTACCCAACAATGTAACGGCCAAAACCGGCCAGTGCTATTCTCAAAAATTGCCAAATCAATTTTCAGTATTTTTTCATTTTTGTCTCAAAAACATAGGTTATGACCCTTTATTGGAATGAGCTCGTTCCAATGAGGGGTCATGTTTTTGAGACAAAAAATTAGTTATTTAAGAATTTTTTTTGCAAGTGTCGTTTGCTTTTCATGTTACGTAAAGGGTTAACTTGAGATGTTACTTCTCGGCGAAATGCATTCATGTTTCACCTCCTGTTTCTGAAATGAACTGATTTGACAGCAAGGTTGAATAAACACATTTTAGTTTGAAACCAATACTGTTCAACAAACAAGAGGAAAAAGTTTTTTCTTTTTGGAATAATCATATTATAATTATCGAGAAAACGACAGAAATGTCAAGTGAATAAATCTAAATAATACATTGTATTCAGACATGTTAACCTCCAGAAAAATTTTTCAGGGAACCTGAGGGTGATTTTCATGGAAATGGGATGGATTTCAGGGAAAAGTTTGCACGGGGACAAAATAAAAGAAAAAACTTGTGAATTTTCAGCTCATGGACCACTATTAACACCAGGTTATATCCAGAACACACCAATTCACAGAACGCACGGACCCAGGTATGGCAAGTGAGTACAGGTGTTCAAGTGACGTCACTTGAACACCGAGTCTATTGTTCTTTCGGGTATTTCACGTCTCTTACCAACCCGGAGAAGACAAAGGAATTGGTGTGTAACACCAGATTGCCAAATTCTCAGCTGACAAGTTGAACACCAAGCATATTAATTTATTCAGGATTTTGTTGTTGACTTGATTTCTGGTATAACGTAAAGCATTTAATTGCTTTTCAGGCCTGGCATTCTTTAGGAGTGCATGAGTGCTGCACACCTACTACACTTTAGAAAAAATTGAGGAGGGCAATTAATTTTTTGCACCCCTTGATTTTCTGGAAAGCCAGATCTGCTTGGTACTGCCTTTAAAATCTATTATCATTTGTCAATTTTGCATTGATTCGCAATAATTCATGACCCATTCTTTGTCGCATTTTGATACATTTTGAGTGTAGAAGACAGTCACAAAAGAATTGAATGTAACATTTTGAATAATGAGAAGATGTGTGTGCCAATTTATCCACTATATAGCTGAATGTAATACAATTTTTCAGTCACAATATTAATACCTTGACGTGAATATAACCAAAATAGCATACAAGTATATGCATGGAAAATTCCAGGTGCAATTGCATTAGGCCTAAAAAAATAAAAAATCTGTTTCTCAGGCCCTCCCGCATGGTCCTTTTGGCTGCCTCATGCTCTCTTTTTATAACCAATTTAAACTTTAAAAAAATTAAAATTAAATGGTTCATGTCTGATATTTTACCCAAGTTAAAAAAAATTGATGAAACTGTCCCTTGAGTGCAAGAAGGCTTTGCAATGCTTTAGCATTGCAAAGCCTTCTTGCACTCAAGGGATGAAATAACCACCACCCATGCTATTCTGAATATTATGAGGCCTAAAACTTGAACCAAGAACATGAACTTTTGATGGCAAAGAAGTAATTACTGAAATAAAAAATAAAATAAAACAACACTCGCCCACATGCAATTTCACAAATAATGGCCTGAGAAACAGAATTTCTACTTTGTGTGGCCTTACCAAGCAATCTGAGGAGGGCAAATGTATTGCACTCGTTGATTTTCAAGATTGCTTTTGTCAAACTGTATGTTACAAATAGGGCTGTCACGATCAATCGATTGTTGATCGATCACGGCGAAATCGATTAGTATTTTTCGTTGTCGAATAATCGGTAAATTGTATCCCGTTTTAGATGTCTAATAATTAAAAGAAAATTTGATGAACAAACTATTGTTTCTAAAGGTATTGAGTTAAGAACATCGATGTTAAACCCCCAAGAAGCTGTTGGAAGCAACTGTCTTTCAGGTACATTCATCAAAGCTTTGATGTTCTGAACTTTTGAACCGTCAGTGTAATAATCAAGACCGGTCGGCAGTTGCGAAGATCGCAACTGCCGACCGGTCTTGATTATTACACTGACGGTTCAAAAGTTCAGAACATCATAGCTTTGAATGTACCTAAAAGTTGATCGTCTTCGTTGTTTACTTGAGGTAGGTCAGCTGACTTGAACTTCATTTTTGTTGACTTCAAAGAGAGGGAGAGTGGGTGGAGGTCGTCTAGGTACGATTAATCGATTATTATCAATTATTTGCGACAATTAATCGATTCCTAAATTGAAAAATCGTGACAGCCCTAGTTACAAAGTAAATACTCATTTCTTTATCCCTTTATTCATCACAGACAATATCAAATGCAGTCAGATCTGACCGATTTGTTAGGTCAAGGATTAACCCTTTCTATACTAATGTTGAAATACAAGCTTTTGGACCCCAAATTTAGTTTTGAATGTCAAGGATTTTCAAGGGCCTGAATCACAAATTTCCAGGACCCACATTTTTATCGGTAAAACTAAATACAAGTAGCATATACATGTTCATTTAAGACTGGTCATTTTTTTTCAGTTGAAAGGTAAGTGATGTTGGTAGTTCTCGTTATTGGTTTAATTTTGACCAACAAGTCCGGATGTTTTGACAAACGTGTGAGGATGTTTTGACAAACGTGTGAGGATGTTTTGACCAAAAATGGGGATGTTTGGTCCAACCACTCTAGTGCAGTTTTGTTGAAGGGGCGTGTTAACCAGCACCGAGGGTATTCTGTACCAGAATAATTTCTGATGTTAAGCAACTGGTTGTTTTCAAGTTAATGATACGGGTCTTCTGATGAAGCAGAAACATTGTCACCAGTATCAGACTCTGCTTACATTGACAGTGGTCAAAGCACCTTGAATATGCTGATTGAGAGAAAAAAATTTGTTAAACAAATGTCTATTAATCATTTTTATACTCATAGTGTCCAACTGATTACCAAAAATGGTCGCTGACCGATTACCGGTTATTTGAGCCCACAATCGGCCGATTCTGATGTCGATTCCGATTGTAATACCGTGCACTACAAGACAAGTCGAGGCTCGAAAGAACTACATTAAACTGAACATTTTTCAAAGTGTTAAACTTCGCTGCCTGTGGTCCCAGTAAAATTACCAGTCGCGCACACTTGGGCGGTAAACGAGGCTCTCAGAGCCACGTTTGCCGCCCAAGTGCGCGCGACTGGTAATTTTACTGCGACCTGAATCAATGGAGTGCATCCTTCACTTTTCCGGTATGAACTGGCGATTGCTGCAAGTCTGCTCAGTTCAGACATGTTAACTCTCCCGGAATGCCCGGGGAAAATCCCGGAATTTCAGTGTAGTTCCCGGCCTCCCGGATGGGAATCAGTTTTGGACCAAAAATCCCGGAAAACAACAGTCAAATATTTCGTTTCCGTTGTAACTTTTGAAAAACGTTTGGAGTGAAATCACATGCATTTCAAACTCTGGTAAAAACTCACAAAGCTGGAAAATATGGATTTAAGTTAAATTTATTTAAGAAAAGGGGATTTTATGATATATATTTCAACTGTGTTCATGTTTATTTCTGGTTTTTTTCTTCGGAGATTCATGATCAATGTGAGAGTGTCGAAGTGAAAATAGGTGACTTACTTTCAAAAAATTGAAAACTCCACCTTCATTTAAATGCAGTTTTTGGAAATTAAAATATACGAAAAGGAATTAATTAATATATATTTATTTATTCCTTCATAGAATAGCTTTAATTCTCATCCCTTTTCCAAAATCAAAACGTAAACAACAACTGTTTAGCACAGGTTAAAAGTAGGTTAAAGTCGCGTAGGATGCCGAAAAATTATGACTGCATATTTAAACACAGCAGACTTATTTTCTAACACTACATTTATTCTGTTGTGCTGACTACAGAACTGTTAACTGTTGGCCATCTGTACCCAGAAAATTTCGAATGGAATTAAAAACAAGAGGCCCCAGGGGGCCTGAGGGCGCTCACCTGACATGGTAGTCTAAATATCAAACCAGGGACTTGACTTGAATAAGCTGCATACGCCCCTCCTAAGAAAAGCATATACCAACTAGATGAAGCAGTTGTGCCCACACAATACACAGGATTTTCCTTCTATTTTCAGTTCCTGCACTTTAACGTCCCAAAATTGAGATTATTTATTTATTTATTGATGTTTAAGGTCACATATTTATGCACAATGGTTAATCATGACCGTGACAGTTTTACGGGTGGAGGAAGCCGGAGTACCCGGAGAGAACCACCGAGCAACGACGAGCAGCTGCCAGCTCCCCAACATCGTAACTCCGCACTGCAGCACAGGCAGGGTTAGATTGGTTGAAGACATGCGTACCATCGACGTACAGTATGCCTTAGTACACGGCGTCATCGTGCCCCCACGCGGGCAATGGAGATGAAGTGTCTTGCCCAAGGACACAACGCGGTTGACGCAGGTGGGATTCGAACCGAGGACCTCTCGGCTTGCAGCCTGCACCTCTACCAACTGAGCCACCGCGGTCCCCAAAATTGAGATAAACACATAAAAAACAGATTTTTTTCCCAAACAAAATACTTTCAGCCTAAATTTTGTTCTTCTTCTTAAAACGCATAAAAAACGCTAAAACTAATTTCCGGATTTTGGTCCAAAATTTTCTAAGTCCCATCCGGACCCCAAATTTTTGGTGTAAAAAAAAAATGTTTTTTTTGTCTTAAAATTGACAGAAACGCATAAAAAACAAAAAACAAAAAAATTATGGATTTTGGTCCCAAATTTTCGAAGTCCCACCCGGACCCCAAATATTCAGGGTAAAAAAAATTTTTTTTTTTTGTCTTAAAACCGACCGAAATGCATAAAAAACAAAAACAAAAATTTCCGGATTTTGGTCCAAAATTTTCTAAGTCCCACCCGGACCCCAAATTTTCGGTGTAAAAAAAAAAAATTCTTTTTGTCTTTGAATTGACAGAAACGCATAAAAAACACCAAAAAATTTTTTACAGATTTTGGTCCAAAATTATCTAAGTCCCACCGGACCCCAAATTTTCAGGGTAAAAAAAAAAAAAAATTGTGACAGGCAAATCCATACTGACGACATAATTTCACTTCAAAGATAATAAGAAGCACATCCACTGAATAAGGAGCCTTCAAGTTGTGGTACCTGCACTCAGAATAAAGCCCAAATATGGCTTCCAGCACTCTCCAAGTTAAACAAACAGTTCAAAACTGATGTCACTTCATGTATTTTTTATATCATTCCTCCTATCCTGAGCAGGCCTGGTATTCTGTCCTGAGCAGGTCTGGTATTCTAGAAAGTTAAAAAATTTATAGTAATTTATATATTTTTTATACTTACCAATGACCCAGACATAGCTGGTGCTAACTCTTAAAATATAGGGCCAAACACAAATTTTGCCCCCCAATCCCCAAAATTTGCATCTAAAACTAAAGAAAACATGTCCTGAGAGGCCCTCCACACTTCGCCCCTACTGCGCATGCGCAGTGTCAAGGACGTTCCGAAATTGGCGCCATTTATCATTCTAATAACCAGTGCCTGGTAAGCGCTATGTACTCAGCGGGGAGGCAAGAGTTCCCAACTCCTGGGAGGGCCATCCCCGTCTGGGTCATTGGTAAGTATAAAAAATATATAAATTACTATAAATTTTTTAACATTTTTATACTGTACCAATGACCCAGACATAGCTGAATAGTAAAAAGGCTGGAGGGCCAAGGACATAGAGCAAAATGGAATACGCTCAATAAAATAAAATAGAGTCATCCCCTGTAGGGAAAAGAAGTAATAGGCCTTACATGTATCTTTCTTATTTATGATAAATTAGAAAGATACAACACCTTCCAAAAATTGAGCTTCATACATCCATGTACTCTATTAATATCCAATAATCCTTATACTAATAATTTTTAAAGTAAGCCAATAATAAAGTAAGTCTAGAGAATAGAGACTCTTATACTCCTAAAAGTGTGTGAGAATTGCATAATCATGTCCGTTGACATATGCAATATTCAAAAGCTATACTTTAAAAACTAAGACTTGAATGAATTTTATAAACTTAAACTTCTCACTAAACAACCATCCCAATAACAGCTCAGAATTACTAACTCCGGAGGAGGTATCCCCTTGTTTTCATAGTAAAAACAGGTGACCCAAGGGAACACCCTCCCCCCCCCCTTTTTCTTGCCCTGGGTCAAATAGCCCAGAGCGAAGAGGGCAGCCGAACGGAGACACTGCCGAAACAGACAGCCTACCTAGCTATAGTAGCAACTGTTAAGTGAATGACATTCTGAGCAGTAGATAATAGACCTAACAATAGAGGCCTCCAGAAATGGACTCGATATTTCTGAGATAAAATTCATGAATGGATGGCTGAGCGCAATGAGCAGCCTTCAAAAATCTATAATAGAACACTATTAATGTAAGCCCAAGAAGTAGAAGAACTCTTACTTCATGAGCCGAAATCTTAAGCACAACTGCTAAGCCAATGATATACCATAAGCAGTACGCTAGTTAATAGAATCCATTAACAATAAAATGGAGCGTAACGTCCTTCTACTAGACATCAAAGACAGAAGAAGCTTACGCCCTTGTAATAAACAGATATCTGTTTATAAATACATAAACTGTACCCGGAAAGAGTAAAGGCCTATGCCCATACGAAGACGGAAGGACCTTAAAATAATAGGTTCCGGATAATAGGAGCCTAACTCTTATGCAACAATCCAACCTAAATAGTAACGGAAGTATTGATTCCGAAACTATGAAAGTGAAAATCATCCATCGATAGTGCATGAAACTCACTGACTCTACAGTAAAAGAGAAACCAACAGAATTACTGTCTAAAAGGTCAGAATTTGAAAACTACTGTTTCCAGAGGCTCAAATGATTACTTAGCTAAATAAGAACCTGAAGTTAAAATCCGTATAGGAATTTAATCTAAAGATTCTAAGTCTATTTATCAAAAAGTTACTAACTGACTTAGATAAAGAGACAAAAGACTCAATTGTAAACTATCGTAGAGTGCATAGGTATGAGGTAACATAAACCTATAACCTAAATAACAACAGGCTGCAGTAGATCTTGTGAAACAAGTATACTAAAAAATAGCAATGAGTAGTATGGAGGGATCAACCATATGAACATAATGATCCCTACACCACGACGGAAGAGCCTCCACTTTAGTCGCATAGAATAGCGAAGAAGAGGATCTCCTATAGTAAGAAATCGCGTCCAAAGCTCGTCCAGTATAGTGCTTACAATGCAATACGGACCACACAACGGAATACATGAAGGTTGCGACCTTGCTGGTTGTGATAAAGATGACACGATTTACCAGTGAAAAAAGATCCTCACATAGAGGAAGATTTCACGTTAAGATCCACAGTAGACAAGAGAGTAAATTACTCATGATCTCTGTGAAGATAGAGATGCTATCAACAGAAATGTATTGTGGTTGTTTATCTTAGCAATACCTGCTAAGAACAACAGCGCCGGAGGATACGCGTATCCTATCATTCTGTCCTATAGATCAATAGAGCGTTAACAGTATTAGCTCAGAGATCTGGACAAGCCAACACATACGTCTGCAATTGATTAGCAAGCTGTGTCATAAATAAAACATCATTGAATACTTGTTTGATTGAATACTTGTTTGTTGAGAGTCCATTCTGACAGCAACAAGCGACCCGTAAGAGAACGGGAGTGCGATAAAACAATCAGACGACCCAGAATATGACGGACCAAAACTGAACTTGGTGTACTATAACCAACAGACGGATTCTTTCCATTAAATTGAATAACGGAAACGAAAGAGTGCCTCCCTGGTTCCGGAGATACGCCACTACTGTCGAATTAAAGGACAGGAATTTGGGCATGCGTTTCTGAATAATGTTCATGCAATGACATAAAGCAAGCCTAAAAAACATTATTCCGCGGAAGTTAACTGATAGCTAAAAGACTGCGGAACCCAAAGACCCTGGCACTTCGAATCCGTAGGGATCAGTATATATCCCAATCTGTTTGACTGGCAACCGTCATAACAGCCACACTCGGGTCCGGCAACTGCGGCGGCACTCTCTGAGTCAACCACCGAATGTTTGCCCCAGTCTGAATCTCTTGTAACACTAGATAGACAAGAGAATGTATAAATCAAGCAATTCATGGATTGCCGGAAAGTTGCCGTCGAAGAGAAGCTCCTCCGAGAACGAAGCGACTCTGAGAGAGTTCTTAACCTACTATCCACGCGTGGATGTAGCTAGGGCTGCATCACGTCTAACCAACTCCAATCAGCCACTGAAGGGCGGAGTTATACGTGAACAAACTACTGCCCTCAAAAGAAATTACATTGAGAATAATATCCCGTAAATCTTTTCTTGAAGACGTAATGATAACGCCTCAGTAAGGCGGATTACGTATAATAAAGCGTCTAAGTTAAGTCTAATATACATAATGTCGTTCCCAACATTGAGATTGGAAAAGACATAAACGGTGAAAAAGAATATATGCAGTCTTTAATCACACCGTCTAGACGCATATGAACTCTCGGTAAGCCCTGCTCTGCCAAAATAAACTATATGTAAAAAAAGATAAAATGGCAGAAATGAGCCACGCGGACAAGAAACTAAACTATCATGCTTAGTAGCCGTCTTGTATATATATATAAATATATAGCGTCGAAAAATAAAACACATGTTGTAATGACAATATTGGACTGCGTCGGTAAGTCAGGGACAAAGTCCCTGTACCGATCGAAAAATCCGAGTCCAATGACGCTATAAGTCTCTTATCCAAGATCGCAGCAATGAAGTCCGAAAAATAATCACTGGAAGAAATGCCAGAAGATATGAAAGGCATCTTCCGATACTACTAAAGGGAAAACTCGAAATCTTTCGAATCCCTTTCGCCATCCTGTCGGACCCTATAAAGCGTTCGGTCGTCCGTAGCTTGATGCAACCGCGGACCGCA
Source organism: Pictodentalium vernedei (assembly GCA_031216915.1). NCBI lineage: Eukaryota > Metazoa > Mollusca > Scaphopoda > Dentaliida > Dentaliidae > Pictodentalium > Pictodentalium vernedei. Next base: position 41,048,189 of record CM062296.1, read on the forward strand.
CCGACCCAGCGCCGTCGGATAATTCCTGATTCGACCGAGAAACCGTCAATTGCTGGGATGCTGCGAAACAACTGTGCTAACTCGGATAGCATGTCCGTCACTGAGGCCTGAGGAGCAGCGGTCTTACGATGCATTGCCGCAGGAAGCTGCGAGATCGTTACCCCGTGCATACTTCCAATATGCGAGCGAACGGAGTGTATAGGCCTCGTGTCCCTTGGCTACCGGATGGCGCGACCTATTCGCTGTGGAATCACTGAATGCCGAAACTGATCGGATACTCGAGGTCACGTAGCCAATGTGCGGTCGTGTGCCCTGCTGTGAGGATGAGGAAGCATTAAAGACAGTCTCTCGGACTGTCAATATAACGGAGCGTCCCGAGCAACGGACATATGCTCCGAATGTAAAATATCTGAACCACAACATGCGGTCCCCTATGTTGTTGGCTTCCTCCGATCTGTCCTCAATCTGCCGTCACTGGGTGAGTACTAAAGTAATTAAAGTGCTCGCATCACCCAAATCTCCTTCCTAGACCGCAACGGACGAACCCGGCAGCCGAACCATTCGATGAATGTACGCTACACCGGGTGAGCTAGCGAATGTCACTCCGTAAGCGATAGACATATTCCATGAGCACTTATTGCCGCTAACTCTTCATTAACTATGACGACAGAGGCACACTTTTGAAAGACATCTCCATAACTCTTCGAACAAGAAACCAGAAATGCTTGGATAGCAAGCATAAAATAATAATATATATAGCGTCGTTCAATAATTCGAAAGTTTGTGTGACATTATTGGACTATGTCGGAACTGAGGGACGATGTCCCTGAACCGAACCAAAAATTTCTAAGTCCACCGACGCTATCAGTTTCTTATCCGGCATCGCAGCATATGTAGTTCCGAAAGGGAAAGCTTGAAATCCACCGAATCCCTTTCGGTATCCCGTCGGACCGGATGAAACTTTCGGACGTCCGTACCCGCTTCCGCGGAGCGTCCCGACCCAGCATCGTCGGATAAAATATATGCGACAGATTCAGTTGATGCTGGGATGCTGCGATAAACTGTGCTATTAAGGAAAGCACGTCCGTTCCCGAGGCCTGTGCAGTAGCGGACTTACGATGCATTGCCGCTGGAAGCTCCGTGTACGTTGACTCCCGCATACTTCCTATGCGAACGTCCCGAGTCTGCAGGCCTCGAGTCCCCGGCTACCGACCCAGCGCTGTCGGATAATTCTCGATCCGACACCGTTTCTGTCGGCTGCTGGGATGCTGCGATACGCTGTGCTATGTGCACAAGAATGTCCGGCGTCGAGACCTGCGGAGGCGCAGTCTATCGCTGCTTCGCCGAGGGCAGCTCCGCATCAGATGGCTCCCGCATACTTTTCCTATGCGAACGTCCGGAGTCCATCGGTCTCGAATCCCTGGCTGCCGGATGGTGTGACCTGGTCGCCGAAGAATCCTTGATCGGCGAAGCTGGTAATATATCGGCGGTCACGCAGCCAAGGTGCGGTCGTGTGCGCTGACGAGAAGAGGAAGCCTTAGCAGTCTCAGCGGACTGCCTATACAACGGAGCGTCCCGAGCGACGGACGTATGCTCCGCTAACGACACATTTGTACCACAACATCTGGGGCCAGATGTTGTTGAACGAGAGAGGGGCCTCTCTCGCTTGCCGTCCGGATGGACCGGAACGAGCTATGAACCGGACTAAAAGGCTTCCTCCGTTCTCCCTCCGATCCGCCGTCACTGGGTGTGCATTAAGTTAATTTTATAGTGCTCGCATCACCCCAAAATTCCTTCTAGACCGCAACGGACGAACCCGGCTGCCGAACCATTCGGTGAATGGACGCTACACCGGGCGAGCTAGCGGACGTCAAAGGCCGTCGAACCTACTAGGGTCCTCTTAGGCAATTGGCGTATTACATGAGCACTTTTCCGCTAGCCCTTCATTAATTGTGACGACGGAGGCACACTGTTGGAAGACATCACAGATACATCACCCTAATCTTGATCGTCTGAAATAGAAATTGATAAAGTAGAGTGACCCTGCGGGGAAAGGACCGGAGTGTCCAAATCCCCAACAACATACCGTGACATACGCTTCCCATATTGTCATCGAAATCATACGATACAGAACCGGAGTTAATGCGAGTACACTGACCACATATAGAATGATAATAAGGTCAGAGGAAGACTTCCTCTTAAAACAATTGATCAATATCCTTTCAATGTGAAAAGAAAACAAGTCCTGGTACTCGCACTAACCCCTGGCAATCAAAATACATAATAATAATATGATCCATTAATATAGAAAAAATAATTGAAATCAAAATATTTTGAAAAAATATTTTTTCAGAACAGCCCAAGTTTCTGAAAAGTAACGTTGAGCCCCAATGGATCCCAAGCCTAAGTGTGGACAAAAATTTTAAAAATATTTTAAACAATTTATTCAACACTTACGAACAATAATAATGTATCTAGTTATGATTGAAATAACATAAAGATATTATTATTTAGAAATCCCCCCCTCACACAGAGGGCTGTTGTAAATGTAAACAATGAGTGTAAAAACACTAAAATAAGACTCCAGGCACCCAGGCCCGAAATCAGTTACCAAAAATACACCATCTGATGCAAAACAGAGACTTCCAGGGAAGAAACTGCAGAACATCAGATGGTAGATGCAGAACACAACGCCTAACCACCCGTAGGTGAAGACGTAAACATGGGGAAAGAACAGAATTCATTCTGTTATTCAGCTAAACTCCCAAGAAATTTTAGTAATAATAATTACAGAAATTATGCCCAAAGCATGGGAGAATAGCAAGGGGGAACTTAAAGGACAGGGAGAGAGGAAAAACACTTGTAAAAACAGTGTAACTAAATAATCAGAATGACAACAAAATGGCTGCTGCCTTGAAAATAGGTAACTTAACATAATTTCATTAAAAAATTTTAAGTTACAGCCCTGATAATATTCTGTCACACATTCTTTTCCTCTCCTCCTTTTCTATCCTCCTTAGAATCACCATTTCACTAATATTTATGTGTCTGGCATCATTTAAACTGAGATTTAAAAGCACAAAGATCAGTCAGATGTTAACTGATGAAGGGCCAAACTTAGAATGATAAATGGCGCCAATTTCGGAACGTCCTTGACACTGCGCATGCGCAGTAGGGGCGAAGTGTGGAGGGCCTCTCAGGACATGTTTTCTTTAGTTTTAGATGCAAATTTTGGGGATTGGGGGGCAAAATTTGTGTTTGGCCCTATATTTTAAGAGTTAGCACCAGCTATGTCTGGGTCATTGGTACAGTATAAAAATATGCATAGGTTAAAAAAACACTGCCTCCTTAAATTGCCGTTGGAGTACAACTGCCCTCCTAATCTAAGTTACTTTGATGGACATGTTTGTTTCAGAAGTTTTACTCTTTACCTAACATGAAAGGAAGACGACACTTGCAAACAGGCCTGACAATAAGGTGTCTGACATTTGCAGAATGAGATCCCCAGAGGGTGAATTTGATCATGCTATCCCATACAGTGGGCCAATTTATCCTCTGGATACCTTGTTCTGTTTAGTTTTGAGACCCTGATTCAGATTGAGGTTCACAGAGGGTAAATTTGGTGATGCTACCCTGCTGTGCAGGGTAGCATCACTAAATTCACCCTCTCGGGACCTCATTTTGCAGATGTCAGTCTGCTTATTTTCTGGCTTGCTTGCAAATAAAATTTTCAAATAATAATTGTTTTCAACTTTTGCATCAAAAACATATCTTTTGACCCCTCATTGGAAAGATCTCAATGAGCTTGTTCCACTGAGGGGTCATAAGCTATGTTTAAAAAATAATGAAAATTGAATGGTGATTTTTGTGCTAGCCATTCTATTGGGTAAAGGATTAAAGACATTCGAATATTTTATTGCAAGAAATAAAGACAGGCAAGATGAGTACCCTTTGGAATCAAGCATTTGGTCATCCTACATTACAGGGCCTGATGGGGGCACGGTGGCGTTACAGTAACGAGTTCTCGTCAGATCACTGAACTTAAGCAACGTCAAGCCCGGTTAATCTTTGGATGGGTGACCGTCTGAGTAATCAATTCGGACTCCCGCATTATGTCCTTGGGCAAGGCACTTGACCCTGATTGTCCACATGGGGGCACGATGACGCCGTGTACTAAGGCGTACTGCACGTCGATGGTACGCATGTCTTTAACCAATCTAACCCTTCCTGTGCTGCAGTGCGGAGTTACGATGTTGGGGAGCTGGCAGCTGCTTGTCGTTGCTCGGTGGTTCTCTCCAGGTACTCCAGCTTCCTCCACCCGTAAAACTGTCATGGTCAGGATTACCGTATTTACTCTATGTATTGGGACAGCTGAAAATAATTATTTTCACAGGTGTCCCAATTGTTAGAAAATGGGGAAAGAACCCAGCCTTATCTTAATTTGATGCTGAATAAAGTTGTGTGTGATTCGTTTCCCATCACTATATACGAAAATCGCCGTCCAATTTTTTTTTATATTTTCCTTTTTTGCTTCCAAAATATAGCTTATGATCCCTCATTGGATAGAGCGCATTGTGCGCGTTCCAATTAGGGATCATAAGCTATGTTTTGGAAGCAAAAAATGAACATTTTTAGTTACTCAAGAATTTTTTTATGAGTGTCGTCTGCTACTAGCGATGGGTCAACTGGAAACAAATCTCCTGAATGTCCCAAACTTTGGAGCATAAAAAAAATATAGTTTTCTAGAAAAAATGTGTGTCCCAAATCATAGTGTCCCAAAACATAGAGTAAATACGGTAACCATTGTGCATAAGTGTATGACCTTAAACACCAATAAATAAATACAGGACCTGACACTCATGAAACCCACTCAGCCTCTCCATTAGGTCCTAATAAGGACATGTCAATTGTTATATCTTCTACAGGTTTATTTGGAAGAAATGAACTCACCTAATGGTTCCCTTATATGTCCTCGTCTTCCCCATTTTGACCTCAATTCTACAGGTTTGAACCACATAATGTCTTCTACAAAAGAAAGTTAAAGATTTCATTAAATATACAATTATCAACAAAACTAACGACACTGAATTTATTATACAAGTATTCATTTATCAAATTTTTGTTGATCATATTAATCATAAAAATCACAAGCCTTTCAACCTTCTCACAACATTATTTTGGACTCAAACATTTGGTAACTGGAGTCGAGGGTTTCCAGTATATTATCTGTCGATTAATTTCACATTGAAAATGTGTTTTCAATAGTGTTGAAACGATTAGTGAATTTCATAGCTGACTAGTCACCAACCATTAGTCGGTTAACAGTCAATTAGTCTACATGTTTCCCTCCGTTCCACCGTACTAGTACTCGTAGTTCTAATTCATAACAGAATGTCTTGCAAGTTGCAACCTGTTATTGACACTCCCGATGTCTCCCAAATGTAAATTTATCGTTGATCCTCATTTCCATTACTCCTGATCATGTGTGGTTATAAACATAGCACTTTTAGTAAGAAAAGCTTTCGGGAAAGGCTTAGCATCTATCAATGCCAAATCGCCCATTTTTGCAAAACTCGAAGACAACATGCAAATTGCCAAATCTACATGGAAAACATGATAGAAGTGAATGGTAAGGCCTAAAAAAAATAAAAATCTGTTTCTCAGTCCCTTCCACATGGTCCTTTTGGCTGCCGTATGCTCCCTTTTTATAAGCAATGTAAATGTTTAAAAAATAGAAATTAAATGGTTTATGTCCGATATTTTACCCAAGTTAATAAAATTTATAAATTTGTCCCTTAAGTGCAAGAAGGCTTTGCAATGCTTTAGCATTGCAAAGCCTTCTTGCTCTCAAAGGACGAAATACACCACCCCCATTCTATTCCGTAGATTATGAGACCTAAAACATAAACCAAGAACATGAACTTTTGATGGCAAAGAAATAATTACAGAAATAAAAAATAAAATAAAAAACTGCTCGCCCGCAGGCAATTTTACAAATAATCACCTGAGAAACAGAAGATCTACTTTGTGTGCCCTAATTGCAAGTTGCAAGTGGGAGGCAGGCACACCTCTGGCCCACCCGGGCTCAAGGTTGTAAAGACTCTTATAGAGACCACAAGTGCCAGTAACACGGCGTCATACAATTATGACAACTGTGATATTAAAGGTGCTGCCACTGATATATGCTTCATTCATGATCAGATCATGATTACCCAGTCCATGATTGCAGCATGACAAGCTGAAAACATCAAAATGATGACTGATGAGGGAACAGGTCTGACTAATCAATGGGTGATTTTATAATCAACTAGTTACTAATCACATCAACTATGACTAGTCGACTAACCCTTTCAACACTAGTTTTCAATATGTGACCTCAGCCTTTTATTTTGTAATCAGCAGGCATCTTTGTAACTCTTTGGGTGATTCTGTTAATGATTGGTGATAATGACTAGCAACACGTTAACTCTTTACCCAACGTAATGGCAAAAACCGGCCAGTGGTATTCTAAAAAATCGCCAATTAATTTTCAATATATTTTCATTTTCTGTCTCAAAAACATAGGTTATGACCCCTCTTTGGAATGCGCTCATTCCAATGAGGGGTCGTAACCTATGTTTTTGAGACAAAAAATGAAAAAAAAATCAGTTATTCAAGAATTTTGTTTGCAACCGTCATCTGCTTTTCATGTTGGATAAAGGGTTATTTATTTATTTATTGGAGTTTAATGGCCACATATTTATGCACAATGGCTGATCATGACTGTGACAGTTTTATGAGTAGAGGAAGCCGGAGTACCCAGAGAGAATCACCGAGCAACGGCGAGCAACTGTTAGCTCCCCAACATACTAACTCCATACAAGCAGGGTTAGCATTGGTTGAAGACAAGTGCACCATCGACGTGCAGTACGCCTTAGTACACAACACCACCGTGCCCCCACACGGGCAATAGAGATTAAGTGTCTTGCCCAGGGACACAACGCGGTTGCCGCAGGTGGGATTCGAACCGAGGACCTCTCGGCTTGCAACCTGCACCTCTACCTACTGAGCCACCGCGCTCACCTAGTTAAAGGGTTAAGGGAAGTGCAATGACTCAGTATTGAGACTTTAAACGAAAGGGTTAAGGACAGCATTCAGAATTAGATTTCTTAACTGGTAGAGTGCTACATTTTTCTTGACCACAGATTTCATTTCATCAAACATTGCTCTGTCACATTTGATTGGATAGTGCCAATCGGCACTATCCAATCGAATGTAACAGAGCCATGTGTCATTAACAAAATTTGCTTCTTCCCAGGGTCAATTTGAAACCACCTCTTACAGAGAGCAGGTATTATATCCACAACCTGTGGTATTTCATAAAACCCAAATCTGGGGTCCAGCACTCTACCACTTAACCCTTTACCTAACGAATTGCCCACATCCGCCCGCGTAATATGCAAATTGAGCAGTTGGAAAAATTAAATTTTTCAAAATATTTCAACAAAACCATTGAGTTCGTTCCAATGTGAGGTCACATGATATGGTTTTGTTAAAATTTTTGGAAAAGTTTAAAATGAAAGTGTCAATGACACTGTAGCTCAACTTGTCAAGACATGTACATGTATATTATGTGACACAGCAATGACAAACATCTAGGTAATGCCCTGATAACAAAGGTACATATAAAGTATTGTAACGGCCTGTACATAAATACTGACCGTAGCCTGTAACAAATGTATAGGTAAAGTATTGTAAAGGTGGGTGACAGTCAGATGCTAAACTAGAAAAGAAATCTTTGAGTCCCAGAGTGGGTCTGACTGAACCCCAAAATATTTGTTCTCATAGCACAGTGATAACAAAGGCACCCCAAAGCACACTCATTCCTGTCCCAAGGTGAAAACAAAGGTACCCAAGAAGTTTCGTGAAGATCATAAATATGAGCTGTATAGAAGTTGTGACAAAAAACTGATTAGACCTAATTTCGGTACAAAATGGCCACTGGCAGCCATCTTGAATTTTGGACCGCACTCAGAAACACTCATTCTCATCCCAAGGTGATAACAAAGGTACCCAAGAAGTTTCGTGAAGATCGGTTGATAAATACAGCCTCTAGCCCAAGCCGTATTGACATGTGCACTTACAGTGTATAAGTAGCACTGAATAAATCAAAGTTCATCTAATTTGCATAATTTCTGCACAAGATAAAAACCTGTACCATATGTGATGTATTCCATGTTACTAAACATTCATACAAAAATTTATTCAAATCAGAACTTTCATACAGAAGTTCTGTACAAAAGACTGATTGCACTAATTTTGGTACAAAATGGCTGCTGGTGGCCATCTTGAATTTCAGACCACACCCAAAAACACTCGTTCTCATTCCACGGTGATAACAAAGGTACTCTAGAAGTTTTGTAAAGATCGGTTCATAAATACGGCCTCTTGCCTGAGCCGTATAGAAGTTGTGTACAAAAAATTGATTTGACCTAATTTCGGTACAAAATGGCCACTGGCAGCCATCTTGAATATTGGACCGCACCTAGAAACACTCGTTCTCGTCCCAAGGTGATAACAAAGCTACCCAAGACGTTTCGTGAAGATCGGTTGATAAATACAGCCTCTAGCCCGAGCCGTATTGACATGTATACTCACTGTGTGTAAGTAGCTCTGAAAAAATCAAAGTTCATCTAATTTGCATAATTTCTGCACGAGAAAAAAACGCGTATTTTATGTGATGTATCCCATAGTACTAAACATTCATACAAAAAAATATTCTAATCAGAGCTTTCATGTGGAAGTTCTGCGCAAAAATCTGATTGCCTCTAATTTTGAACAAAATGGCTGCCAGCGGCCATCTTGAATTTCGAACCACACTCAAAAACACTCGTTCTTGTCCCACGGTCATAACAAAGGTACCCAAGAAGTTTCGTAAAGATCGGTTCATAAACACAGCCTCTAGCCCGAGCCGTATTGAATTGTTGACGGACAGGCGGATGACTGGCCATGGCATAAGCTCAAATTTGGCTTCACCAAAGTTGAGCTAAAAATTATATTTAAAATAATAAATTTTGATATCGTCTGCATTGGGTAAAAGGTTAAATGAAATTATATTTTTTATATCAGATCCCTGAACCAGTAAGTGTCTAGTTAAGTCATCCAACTACTTAAGTTGGCATGCCTTATTGCTACAGTTAGTCTGTTTTTGGGGGGTAATTACCCTTAAGTCACACTCACGAAATTTTGTATACTAATAATGAATATGAACATGTTACACAGACAACCATTTGTTTGATGTTATTCTATTCATGAAGACACTGATGCGGATTTCAAATTTTTTCACATTTTTTTTACTATAAATACCTGTATCAAACCCCTTTCTTTCAAACTTTGCACATAACATCTCCAGTAAAAACATATCTCACATGTGTTTACTCGTGCAAAATTCTTAATTTCTCAGCCGAGCTCATAGACGGTCAACTTTGTCCGATTTTCATGAAATTTTAGTATGTTGTAGAACTCAAAAAATTAAGAGGCAGCCATTTCTTATTTTTTGAGATTCCTCCATTTTAGACTTTTTTATGTCACTTCAATACTTTTTTACTCACTTCAAATGTTTATGACAGGAGGAAGCCTGAGAGAACAACTGAGCAGTGGCGAGCAACTGACAGACTCCCCAACATACTAACTCCGCACAAGCAGGTTGAGCATTGGTTGAAGACAAGTGCACCATGGACATGCAGTACGCCTTAATACACAGTGCCACCGTGCCCCATGTTGGCAATCAGGATTAAGTGCCTTGCCCAAGAAACACTGCAGTTGTATCTAGTCCTTGCTCCAGGTAAAAACTGAAATGATTTTAAAGACAAATGAATATTAAAATTCAATGAATACAGAAATTTACCACTCACCTCTGTTAAAAAACATAAATCTAACAACAGCTGATCGTTTGTTGATTTTAAATGGATGACCACTTAGAACAAGGCGTTTTATAATTGTCCTGTTGGGATTCACAGAATGTAATAAACCAGTCGCTACCAGTTCATGTTGACCTGAAGAGCAATATAAAAGATATCCCATCTGATATTCAATACCGTATTTACTCTATTTTCACAGGTGTCCTAATTGTTAGAAAATGAGGAAAGAACACAGCTTGGTCTTGATTTGATGCTGAATAAAGATGTGTGTGATTCGTTTTCCATCACTATATACGAAAATCGGCTTCCAATTTTTTTTTATATTTTCATTTTTTGCTTCGAAAACATAGCTTATGATCCCTCATTGGAATGAGCGTATTGCGCCCGTTCCAATGAGGGATCATAAGCTATGTTTTCGAAGCAAAAAATGAAAACTTTTAGTTACTCAAGAATTTTTTTTTATGAGTGTCGTCTGCTACTAGCGACGGGCCAACTGGAAACAAATCTCCTGAATGTCCCAAACTTTGGAGCATAAAAAAAAATATAGTTTTCTGGAAAAAATGTGTGTCCCAAATCATAGAGTGTCCCAATACATAGAGTAAATACGATAAATCTTAAATTCTTTCTGCTGGAAAAAAAGATAAATAGAAATTATTTTTTTTACTGGGGTTAGCGACACTTTCGACAGTCAGGCTCACCTCGTGTCGGACAGTTTATGGGTGGAGGAAGTAGATGGAGAACCACTGAGCAGTGGCAAGCAACTGTCAGACTCCCCACTGTACTAACTATGCCCAAGTGCACCATTGACATACAGTATGCCTTAGTATACAGTGCCCCCCCATGTGGGCATTCAAGATTAAATGCCTTGCCCAAGGACACAATACTGTTACCAAACACATTTTACTTTCAAGTCCAATACCATAACCACTGAGCCAATGCACTCCAAGAGAAATCCTAACCCTTTACCCAACGTAACGGCCAAAATCGGCCAGTGCTATTCTAAAAAAAATGCTGATAGGATCACCGATCCAATGTCGAGTTGTGACAGAACAAAAGTGGGTTTAATCATTATCAACTTATCGTCTAGAAACCAGTTCTTTACAATTTACTATGTGAAGGGTCACTGTGACCTTGACCTTTGACCTAGTGATTCCAAAATAAATAGGGCTCTTTCTTGCACCAATGCCAACCTACCTATGAAGTTTCATGAAAGTGGGTGGAACCATTATCAAGTTATCATCCGGAAACTAATTGTTTACTATTTATTATGTTCAAGGTCACAGTGACCTTGACCTTTGACCTAGCAAGTCCAAAATAAATAGGGATCTTCCACTCACCTAGGCTAACCTACCTATGAAGTTTCATGAATGTGGGTCAAACCATTATCAAGTTATCATCCGGAAACCACTTGTTTACAATTTACTATGTTGAAGGTCACTGTGACCTTGACCTTTCACCAAGCGAGCCCAAAATACATAGGGTTCTTCCCCACAAGAAGGCCACCCTACATATGAAGTTTCATAAATGTTGGTTGAACCATAGTCAAGTTATCATCCAGAAACAATTGTTTATAATTTACTATGTTCAAGGTCACTGTGACCTTGACCTTTGACCTAGTGAGTCCAAAATAAATAGCGTTCTTCCTCTTACTGATGCCAACCTACATATGAAGTTTCATGAACGTGGGTTGAACCATTATTATGTTATCGGCCGGAAACCAACTGTTTACAGATTTACTATGTTGAAGGCCACTGTGACCTTGACCTTTTACCTAGCAAGTCCAAAATAAATAGGGTTCTTCTCTCACTGATGCCAATCTATCTATGAAGTTTCATGAACATGGGTCAAACCATTATCAAGTTATCATCCGGAAACCAAGTTTTTGATTTACTATGTTCAGAGTCACTGTGACCTTGACCTTTGACCTAGCGAGTCCAAAATAAATAGAGTTCTTCCTCTCACGAAGGCCAACCTACATATGAAGTTTCATGGATGTGGGTTTAACCATAGTCAAGTCATCATCCGGAAACCAATTGTTTATGATTTAGTATGTTCAAGGTCACTGTGACCTTCACCACTGACCTAGTGAGTCCAAAATAAATAGGGTTCTTCCTCTCACTGAGGCTAACCTACCTATGAAGTTTCATGAATGTGGGCCGAACCATTATCAAGTTATCATCCGGAACCAATTGTTTTCGCCTACCCGTCCGACCGCCATTCATCAAACTATAAGTCGAGTTTGACTTCGTCACAACTCAACTAAAAATCGTCAATTAATTTTCATTATTTTTTCATTTTTTGTCTCAAAAACATAGGTTATGACCCCTCGTTGGAACGAGCTTGACAAAAAATGAAAAAAATTAGTTATTCAAGAATTTTTTTGCAAGTGTCGTCTGCTTTTCATGTTAGCTAAAGGGTTAACCACTAATTCTAATAAGTTGGAGTATGTTCCTGTGAAGGGTGCATAAGCTTTGCTTTCGAAGCAAAAAATGAAAATTATGAAACAGGGTAGAGAGTTAAATGAGATGACATCTGCAGCAGCACTTTGGTGGCCTTGCTCTTATCGATTTCTGTGTAAAGATTTTTAGCCTTCTGCGTATGTCTTTTTCTGAAAAAAGAACAGTGACTTTATGCTTCCACATATTAGGTCACTGTGTTGAATGTTCAGACTCCTTATGAACTTTCTCAGTCAATGATTAACCCTGGATCCTGAAATTACTACTCCATTATTTATTAATTGGGACTTAACGGCACTTTTGACAGTCAGGGTCACCTTGTGTTGGACAGTTTTATGGGTGAAGGAAGCCGGAGTACCTGAAGAGAACCACCAAGCAATGGCAAGCAACTGTCAGACTCCCCAAGTATTAACTCCAGACAAGCAGGGTTAAGCGGTGGTTGAAGACAAGTGCACCATCGCGATGTAGTACGCCTTAGTACACAATGCCACCGTGCCCCCACGTGGGCAACTGAGATTAAGTGTCTTGCCCAAGGACACAACGTGGTTGCCGCAGATGGGATTCGAAACAAGGACCTCTCGGCTTGCACTCGGCTTGCAGCTTGCATCTCTACCTACTGAGCCATTGCCCTCTTCTACTCCATTAACTGCACTTACAAACACTCATGTAAAATAACAAAATTTCAAGCAGCAAATTTCTCCCATAAAGCAGTTAAGAATTTAACCAATTCCATCTTGTTGGACAAGGCTCAATGAGCTCTGTCAAACAAGACTAAATTGATAAAATTCTAAGTCGCATGAAGGGGAAAAAAAATATGGCTTGAAATTTTGTTATTCCGACATCTGTTTGTAGAGGGTAAGTGTTGTAACTTGATTTAATCCTTTACCTAACATAGCTGCAAAATTCTTCTTTGAAATTTAAAAAAAAAAATTAAATTTTCTGCCACAAAGCTGATGACCCCTCAACTGGAATGAACCTGATACCTATGCAATGAAAACTTTAACCATTTACCCAACGTAACAGCCAAATCTGGCCAGTGCTATTCACAAAAATCATCATTCAATTTTCATTACTTTTTTCATTTTTTGTCTCAAAAACATAGCCTATGACCCCTCATAGGAATGAGCTCATTCCAATGAGGGGTCATAAGCTATTTTTTTTTCTGAAAAAAATGAAAGAAAATAGTCATTCAAAAATTGTGTTTGCAAGTGTTGTCTGCCATTCATATTTGGGTAAAGGGGATAATGGGTTAACTTACACTGGAAATTTGGGTGGAATGACATTAACTAGTTGTGTTGGGTAAAGGTTTAAATTTATTAATTTAAGGTTATATATTTCTGCACAATGGCTAATTGTGACTGCAACTTGGACATAATGTCCAGTCCAGCAAATCGTTTATACACATATTGCCCATTGTAGAGAACTACCACCCCAGGCATTGGTTACCAGGTCCTATTTTACGAGTAAAAACAGAGCTTGTTTCCCACAGGAAGTAAAGGCCTATTATCAACATTTACAAACTTTAAGGCCTCAAAACAGTTCAATAAACAATGATGAGCTGGTCTTTCAGACCATTATTAAGACACAGATAGTGGTTTCTAGCCAAGACTTGACTAGAAATCACTGCCGAGCCAATATGTTTGCTTGTAATATGTTAGAAATTCTGAAAACCTGAACTGGACATTAACTGGTAGAGTGCTAAGTTAATTTTGATCATCCAAATTTGTCCATGTCTCTTTGCCTTGTTACAATTTATGGGAGAGTGCCTGGTGGCACTCTCCCATAAATTGTAACAAGGCAAATCTCCACAGACTAAATACTTTCAATTCAAAAATAACAGGAAGCACAACCACAGAATATGAAGCCATTTAGTTGTGGCACCTGCACTTCAGAATAAAGCCCAAATGTGGGCTGCCAGCACTTTACCAGTTAACTGGTAAAGTGCTGAGTTTTTTCTGACAACAAATCAAAGCTCATCATATACTGCTCTATTACATTTAATTGGATAGTGCCTTATAGGCACTATCCAATTAAATGTCAGAGAGCAAGGTATTGTATAAAAAATCTGATTCATATCAGGGACAATAAAGGCTTCCTCAGGCAGAATGTAGCTACAGACAGTTATTGCCTGTCACTTTTAGTAAAGCCCAAAATAGGGCTTCCAGCACTCTACCAGTTAAGGGGTATTTTTTTCACACCACAGATACAAAACAATGTGTGTTTTCTGAATGATTATTATCCCACACCAAAACGACAGTAGTGGGGGATATAGAAATGGGGTCTGTCCATTCATCCGTCCGTAACAACTTTGGAATTTCATATCTCAATCAGTGGATGTTGGATTTAAATGATCTTTGGTATGCTGATAGACCACCATGGGGGAAAGGATATTCAACTGTAACAGGTTTTGTCCATTTTTCTTTCTAGAGTTATGGGCCTTTTTTTCACTTTTTTCAACTTAGAAACCCTTGGAGGGTAATACCGGTGACATTGCAACTCGTTTTCTTTCTGAAGTTTGTGATGAAAACTACATGTCAATTGTACTGACTAGCACAAAAAGAACACCAGCAACAGAAAACATGTTTTGTTATATATTACTTTTTGAGGAAGTAAGAGAAATATTTCTCAATTGTCACGATAATAAGAACAATAGATACTGAAAAATATTTCTTTGCCATTTCTCTTACTGAGACTCACAAGAAAATAGAGAGTAATCGCTTGACTCGACTGTTTACGTGAAATAATTCATGGGAGGTTGTACAAACACGAGTGCGCACGAGTGTTTTACAATATAGTCCCTCGCCTCGAATGAATTATTTCACGTAACCAATCCAGTCAAGCGATTACACTGTTTATTACTTTTCATTATTAATGATAATTATATTATTTAACCCTTTACCTAACATAACAGCCAAAACCGGCCAGCGCTATTCTAAAAAATCGCCAATTAATTTTCATTATTTTTTTCATTTGTTGCCTCTAGAATATAGGTTATGACCCCTCATTGGAACGAGCTCATCGGGATCGTTCCAATGAGGGGTGATAACCTATGTTTTTGAGACAAAAAATTAAAATAATAGTCATTCAAGAATTTTTTTTTACAAGTGTTGTCTGCTTTTCATGTTAGGTAAAGGGTTAAAAAAACAAAAAACATGTTATGCTACAGCTTATTTTGACTCGTACTGTAATCCATCTACACACTATAAAAGAATCATTCAAGTTTGGTATTAACTTTTAGCCTGCAATTTTAAAATATTTTTCATCAAATCAAGACAAGGCTTTCTTTTATTATAATAGATACTCCTGTTAATTGAATATTTTTCACCAGTAAAGTGGATATTGAATTAACCTTTTTCCTAACGAATCGCATGCATCTGCCTGCGTTATTTCCAAATTAAGCAGTTGGAAAAAAACTGTTTCAAAAGTTTTCAACATAACCATATCATGTGGCCCCCTCACTAAAATGAGCTCACAGAGCACGATCCATGAGGGGTCACATGATATGGTTCTGTAGAAATTTTTTTGATACATTTTAAAAAACACTAATTAAAAAAATAAATTTTGACATCGTCTGCATTGGGTAAAGGGTTAACCCTTTACCTAACGAATCGCCTGCATCCGCCCGCGTAATTTGCAAATTGAGCAGTTGAAGAAAATAAAGTTTTAAAATATTTTCAACAAAACCATATCATGTGACCCCCTCATTGGAACGAGCTCGATGAGCTCGTTCCAATGAGGGGTCACATGATATGGTTTTGTTGAAATTTGTTGAAGAAAATTTAAAAAATAGTAATTAAAATAATAAATTTTGATATTCTCTGTGTTGGGTAAAGGGTTAACATGGTTTTATGGGATTTGGACTATTTTTTATTTATTCACTGATGTAAGACTTACCAAGATGTGTCTCTTTATATGCTAGAACAGGGCATGGTGGAAATGTCACTGGAGCATACACAGTAGCAATGACAGATGAATCATGGGGAAAGTATCTTTCAAACTGAAATTAAAAAAATTGAAATATTATAAAAATTAAAATGAAAGTGTCAATGACACTGTAGCTCAACTTGTCAAGACATGTACATGTATAGTATGTGACACAGCAATGACAAACATCTAGGTAATGACCTGATAACAAAGGTACATATAAAGTATTGTAACAGTCTGTACATAAATACTGACCATAGCCTGTAACAAATGTGTAGGTAAAGTATTGTAAAGGTGGGTGACAGTCAGATGCTAAACTAGAAAAGAAATCTTTGAGTCCCAGAGTCGGTCTTACTGAACCCCAAAATATTTGTTCTCATAGCACAGTGATAACAAAGGCACCCCAAAACACACTCATTCCTATCCCAAGGTGAAAACAAAGGTACCCAAGAAGTTTCGTGAAGATAATTTCATAAATACGAGCTGTATAGAAGTTGTGACAAAAAACTGATTGGACCTAATTTCGGTACAAAATGGCCACTGGCAGCCATCTTGAATTTTGGACCACACTCAGAAACACTCGTTCTCGTCCCAAAGTGATAACAAAGGTACCCAAGAAGTTTCGTGAAGATCGGTTGATAAATACAGCCTCTAGCCCGAGCCGTATTGACATGTGCACTTACAGTGTATAAGTAGCACTAAATAAATCAAAATTCATCTAATTTGCATAATTTCTGCACGAGAAAAAAACCCGTGCTTTATGTGATGTATTCCATTTTACTAAACATTCATACAAAAATTTATTCAAATCAGAACTTTCATACAGAAGTTCTGTACAAAAGACTGATTGCACTAATTTTGGTACAAAATGGCTGCTGGTGGCCATCTTGAATTTCGGACCACACCCAAAAACACTCGTTCTCATCCCACGGTGATAACAAAGGTACCCAAGAAGTTTTGTAAAGATCGGTTCATAAATATGGCCTCTAGCCTGAGCCGTATAGAAGCACAGTGATAACAAAGGCACCACAAAACACACTCATTCCTGTCCCAAGGTGAAAACAAAGGTACACAAGAAGTTTCGTGAAGATCTGTTCATAAATACGAGCTGTATAGAAGTTGTGACAAAAAACTGATTAGACCTAATTTCGGTACAAAATGGCCACTGGCAGCCATCTTGAATTTTGGACCACACTCAGAAACACTCGTTCTCATCCCAAGGTGATAACAGAGGTACCCAAGAAGTTTCGTGAAGATCGGTTGATAAATACAGCCTCTAGCCCGAGCCGTATTGACATGTGTACTCACTGTGTGTAAGTAGCACTGAAAAAATCAAAGTTCATCTAATTTGCATAATTTCTGCACGAGAAAAAAAACTGTATTATATGTGATGTATCCCATGGTACTAAACATTCATACAAAAAATTATTCAAATCAGAGCTTTCATGTGGAAGTTCTGCACAAAAATCTTATTGCCCCTAATTTTGAACAAAATGGCTGCCAGTGGCCATCTTGAATTTCGGACCAGACCCTAAAACACTCGTTCTTGTCCCACGGTGATAACAAAGGTACCCAAAGAGTTTCGTAAAGATCGGTTCATAAATGCGGCCTCTAGCCCGAGCCGTATTGGCATTTGCACTGACAGTGCTGAAAGTAACACTAAATAAATCAAAGTTAGTCTAATTTGCATAATTTAAGCACGAGAAAAAAACCTGTATGATATGTAATGTATGTCATGGTACTAAACATTCATACACAAAATTATTCAAATCAGAGCTTTCATATGGAAGTTCTGGACAAAAAGCAGATTTAAGCATCTTTGGTACAAAATGGCGGCTGGCAGCCATCTTGAATTTCGGACCGCACCCAAAAACACTCGTTCTCGTCCCACGGTCATAACAAAGGTACCCAAGAAGTTTCGTAAAGATCGGTTCATAAATACGGCCTCTAGCCCGAGTCGTATCTAATTGTTGACGTACAGACAGACGGACAGACGGACGACGGGCCATGACAAAAGCTCAAATTTGGCTTTGCCAAAGTTGAGCTAAAAATAATGACAATTAATTGGCGCTTTTTTAGAATAGCGCTGGCCGGTTTTGGCCGTTACATTAGGTAAAGCGTTAAAGTTAACTCACAGGGCTTAGCGGGTCGCAAGTCTTTACCAAAGGCCACGATGGTATGAAGTATGTATCTAATTAAATGCAGTCTTTTGTAAAGTTGATAAGGCCAAAACAAATTAAAAGCTTGTTTCTCAAGCCCTCCAGCATGGTCCTTTTGGCTGCTGCATGCTCTCTTTTTATAACCAATGCAAGCTTCAAAAAAAGTTAAAAAATTTATAGTAATTTATATATTTTTTATACTTACCAATGACTCAGACTTAGCTGGTGCTAACTGTAATATTCTAGGGCCAAACACAAACTTTGCCCCCCCCCCCCCCCATCCCTAAAATTTGCATCGAAATCCAAAAATTAGATGTCCTATGTGGTCCTCCATACTTTTATCCACTGAGTATGCGCAGGAGTCAAGGAAGTCCAAAATTGGAGCCAATTCCTCATTCTTACAACCAGAGCCTGGTAAGTGTTATGTAATCAGCGGGGAGGTATGAGTTCCCAACTCATGGGAGGGCCATCCCCGTCTGGGTCATTGGTAAGTATAAAAAATATATAAATTACTATAAATTTTTTAACATTTTTATACTGTACCATTCACCCAGACTTAGCTGAATAGAAAAAAAGGCTGGAGGGCCTAGGACATAAAGGAAAATCCAATAGGCTCAATTACATGTAAACAGAATTATCCCCTCAAGGAGAAGAGGAGAACGGGTTTTATCTTTCTTGTTTGTATCAAAAAAGAAAGGCACAATACCATTCCGTAATTGAGCACACAATAACATCAATGATCTCTATTAACATCCAGTATAACCCATTATACTAATTTTTTTAAAGGTAAGCCAATAAATAAAGATAGTCCAGAGGATGAGACTCTTTATACTCATTTAAAAGTGTCCGAGGATTGTATATTAGCACTCGTATGACATGTGACATATACAAATGTTTCACACCGAGCTACACTTTAAAAATATTACATAAATGAGATTAGGGTTTAATTCGGGACCGGGAATTCCCGTTTCCCGATTGGTTACTTCCCGTTCCCGAAAACCGGATTTTTACCATCGGGAAAATTCGGGAACCGGGAATGAGAAAACGATATTTTACGGACTTCTTACTGTGTTTCTTATAAGATTAAAAGCTCACTTATTCAGATCTATCGTCAATGTTTGTCACATACCCGTTTATTCAACGATTTTATTATTTGTATACCGAGTTCCAACTCGTTATCAGTCATTTCTGGCGCGATATCACTTGTGCATAGGCAGTACGGCTATATGCTCATCAACAACAAACAACCCGAAAAATAAATCGGCCTTGATTTTAGAACGAACATCGCCTGCATGATTGGCGACCAACCGTATAACTAGTAAGTTAGTAACTACCATGGATTCCGTCACTCGGACTCACTCCCGTCAGTCCCGTGGTAGTTTATGTCCCATTTTTCGATATTTGACCGTATAAATTCACTTTTAGTTATATGGTAACATGCATAGCATGCCAGTAATGTTACAACTTAGAAGAGCAACAAAATTGCGCCTGTCGGGGAATTTATATATCGCGGGATCGATAACTCCAATCTTCTCCAGTTGTAACTTGTAACTTGTAAAGCCAGAATCGTAGCTATAGACATTTAGAGTTATCGATCTTACAATATACATTTCCAGTCAAGCGTGCTTATGCAGTTTTGTCAAACTTTTGTGTTATCGTTCTTGTGATCTTGTCAAAAACATTTTATCGTCTGCAAGTTTCAACTTTGAAATTAATCTGCGATTCTACTTGTCTTTATTCTTTATTACACTTTCCTGCAAATTTGCAATGGCGTCGAGGCAGAATGCATCTCCCGCCTGGGAATACTTCAACAGAATATCTGATTCAAAGGCAGAATGCAAGAAATGCTCAAAAACATTAACACTTTCCGGCGGTTCCACGGGAGGTCTTGCAAAACATTTACGTCTGGTTCACAAGATTGAGTTGATCAAACGTCCGACTACAGATAGTAGTGTTAGTGCGGGACCATCGAAAATTGCTAAACAGACGTCAGTTGATGCTTTTTTGGTACGACAAAGGCAACCATTGGAGGAAATAATTTCCAAGTTAGCTGCCCTTGATGGATTTTCAATAAACGGTATAACCAAAAGTGATTTTATACGGTCAAATATCGAAAAAATGGGACATAAACTACCACGGGATCCATCAGCAGTTATGCAGTTGGTCGCTAATCATGCAGACGATGTTCGTTCTAGAATTAAGGCCGATTTATCTGAGCGAATTGCTAATGGTGAACGTTTCAGTATAACACTAGATGAATGGACAAGTGTTAGGAACCGTCGGTACATGAACATAGATATACATGCTAAAGACGGTGAGTTTTGGAATACAGGACTTTGCAAAATTACTGGGAAGTTTACAGCAGAGGCTATGGTTGTTTCTGTCACTGAGCACCTTTCAACTTTTGGGTTGTCTGTTGATGAGCATATAGCCGTATGTACAAGTGATGGCGCATCAGTAATGGTCAAATTTGGTCGACTTATGCCAACTGTCTCTGTGTTGTGTCTCAGCCATGGTATTCACCTTGCAGTATCAGATGTTATGTACAAAGGCTTTGGTAGTACTAGTACTAGTGGTGCTGCTGGTGCAGCACAGTGTGAGTCAGAGCCTGAGGACGAGGAATCTGCTTCGCTCACGGGTAATGAGGGTGACGATGATAATGATATATCCGATGATGAATTTGACGATGGTCTCAACGTCGAAGAAAGTCAATGTGGTACTTTGATAAATTTGGATATAATAAACTTTGCTGACTTGGTGACCAAGGTTAGAAGTGACTGCAAGAAGTTTCGACGTGGACGCGCTGATGAGATTTTACAAACTTATGTGAAGCAGGATCAAGGGAAAGAGTTGAAGCCCATAATCGATGTGAAAACCCGTTGGAATACAATAGAAGCTATGTTCACTCGCTATCTCAGACTCCGACCATGCATGTTAAAGGCATTCTTAGATATTTCATGCACATCTTGTCTTACTCAGCCTGAAGTCGAGGCTGTCACAGATATCGCCAATGCACTTAGGCCTATTACAGTGGCGAATGAAGCTTTATGCCGGCGTGACACAACTTTCGTTTCTGCTGAGGGGATATTGAAATTTCTATTTGCACAGTTAGATTCATTAGATTCTGACATAAGCAAGCGATTGAGCGAAAGGCTGAAGGAACGCTTATGTAAGAGACGAGACAAAACCCTTGTAACTCTTTTGAAATACCTCCACAACCCAAACTTTTGTTTGTTGGACGAACCAGCATTCCTTGAGACATGTGCGAAAACTGTCAGAGTAAAGTTTGCCCGTACAGAGCTCATCCGCCTCAAAGGGTTAAGTGACTTAAGTCTGAGTGAGGCTTCCGAAGTCGTCGAGTCTCCGGCAAGTGTTAGCAATGTATCACCTGATCTCACTGAAAATCCTTCAACTGCACCGACACTTGAGGATGTACTGCAGGGCTATATTGACGATACAGCTTGTAAAACATCTATTACCACACGTGCAGAACCAACAAATGCAAATATCGGGAACGAATTCAAGTTGTATGAGACCAACGGAGTTAGAACGGACAATCTGAACTTTTTATATAACGCCCTCATAACGGGAAAGCCGACATCTGTAGAGTCAGAGCGCAGTTTTTCTACGGCTGGGCACATATGTACCAAAATACGGTCCAGATTAAGTGACAAAGCGTTGAGTAATTTGCTGTTGTTGAGGAAGTATTATTGTGCACAAAGATGTAAAAACGCATCTAAATAAATGGAATGAGTAAAGTACTATAGTGACAGTCACTCTAGTACTTTACTCATTCGATTTATTTGGATGCATTTCGGTGACTCAATAAACATTGAACACTACACAGTAGTTTACAAACTTTACAGTATTGAGCATTGGACAGTCTGGACAGTGATTCAAAAGACATTGTTTATTTACACTTTTACAGCTGAAAGTTGAAACTACAGCTTTCAAATTCAATGTTTGTTTTCTGTATGAATGTTACCTAGGTTTTGTGTGAAATGTCTTTCATTTAAGATTAAAAAACGATACGATTTTGGTCCGATTCCATTATTGTAAACACAGACTTGTAACAAGTTAACAACCCCTTCTATTCCCGGTTCCGTTCCCGGTTCCCGAATATAAACGGGAAAAATTTCCCGGTCCCGATTTTTTAAGAAACCGGGAAATCATTAAACCCTAAATGAGATAGACATTAGCTTTACACTTTAAAACCATCCCGGCACCGCCTCGGAATTACTGACTCCAGAGAAGGTATTCCCTTGCTTTTCACTATGAAGCAGGTGATATAAGGGAACATCATCCCCCCCCCCTTCCCCTTGCTCTGGGTCAAATACCCCAGAACAAAGAGGGCAGCAGGACAGAATCACTACTGGAACAGAAAGCCTGCATAACTATAGTTGCAACTGTTTAGTGGACGACATTCTGAGCAACAGATAACGGACCTAAACAACGTAGGTCGCCAGAAATGGACTCAATATTTCTAAGATAAAAATTTGTGAACGTGGAAGGCTGAGACCAATATGCAGCCTTCATCAGATCGGTAATAGCAACACTATTAGCATAAGCCCAAGATGTAGACAGCGCTCTTACTTCATGCGTTGAAATCTTAAGCACAGACTGCGGAGTTGACGATAATTTTTCATAAGCAGTACGGATAGTTAATTGAATCCACCTTGCAATAGAATGGACTGCAATGTCCTTTCTATTAGGCAGCAGAGACAGAAACGCTTACATCCCTTTCTGATAAACTCAGATCTACGTTTGTTAATGTGCATGGCTCTAACTGGGCAGAGCAAAGGCCTATGACCGTCTGAAGACAGAAGGACCTTAATAACACTAGGTTCAGGATACTTATTAGGAGCCGACGTTAGTACAGACGAATGAGCTCGGAAATGAGTCATTACCGAGTTCATTATTTGAGTGAATGCCCAGGGCGGTAGATTCAGACCGTAGCACATCACTCAGAACTGATAAACGACTCCTAGGACAGTGAAGCGAAGATACTTTCTGAACACTGGATGTACCATGACGTGAAAGTACGCATCTCTGAGATCTATGCTCGCAGCATAATCGTTCACTCGAATGCTCGCTCTGACCAATCGGATGGTCTCCATATAAAATTTTGGAGCCACGATCAGCTTGTTTATCCAGCTCAGATCTATGAATGGACGAAACGAACCGTCTGGTTTTGGAACCAGAAACAGGTGACTGTAGAAACCTGGAGATTCCTGGTTTTCTATGACCTCTATAGCGTTCTTGTCCAGAAGAGATTGAACTTCTGATAGAAGCGATTCTCTCTTCTGAACATTTGACGGAAACTGAGTCCAACGTGGACTTCGAGTTAACAGAGGTTTTTCCTTGAAGGACAGTTTCAGACCTTTGGAAATCACCCCTTGCACCCATGGGTCGTCCGTAATTGACAACCAATTGGTTAAGAATCTCGACAGCCTTCCGCCGACTGGAACGCAATAGAGGTTTAAACCATCACTTCCTGGATCTGCAAGGCCTGTGAGAGGAGAAACCATGTCCTCCACGACCTGCACCTCGTCCCGTCGATCTAGGGGCGTCTGACCTGTTATCTCGGCCAGTATAGCGGCCCGTGCCCAAGTCGCTACTCTGACGGTCTCTAGAGTAAGACGTAGAGGCTTTCTTAGATCCTCTACAGGAACTTCCCTTGGGCATATTCATCCCCGAAGTACCTGCCTTACTCTTCTCTGCTGAGTCCGAATTTTTAGAAGCGGATTTAAAAAGCAGAGAGTCCGAAGCTTTCTTAGTAATCTGATCATAAATAATAGAAAGCTTTCCGTCGAAGAGAAGCTCTCCGGAGACTGGAGCGACTCAAAGAGAGTTTTTCACCTTACTGTCCATTCTAGTGGACGCAGCCAGGGCAGTATCACGTCTGACCAACTCCAGATTTGCCACTGATAGGGCGGAGTTACACGTAGAATATGCTATAGCCCTTGAAAGAACTCTTAAGGAAGTTTGAACATCCTAGAATTCTTTCCCTGCGAGACGTAATGATAATGCTCTGGTAAGGTGATCTGCGTAAGATAATGCGTCTAAATTAATTCTATTAGACGAGATTGTCGTCTCCAGTATACTGGAGTTAATAGACATGGACGCTGGCAATGACAATTCCAGGTCTTCAGCCTGGTCGTCCAAACGCAGAGGAACTCTCACGCCTTGTCCTGCTTTTTCAAATCTATGTCTCGCATTGATGAAAGGCAGCTGTATAGCGCTAGGCGATAAGAAACTGGATTTGCCAGTCTTAGAGGCTAGCTTGAATACAGCATCATTCAAAAATTCAAATGTCTATGTGACATTACTGGACTGGGTCGGAAACTCAGGGACAGTGTCCCTAATCCGGCCGTAAAAGTCTGTGTCCAGTGACGCTATCAGTCTCTTATCCGGTTATGCAGCATTTTGGTCTGGAGGAACAACATCTGGAAGGTGTTGCCGGATGAAATCTACGGTCACCTTATGTTGTTCAGAAAGGGAAAATTCCAGCTCCACTGATTCCCTTTCGCCATCCGACTGGACCATATGAGATTCTCGGTCGTCCCTTTCTGACTCTACAGGGGAGCGAACCGACCCAGCTTCCTCAGACAATTCCTGTTCCAAAATAGTTTCTGATGGCTGCTGGGATGCTGCAGTGAGTTGAGCTATCTGTGGTAGCAAGTCCGTCATGGAGGCCTGTGGAGCCGCAGTCTCACGTGATTTAGCCGCTGGGAGCTCCTGGGACGTTACTTCCTGCATACTTCTTTTATGCAAACGTCCCAACTGGTAAGGCCTTGTGTCCTGATCGACGTGGAATCCTTGGTCGGTGAAGCAGGCTGGATATCAGAAGTCACGTAGCCAAGTTGCGGTCATGTGTGCTGCCGTGAGGATGCGTAAGCCAATAGACTAGTCGCGCTGGACTGTCTATACGACGGAGCGTCCCGAGTATGCTATACGAGTATGCTCCGACTGACGAACATTACATAAACAACATCTGGTCCCAGATGTTGTTGTAAGAGAGAGGGGGCTCTCTCGCTCGCGGTCCGGGCAGACCTGGACGAGCTAGGTACCAGACTGATTGGCTTCCTCCGTACTATCCTCGGATACGTCGTCGCCGGGTGTGCACAATCCATGTTTATAGTGCTTGCAACACCCCGATCTCCCTTCCTGGACCGCAATAGACGAACCCGGCTTCACAACCATTTTGTGAATGATTGCTACACCGGGCGACAATGCCGTCTATCCTACGTGGGACCTCTTAGGCATTTGCCGAATATCAATGAGCACTTTTTCTGCTAGCTCTTCATTTATCTGAGACGACGGAGGCACACTTCGTGAAGACATCACGGAAACATCACCCTGTTCTTGTTCCTCTGAAAAAGAGACTGAAAAACTAGAGTGACCCTGTGGTGAGAGGGCCGGCATGGACCTCTCATCACTAATAATATACCGTGACACACGTCTCCATCGTTTGTCATTCCATTTGGCACACACAGAGCAAGAATTAGTGCGAGTACACTGACTACAATTAATACACTGAACATGAGAATCAGAGGAAGACTCCCTCAAATTACAATTTGAACAAACTTCTTTCATTTTGAAAAAAGTTAAACAGTCAACGTACTCGCACTAATCCTTGAAAATAAGATACATGATAATAACATAATCCATTACAAACATTTCGAAAAATAATTCGAAAGAAAAAATTTTCAAATTGAGCCGAAGTTTCCAATGGGAACAATGAGCTCAAATGGATCCCAAAAAAGCCTAAGTGTGGACAAAAATTTTAAAACATGTCTAATGAAAGTGTCAATGACACTGTAGCTCAACTTGTCAAGACAAAGACATGTACATGTATAGTATGTGACACAGCAATGACAAACATCTAGGTAATGACCTGATAACAAAGGTACATATAAAGTATTGTAACGGTCTGTACATAAATACTGACCGTTGCCTGTAACAAATGTATAGGTAAAGTATTGTAAAGGTGGGTGACAGTCAGATGCTGAACTAGAAAAAATCTTTGAGTCCCAGAGTGGGTCTGACTGAACCCCAAAATATTTGTTCTCATAGCACAGTGATAACAAAGGCACCCCAAAACACACTCGTTCCTGTCCCAAGGTGAAAACAAAAGTACTCAAGAAGTTTTGTGAAAATCAGTTCATAAATACGAGCTGTATAGAACTTGCGACAAAAAACTGATTGGACCTAATTTCGGTACAAAATGGCCACTGGCAGCCATCTTGAATTTTGGACCGTACCCAGAAACACTCATTCTCATCCCAAGGAGATAACAAAGGTACCCAAGAAGTTCCGTAAAGATTGGGTCATAAATATGGCCTCTAGTCTGAGCTGTATAGAAGTTGTGTACAAAAAACTGATTAGACCTAATTTCGGTACAAAATGGCCACTGGCAGCCATCTCGAATTTTAGACCGCACCCAGAAACACTCGTTCTCGTCCCAAGGTGATAACAAAGGTACCCAAGACATTTCGTGAAGATCAGTTCATAAATACAGACTCTAGTCTGAGCCGTATTGACATGTGTACTTACTGTGTGTAAGTCGCACTGAAAAAATCAAAGTTCATCTAATTTGCATAATTTCTGCACGAGAAAAAAACCCGTATTATATGTGATGCATCCCATGGTACTAAACATTCACACAAAAAAATTATTCAAATCAGGGCTTTCATATGGAAGTTCTGTGCAAAAATCTGATTACACCTAATTTTGTACAAAATGGCTGCCATCGGCCATCTTGAATTTCGGACCGGACCCAAAAACACTCGTTCTCATCCCACGGTGATACCAAAGGTACCCAAGAAGTTTCGTAAAGATCGGTTCATAAATACGGCCTCTAGCCCGAGCCGTATTGGCATTTGCACTTACAGTGCTGAAAGTAACCCCAAAAAACATCAAAATTAGTCTAATTTGCACAATTTACGTACGAGAAAAAAACCTGTATTATATGTGATGTATCCCATGGTACTAAACATTCATACAAAAAATTATTCAAATCAGAGCTTTCATATGGAAGTTCTGTACAAAAAACAGATTTCTGCATCGTCGGTACAAAAATGGCAGCTGGCAGCCATCTTGAATTTCGGACCGCACCCAAAAACACTCGTTCTCGTCCCACGGTCATAACAAAGGTACCCAAGAAGTTTCGTAAAGATCGGTTCATAAATACAGCCTCTAGCCCGAGCCATAGCAGCTTGGCACTTACAGCTCTGAAAGTAACACTAAATAAATCAAAGTCAGTCTAATTTGCATAATTTACGCACAAGAAAAAAACCCGTATTATATGTGATGTATCCCATGGTACTAAACATTTATACAAAACTTTATTCAAATCAGAACTTTCATACAGAAGTTCTGTACAAAAAACTGATTTTTGCATCATCGGTACAAAATGGCCACTGGCAGCCATCTTGAATTTCGGACCACACCTAAAAACACACGTTCCCGTCCCAGGGTCATAACAAAGGTACACAAGAAGTTTCGTAAAGATTGGTTCATAAATACGACCTCTAGCCCGAGCCATAGCCAATTGTTGACTTCGTCAAAGTTGAGCTAAAAATTAATGTTACACTTACAGACAATGTTATGTATCTGGCTATGACCAGAACTTAACAGATGACAAGGAATCACTGTGTGAGGTAACCGTTGTCAATGTAAACAAAAGTGAATAAAACTGGAAACTAGACTCCAGGCTCTGAAAATATGGCCCGAAATCAGTAACCAATTTTAACACTATCCGATGTAAAACAGAGGCTTCCTGAGAAGAAACTGCAGTACATCGGATGGTAGATGCATGACTCAAACACCTAACCACCCTAGGGTGAGGACGTAACCATGGGGAAAAACAGAATAATCATTCTATTACCAGCCAAAACTCCTGAGAAATTTCATTGTAAAATAATTACAATGAAAGTGTCAATGACACTGTAGCTCAACTTGTCAAGACAAAGATATGTACATGTATAGTATGTGACACAGCAATGACAAACATCTAGGTAATGACCTGATAACAAAGGTACATATAAAGTATTGTAACGGTCTGTACATAAATACTGACCATAGCCCGTAACAAATGTATAGGTAAAGTATTGTAAAGGTGGGTGACAGTCAGATGCTAAACTAGAAAAGAAATCTTTTGAGTCCCAGAGTGGGTCTGACTGAACCCCAAAATATTTGTTTTCATAGCACAGTGATAACAAAGGCACCCCAAAACACACTCGTTCCTGTCCCAAGGTGAAAACAAAGGTACCCAAGAAGTTTCGTGAAGATCAGTTCATAAATACGAGCTGTATAGAACTTGTGACATATAACTGATTGGACCTAATTTCGGTACAAAATGGCCACTGGCAGCCATCTTGAATTTGGACCACACCCAGAAACACTCATTCTCGTCCCAAGGTGATAACAAAGGTACCCAAGAAGTTTTGTGAAGATCGGTTCATAAATACAGCCTCTACCCTGAGCCGTATTGACATGTGTGCTTACATTGTGTAAGTAGCACTGAATAAATCAAAGTTCATCTAATTTGCATAATTTCTGCACGAAAAAAAAAACCCTTACAATATGTGATGTAGTCCATGTTACTAAACATTCATACAAAAATGTATTCAAATCAGAACTTTCATACAGAAGTTCTGTACAAAAGACTGATTGCACTAATTTTGGTACAAAATGGCTGCTGGTGGCCATCTTGAATTTTGGACCACACCCAAAAACACTCGCTCTCATCCCACGATGATAACAAAGGTACCCAAGAAGTTTCGTAAAGATTGGTTCATAAATATGGCCTCTAGTCTGAGCCGTATAGAAGTTGTGTACAAAAAACTGATTAGACCTAATTTCGGTACAAAATGGCGACTGGCAGCCATCTTGAATTTTAGACCGCACCCAGAAACACTCGTTCTTGTCCCAAGGTGATAACAAAGGTACCCAAGAATTTCGTGAAGATCAGTTCATAAATACAGACTCTAGCCCGAGCCGTATTGACATGTGTACTTACTGTGTGTAAGTCGCACTGAAAAAATCAAAGTTCATCTAATTTGCATAATTTCTGCACGTGAAAAAAACCCATATTATATGTGATGTATCCCATGGTACTAAACATTCACACAAAAAATTATTCAAATCAGCGCTTTCAATATGGAAGTTCTGTGCATAAATCTGATTGCACCTAATTTCGTACAAAATGGCTGCCATCGGCCATCTTGAATATCGGACCGGACCCCAAAACGCTCGTTCTCGTCCCACGGTGATACCAAAGGTACCCAAGAAGTTTCGTAAAGATCGGTTCATAAATACGGCCTCTAGCCCGAGCCATATTGGCATTTGCACTTACAGTGCTGAAAGTAACTCTAAAAAACATCAAAATTAGTCTAATTTGCACAATTTATGCACGAGAAAAAACCCCGTATTATATGTGATGTATCCCATGGTACTAAACATTCATACAAAAAATTATTCAAATCAGAGCTTTCATATGGAAGTTCTGTACAAAAAACAGATTTCTGCATCGTCGGTACAAAATGGCGGCTGGAAGCCATCTTGAATTTCGGACCGCACCCAAACACACTCGTTCTCGCCCCACAGTCATAACAAAGGTACCCAAGAAGTTTCGTAAAGATCGGTTCATAAATACGGCCTCTAGCCCGAGCCGTATCCAATACATACAATACATCCGATAATGTAAGGTTCACGACGGACGACGACGGACGGCAAGTGATAAGTTAAGCTCCCTTCGGTGAGCTAATTATAAGTTACAGCCCTTAACATATCCTTCCACTGTTCCTTCCTCTCATCCTTTTATTTCATCCTTAGATCCACCATTTCTCTCATGATTATGTGTCTGTCATCATTTAAACTGAGATTTTAAGCACAGATATCAGTGTGATGTTACTGATTGAAGGGCCAAACAAAGAATGAGGATTTGGCTCCAATTCCGGACTTCCTTGACTACTGCGCATGCACAGTGGATAAAAGGATGGAGGACCACATGGGACATCTAATGTTTGGATTTTGATGCAAATTTTGGGGATTAGGGGGGGCAAAATTTGTGTTTGGCCCTAGAATATTAGAGTTAGCACCAGCAAAGTCTGGGTCATTGGTACAGTACAAAAATATTAAAATTTAATGGTTTTAGTCTGATGTTTTACCCAAGTTAATCAAATTGATAAATTTGTCCCTTGAGTGCAACAGCACTGCAAAGCCCTCTTGCACTCAAGGGCCAAAATATGCTAGCACCGATGCTATTCTGTACATTATGAGGCCTGAAACAAAAACAAATCAAGAACATGAACATTCGATGGCAAAGAAATAATTACAAAAATAAAAAATAAAATAAAAAAACGCCCGCCCACATGTAAGTTTACAAAAAATAGCCTGAGAAACAGAAGATCTACTTTGTGGGGCCTAACCTACAATGTTTCATTGATGAAAAAACAATGAACCACAAATGGTAAAATAACTGCACTGATTGGAGAATTTAACCACTGGTTTGTTAGTACCCACTACCGTATTTACTCTATGTATTGGGACACTCTATGATTTGGGACACACATTTTTTCCAGAAAACTATATTTTTTTTATGCTCCAAAGTTTGGGACATTCAGGAGATTTGTTTCCAGTTGGCCCGTCGCTAGTAGCAGACGACACTCATAAAAAAAATTCTTGAGTAACTAAAAATTTTAATTTTTTGCTTCCAAAACATAGCTTATGATCCCTCACTGGAACGAGCACAATGTGCTCGTTCCAATGAGGGATCATAAGCTATGCTTTGGAAGCAAAAAATGAAAATATAAAAAAAAATTGGACGGCGATTTTCGTATACACATCACACAACTTTATTCAGCATCAAATCAAGACCAGGCTGTGTTCTTTCTCCATGTTCTAAGAATTGGGACACCTGTGAAAATAATTATTTTCAGCTGTCCCAATACATAGAGTAAATACGGTATTTTGTGCAAAATGGAACTTACTTTGTGTTTGGATGCGTTTGTGTGCTGGGAAAAAATGGGACATGCTGTGTATCTTCTAAACCCAACATGGAAAATCAATCTTTCCTTTGACTTAATTGGTTTGGTTACATCAGCACACCTTTTTAACAGAAAATTCACAACTGACATTTTCTGTTCATGTTGAAGTAGACCAAACATTACAACAGGCATTCCTGGTTGGTACTTCTCTGAAAAAAATACAAGAGGCAAACTATTTTTTATCTGTTTCAATAATTGTCATTTGGTTTATCTTCTTGTTCTTACAAATTACCAACCAAAACTATGATTTCTTACCATGGAATTACTGGCACTAAAAATCTGAAAATAAAACCTTGTTTTCATTTTGAACTCAGAATAAAAATTGACAAATTTTCAATCAATTCGCCAAAGGAAAGTAAATTTTATCATGTGGTTTTTTGACCAGTTTGAAGCTACTCCTCAAAGGCTTCTCCATAAAAGATATCAATTATTTAAGCTATGCTGATCAGGAAAAACAGACATTTGAAATGTTGATATTTTTAGCCTGTGTGGTGTGGCGGGTGCCCCAAAGGAGTGCCAAACAATTTTTTTTGACAGAAATCAAGTAACTGGCACATATTTGTTGCCATACAAGAATTACTGAAAATAGTGCCCCTAGAACTTGGACAAACCTTATTCTACGCAACAGATGGAAGCCAGAGGTAATATATTAAGTCCTTGCATCCCTTAGATCATGAGACTGTCTAGCAAATAGGGGAGGGGTGTTGTCCCTACACCCATGGGGGTAGCCACTTTATCTGAACTCACCTGAAATTTTATAGAAAGTGTTTTGCAGATTAGATGCCTCTAACACCACTACATGACAGATGATGAATGCAAGACGCTCGATAAAACTGTCAGATAACTAGAGCGCACTGTCGCAGTGCCGAAGCTGCAACGATTCGTACAACGCCAATGATGTTTTAAAACTCAGTGACAAAAAAACTTGTTGGTGACAAAAAAACTTGTTGGTGACAAGTCTATAAATGTGACAGAAATTATCCAATGACATGCTCTATTGAGAGGGTGTAGACATCATGAAGATACACTTGCATACAAGTATGGTGTCATTCCATCAAGTATTTTAGGAGTTATGCTGTTTTTTAAACTCATTGGTGACAGACCGACCGCCGACCGACAGACAGACCGACATTGCCACATACAGAGCTGCTCGTCGCAGCTATAAATGTGTCAATATCCATCGGTTTCATTTTTAACCCTTTACTTAACATGAAAAGCAGACGACACTTGCATAAATAAAATTTTGAATAACTAATTTTTTTCATTTTTTGTCTTCAAAACATAGGTCATGACCTATAGTTGGAATGAGCTTGAGGCAAAAAATGAACAAAATAATGAAAGTTAATTGGCGATTTTTTAGAATAACACTGGCCGGTTTTGTTCCTTATGTTGGGTAAAGGGTTAATCCACACTCTATGTCCTATACTTGCTTTTCCATTATCACAGCTGATAGTTTTTTGACTAAAACTCAATACTTTTTTTCATATAAGATAAATATGCAGTATTTCTCTCTGATGCATGGTGTGTTTCGAAGAATGTGAACAACACTCTTTCCCATCAATTGAATAATCATACCCAAGTAACCCTTCTCAAAAGTATCAAATCAACATATAACAAGTTTTTGACCACCGAGGTGGTATTAGTCCCCTACGGCACTTTTGTGACATAAGGTGTTTTTGTCACATAAGACATTACCACAGTCAGCAAGAGTATCAGACCTGGGGGTGGGGGGAAGTTTTAGTTTTCAGTTTTGGTAAAATAATTGGGGACGGTTCTGCCTGGGGACAGTTCAGCTTGGGCACAATTTGGCTTTCATGACAACAGTCAACAGAAGTGTCAGACCTGGGGGGTGGTTTGGGTAAAATACAGGTTATCAGACAGGATTTCAAATGTGAATGGAATCTAAAAATTGAGAATTGAGAGAAGTGTAGCTTGAACCATGTTGGAGGGAGGGGTGGTAACATAAAAATAGAGAAAAAAAAGCTTAAAAAACACAGCAAAAATTGCCGCCATTCTTCCATCTTGGATTTTGAAAAAAAAAATAAAGCGTGCATCATCCCTTCAGAACCATTTATCCACGTACCAAATATGAAAGGTGTAGCTTAAAGCATGTTGGAGGGAGAGGTGGTAACATAAAAACAGACAGACAGACAGACGAACAGACAGACAGACAGACAGATCTTACATTTTGAAAAAAAAATATTGAGCGCGCATAATCCCCTTGAAGACCTGTGATTTTGGAAAACATCTCCGTTTTTGAAGATCGTTCATCTAGAACAAAACTGGATGAATGACAAATCAGTTATCTCAAAAACTGAAATTTAGAAGCCAGTGGAATCCCTGATAAATTGATTTTTAAACCCCCACAAAATGAAGTCGGGGTGGGGGTGGGGGGGGGTGGGGGTGGGGTGGGAGGGGGTATATAGGAGTCAACTTGGGGGGGGGGGGGGGGTATATAGGAGTCAACTTGTCTATCGGTCGGCCTGTCATCATCGTCAGTCCGTTGCATGTGTAAACTTGTGGAGCAAAATACTTCCACATTTTCATGAAACTTCACAAAAATGATCAACATGATGAGGGGAAGTGCGCGACATAATTTTTTTCCCGCTTGGTTTCAAGATGGCCGACTGGTGGACATATTGGATTTTGCAACATACTTGTGGAGCAAACTACTTCTACAGTTTTTGCTGCATTGTCAGGAAACTCAATATAAATGATCAATATGATGAGGAGCCGTGCGTGACATAATTTTTTTCCCGATCGGATTCAAGATTGATGACTGGTAGCATAATGGATTTTGCAAAAATACTTGTGGAGTGAACTACTTCTACATTTTTTACTGCATTGTCATGAAACTCAACATAAATGATTGACATGATGAGGAGGAGTCTGTGACATAATTTTTTTCCCAATCGGATTCAAGATGGCTGACTGGCAACCATGTTGGATTTTTTTTACTTACAAAATTTGAATGCCTCTTTCAGTCACCCACACTAGACAGTATGTCATGGTGGGAGTATAGCAGGCGACAAACCATCTCTAGTTAACTTTTCTCTTAGGAAATAACAAGAAAAATGTTACTAAGGTAAACCCCCCCCCCCCTCCCCCCCCCTCCCCCCCCCTCCCTTGACCTTACGGATCTAGCTGTGGTGTGTGACACATCCACCTGTTGTCCTTTATAATTGAGCGAAGTTAGATGATTGTAGCCCTAAATAGTATTGGAGTTATGCTTGAGACACGATTTGTGACCCTGAACATATGAAGGTCAATTGTGACCTTCACCTTGCAGATGCGGCGGAAACTATTATACGCGACACACCTTCTGCCTGTCCTTAACATTTGTAAAAAGTTTAACAATTGTACTATGATTTGTATCCGAGTTATGGCTGAGGCACGAATATTGACCGATTTTTAGTGTGCCCTTGAAATGTGACCTTGACCTTGAATGTACGAACCCGGCTATGGTGTGTGACACATCCTCCCATGCTCCTTTATAATTGAGTGAAGTTTGATGACTGTGGCCCTAACAGTTTTTGATTTATTGGCTCGAACACACACACACAAGCATTTAAAAGGGAGTTAAAATTTACTGATTTGCCAGCTGAGGAAAATACTAATTGATTTTGCCATGAACAATTGATAATCGATTTATCAGTTATTTGTGACACACAAAAGATAAATACACTGCATTACAGGTGTTTGCCATCTTCTTGTTCACAAAATAGTGTGTACAGCATAAGTCATAGCAGTTAATTTTGTGTCATACAGTGGAGCCAACTTAATTGGATAGCTCTTAATTGTATATCCCTGTTAATTGAATATGATTTTCAAACACAAAACCATTTACCATACCTTCAGTACAAATTTGATTTGTTAATTGCATATGGGTTGTAGAGTAAACTTCTGTTAATTGTATATAAATTTTTGTGATATGTTGAAAAAATTACTGTGACACGTACCAAATTCCCCTTATTTATCAACCTTTTTGGCCTCACTACATCCAATAGAGGCATTTATTCTATTATATCTTGTTTGACAGAGCTCTATGAGCTCTGTCAAACAAAATATAATAGAATAAATGCTCAGTTTACCTCCAGAACACAGGAAACTGACCAAATCCCTGTTAATTGTAAAATCCTGTTAATTGAAGAATTTTCACTGGCAAAATGGATATCCAATTAAGAGGATTCTACTGTAATACTTCTTTTCATACTTCAAAAGCAAAAGAAATGAAAAGCAAAACTGAAACGTTATTGCCGAGGCTGACATGAACATTCTAGAACATTACAGTTTAACTCCTCACATACTGCTGGTGGATATTCCAGCCTGGAAAGGGTGTCTCCAGCCACTGAATAAGTATAATTTGGGCCCATTTAATCAAATGTTTGCTCTACAAATGGAATGGATTTTTACATTAATGAACCCTTGAGTTAAATTTAGATATTCATCAAATCGGTTCAATAATGTAGGAGGAGTTGTACACACAAGAATCTAATTTGAAAATCCATAATAAATCTAAGTTCAGGAGAGATAACCTGGTTAAAACGGTCAGAGATGAAAAAATGTGGAAAAAGCGCATGTTCAGTTGCTAGTCATAATGTTTGTAGGAGGAGCTTCACACCCAAGTTCGTATGGATGGACGTCCGTATGGACAGAAGTAGGGGTATAATAACTTAGATAAAGGTCGAAGTTACTCCATCTCCATTCAAATCATGAACAAATTGTTTAGTTTGAAAATGGGTGACAAATGAACACCAACATTTATATATTAGTTCACAAAAGTTATAAAAATTCAATTTAAATTTCTTTTTAGCCTCCTACTTACATTTCATAAACCTTCATCTTGATTTTGATAATAACCCTTTGCCAAACATACACGATATCAAAATTTGTTATTTTAATTAATTTTTTTTTCAAATTAAAAAAAATTTCAACAAAATCATATCATATGACTCCCTCACTGGAACAAGCTCTAGCTCGTCCCAGTGAGGGGTCACATGATATGGTTTGTTGAAATTGAAGGCCCCAAAAAAATAAAAATCTGTTTCTCAGGCCCTCCCTCATGGTTCTTTTGGCTGTCGCATGCTCTCTTTTTATAACCAATCCAAACTTGAAAAAATCAAAATCAAATGGTTTATATCTGATATTTTACCCAAGTTAATAAAATTGTCCCTTGAGTGCAAGAAGGCTTTGCAATGCTTTGCAAAGCCTTCTTGCACGCAAGGGATGTAATGCACCACTACCCATGCTATTCTGTACGTAATGAGGCCTAAAACATAAAAGAACATGAACTTTTTAATGGTAAAGAAATAATTACAAAAATAAAAAAAAAAATAAAAAAACGCCTGCCCGCATGCAATTTTACAAAAAATGGCCTGAGAAATAGAAGATCAACTTTGTGAGGCCTAAATAAAATATTTTTTCCCGAATGCTCAATTTGTAATTTATGCGGGCGGATGTGGCCAATTCATTAAGTAAAGGGTTAAAACCAGTAATCAATGTACTTTAGTTGGATTGTTAGCATTATTCATCATGATAGTGTTACTTGGATGTAACCTTTAGTTTACTACGACAATATAAAAATGGAGTTCGAACCCACACAGAGAGAGTTTCCTTCGGCACCAACTGCCTAGCGAAACTATACTGACCAACGCACACCACTCGGCCACCGACAGACCCAGTGCTTTAGTTGGATTGTTAGCATTATTCATCATGATAGTGTTACTTGGATGTAACCTTTAGTTTACTATGACAATATAAAAATGGAGTTCGAACCCACGCCGAGAGAGTTTCCTTTGGCACCAACCGCCTAGCGAAACTATACTGACCCACGCACACCACTTCGCCACCGACAGACCCAGTGCTTTAGTTGGATTGTTAGCATTATTCATCATGATAGTGTTACTTGGATGTAACCTTTAGTTTACTACGACAATATAAAAATGGAGTTCGAACCCACGCCGAGAGAGTTTCCTTCGGCACCAACCGCCTAGCGAAACTATACTGACCCACGCACACCACTTGGCCACCGACAGACCCAGTGCTTTAGTTGGATTGTTAGCATTATTCATCATGATAGTGTTACTTGGATGTAACCTTTAGTTTACTACGACAATATAAAAATGGAGTTCGAACCCACGCAGAGAAAGTTTCCTTCGGCACCAACCGCCTAGCAAAACTATACTGACCCATGCACACCACTCGGCCACCGACAGACCCAGTGCTTTAGTTGGATTGTTCGCATTATTCATCATGATAGTGTTACTTGGATGTAACCTTTAGTTTACTATGACAATATAAAAATGGAGTTCGAACCCACGCCGAGAGAGTTTCCTTCGGCACCAACCGCCTAGCGAAACTATACTGACCCACGCACACCACTCGGCCACCGACAGACCCAGTGCTTTAGTTGGATTGTTAGCATTATTCATCATGATAGTGTTACTTGGATGTAACCTTTAGTTTACTATGACAATATAAAAATGGAGTTCGAACCCACGCCGAGAGAGTTTCCTTCGGCACCAACCGCCTAGCGAAACTATACTGACCCACGCACACCACTTGGCCACCGACAGACCCAGTGCTTTAGTTGGATTGTTAGCATTATTCATCATGATAGTGTTACTTGGATGTAACCTTTAGTTTACTATGACAATATAAAAATGGAGTTCGAACCCACGCAGAGAGAGTTTCCTTCGGCACCAACCGCCTAGCGAAACTATACTGACCCACGCACACCACTCGGCCACCGACAGACCCAGTGCTTTAGTTGGATTGTTAGCATTATTCATCATGATAGTGTTACTTGGATGTAACCTTTAGTTTACTATGACAATATAAAAATGGAGTTCAAACCCACGCAGAGAGAGTTTCCTTCGGCACCAACCGCCTAGCGAAACTATACTGACCCACGCACACCACTCGGCCACCGGACAGACCCAGTGCTTTAGTTGGATTGTTAGCATTATTCATCATGATAGTGTTACTTGGATGTAACCTTTAGTTTACTATGACAATATAAAAATGGAGTTCGAACCCACGCCGAGAGAGTTTCCTTCGGCACCAACCGCCTAGCGAAACTATACTGACCCACGCACACCACTCGGCCACCGACAGACCCAGTGCTTTAGTTGGATTGTTAGCATTATTCATCATGATAGTGTTACTTGGATGTAACCTTTAGTTTACTACGACAATATAAAAATGGAGTTCGAACCCACGCAGAGAGAGTTTCCTTCGGCACCAACCGCCTAGCGAAACTATACTGACCAACGCACACCACTCGGCCACCGACAGACCCAGTGCTTTAGTTGGATTGTTAGCATTATTCATCATGATAGTGTTACTTGGATGTAACCTTTAGTTTACTATGACAATATAAAAATGGAGTTCGAACCCACGCCGAGAGAGTTTCCTTCGGCACCAACCGCCTAGCGAAACTATACTGACCCACGCACACCACTCGGCCACCGACAGACCCAGTGCTTTAGTTGGATTGTTAGCATTATTCATCATGATAGTGTTACTTGGATGTAACCTTTAGTTTACTACAGCAATATAAAAATGGAGTTCGAACCCACGCCGAGAGAGTTTCCTTCGGCACCAACCGACTAGCGAAACTATACTGACCCACGCACACCACTCGGCCACCGACAGACCCAGTGCTTTAGTTGGATTGTTAGCATTATTCATCATGATAGTGTTACTTGGATGTAACCTTTAGTTTACTACGACAATATAAAAATGGAGTTCGAACCCACGCAGAGAGAGTTTCCTTCGGCACCAACCGCCTAGTGAAACTATACTGACCAACGCACACCACTCGGCCACCGACAGACCCAGTGCTTTAGTTGGATTGTTAGCATTATTCATCATGATAGTGTTACTTGGATGTAACCTTTAGTTTACTATGACAATATAAAAATGGAGTTCGAACCCACGCCGAGAGAGTTTCCTTTGGCACCAACCGCCTAGCGAAACTATACTGACCCACGCACACCACTTAGCCACCGACAGACCCAGTGCTTTAGTTGGATTGTTAGCATTATTCATCATGATAGTGTTACTTGGATGTAACCTTTAGTTTACTACGACAATATAAAAATGGAGTTCGAACCCACGCCGAGAGAGTTTCCTTCGGCACCAACCGCCTAGCGAAACTATACTGACCCACGCACACCACTTGGCCACCGACAGACCCAGTGCTTTAGTTGGATTGTTAGCATTATTCATCATGATAGTGTTACTTGGATGTAACCTTTAGTTTACTACGACAATATAAAAATGGAGTTCGAACCCACGCAGAGAGAGTTTCCTTCGGGACCAACCGCCTAGCAAAACTATACTGACCCATGCACACCACTCGGCCACCGACAGACCCAGTGCTTTAGTTGGATTGTTCGCATTATTCATCATGATAGTGTTACTACTCACCAACGCACACCACTCGGCCACCGACAGACCCAGTGCTTTAGTTGGATTGTTAGCATTATTCATCATGATAGTGTTACTTGGATGTAACCTTTAGTTTACTATGACAATATAAAAATGGAGTTCGAACCCACGCCGAGAGAGTTTCCTTTGGCACCAACCGCCTAGCGAAACTATACTGACCCACGCACACCACTTAGCCACCGACAGACCCAGTGCTTTAGTTGGATTGTTAGCATTATTCATCATGATAGTGTTACTTGGATGTAACCTTTAGTTTACTACGACAATATAAAAATGGAGTTCGAACCCACGCCGAGAGAGTTTCCTTCGGCATCAACCGCCTAGCGAAACTATACTGACCCACGCACACCACTCGGCCACCGACAGACCCAGTGCTTTAGTTGGATTGTTAGCATTATTCATCATGATAGTGTTACTTGGATGTAACCTTTAGTTTACTATGACAATATAAAAATGGAGTTCGAACCCACGCCGAGAGAGTTTCCGTCGGCACCAACCGCCTAGCGAAACTATACTGACCCACGCACACCACTCGGCCACCGACAGACCCAGTGCTTTAGTTGGATTGTTAGCATTATTCATCATGATAGTGTTACTTGGATGTAACCTTTAGTTTACTATGACAATATAAAATGGAGTTCGAACCCACGCCGAGAGAGTTTCCTTCGGCACCAACCGCCTAGCGAAACTATACTGACCCACGCACACCACTCGGCCACCGACAGACCCAGTGCTTTAGTTGGATTGTTAGCATTATTCATCATGATAGTGTTACTTGGATGTAACCTTTAGTTTACTACAGCAATATAAAAATGGAGTTCGAACCCACGCCGAGAGAGTTTCCTTCGGCACCAACCGACTAGCGAAACTATACTGACCCACGCACACCACTCGGCCACCGACAGACCCAGTGCTTTAGTTGGATTGTTAGCATTATTCATCATGATAGTGTTACTTGGATGTAACCTTTAGTTTACTACGACAATATAAAAATGGAGTTCGAACCCACGCAGAGAGAGTTTCCTTCGGCACCAACCGCCTAGTGAAACTATACTGACCAACGCACACCACTCGGCCACCGACAGACCCAGTGCTTTAGTTGGATTGTTAGCATTATTCATCATGATAGTGTTACTTGGATGTAACCTTTAGTTTACTATGACAATATAAAAATGGAGTTCGAACCCACGCCGAGAGAGTTTCCTTTGGCACCAACCGCCTAGCGAAACTATACTGACCCACGCACACCACTTAGCCACCGACAGACCCAGTGCTTTAGTTGGATTGTTAGCATTATTCATCATGATAGTGTTACTTGGATGTAACCTTTAGTTTACTACGACAATATAAAAATGGAGTTCGAACCCACGCCGAGAGAGTTTCCTTCGGCACCAACCGCCTAGCGAAACTATACTGACCCACGCACACCACTTGGCCACCGACAGACCCAGTGCTTTAGTTGGATTGTTAGCATTATTCATCATGATAGTGTTACTTGGATGTAACCTTTAGTTTACTACGACAATATAAAAATGGAGTTCGAACCCACGCAGAGAGAGTTTCCTTCGGGACCAACCGCCTAGCAAAACTATACTGACCCATGCACACCACTCGGCCACCGACAGACCCAGTGCTTTAGTTGGATTGTTCGCATTATTCATCATGATAGTGTTACTTGGATGTAACCTTTAGTTTACTATGACAATATAAAAATGGAGTTCGAACCCACGCCGAGAGAGTTTCCTTCGGCACCAACCGCCTAGCGAAACTATACTGACCCACGCACACCACTCGGCCACCGACAGACCCAGTGCTTTAGTTGGATTGTTAGCATTATTCATCATGATAGTGTTACTTGGATGTAACCTTTAGTTTACTATGACAATATAAAAATGGAGTTCGAACCCACGCAGAGAGAGTTTCCTTCGGCACCAACCGCCTAGCGAAACTATACTGACCCACGCACACCACTCGGCCACCGACAGACCCAGTGCTTTAGTTGGATTGTTAGCATTATTCATCATGATAGTGTTACTTGGATGTAACCTTTAGTTTACTATG
This sequence comes from Pictodentalium vernedei, assembly GCA_031216915.1. NCBI lineage: Eukaryota > Metazoa > Mollusca > Scaphopoda > Dentaliida > Dentaliidae > Pictodentalium > Pictodentalium vernedei. The sequence continues at coordinate 41,090,194 of CM062296.1, forward strand.
ACAATATAAAAATGGAGTTCAAACCCACGCAGAGAGAGTTTCCTTCGGCACCAACCGCCTAGCGAAACTATACTGACCCACGCACACCACTCGGCCACCGGACAGACCCAGTGCTTTAGTTGGATTGTTAGCATTATTCATCATGATAGCGTTACTTGGATGTAACCTTTAGTTTACTATGACAATATAAAAATGGAGTTCGAACCCACGCCGAGAGAGTTTCCTTCGGCACCAACCGCCTAGCGAAACTATACTGACCCACGCACACCACTCGGCCACCGACAGACCCAGTGCTTTAGTTGGATTGTTAGCATTATTCATCATGATAGTGTTACTTGGATGTAACCTTTAGTTTACTACGACAATATAAAAATGGAGTTCGAACCCACGCAGAGAGAGTATCCTTCGGCACCAACCGCCTAGCGAAACTATACTGACCAACGCACACCACTCGGCCACCGACAGACCCAGTGCTTTAGTTGGATTGTTAGCATTATTCATCATGATAGTGTTACTAGGATGTAACCTTTAGTTTACTATGACAATATAAAAATGGAGTTCGAACCCACGCAGAGAGAGTTTCCTTCGGCACCAACCGCCTAGCAAAACTATACTGACCCACGCACACCACTCGGCCACCGACAGACCCAGTGCTTTAGTTGGATTGTTAGCATTATTCATCATGATAGTGTTACTTGGATGTAACCTTTAGTTTACTACGACAATATAAAAATGGAGTTCGAACCCACGCAGAGAGAGTATCCTTCGGCACCAACCGCCTAGCGAAACTATACTGACCAACGCACACCACTCGGCCACCGACAGACCCAGTGCTTTAGTTGGATTGTTAGCATTATTCATCATGATAGTGTTACTAGGATGTAACCTTTAGTTTACTATGACAATATAAAAATGGAGTTCGAACCCACGCAGAGAGAGTTTCCTTCGGCACCAACCGCCTAGCAAAACTATACTGACCCACGCACACCACTCGGCCACCGACAGACCCAGTGCTTTAGTTGGATTGTTAGCATTATTCATCATGATAGTGTTACTTGGATGTAACCTTTAGTTTACTATGACAATATAAAAATGGAGTTCAAACCCACGCAGAGAGAGTTTCCTTCGGCACCAACCGCCTAGCGAAACTATACTGACCCACGCACACCACTCGGCCACCGGACAGACCCAGTGCTTTAGTTGGATTGTTAGCATTATTCATCATGATAGCGTTACTTGGATGTAACCTTTAGTTTACTATGACAATATAAAAATGGAGTTCGAACCCACGCTGAGAGAGTTTCCTTCGGCACCAACCGCCTAGCGAAACTATACTGACCCACGCACACCACTCGGCCACCGACAGACCCAGTGCTTTAGTTGGATTGTTAGCAATATTCATCATGATAGTGTTACTTGGATGTAACCTTTAGTTTACTACGACAATATAAAAATGGAGTTCGAACCCACGCAGAGAGAGTATCCTTCGGCACCAACCGCCTAGCGAAACTATACTGACCAACGCACACCACTCGGCCACCGACAGACCCAGTGCTTTAGTTGGATTGTTAGCATTATTCATCATGATAGTGTTACTAGGATGTAACCTTTAGTTTACTATGACAATATAAAAATGGAGTTCGAACCCACGCAGAGAGAGTTTCCTTCGGCACCAACCGCCTAGCAAAACTATACTGACCCACGCACACCACTCGGCCACCGACAGACCCAGTGCTTTAGTTGGATTGTTAGCATTATTCATCATGATAGTGTTACTTGGATGTAACCTTTAGTTTACTATGACAATATAAAATGGAGTTCGAACCCACGCCGAGAGAGTTTCCTTCGGCACCAACCGCCTAGCGAAACTATACTGACCCACGCACACCACTCGGCCACCGACAGACCCAGTGCTTTAGTTGGATTGTTAGCATTATTCATCATGATAGTGTTACTTGGATGTAACCTTTAGTTTACTATGACAATATAAAAATGGAGTTCGAACCCACGCAGAGAGAGTTTCCTTTGGCACCAACCGCCTAGCGAAACTATACTGACCCACGCACACCACTTGGCCACCGACAGACCCAGTGCTTTAGTTGGATTGTTAGCATTATTCATCATGATAGTGTTACTGGGATGTAACCTTTAGTTTACTACGACAATATAAAAATGGAGTTCGAACCCACGCCGAGAGAGTTTCCTTCGGCACCAACCGCCTAGCGAAACTATACTGACCCACGCACACCACTTGGCCACCGACAGACCCAGTGCTTTAGTTGGATTGTTAGCATTATTCATCATGATAGTGTTACTTGGATGTAACCTTTAGTTTACTACGACAATATAAAAATGGAGTTCGAACCCACGCAGAGAGAGTTTCCTTCGGCACCAACCGCCTAGCAAAACTATACTGACCCATGCACACCACTCGGCCACCGACAGACCCAGTGCTTTAGTTGGATTGTTCGCATTATTCATCATGATAGTATTGCTTGGATGTAACCTTTAGTTTACTATGACAATATAAAAATGGAGTTCGAACCCACGCCGAGAGAGTTTCCTTCGGCACCAACCGCCTAGCGAAACTATACTGACCCACGCACACCACTCGGCCACCGACAGACCCAGTGCTTTAGTTGGATTGTTAGCATTATTCATCATGATAGTGTTACTTGGATGTAACCTTTAGTTTACTATGACAATATAAAAATGGAGTTCAAACCCACGCCGAGAGAGTTTCCTTCGGCACCAACCGCCTAGCGAAACTATACTGACCCACGCACACCACTTGGCCACCGACAGACCCAGTGCTTTAGTTGGATTGTTAGCATTATTCATCATGATAGTGTTACTTGGATGTAACCTTTAGTTTACTATGACAATATAAAAATGGAGTTCGAACCCACGCAGAGAGAGTTTCCTTCGGCACCAACCGCCTAGCGAAACTATACTGACCCACGCACACCACTCGGCCACCGACAGACCCAGTGCTTTAGTTGGATTGTTAGCATTATTCATCATGATAGTGTTACTTGGATGTAACCTTTAGTTTACTATGACAATATAAAAATGGAGTTCAAACCCACGCAGAGAGAGTTTCCTTCGGCACCAACCGCATAGCGAAACTATACTGACCCACGCACACCACTCGGCCACCGGACAGACCCAGTGCTTTAGTTGGATTGTTAGCATTATTCATCATGATAGTGTTACTTGGATGTAACCTTTAGTTTACTATGACAATATAAAAATGGAGTTCGAACCCACGCCGAGAGAGTTTCCTTCGGCACCAACCGCCTAGCGAAACTATACTGACCCACGCACACCACTCGGCCACCGACAGACCCAGTGCTTTAGTTGGATTGTTAGCATTATTCATCATGATAGTGTTACTTGGATGTAACCTTTAGTTTACTATGACAATATAAAAATGGAGTTCGAACCCACGCCGAGAGAGTTTCCTTCGGCACCAACCGCCTAGCGAAACTATACTGACCCACGCACACCACTCGGCCACCGACAGACCCAGTGCTTTAGTTGGATTGTTAGCATTATTCATCATGATAGTCTTACTTGGATGTAACCTTTAGTTTACTATGACAATATAAAAATGGAGTTCGAACCCACGCCGAGAGAGTTTCCTTCGGCACCAACCGCCTAGCGAAACTATACTGACCCACGCACACCACTCGGCCACCGACAGACCCAGTGCTTTAGTTGGATTGTTAGCATTATTCATCATGATAGTGTTACTAGGATGTAACCTTTAGTTTACTATGACAACATAAAAATGGAGTTCGAACCCACGCCGAGAGAGTTTCCTTAGGCACCAACCGCCTAGCGAAACTATACTGACCCACGCACACCACTCGGCCTCCGACAGACCCAGTGCTTTAGTTGGATTGTTAGCATTATTCATCATGATAGTGTTACTTGGATGTAACCTTTAGTTTACTATGACAATATAAAAATGGAGTTCGAACCCACGCCGAGAGAGTTTCCTTCGGCACCAACCGCCTAGCGAAACTATACTGACCCACGCACACCACTCGGCCACCGACAGACCCAGTGCTTTAGTTGGATTGTTAGCATTATTCATCATGATAGTGTTACTTGGATGTAACCTTTAGTTTACTATGACAATATAAAAATGGAGAAAAAATTGGTAATTAAAGTTTACCCATGAATTCTTTTGGAACATTTGCAATATGAACTGTAATATACCATCCAGCCTGAAGAAGAGAAGAAAACGTTGTTTATCATTTACTGGGGTCCAAGATTATTTTCAACATGAAAAAATTAAAAAAGAAGCTCCTTTCCAGGGTAAAGTTTCCATGCCCTACACCCACCCATGAACCCACTCACTTGAAGTTACAGTACAGTGGGGCGCACTTAATTTATATTTCTTAACTGAAGAACTCTTAATTGTCTACATCTGCTAGAGACCAAATCATTTACCATACCTTCAGTACACATTTGACCTGTTAACTACATATAGATTACAGAGTAAATTCCTGTTAACCCTTTACCCAACGCAAACGATATCAAAATTTATTATTTTAAATATAATTTTTTTAAATTTTTTCAAAAAATTTCAACAAAACCATATCATGTGACCCCTCGTTGGAACGAGCTCGACGAGCTCGTTCCAACGAGGGGTCACATGTTATGGTTTTGTTGAAATTTTTTGAAAAATAATATTTTTTCAAATGCTGAATTTGCATATTACGCAGGCGGATGAGGGCGATTCGTTTGGTAAAGGGTTAATTGAATAAAAAATAAGGTGAACTGAAATACTCTCGATGAATTTCCCATGTTTGTTTATTTATTTATAGGGGTTTAATGACACTTTCAACAGCAAGGTCACATCATGTTGTTACAGTTTTATGGTTGAAGGAAGCCAGATTCCCCCTGAGAGAGCCATCAAGCGCAAGCGGTGGGAAACAACTGTCAAACTCTTTAACTTAAGACTTGGGCATACTTGGAGTTAGCAATGGTTGAAGACAAGTATACCCTCGACTAGCAGTAAGCCTGAGTATAGACAGGGACCAACCTGGGCATGCGCCAGTGTGTATTTGGTTCTGAAACATCAGGACCTGGCTCTTAAATCTCAGAAATAGGCTTCTCAGTTGGCGCATAACTTCTCAGATCATATTTTGATATTCTTTCGATGGATAATCGAGAGAGACACTCTTACATGTATTATATATAGGATTATCATTTATCATTGTTGTAGAGTGCTTAAGTTAATACTTCAAGTCTTAATTACCAAGCATTAATCTTCACTGTGGTTTCTGATCAAGTCTTGGCTGCCTAAATAGGCAGCCAAGACTTGATCAGAAACCACAGTGAAGATTAATGTTTGCTATAGTGTACTAAATGAAAATGATGAGAGCTATTACATACTTGCAGTGTGTGTTACAAACAGCAGTGTGACATCTGGCGCATGAATTGAAAAAATAGGCTCCGAGGCTAGAGCGTATTTTAAATAGTCCTGATCGGTCCCTGACAGACCAGTGCTCCCACATTGACTTTGAATATAAATGTTTATTGTTTATTAGTGTTTAAGGTCACATACTTATGCACAACGGCTAATCATGACCGTGACAGTTTTACGGGTGGAGGAAGCCGGAGTATCCAAAGAGAACCACCAAGCAATGACGAGCAGCTGCCAGCTCACCAACATCGTCACTCCGCACTGCAGAACAGAAGGGTTAGATTGGTTGAAGACATGTGCACCATTCACGTGCAGTACGTCTTAGTACACAGCGTCATCGTGCCCACATATGGACAATCGGGGTTAAGTGCCTTGCCCAAGGACACAACACAGGAGTCTGAATCGATCGCTCAGATGGTCACCCATCCAAGGACTAACCAGGCTTGACGTTACTTAACCCTTTACCTAACATGAAAAGCAGACGACACTTGTAAAAAATATTCTGGAACAACTAATTTTTTTCATTTTTTGTCTCAAAAACATAGGTTATGACCCCTCATTGGAACGAGCTCGACGAGCTCGTTCCAATGAGGGGTCATAACCTATGTTTTTGAGACAAAAAATAATGAAAATTAATTGGCAATTTTTGAGAATAGAGCTGGCCGGTTTTGGCCGTTACGTTGGGTAAAGGGTTAACTTTGGTGATCTGATGAGAACCGGTTACCGCAAACGCCACTGCACCCCCCCCCCCCCCCCCCCCTTTGAATATAAAACTCTGTGATGTAAAACTACATTTGGAACCCTTTGCAAACAGCATCCCAAATTAACCCTTTGAACCCTAGCAGCCGTTTTTCAAGCCAGTAACATGATACGTCATAATTTCATTAAATAGGATGGATGCTAAGTGCATGTGTGTGGTGGACCAATCAATATTTTCAACGTGCAGCCCCAAGGCTGCACGTTGAAAATATTAATTAGTCTACCCCTAAATAATGAACATGAACTCTTCCAGTTGATGTCATTGAACTAATATGAAAGATACCACCAGGGTTCGAAGGTTTAATAAAAGAACTTCATGGAATAACTAGAGGTTGTGATATCGTGATATCAGCCTGGGGTATTTCATATCGACTGTGATATCAGCCTGAGGTATTTCATATCGACCGTGATATCAGCCTGAGGTATTTCATATCAACAGTGATATCAGCCTGATGTATTTCATATCAACCATGATATCAGCCTGAGGTATTTCATATCGACCGTGATGTCAGCCTGAGGTATTTCATATCAACCGTGATATCAGCCGAGGTATTTCATATCGATCGTGATATCAGCCCAAGGTATTTCATATCGACTGTGATATCAGGCCGATGTATTTCATATCGACCGTGATATCAGCCTGAGGTATTTCATATCGACCGTGATATCAGCCTGAGGTATTTCATATCGTCCATGATATCAGCCTGATGTATTTCATATCGACCGTGATATCAGTCTGATGTATTTCATATCGACCGAGATATCAGCCTGAGGTATTTCATATCAACCGTGATATCAGTCTGAGGTATTTCATATCGACCGTGATATCAGCCTGAGTATTTCATATTGACCGTGATATCAGCCTGATGTATTTCATATCGACTGTGATATCAGTCTGAAGTATTTCATATCGACCGTGATATCAGCCTGGGGTATTTCATATCGACTGTGATATCAGCCTGAGGTATTTCATATCAACAGTGATATCAGCCTGATGTATTTCATATCAACCGTGATATCAGCCTGAGATATTTCATATCGACCGTGATATCAGCCTGAGGTATTTCATATCAACCATGATATCAGCCAAGATATTTCATATCGACCGTGATATCAGCCTGAGGTATTTCATATCGACCATGATATCAGGCCGATGTATTTCATATCAACCATGATATCAGCCTGAGGTATTTCATATCGACCGTGATATCAGCCTGAGGTATTTCATATCGACCATGATACAGCCTGATGTATTTCATATAGGCCATGATATCAGCCTGAGGTATTTCATATCAACCGTGATATCAGTCTGAGGTATTTCATATCAACTGTGATATCAGTCTGAGGTATTTCATATCAACAGTGATATCAGCCCGAGGTATTTCATATCGACCGTGATATCAGCCTGATGTATTTCATATCGACCGTGATATCAGCCTGAGTTACCTCATATCAACCGTGATATCAGCCTGAGGTATTTCATATTGACCGTGATATCAGCCCGAGGTATTCCGAATCGACCGTGATATCAGTCTGATGTATTTCATATCAACCGTGATATCAGTCTGATGTATTTCATATCAACCGTGATATCAGCCTGAGGTATTTCATACTGACCGTAATATCAGCCTGAGGTATTTCATATCGACTGTTACATCAGCCTGAGGTATTTCATATCGACCGTGATATCAGCCTGAGTATTTCATATCGACTGTGATATCAGCCTGATGTATTTCATATCGACCATGATATCAGTCTGATGTATTTCATATCGACCGTGATATCAGCCTGAGGTATTTCATATCGACCGTGATATCAGTCTGATGTATTTCATATCGACAGTGATATCAGCCTGAGGTATTTCATATTGACTGTGATATCAGTCTGAGGTATTGCATATCGACAGTGATATCAGTCTGATGTATTTCCTATCAACTGTGATATCAGCCTGAGGTATTTCATATCGACCGTGATATCAGTCTGATGTATTTCATATCAACCGAGATATCAGCCTGAGGTATTTCATATCGACCATGATATCAGTCTGAGGTATTCCATATCAACCGTGATATCAGCCTGAGGTATTTCATATCGACCATGATATCAGTCTGAGGTATTTCATATCATCCATATCAGCCTGAGGTATTTCATATCGACCGTGATATCAGTCTGAGGTATTTTATATCGACCAAGATATCAGCCTTAGGTAATTTCATATCAAAGTGAGACTGGAGTTACCAAGGGCTGATGTTTCAGCAAATACAGTGGAGCCCACTTAATTTGATATCTCTTAACTGAAAAACCCTGTTAACTGAATATAATTTCCCAATGCAAAACCATTTACCATACCTCCAGTACAAATTTGACTTGTTAATTGAATATAGGTTATAGAGTAAACGCCTGTTAATTGAATAAAAAATCTTGTAAACTGTCGCAAAGTTACCCTGACATTCCCCAGTTTTCCTTTGTTTATAGACCTATTTGGCCTCATACATCCAATAAAGGCATTCAATCTATTATATTTTGTATGACAGAGCTCATGGAGCTCTGTCAAACAAGATATAATAGAATAAATGCAAAGTTTATCTCTAGAATACAGGAAAGTGACACATAGGTGTATCAACATAAAATACAAGTCAAGTTCGAACCTGGGTGTGGCCCGACAATGTTTACTAGAGTTATGCCCCTATTTTGCCTTCAAAAATTCATTCCACTGTATAATTAGAGGTTATTACTTGGTTTGTTTCATATCAGCCTTGATATCAGACTGATCTAACATCACATCAACCTGAGACCAAAGTTACTGAGGGCTGGTAACTCAGCTGATATTAAACTACCGTATTTACTCTATGTATTGGGACAGCTAAAAATAATTATTTTCACAGGTGTCCCAATTGTTAGAAAATGGGGAAAGAACACAGCCTGGTCTTGATTTGATGCTGAATAAAGTTGTGTGTGATTCGTTTTCCATCACTATATACGAAAATCGCCGTCCAATTTTTTTTTATATTTTCGTTTTTTGCCTCCAAAACATAGCTTATGATCCCTCATTTCTCATAAGCTATGTTTTCGAAGCAAAAAATGAAAACTTTTAGTTACTCAAGAATTTTTTTTAGAAGTGTCGTCTGCTACTAGCGACGGGCCAACTGGAAACAAATCTCCTGAATGTCCCAAACTTTGGAGCATAAAAAAAATATAGTTTTCTGGAAAAAATGTGTGTCCCAAATCATAGAGTGTCCCAATACATAGAGTAAATACGGTAACTTTTTTTACATAATACAGTAGAATCCTCTTAACTGAATATCCATTTTGCCAGTGAAAATTATTCAATTAACAGGAGTATACAATTAACAGGGATTTTAGTCAGTTTTCTGTGTTCTGGAGGTAAACTGAGCATTTATTCTATTATATCTTGTTTGACGGAGCTCATAGAGCTCTGTCAAACAAGATATAATAGAATAAATGTCTGTATTGGATGTAGTGAGGCCAAAAAGGTTGATAAATAAGAGGAATTTGGTACGTGTCACAGTTATTTTTTTGACATATTACAAAAATTTATATACCATTAACAAGAGTTTACTCTACAACCCATATGCAATTAACAGATCAAATTTGTACTGAAGGTATGCTAAATGGTTTTGTGTTTGAAAATTATATTCAATTAACAGGGATATACAATTAAGAGATATCCAATTAAGTGGGCTCCACAGTAGCAGACAAAGTTCACACTGTTGTTGTGTGAACAACAGTTTAACACAGGCATTCAGTTGGATTGTTTTTAACTTGGAAAAACATTCAAGATTCACGAAAATCAATTTCAAAATTCTTTCAATCAAACTTGTGATGATGTTATCTGGGGCCAATCTCATTGACTCAATACATTCTAGGTAAAATCTGAGGTGCTACCGTATTTACTCTTTGTATTGGGACAATGGGGGCAAAGTGTCTTGCCCAAGGACACAACGCGGTTGCCGCAGGTGGGATTTGAACTAAGGACCTCTCAGCTTGCACCTCTACCAACTGAGCCACCGCGCCCCCCAACTCAGCTGATATTAAACTAACCAAATAATAACCTCTTTATTTATTAATCAACAACAAATAATTACAATAATTCTCAAATCTGTTACAGTTTCTTGACAGTTTAAATTACAGTCACTGTTTGTTATTTTTCCTCCTAAAGGTTGATAGTTCATTGATTGAATTGACCTTTAACCCTCTCAGAAGTATACAAAGTTTTGCATGAAGAAAATTCACAAAATAAACAGCTGCGCCATGAGCGCATGATATGCCCGTTATTAATTACAAGATAGAACCACACAATATGAGTATACATGTGTACTTGTCAGGTTACATATACTTGCAACCAAAAAATCAAGAAAATTGCTGAAAGTCCAACATGTGGAAAATTGCCTATATTTTGATGAATAAAGTCCCATAACTCTGGAATGACAAATCGGACAGTGACACAAATCAAAAGGGAGATTCCTTCTATCAACATATACTTGCAACCAAAAAATCATGAAAATTGCTCTAAGCATTTTCAAGTTATTGTTCGACATGTGAAAAATAAAGTCCCATAACTCTGGAATGACTAATCGAATGGCGACACCAACCGAAAGGGAGCTTCCTTCCATCAACATAAACCACCTACCAAAAAATCGTGAAAATCTCTTGAAGCGTTCTCGAGTTACCATACGACGTGTAAAAATCAACAATTTTCTAAGTAATAAAGTCCCATAACTCTGGAATGACTAATTGAACGGTGACACTAAACGAAAGGGAGCTTCCCTCCATCGATATACACCACCTACCCAAAAATCACGAAAATCTCTCAAAGCGTTCTCGAGTTATCGTACGACGTGTAAAAAATCAACAATTTTCTAAGTAATAAAGTCCCATAACTCTGGAATGACTACTCGAACAGCGACACTAAACGAAAGGTAGCTTCCCTCCATCGATATACACCACCTACCCAAAAATCACGAAAATCTCTCAAAGCGTTCTTGAGTTATCGTACAACGTGTGACCGGACAGACAGACGAACAGCGGTATACCATAATACGACCCATTTTTTCAAAACGGGCGTATAAAAACAGAGTGAATTACAAATAGCTCAAGAGGGACTGTAGGATTAAATTTTTAAGGAATCTCCTCACAAACACAAAATAAATTCAACTAATTAGGTAATGTTCCAATAAGACTGAAATCCTCACCCTCTAATTGGATGATAGCTCACTTAGTTTTTTTTCTATGTGCTCAAGTGGCATACATTACCATCTGACGTCACCATGCAAAATATTTGAAAATTCGATAACAATAGTAGGAGATTCAGAGTGCATTCTGCCTATAAAATCATATTTTTCGAGGCCAGTGATCATTCGATGTATGTATACTCACAACCCACATATAATTTCATAATTTGAACTGAGATGGAGTAACGTCAACCTTTATCTAAGTTATTGATTTGCTGTTGTCCAGTGACATTGTGGGGCACACAAGAGGTTTTTTTTACTAAATTTATTATTGTTACAGTTGCCTTGTTTATTCAAGTTGCCTTGTTCATTTCACGATGTGGATTTTGGGCTATGTGTAGGGTCTTATTGGCACATATATGTTATTGTAATGAACTGATGGTAACATGGTCTGAGGTTTGCGGCTTGGTTCATATGTTCAACCTTGATGCTTCATGGCTCGGGTTGAACACAAGTGCCGAGCCTAAAACCTTAGACCATGTCACCATTTGATGATCTCTCGTCACCTTTTGATGATCCCTCGTCACCTTTTGATGATCTCTCGTCACCTTTTGATGATCCCTCGTCACCTTTTGATGATCTCTCGTCACCTTTTGATGATCCCTCGTCACCTTTTGATGATCCCTCTCAGGAACTCATGGTTCAAAGGGTTAAGTCTAATTGATTCTAGATCTTAAGTGAGACAGAGTACAATTATGATGTTAACCCTTTACCCAACACAGACGATAGCAAAATTTATTATTTTAATATTTGTTTTTTCAAATTTTTCAAAAAATTTCAGCGAAACCATATCATGTGACCCTTCATTTGAACAAACTCGGTGAACTTGTTCCAATGAGGGGTCACATGACATGGTTGGGTTGAAATTTTTTTAAATATATATTTTTTTAAACAAATTGATTTGTAAATTATTTGGGCGGATGCGGCTGATTTGTTAGGTAAAGAGTTAACAGTTTCTTTCATAATATCCAGCTTGAGGAAAAGTAATTCTTGAGTCCACTCTAGGACTTGAGTGACACTTAGTTATTTTCAAATTCTAGAACCCTGGGATCAAAGAAGGCTTGTGGGGGGGGGGGGGGGGGTGGTCGTGAGGATGGAGATGTCTTAAACAGACATATAATATGTTTTTTCAGCTTGTCGCAGCATTTGGGGTTGATATATACCACTTTGGCGATATACCTTTTTTTTCAAAATCAATCGCTATGACTGAAAATTTTGAATTTGTTACAAGTTATAGCTTATGAATCCTAGCATCACCCTGGATGAGTTTATCTGCACTTTACTGCCCCAATGGAGGGGGAAATGTTTTATGTAAGTTAGCTGTGTAAAGGGGTATTACACATAACAGTGATCTGTATTAAGCTTGCTGTTGAGCTGAGCTGTATACCATGATAGTGCATCCAGCAAAGCATGATCTATCACCCTTACTGCCGAGCTGAAGAAAGGGGGATCGGGCCAATATTCATGCAGCAAGAAAAAAGCATTAACTGGGATGATGCAATTTAAAAGCAGAATTCCTCACCTCTTCCATGCCCTAAACCATTCTACCTTCCACTTGTGAAGAAAAATGAAATTTTCTCCAGCTGGTATTTCATCTAGATTCAGCTAGACTTATAGTATTTTATTGGGAGACAAATAATAACAATTTTATCTTATACTCACCAAAGCTCCATTGTCACTATCATCGGACAAAACTCTTTTCTTTGTTCTTCTAAAATTTTCAAACTGGAAAATCCTTGCATAATCTGATGGGAGGTTCTCTTTTGGATCCCATGGAGAGGTTCTAAAGCTCTTCAAACCACGATACCTGAAAGTGAGTAACATCAATCAAGAACACCTGTGGTATTTGAGTAGGTACAGTGGAGCCCACTTAATTGGATATCTCTTAATTGTATATCCCTGTTAATTGAATACAATTTTCAAACACAAAACCATTTACCATATCTTCAGTACAAATTTGACCTGTTAATTGCATATGGGTTGTAGAGTAAACTCCTGTTAATTGTATATAAATTTTTGTAATATGTCGAAAACATTACTGTGACACACACCAAATTCCCCTTATTTTTCAACCTTTTTGGCCTCACTACATCCAATACAGGCATTTATGCTATTATATCTTGTTTGACAGAGCTCTATGAGCTCTGTCAAACAAGATATAATAGAATAAATGTTCAGTTTACCTCCAGAACACAGGAAACTGACCAAATCCCTGTTAATTGTATACTCCTGTTAATTGAATAATTTTCACTGGCAAAATGGAAATTCCTTTAAGAGGATTCTACTGCACCAGAATTATCTCAAGAGTGACTGAAAGGAAATCGAAAACCACAAAAAAAAAATTACAAAAATTTCCTTGCAGTCACAAATATGATAAATACAGATTACCACAACAGTCAATTGATCTGTGTTGTTGTATTCCATCAAGTTGATGAGATGAGATCAGCCAGATCAAACGAGATGCCACAGGCGTCAAGTTTGATCTGGCCGATCTCATCTTGTCAACGAGACAGAATACAACACAGATCAATTGACTGTTGTAGTAATTTGTTTATTATATGACAATTAGTATTTTAAACTGATCACAACACCTGAAATATCAAATACAACAAGAATTATATTAGCCAAATAACCATTAACAATTTATGGAATTGGGGAATTCCAAATGTGTAGTAATATCGAACGCTCGTTTCGAACATGAAACGTGAAAGTCAGACATGAATTTCAATCGGAATCCCTTTCAATAACACAGATTCTCCTACGTTTTGTTGAGTTCACGTCCTGAAAATAGTTAATTGTTATTTTGCAATTGTTCAAAAATTGTTCAACACAGCATTTTCAAATAGATCTTGACTGGAATGTTTGTCAACGGAGTTTAATGAGAAGATGCAATCTATATTTGTCACTTGGCAACAGGCCTTGAGTATGTTCGATTTGCTATAATATTGTAACCGATTCTCATTTCTCTTCCAATCACTTGCCGTGAAACGTGCAGACTGCGCAACTGTTTTTATTGAATTCTGTAACTGGTCATAGAACAGCAGTGTTTTCTCATACAGTACAGTAGAATCCTCTTAACTGAATATCCATTTTGCCAGTGAAAATTAGTCAATTAACAGGAGTATACAATTAACAGGGATTTGGTCAGTTTCCTGTGTTCTGGAGGTAAACTGAGCATTTATTCTATTATATCTTGTTTGACAGAGCTCAGAGAGCTCTGTCAAACAAGATATAATAGAATAAGTGTCTGTATTGGATGTAGTGAGGCCAAAAAGGTTGATAAATAAGGGGAATTTGGTGCATGTCACAGTAATTTTTTCGACATATTACAAAAATTTATATACAATTAACAGGAGTTTACTCTACAACCCATATGCAATTAACAGATCAAATTTGTACTGAAGGTATGCTAAATGGTTTTGTGTTTGAAAATTATATTCAATTAACAGGGATATACAATTAAGAGATATCCAATTAAGTGGGCTCCACTGTATTAATAAACGACTCAAGATTGAGCGTACACATTACGGAATTCCCTGATGTATTTGTGGAATTTACCAATTTATTTTTATAGGTCACTGGTAGAAATAGTCCATTCACTTGCGCCTCATTTGAGACAGGCATGATAACGATTTGGAAAAATTGACACTCTTGTTTTCCGGAGAGCTGGATTTGATGACCAAACTACAGTGGTATTGAGGGGCTTTTTGTGGTAGTCATGTAATAAACTCTGGTGCAGTGGAGTCCACTTAATTGGATATCTCTTAATTGTATATCCCTGTTAATTGAATATAATTTTCAAACACAAAACCATTTACCAAACCTTCAGTACAAATTTGCTTTGTTAATTGCATATGGGTTGTAGAGTAAACTCCTGTTAATTGTATATAAATTTTTGTAATATGTCGAAAACATTACTGTGACACACACCAAATTCCCCTTATTTTTCAACCTTTTTGGCCTCACTACATCCAATACAGGCATTTATTCTATTATATCTTGTTTGACTTGACAGAGCTCTATGAGCTCTGTCAAACAAGATATAATAGAATAAATGCTCAGTTTACCTCCAGAACACAGGAAACTGACCAAATCCCTGTTAATTGTATACTCCTGTTAATTGAATAATTTTCACTGGCAAAATGGATATTCAATTAAGAGGATTATACTGTACCTACTTAAAAACAGTATGCATTGTTTTTATTGTATATGTAGCAATGTTGTTTTAATTGCCATTAAAATATGTTTTAACTGCAATTAGCCCTTTTCCTAATGAATCAACACGACAGAATATTACGCACTGAGAGCCCTTTCCAACAGCGTACCATATAAAAGCATAACATCAGCTTCTTCAGAATCTTCAGAAGTGAACTGGGATATCTAGGGGTCAAGAAGATCAAACTTAGAACTAAAATGGTCAAAAAATAATCTGAAGCCTCATAGAATCTAATTTAAAGTTGATAAAATTATTGTAAAACTTACTTCTGAAATCGAACTTTAGCATGGGTATTCATTGGTGTATCAACTTCATCAGGAAACATAACATGCGTTCTCTCTTCTTTAATTTTCTCTAACCTGCAGAAATAATAAGATCCATTGAAGGTATATCAGATCAATAAGTAGAGTTTGGATGTTTAACCTTTTGCCTAACATAAAAAGCAGACGACACTTTCAAACAAAATTCCTTTTTTTTATTAATTTTTTGTCTCTAAAACATAGGTTATAAACCCTCATTGGAACGAGTTCGTTCCAATGAGGGGTCATAACCTATGTTTTTGAGACAAAAAATGAAAAAAATAATGAAAATTGGCGATTTTTGTGAATAGCTCTGGCCGTTTTTGACCATTACGTTGGGTAAAGGTTAAAAATAATTCCGAACTTTTTAATAACAGTCACATATGACATATAAGCAGACGTAAGAACATGACCTACATGAAACAGAACTATGTTATTACCTTGGAACCAAAAAAGACTATTTTCAGTAACAGTGATTGGGTGCGCAGCATCTCAGTGGTTACATCATTGGACTTCAAACTGGAAGGTCCACCACAGTTTGATCCCCACCAGAGATAACTGCATTGTGTCCTTGGACAATGCACTTAATCCTGATTGCCCCCATGTGGGAATACAGTGGCACTACATACTATGGTGTACTGTACATCAATGGGGCACTTGTCTTCAACAAATGCTAACCCTGCTTGTGCTGAGTTAGCACATTGGGGAGTCTGACAGTTGATTGCCACTGCTCAGTGGTTCTCTCCAGTATCCTCCACCTCTAAGACTGTCCGACACTAAGTGACTCTAGCTGTAAAAAGAGATGTCAAACTCCAATTAACCCTTTACCTGACGTAATGGCCAAAACCGCCAGCACTATTCTCATAAATCGCTACTTAATTTTCATCATTTTTTTATTTTTTGTCTCTAAAACATAGGTTATGACCCCTCATTGGAACGAGCTCATCGAGCTCGTTCCAATGAGGGGTCATAACCTATGTTTTTGAAACAAAAAATGAAAATAATAGTTATTCAAGAATTTTTTTTGCAAGTGTCGTCTGCTTTTCATGTTAGGTAAAGAGTTAAAAAAAAAAAAAAGTAACAGTGATTATGACCAATTAATGACAAACATGAAAATTGATATGGTTCTCATTTCAAATGTCTTCAGACCCAGTGAGCTTGGTGGTCATGTGTTAAAAAGAACTAAAGTTATTGCCAGGAAACTTATTTTTGATAAAGTTCTTTTGTAATAGTAGTTAAAGATGGGCAATATACTTAACAAGAGTCCCCAAGGGGCCTTAATCGCTCACTAGCCAAAGTGGTTCAAAGAAGTATTTGGGGTCACATTCAGTTAGACATGGTTCATCGACACTACAAAGGAATGAAGTCATGCAAGGCAAATTTTATGGAAAAACACTAACGGATGGATTTGAACAAACCTGAACTGAACATGCCCCCCTGCCACCCCACCCTGCTCATAGAGCCCAAATATTAAGCCAAGGACTCAAACTGAACAAACTTGAATCTAATCCCCCTTGAGATGTTATATACCAAATAGGAAAGAATTCTGACTGGTGGATATGAGGAAGGTTTTTAAAAAATCACCTCACATTGCACTAAGTTAAACTTTGGGCTCAAATAGCGAGCCAAAATATTAATCCAGGGTCCCGATTTGAACAAACTTGAATCTGATCCACCCACCTAGAGATGTTGTATACCAAATATGAAAGGATTCTGAGTGGTGGATCTGAAGAAGAAGATTTTAAAAGAAATTCCCTCATATTGCACTTAGTTAAAATTCAGGCTCCCATAGGTAGCATAACCCTCCCCCCCCCCCCCCCCCCCCACCAAATTTTTTTTCGAATTTTAGTCAAAAATGTCTAAGTCCGAACCTGACCCAGGAACCCGATTTGAACAAACTTGAATCTGACCCCTCCTAGAGATGATGTATACCAAATGTTAAAGGATTCTGACTAGTGGATCTGAAGAAGATTTTTAAAGAAATTTTCTCATATTGCACTAAGTTAACTTTGGGCTCCAATAGAGAGCCCAAATCTTAACCCAGGGACTTGATTTGAACAAACTTGAAACTGCCTCCCCCCCCCCCCCCCCCCCCCCCTCCACACCAGAGATGTTGTATTACAAATATGAAAAGATTCTGACTGGTGGATCTGAAGAAGATTTTTTTTAATTTTTGAAAAAAGTTATGTGTGCTTTCAGAGTTGTGCCCCTTCTGGTACCCTCTGTGGGCGCAGCAAGTTCATTTCTACATACTTGAATTGACATATGATAAGGAACATGCACACCAAATTTGGTTCAATTTGGTCCAGTAGTTTGTGAGGAGAAGTCGATAATGTAAAGTTCACGACAGACGACGGATGGCAAGTGATAAGCTAAGCTCTCTGTGGTGAGCTAAAAAATGAACCAATACCAATATCATGGGGATACCGAAATAAAAGTGCCAATGACACTGTAGCTTAACTTGACTGTGTGTTGTGTTTGATGAAAAGGATAATGTTCAATGTTTATGAAAGGATTATGAAATAAGACAAGAATTGTGATAATTGGGAAAATGTTAATTTCTGTTCCCTGTATGCTATGTTTTCAATAAAAATAATATGAGGTGTAGACTGTACAAAAGAATTGAGGGGTGGGTTAACGTGTTAATGTATGTGGCCCTCACAGTTAATGTATGTCAACGAAAGTTACCAAGTTACAGTGAAATTATTCCAAAACAAGTCATCCTATCAAGTTACAATGAAATCCCTTCATAAATACGGCCTGTAGACTGTGCTAAAGGTTTTCGGGCTTCGGGCCTGTGTAGCCATCACGGTTGACCGATCACAACCAAAAGGGGATGTCCTCATCTAGACATTATACTGAGCCATCTTACCAAGTTACAATGAAATCCCTTCATAAATATGACCTGTAGTCTGTGCTAAAGTTTTTCAGGTTTTGGCAACAGTCATGGTTGAATGATCGTGACCAAGAGGGGATGTTCTCATCTGAGCATTATCTGGAGTCATCCTACCAAGTTACAATGAAATCCCTCCATAAATATGACCTATAGACTGTGCTAAAGGTCTTCAGATTTTCAGCGTTGGCAGACGTCACAGCTGAATGATTGCAACCAAAAGGGGACGTTCTCATCTAGACATTATCTGGAGTCATCATACCAAGTTACGATGAAATACTTTCATAAATATGACCTGTTATATATTTATTTATTGGTGTTTAAGGGCACATATTTCTGCACAATGGGTAACCATGACCGTGACAGTTTTACAGGTGGAGAAAGCCGGAATACCTGGAGAGAACCACCGAGCAATGACGAGCAACTGTCAGCTCCCAACAGGTTGAAGACATGTGCACCATCGACGTGCAGTACGCCTTAGTACACGGCATCATCGTGCCCCCATGTAGGCAACCGGGATAAAGTGCCTTGCCCAAGGACACAACGCCGGTCGTCCTGGACAGGAAGGGGGATTAAATATTTATTGATTGGAATATCTATAACTGGGCAGGAAAGAATACCTGTACATTTTTGTAACTGGAACACATCATACTGTCTACATGTAAATTTCCACAAAAAGTGGGTAAACAAAGAGTCCATAACAGTGTAAATTCCAAACAGAATTAGACTGGTGGTCTGAGAGCTTGGATCACAATTTGACACAAAAATACCACTTTTATGACAACAGTACCGCAGTGAGAAGATACGTGCTTACATTCTTCTATCTTCATCTATGTCCATTTCATCATCATATTTAGCCGTATCCATGTTGTCTGTCACTGTAATCTACAATGTAATTATACATGTTTTATTTTAAGGTTTCCAATGAAATATCATTATCAGTGAGAGAAATATTGTTTCTCCATTGGTCAAAGATATGAAGATTATAAGAGTACTGTGATCGTAAAAGCAGTCTGTACTTCCTACACAATTCTCACAAATGAATTTAAATTGTTTTACAATAATTTGGTGAGAATTTAATAAGCTCAGCACTATAGTGCAATACCTTCGATAAAAGTTCAGTTTTATTGAATTTTCACGGGCAACAATCAGAATAATTTGACATTAAACAGAATTGCAGTGAAACTGATATTCTATATCTCCCACCAGGGAGATATCAAATTTTACAACATTTTCTTGATAATTTACAGCTGTGCATATAATAGAAGTCATCAGGACACATTCACACCATACACCAGTGGATCTAGGTTTTAAATATAAAATATTACAAATTAAATACAGTGGAGCGCACTTATTGGATACCTTTTAATTGAATAACCCTGTTAATTTAATATAATTTTCAAACACAAAACCATTTACCAATCCTTCAGTACAAACTTCATCTGTTAATTGCATATGGGTTGCAGAGTAAACTCCTGTTAATTGTATATAAATTTTTGTAATATGTCGAAAAAATTACTGTGACACACACCAAATTCCTCTTATTTATCAACCTTTTTGGCCTCACTACATCCAATACAGGCATTTATTCTATTATATCTTGTTTGACAGAGCTCTATGAGCTCTGTCAAACAAGATATAATAGAATAAATGCTCAGTTTACCCTCAGAACACAGGAAACTGACCAAATCCCTGTTAATTGTATTCTCCTGTTATATGACTTGTGAATTGCATATGGGTTATAAGTCAACGCCTGTTAATTGAATAAAACATCTTGAAATATGTCGAGAAATTATTCTGACAGCCACCAAATTCCCCTTGTTTATAGACCTGTTTGGCCTCAGTACATCGAATACAGGCATTTAATCTACAGTACATGGAGAGTGGATTGTAGTTAAATCACCCATGGAGTGGAGTTATAACCCAAACTATCACTTCCAAATTTGTACATATGGACAAAAAACACAAGCAATGTTTCAGCTAATGGACCTCCGGGTTCAACCCGGTGGTCCATTGGCTGGAACTTTGCTTGTGCTTGTTGTGCTTTGCAACAAATCTGCAATTATTGCTTGGGTGGAATCTCCACTCTGTGGGTGATTTAGTGATAATACACTTTCCTTGTACTATTTATTTATTTATTGGTGTTCAAGGTCACATACTTATGCACAATGGCTAATCGTGACCATGACAGTTTTACAGGTGGAGGAAGCCAGAGTACCCGGAGAGAACCACCGAGCATCGACAAGCAACCGTCAGCTCCTCAACATTCTAACTCTGTTCAAGCTCTGCTCAAGCAGGGTTACAGCGGTTGAAGACGTGTGCACCATCGATGTGCAGTACGCCTTAGTACACGGCATCATTGTGCCCCCATGTAGACAACCGGGATAAAGTGCCTTGCTCAAGGACGCAACGTGGGTAGTCCAGGACAGAGATCGAACTCTGGACCTCTAGCACAGAAGTCCAACAGTCTACTACTGATCCACCGCGTCCCCGTTGTTTTCAATAAAATCGCCATCTGATGACACTGCCAAGATAGGATTCACGCCTCTCCAGTAATCTATATGCGATAGGTATAATCATGACTTTTTGTTATGGGCAAACTGAATTAACAGTTTATCCATTTAATCCGATCCTTATCTAAAAATTTCTTTGTTAGGCCCCACAAAGTAGATCTTGTTTCTCAGGTCATCTTTTGTAAAATTGCATCTGGGCGGGCATTTTTTAATTTTATTTTTGTAATAATATCTTTGCCATCAAAAGTTCATGATCTAGGTTTGTTTTATGTTTAGACCTCATAATCTACATGGGTGGCGGTATACTTTGTCCCTTGAGTGCAAGAAGGCTTTGCAGTGCTAAAGCATCACAAACCCTTGTCATACTTCAGGGACAAAATTATTAGTTTTATTAACTTGGGTAAAATATCAGACATAAACCATTTAATTTTAATTTTTTTAAGTTTGGATGGATTATAAAAAAGAGAGCTTGCGGCAGCCAAAATGACCATGAGGGAGGGCGTGAGAAACAGATTTTCAACTTTTTTTAGGCCTCACATGTTCTTTTTTTTTATCTTGCTGTTTAATAAACTTTTTTTTATAATCCTTCTGGAAGATAATAAATTATTTGCTACTCGTTTATTTGGAGTGAAAAAACTGAGTAAATTATAATTATAAAATTATTTTGTAAACGTTAATAATAGACTTCCAGTGTACAAAATGGACAACAGAAACACATATCACCCTAAAAATATTTGTTCGTTTCGAGCGAATGAGTCTTCACACTCCAATTCTGAGTAAAAATATCTGGAGTGGACGAGTGCATAGCCGCCCCATCGGAATCAGATCCGCAGCGGCTCTGCATAAACCTGTCAGTCTCATGAATTCTCTCGCTGTTACTACATCTGAGTGAAGACAAAAGCAAGCGTAACAACTGACTAATTTCGCTCTGGTTAATGGCAGACAAACGAGATTGTTGTGCGTCTCGAAGCTCATTCCCAGGTGGGTGAATGACTTGGACGGCACTAGATCTGACTTCTTTTCGTTTACTATGAAACTGAGACGTTGGAGCAATTGAAGCGGACTCTGAACATTGTTCTGAAACCAAGTAAGCCGATGTTACCACAGACGAATGAGCTCGGAAATGAGTCATTACCGAGTTCATTATTCGAGTAAAGGCCCAGGGTGCTAGATTCAGACCAACGCACATTGCTCAGAACTGATGAATGACTCCTAGGACAGCGAAGCGAAGATACTTTCTGAACGCTGGATGTACCATGACGTGAAAGTACACATCCTCGAGATCTATGCTCGCAGCATAATTGTTCACTCAAATGCTCGCTCTGACCGATCGGATGGTCTCAATATAAAATTTCGGAGCCACGATCAGCTTGTTTATCCAGCTCAGATCTATAACTGGACGAAACAAGCCGTCTGGTTTTGGAACCAGGAACAGGTGACTGTAGAAACCTGGAGATTCCTGGTTTGCTATGACGTCTATAGCGTTCTTGTCCAGAAGAGATTGAACTTCTGATAGAAGCGAATCTCTCTTTTGAACGTTTAACGGAAGCTGAGTCCAACGTGGACTTCGAGTTAACAGAGGTTTTTTCTTGAAGGACAGTTTTAGACCTTTGGAAATAACCCCTTGCACCCATGGGTCGTCCATAATTGACAACTAATTGGTTAAGAATCTTGACAGCCTTCCGCCCACTGGAACACAATAGAGGTTTAGACCATCATCTCCTGGCCCTGCGAGGCTTGCGCGAGGAGAAACCACGTCCTCCACGACCCGCACCTCGCCCAGTCGACCTAGGGGCGTCTGACTGGTTATCTTGGCCAGCATTACGACCCCTACCTGAGTCGCTACTCTGATGGTCTCCAGAGTAAGACGTAGAGGCTTTCTTTGATCCTCTATAGGAACTTCCCTTGGACGAATTCGCCCCAGAAGTGCCTGCCTTACTCCTCTCTGCTGAGTCTGACTTTTTCAAAGCGGATTTAAAAGCAGAGAATCCGAAGCTTTCTTAGTAATCTGATCACAGATTATAGAAAGCTTACCGTCGAAGAGAAGCTCTCCTCAGACCGAAGCGACTGGAAGAGAGTTTTTCACCTTATTATCCACTCTTGTGGATGCAGCCAGGGCAGCATCACGCCTGACTAACTCCAGATTGCCACTGAAAGGGCGGAGTTATACGTAGAATATGCTATGGCCCTCGAAAGAACTCTCAAGGAAGTTTTGAACATCCTGGAATTCTTTTCCTTCGAGATGTAATGATAACGCTCTGGTAAGGTGATCTGCGTAAGATAATGCGTCTAAACTGATTCTGTTAGACGAGATAGTCGTCACCAGCGTACTGGAATAAATCGACATACACGCCGGCAGCCGGCAACAACAACTCCAAGTTGTCTGCCTGGTCGTCTAAACGCAGAGGAACTCTCGGCACGCCCTGTCCTGCCGTTTCAAATCTATTTCTATGATTGATGAAAGGCAGCTGTAGAGCATGAGACGATAAGAAACCGGATTTGCCAGTCTTGGAGGATAGCTTGAATATTGCGTCATTAAGAAGTTCAAATGTCCGCGTGACATTTCTGGACTGAGTCGGAAAGTCAGGCGCAATGTCCCTATTCCGGCCGAATAAATCTGTGTCCAGTGACGTTTTCAGTTTCTTATCAGGTAACGCAGAATTTTGGTCCGGAGAAACAACTTCTAAAAGGTGTTGCCGGATGAAATCTACGTCCAGCTTAAGTTGTTCAGAAAGGGAAAATTTCAGCTCCGCTGATTCCCTTTCACCATCCGACTGGACCACATGAGAATCTCGGTCGTCCCTTTCTGACTCTACAGGGGAGCAAACCGACCCAGCTTCCACAGACAGTTTCTTTTCTGAAAAAGTTTCTGATGGCTGCTGGGATGCTGCGATGAATTGAACTATCTGTGATAGCAAGTCCGTCACGGAGGCCTGTGGAGCCGCGGTCTTACGTAATTTAGCCGCTGGAAGCTCCTGGGACGTTAATTCCTGCATACTTCTTATATGCGAACGTCCCGACTGGAAAGGCCTTGTGTCCTTGGCTAGCGGATGGCGTGACCTGATCGACGTGGAATCCCTGGTCTGCGAAGCAGGCTGGATATCTGCGGTCACATAGCCAAGGTGCGGTCGTGTGTACTGACCTGAGGATGAGGAAGCCAATAGACAAGCCGCGTCAGACTGTCTATGCGATGAAGCGTCCCAAGCAGGAGGTGTGGACATATGCTCCGACTAACGAACGTTACATACAACAACATCTGGGCCCAGATGTTGTTGTAAGAGAGAGGGGGCCTCTCTCGCTCGTGGTCCGAGTAGACCTGAACGAGCTAGCTACCAGACTGACTGGCTTCCTCCGTTCCATCCTCCGATCCGTCGTTGCCGGGTGTGCGTGATCCGAGATTATAGTGCTCGCAACACCCCTTCTCTCCTGGACCGCAACGGACGAACCCGGTGTCACAACCATTTCGTGAATGATTGCTTCACCGGGGGAGCTATCAGGCGACAAGTGACCATCGATCCTACTAGGGACCTCTTAGGCACTTGCCGCATTTCTTTGAGCACTTTGCCGCTAGCTCTTTATTGCGACGACGGAAGCACACTTTTGAAGACATCACGGAAACATCACCCTGTTCTTGTTCCTCTGAAAAAGAGACTGAAAAAACTAGAGTGACCCTCTGGAGAGAGGACCGGCATGCACCTCTCACCACTAACAATATACCGTGACACACGTCTCCAATGTTTGTCATCCGAATTGGCACACACTGAGCAAGAATTAGTGCGAGTACACAGACTACAGCAAATACAATGAACATGAGAATCAGAGAAAGACTTCCTTGTTAACAATTGAACAATATTCTTTCATTTTGAAAAAATATTAAAGTCATCGTACTCGCACCAACCCTTGAAAACAAAGATACATAATAATAATAATCCATTACAAACATTTTGAAAATTAATTCAAAAGAAAAAATTTTTTCGAAAAAATTTCAAGATGAGCCCAAGTTCCCAATGGGAATGATGAGCCCAAATGGATCCCAAAAAAGCCTAAGTGTCCACAAAAACTTTAAAACATGTCTAAAAATTAATGTTACACTTACAGACAATATTAATGTATCTGGCTATGAGCAGAACTAATAGAAGACAAGGAATTACTGTCAGAAGTAACCGTTGTCAACATAAACAAAAGTGAATAAAAACTGGAAACAAGACTCCAGGCACTGAAAATATGGCCCGAAATCAGTAACCAATTTTAACACTATCTGATGTAAAACAGAGGCTTCCTGAGAAGAAACTGCAGCACATTGGAGGGTAGATGCATGACTGAAACACCTAACCACCCTAGGGTGAGGACGTAACCATGGGGAAAAACAGAATAAACATTCTGTTACCAAGCCAAAACTCCCAAGAAATTTCAGTAAAAAAAATTACAAAAATTATGCCAAAAGCATGGGAGAATAGCAAGGGGGTATAAAGGAAAGGGAGAGAGGAAACACTGAACAAACAGAGTGGAAATTTCATAACAAGAATGTAATCATCAGGCCCATGCCCCAAAATTAGGGAACATGGAATAATTTTGCATAAAAATTATAAGTTACAGCCCTGAACACATCCTTCCACTGTTTCTTCCTCTCATCCTCTTATTTCATCCTTAGATCCACCATTTCTTTCATGATTTTGTGTCTGGCATCATTTTAACTGAGATTATAAGCACAGATATCAGGGAGATGTTACTGATTGAAGGGCCAAACAAAGAATGAGGATTTGGCTCCAATTTCGGACTTCCTTGACACTGCGCATGCACAGTAGATAAAAGTATGGAGGACCACAAATGACATCTATTTTTTTTTATTTTGATGCAAATTTTGGGGATTGGGGGAACAAAATTTGTGTTTGGCACTAGAATTTAGGATTTAGTACCAGCAGCTAAGTCTGGATCATTGGTACAGTATAAAAAATTGGTATTTTTAACAGAATCTCACTATTAAAATCAATAAATTTTACTCTTTAAGCCATTTAAAAATTAAAATCTCACTATTTTTGCTCAGAAATCTCACTACCGTATTTACTCTATGTATTGGGACACTCTATGATTTGGGACACTCATTTTTTCCAGAAAACTATATTTTTTTTATGCTCCAAAGTTTGGGACATTCAGGAGATTTGTTTCCAGTTTGCCTGTCGCCAGTCGCGGACGACACTCATAAAAAAAATTCTTGGGTAACTAAAAATTTTCATTTTTTGCTTCCAAAACATAGCTTATGATCCCTCATTGGAACGAGCGCAATACACTCGTTCCAATGAGGGATCATAAGCTATGTTTTGGAAGTAAAAAATGAAAATATAAAAAAAAATTGGACGGCGATTTTCATATATAGTGATGGAAAACGAATAGTGTTGTGCGGTTTTATTTTTCTTGTTTGGGTTCGGTTCGGTTATTTAAAAAAAACTTGGTTTATAGGTCGGTTTTCGGTTTTTTATAGTAAGACATCTGCAGTTTCCAACAGAAACTATGTAGTATTGATATAATGCCCGTACTGTCATATTTTCAATGCTCATTTAATTGGCATTGACTAACATTTGTGCTAAGTGTATAAATGGCAGGCATTATCAAAACAAAATAATATAAAAGAAAATAAAATGTAACAGTGTTCGTAGAATGTTAAAAAATTTATAGTAATTTATATATTTTTTATACTTACCAATGACCCAGACATAGCTGGTGCTAACTCTTAAAATATAGGGCCAAACACAAATTTTTGCCCCCCAATCCCCAAAATTTGCATCTAAAACTAAAGAAAACATGTCCTGAAAGGCCCTCCACACCTCGCCCCCACTGCGCATGCGCAGTGTCAAGGACGTTCCGAAATTGGCGCCATTTATCATTCTAATAACCAGTGCCTGGTAAGCGCTATGTACTCAGCGGGGAGGCAAGAGTTCCCAACTCCTGGGAGGGCCATCCCCGTCTGGGTCATTGGTAAGTATAAAAAATATATAAATTACTATAAATTTTTTAACATTTTTATACTGTACCAATGACCCAGACATAGCTGAATAGTAAAAAGGCTGGAGGGCCAAGGACATAGAGCAAAATGGAATACGCTCAATAAAATAAAATAGAGTCATCCCCTGTAGGGAAAAGAAGTAATAGGCCTTACATGTATCTTTCTTATTTATGATAAATTAGAAAGATACAACACCTTCCAAAAATTGAGCTTCATACATCCATGTACTCTATTAATATCCAATAATCCTTATACTAATAATTTTTAAAGTAAGCCAATAATAAAGTAAGTCTAGAGAATAGAGACTCTTATACTCTTAAAAGTGTGTGAGAATTGCATAATCATGTCCGTTGACATATGCAATATTCAAAAGCTATACTTTAAAAACTAAGACTTGAATGAATTTTATAAACTTAAACTTCTCACTAAACAACCATCCCAATAACAGCTCAGAATTACTAACTCCGGAGGAGGTATCCCCTTGTTTTCATAGTAAAAACAGGTGACCCAAGGGAACACCCTCCCCCCCCCCTTTTTCTTGCCCTGGGTCAAATAGCCCAGAGCGAAGAGGGCAGCCGAACGGAGACACTGCCAAAACAGACAGCCTACCTAGCTATAGTAGCAACTGTTAAGTGAATGACATTCTGAGCAGTAGATAATAGACCTAACAATAGAGGCCTCCAGAAATGGACTCGATATTTCTGAGATAAAATTCATGAATGGATGGCTGAGCGCAATGAGCAGCCTTCAAAAATCTAAAATAGCAACACTATTAATGTAAGCCCAAGAAGTAGAAGAACTCTTACTTCATGAGCCGAAATCTTAAGCACAACTGCTAAGCCAATGATATACCATAAGCAGTACGCTAGTTAATAGAATCCATTAACAATAAAATGGAGCGTAACGTCCTTCTACTAGACATCAAAGACAGAAGAAGCTTACGCCCTTGTAATAAACAGATATCTGTTTATAAATACATAAACTGTACCCGGAAAGAGTAAAGGCCTATGCCCATACGAAGACGGAAGGACTTTAAAATAATAGGTTCCGGATAATGGGAGCCTAATTCTTATGCAACAATCCAACCTAAATAGTAACGGAAGTATTGATTCCGAAACTATGAAAGTGAAAATCATCCATCGATAGTGCATGAAACTCACTGACTCTACAGTAAAAGAGAAACCAACAGAATTACTGTCTAAAAGGTCAGAATTTGAAAACTACTGTTTCCAGAGGCTCAAATGATTACTTAGCTAAATAAGAACCGAAGTTAAAATCCGTATAGGAATTTAATCTAAAGATTCTAAGTCTATTTATCAAAAAGTTACTAACTGACTTAGATAAAGAGACAAAAGACTCAATTGTAAACTATCGTAGAGTGCATAGGTATGAGGTACATAAACCTATAACCTAAATAACAACAGGCTGCAGTAGATCTTGTGAAACAAGTATACTAAAAACTAGCAATGCGTAGTATGGAGGGATCAACCATATGAACAAAATGATCCCTACACCACGACGGAAGAGCCTCCACTTTAGTCGCATAGAATAGCGAAGAAGAGGATCTCCTATAGTAAGAAATCGCGTCCAAAGCTCGTCCAGTACAGTGCTTACAATGCAATACGGACCACACAACGGAATACATGAAGGTTGCGACCTTGCTGGTTGTGATAAAGATGACACGATTTACCCAGTGAAAAAAGATCCTCACATAGAGGAAGATTTCACGTTAAGATCCACAGTAGACAAGAGAGTAAATTACTCATGATCTCTGTGAAGATAGAGATGCTATCAACAGAAATGTATTGTGGTTGTTTATCTTAGCAATACCTGCTAAAACAACAGCGCCGGAGGATACGCGTATCCTATCATTCCGTCCTATAGATCAATAGAGCGTTAGCAGTTTTAGCTCAGAGATCTGGACAAGCTAACACATACGTCTGCAATTGATAAGCAAGCTGTGTCATAAATAAAACATCATTGGGCGCTCCCATAGATAGCAAATCTGATAAAATACTTGTTTGTTGAGAGTCCATTCTGACAGCAACAAGCGACCCGTAAGAGAACGGGAGTGCGATAAAACAATCAGACGACCCAGAATATGACGGACCAAAACTGAACTTGGTGAACTATAACCAACAGACGGATTCTTTCCATTAAATTGAATAACGGAAACGAAAGAGTGCCTCCCTGGTTCCGGAGATAAAGCAAGCCTAAAAAACATTATTCCGCGGAAGTTAAACTGATAGCTAAAAGACTGCGGAACCCAAAGACCCTGGCACTTCGAATCCGTAGGGATCAGTATATATCCCAATCTGTTTGACTGGCAACCGTCATAACAGCCACACTAGGGTCCGGCAACTGCGGCGGCACTCTCTGAGTCAACCACCGAATGTTTGCCCCAGTCTGAATCTCTTGTAACACTATATAGACAAGAGAATGTATAATCAAGCAATTCATGGATTGCCGGAAAGTTGCCGTCGAAGAGAAGCTCCTCCGAGAACGAAGCGACTCTGAGAGAGTTCTTAACCTACTATCCACGCGTGGATGTAGCTAGGGCTGCAACACGTCTAACCAACTCCAATCAGCCACTGAAGGGCGGAGTTATACGTGAACAAACTACTGCCCTCAAAAGAAATTACATTGAGAATAATATCCCGTAAATCTTTTCTTGAAGACGTAATGATAACGCCTCAGTAAGGCGGATTACGTACAATAAAGCGTCTAAGTTAAGTCTACTATACATAATGTCGTTCCCAACATTGAAATTGGAAAAGACATAAACGGCGAAAAAGAATATATGCAGTCTTTAATCACACCGTCTAGACGCATATGAACTCTCGGTATGCCCTGCTCTGCCAAAATAAACTATATGTAAAAAAGATAAAATGGCAGAAATGAGCCACGCGGACAAGAAACTAAACTATCATGCTTAGTAGCAGGCTTGTATATATATATATATATATAGCGTCGAAAAATAAAACACATGTTGTAATGACAATATTGGACTGCGTCGGTAAGTCAGGGACAAAGTCCCTGTACCGATCGAAAAATCCGAGTCCAATGACGCTATAAGTCTCTTATCCAAGATCGCAGCAATGAAGTCCGAAAAATAATCACTGGAAGAAATGCCAGAAGATATAAAAGGCATCTTCCGATACAACTAAAGGGAAAACTCGAAATCTTTCGAATCCCTTTCGCCATCCTGTCGGACCCTATAAAGCGTTCGGTCGTCCGTAGCTTGATGCAACCGCGGACCGCACCGACCCAGCGCCGTCGGATAATTCCTGATTCGACCGAGAAACCGTCAATTGCTGGGATGCTGCGAAACAACTGTGCTAACTCGGATAGCACGTCCGTCACTGAGGCCTGAGGAGCAGCGGTCTTACGATGCATTGCCGCAGGAAGCTCCGAGATCGTTACCCCCGTGCATACTTCCAATATGCGAGCGAACGGAGTGTATAGGCCTCGTGTCCCTTGGCTACCGGATGGCGCGACCTATTCGCTGTGGAATCACTGAATGCCGAAACTGATCGGATACTCGAGGCCACGTAGCCAATGTGCGGTCGTGTGCCCTGCTGTGAGGATGAGGAAGCATTAAAGACAGTCTCTCGGACTGTCAATATAACGGAGCGTCCCGAGCAACGGACATATGCTCCGAATGTAAAATATCTGAACCACAACATGCGGTCCCCTATGTTGTTGGCTTCCTCCGATCTGTCCTCAATCTGCCGTCACTGGGTGAGTACTAAAGTAATTAAAGTACTCGCATCACCCAAATCTCCTTCCTAGACCGCAACAGACGAACCCGGCAGCCGAACCATTCGATGAATGTACGCTACACCGGGTGAGCTAGCGAATGTCACTCCGTAAGCGATAGACATATTCCATGAGCACTTATTGCCGCTAACTCTTCAATAACTATGACGACAGAGGCACACTTTTGAAAGACATCTCCATAACTCTTCGAACAAGAAACCAGAAATGCTTGGATAGCAAGCATAAAATAATAATATATATAGCGTCGTTCAATAATTCGAAAGTTTGTGTGACATTATTGGACTATGTCGGAACTTGAGGGACGATGTCCCTGAACCGAACCAAAAATTTCTAAGTCCACCGACGCTATCAGTTTCTTATCCGGCATCGCAGCATATGTTGTTCCGAAAGGGAAAGCTTGAAATCCACCGAATCCCTTTCGGTATCCCGTCGGACCGGATGAAACTTTCGGACGTCCGTACCCGCTTCTGCGGAGCGTCCCGACCCAGCATCGTCGGATAAAATATATGCGACAGATTCAGTTGATGCTGGGATGCTGCGATAAACTGTGCTATTAAGGAAAGCACGTCCGTTCCCGAGGCCTGTGCAGTAGCGGACTTACGATGCATTGCCGCTGGAAGCTCCGTGTACGTTGACTCCCGCACACTTCCTATGCGAACGTCCGGAGTCTGCAGGCCTCGAGTCCCCGGCTACCGACCCAGCGCTGTCGGATAATTCTCGATCCGACACCGTTACTGTCGGCTGCTGGGATGCTGCGATAAGCTGTGCTATGTGCACAAGAATGTCCGGCGTCGAGACCTGCGGAGGCGCAGTCTATCGGTGCTTCGCCGAGGGCAGCTCCGCATCAGATGGCTCCCGCATACTTCCTATGCGAACGTCCGGAGTCCATCGGTCTCGAATCCCTGGCTGCCGGATGGTGTGACCTGGTCGCCGAAGAATCCTTGATCGGCGAAGCTGGTAATATATCGGCGGTCACGCAGCCAAGGTGCGGTCGTGTGCGCTGACGAGAAGAGGAAGCCTTAGCAGTCTCAGCGGACTGCCTATACAACGGAGCGTCCCGAGCGACGGACGTATGCTCCGCTAACGACACATTTGTACCACAACATCTGGGGCCAGATGTTGTTGAACGAGAGAGGGGCCTCTCTCGCTTGCCGTCCGGATGGACCGGAACGAGCTATGAACCGGACTAAAAGGCTTCCTCCGTTCTCCCTCCGATCCGCCGTCACTGGGTGTGCATTAAGTTAATTTTATAGTGCTCGCATCACCCCAAAATTCCTTCTAGACCGCAACGGACGAACCCGGCTGCCGAACCATTCGGTGAATGGACGCTACACCGGGCGAGCTAGCGGACGTCAAAGGCCGTCGAACCTACTAGGGTCCTCTTAGGCAATTGGCGTATTACATGAGCACTTTTCCGCTAGCCCTTCATTAATTGTGACGACGGAGGCACACTGTTGGAAGACATCACAGATACATCACCCTAATCTTGATCGTCTGAAATAGAAATTGATAAAGTAGAGTGACCCTGCGGGGAAAGGACCGGAGTGTCCAAATCCCCAACAACATACCGTGACATACGCTTCCCATATTGTCAACGAAATCATACGATAGAGAACAGGAGTTAATGCGAGTACACTGACCACATATAGAATGATAATAAGGTCAGAGGAAGACTTCCTCTTAAAACAATTGATCAATATCCTTTCAAAGTGAAAAGAAAACAAGTCCTGGTACTCGCACTAACCCCTGGCAATCAAAATGCATAATAATAATATGATCCATTAATATAGAAAAAATAATTGAAATCAAAATATTTTGAAAAAATATTTTTTCAGAACAGCCCAAGTTTCTGAAAAGTAACGTTGAGCCCCAATGGATCCCAAGCCTAAGTGTGGACAAAAATTTTAAAAATATTTTAAACAATTTATTCAACACTTACGAACAATAATAATGTATCTAGTTATGATTAAAATAACATAAAGATATTATTATTTAGAAATCCCCCCCTCACACAGAGGGCTGTTGTAAATGTAAACAATGAGTGTAAAAACACTAAAATAAGACTCCAGGCACCCAGGCCCGAAATCAGTTACCAAAAATACACCATCTGATGCAAAACAGAGACTTCCAGGGAAGAAACTGCAGAACATCAGATGGTAGATGCAGAACACAACGCCTAACCACCCGTAGGTGAAGACGTAAACATGGGGAAAGAACAGAATTCATTCTGTTATTAAGCTAAAACTCCCAAGAAATTTTAGTAATAATAATTACAGAAACTATGCCAAAAGCATGGGAGAATAGCAAGGGGGACTTAAAGGACAGGGAGAGAGGAAAAACACTTGAAAAAACAGTGTAACTAAATAATCAGAATGACAACAAAATGGCTGCTGCCTTGAAAATAGGTAACTTAACATAATTTCATTAAAAAATTTTAAGTTACAGCCCTGATAATATTCTGTCACACATTCTTTTCCTCTCCTCCTTTTCTATCCTCCTTAGAATCACCATTTCACTAATATTTATGTGTCTGGCATCATTTAAACTGAGATTTAAAAGCACAAAGATCAGTCAGATGTTAACTGATGAAGGGCCAAACTTAGAATGATAAATGGCGCCAATTTCGGAACGTCCTTGACACTGCGCATGCGCAGTGGGGGCGAGGTGTGGAGGGCCTTTCAGGACATGTTTTCTTTAGTTTTAGATGCAAATTTTGGGGATTGGGGGGCAAAAATTTGTGTTTGGCCCTATATTTTAAGAGTTAGCACCAGCTATGTCTGGGTCATTGGTACAGTATAAAAATATCACCACTCACCAATTCTAGGCACATGCCCCCCCCCCCCCCCCCACACCTCTGGTCTTTAAGTTCAGGCATAGAGAGTCTATGATGAATTGATATTAACACATGGGTGTGAAAAGAGCTAATTCACAATTTCCCAGCGCTCTGGTCAGTGCTCACTCCTAGGTGGGCCCTGGACAGCCTAACAAAATGACCCTACCAGGCATTGCAAATAATAACAAGCGTTGCCAAGTGGGTCACCTAGACACCCATCCTAACATATTTGACAATGAACTGATGTATGCACTCTTTTCAATACCCCCCCCCCCCCCCCCCCTCACACACACACAGTGGTGACTAGTGCCACCACCTGCCCTAGTAAAATAATTAGCAATCATTTCATGTCAGCCTGGAATGGGAAAGTCATATTGTTTGTAGCTGGGTGGGCTTCAAAACGAACCACTTTACCAAATACCTATTGTCTCCCCCCCCCCCCCCCCCTCCCACCTCGTGCACGCAATAGTTTTAGCTCAACGGAAATGATTTCATAAATTCACTGGTGTACTGTTATATATTGTAGCTTTTTTGCGTTTGCCTCTTGCCATTCCAATTTCTATTTCTACTGCTGATTTGTTCCTTTGGTTGGCCCCCTTAAAGTAAGTTGTTTGGGAATGCAACCGTGGCACGTTGGCAGCAATATAACGGAACGCAGCTTTATCCCGTGGATATGGACGGTTCGGTCTTGGGACGTTTCGGCATCGGGACGTTTCGGTTCAAGACGTTTTGGCCTTCATATATTGAACTAAATAGAATAAGAACTTGCAGTTTCGCGTTTTAGTGGGCCGAAGCCTTCAAGACAAATCGTCTCGGGTCGGAACGTCCCAAAACTGAATTGCAGTTCCCAGATAAGCACATCAAGGGAGGCAACAGACAACATCTGATGCACGTGGTGGGGCAATCCGTGACAAATGTTATTTTTGAATACGACAATGAAATATCAAGACCTTTTTCTGATATGATATTATTCCCTGTCCAACAGATTGTAGATAAGTAATTTTAATTAAACTGATTGACTATGTCATATAAACCTGTTCAAAAACGAAGCCAATTGCGCAAGGTATTTCCTGTAATCAGTGAAATGTAGGCGTGTTGGCTGTCTGTTTTGACCTTCTCACAGAAAACGCAACCCATTTTTACGTCAACGATTTGTGATTGACAACTTGTCATACATAATTCTCGAGTGATCTGGACATGCTGCAGTGGCCTCTTTGCACCCAGAATGTGGCGTGCGTTGACGACACTGTTATTTCTGGACAAAGCTTGACATTTCAGACATTGTTAGTGCAAACTGAATGAAGAAAACATCTCTTCCCGACATTTTAGGAAAAAAACGAAACCGTACTCATTTACCAGTTACATGGTTTCGGTTTCGGTTTTCAAGCAAAACCGAAACCGACTTATGAAACCGGTTAACCGTACAACACTAAAAACGAATCACACACAACTTTATTCAGCATCAAATCAAGATCAGGCTGTGTTCTTTCCCCATTTTCTAAGAATTGGGACACCTGTGAAAATAATTATTTTTAGCTGTCCCAATACATAGAGTAAATACGGTATTTCACAATTCATCAGCTTAACATGTTTGGACGACACTTGCAAACACAATTCTTGAATAACTAATTTTTTTCATTAAATGGCAATTTTTGTGAATAGCACTGGCTGGTTTTGGTCGTTACATTGGGTAAAGGGTTAAGTACTATTCATGGAATTTGCCAACGATTTTCAAGGACTACGAGGACTGTACAAATTGGACAAATGATCATTTCATTCAATAGTCAGTCGCCTCTGAAACAGACAAGTTAACTCTCCTGGAATGCCCGGGAAATTCCCGGAATTTCAATGTAGTTCCCGGTATCCCGGACGGGAATCAGTTTTGGACCAAAAATCCTGGAAAACAACAGTCAAATATTTCATTCCCTTTGTAACTAATGTAAAATGTTCGGAGTCAAATCACTTGCCTTTCAAACTCTGGTAAAAACTCACGAAGCAGTAAAATATGGACTTAAGTTAAATTTATTTAAGAAAAGGGTATTTTATGATATATATTTCAACTGTGTTCATGTTTATTTCTGGGTTTTTTCTTCGGAGACTTGTGATCAGTGTGCGAGTGTCGAAGTGAAAATAGGTGACTTACTTTCCAAAAATTGGAACCTCCACCTTCATTTAAATGTAGTTTTTGGAAAATAAAATATATGAAAAGGAATTAAATAATATATATTTATTTATTCCTTCATAGAATAGCATTAATTCTCACCCCTTTTCCAAAATCAAAACATAAACAACAACTATTTAACACAGTTTAAAAATAGGTTAAAGTCGCTTAGGATGCCCCCAAAATTATGACTGCATATTTAAACACAATGGACTTATTTTCTAACACTACATTTATTCTGTTGTGCTGACTACAGAACTGTTAACTGTACAAATGTTCTTGAAGTAACTGAACATGTAGGACATCCTTTCTTGTCAACATTTCCAGACTTGGGAAATTATTAGCTAATTAGACTTTGATAAGAGCAAACCACAGGTGGAGGTGCTCTGTGGAACAGTGTGGATGGGTGGTGGTAGGTGGTGTGTGAGTGTATGTGGGGAGGGGGGGGGGGGGGGGCTCATGAAGAAGAGGATCCTGGGGGGGAGGGGGGGTTAAATCAACAGTTATTTTATGATTTTGTAACATAGCATAAATGCATCAGCATAGTTGACAACTAGTTCTGGATATAACCTGGTGTTAATAGTGGTCCATGAGCTGAAAATTCACAAGTTTTTTCTTCTATTTTGTCTCCGCGCGAACTTTTCCCTGAAATCCATCCCATTTCCCTGAAAGTTAAAAAATTTATAGTAATTTATATATTTTTTATACTTACCAATGACCCAGACTTAGCTGGTGCTAACTCCAACAAAACCAGGGCCAAACACAAATTTTGCCCCCCAATCCCCAAAATTTGCATCCAAAACAAAAAGAAATCATGTCCTAAAGGACCTCCATAGTACGCCTCTACTGCGCATGCGCAGTGACGCAGTCGTCCCGAAATTGGCGCCAATTATCATTCTTACTGGCAGTGCCTGGTCAGCGCTATGTACTCAGCGGGGAGGCAAGAGTTCCCAACTCAGGGAGGGCCATCCCCGTCTGGGTCATTGGTAAGTATAAAAAATATATAAATTACTATAAATTTTTTAACATTTTTATACTGTACCAATGACCCAGACTTAGCTGAATAGTAAACAGGCTGGAGGGCCTAGGACATAGAGGAAAATCCAATAAGCTCAATTATATAATAAAGAGGTAACCCCTTAAGGAGAAAAGGAGTATTAGGCTTTACATGTATCTTTCTTATTTAATATTAAATTAGAAAGATACACTACCCTTAATAATTGAGCACAATAACATTCATGTTCTCTATTAACATCCAGTATAACCCTTATACTAATTATTTTTAAAGCAAGCCAATAAATAAAGTAGTCCAGAGAATTGAGACTCTTTATAATCATTTAAAAGTGTCCGAGTATTGTATATTAAAGCCCGTTTGACACTTGACATATACAAATGCTTCACACCGAGCTACACTTTAAAAATAAGACATGAATGAAATTAAACATTAATATTACACTTTAAAACCATCCCGGAAGCGACTCAGAAATACTGTCTTGGAGGAGGCATTCCCTTGCTTTTCACTATAAAGCAGGTGACCTAAGGGAACACCCGCCCCCCCCCCCCCCCCCCCCTTCCCCTTGCCCTGGGTCAAATAGCCCAGAGCGAAGAGGGCAGCCGGACGGAGTCACTGCCGGAACAGAAAGCCTGCATAACTATAGTTGCAACTGTTTAGTGGACGACATTCTGAGCAACAGATAACGGACCTAAACAATGCAGGTCTCCAGAAATGGACTCAATATTTCTGAGATAAAAATTAGTAAATGTGGATGGCTGAGACCAATAAGCAGCCTTCATTAAATCTGTAATAGCAACACTATTAGCATAAGCCCAGGAAGTAGAAAGAGCTCTTACTTCATGAGCAGAAATCTTAAGCACAGACTGCTGAGAAGAAGATAAATCTTCATAAGCAGTACGGATAGTTAACTGAATCCATCTAGCAATAGAATGGACTGAAATGTCCTTTCTATTAGGCATCAAAGACAGAAAGAAACGTTTCCGTCCCTTTCTGATGAACTGAGATCTCTGTTTATAGATACGTAGTGCTCTAACAGGACAGAGTAAAGGCCTACGCCCGTCTGAAGACGGAAAAGCCTTAATAACAATAGGTTCCGGATATTTATTAGGAGCCTGATTCTTAGCTAAAAAACCCACATTAGTAGTGAAGGTGATAGTGTTCCCAACACTACGATAATGAGAATCATCCACCGATAGTGCATGAAGCTCACTGACTCTTCTGGCAGAAGAGAAAGCTAAGAGAAAAGCTGTCTTATAAGATAAGAATTTGAAATCTACTGTCCCAAGAGGTTCAAATGGCTTTTCCTTCAATTTAAGGAGAACCCAAGCTAAATTCCACTTAGGAATTAATCTAAGAGTTCTGGGTCTATTTATCGAAAAGTTTCTAACCAATTTCGATAAAGAGACATTAGATCCAATTTGTAAACTATCATGATGTGCATAGGTATCAGATAACATAGATCTATAACCCTTTATAGTAACAGGCTGCAGTTTGATTTCGTCAAACAAGTATACTAGAAAGTTTGCAATGTCTGGTATAGAGGGATCAAATATATCTACAGAATGATCCCTACACCAACGACGGAAAACCTTCCACTTAGCCGCATAGTTTAGCGAAGAGGAGGTCCTCCTACAGTTAGAAATCGCGTCCACTGCTCGTCCTGTAAAGTGCTTGCCATGCAAGAAGGACCGCACAACGGAAAAACGTGAAGGTTGAGACCTTGCGGGTTGTGATGGAGTTGGCGCGATTTCCCCTGCGAAAGAAGATCCTCTCGTGGAGGAAGCTTCCGCGGTAGGTCCCACAACAGACACCTGAGTAGATTTATCCACGGTCTCTGTGGCGACAGAGATGCTACCAACAGAATCTTGCATTGAGATTGTTTTATCTTTAGCAATACTTGTTGAATTAACGGCGCTGGAGGATACGCATATCCTATCATTCCGTCCCAAGGGATCGACAGAGCGTCTACTGCAAAAGCTCTTGGATCCGGACACGGGGACACATACGTCTGCAACTGATTGTTGAGATGTGTCGCAAATAAGTCTATCATTGGCCGTTCCCATTGGTAGCAAATCTGATTGAATACTTGTTTGTTGAGAGTCCACTCCGACGGCAACAAGCGACCCTTTCGTGAAAGGGAGTCTGCTAGCACATTCAGACGACCCGGTATGTGACGGACCGAAAGAAGAACGTGATGTTCCAACGCAAACAGAAGGATTCTTTCCGTTAGATTGAACAACGGAACTGAATGAGTGCCTCCCTGATTCCGTATATACGCCACTACTGTCGTATTGTCGGATAGGATTTGGACATGAGCATCGTGAATAATGTCCATCCAGTGACGTAACGCAAGCCAAATTGACATCATTTCCTTGATGTTTATGTGCTTGCACAGGAATTGCGGATCCCAAAGACCCTGGCATCTCGAATCCGTTGGGATTAATGATGCACCCCAACCTGTTTGACTGGAATCCGTCATAATGGTAAAACTCGGATCCGGCAACTGCAGCGGAACTCCTTGAGTTAACCACTGAATGTTTGCCCAAGTCTGAATCTCTTGTTTCACTTGATCTGACAAGAGAACGTCTACATCGAGCGAATGAATTTTCACACTCCAATTCTGAGTCAGGAAAATTTGAAGAGGACGTGTGCGTAGCCGCCCCATCGGAATGAGATCCGCGGCGGCTCCGCACAGACCTATCAGTCTCATAAATTCTCTCGCCGTGACTTTGTCTGCATGCAGACAATAGCGAGCGTAACAACTGACTAATTTCGCTCTGGTTAACGGCAGACGAACGAGATTGTTGTGCGTCTCGAAGCTCATTCCCAGATGAGTGAATGACTTGGACGGCACCAGATCCGACTTCTCCTCGTTTACTATTAAACCGAGACGTCGGAGCAATAGAAGAAGATTCTGAACATCGTTCTGAAGCGTTAACTCGTTGCCGTACCTCTGAAGAATGTCGTCCAGGTAGGCCGACGTTACCGCAGACGAATGAGCTCGGAAGTAGATCATTACCGAGTTCATTACCCGAGTGAAAGCCCAGGGTGCTAGATTCAATCCGAAGCACATGGCCCGGAACTGATACACCACTCCTAGGACTGCGAAGCGTAGATACTTTCGGAATGTCGGATGTACCATGACGTGAAAGTACGCATCTTTGAGATCTATGCTCGTTGCATAATCGTTCACCCGAATACTCACTCTGACCGATCGAATCGTCTCCATATAAAACTTCGGAGCGACGATCAGCTTGTTTATCCAGCTCAAATCTATGACTGGACGGAACGAGCCGTCTGGTTTCGGAACCAGAAACAGATGGCTGTAGAATCCCAGCGATTCCTGGTTTTCTACGACCTCTACCGCGTTCTTCATTAAAAGAGACTGCACCTCTGATAACAGAGCGTCTCTTTTCTGTGGATTTGACGGAAGATGAGTCCACTTTGGACTTCGAGTTAATGGAGGCTTTCGTTTGAAGGATATCTTTAGACCTTCCGAAGTCACTCCTCTCACCCACGGGTCGTCCGTAATCGACGCCCACTCTTGTGAAAAACTCGACAACCTTCCGCCAACCGGAACGCGATAGAGGTTTAAGCCATCACCTCCTGGACCTGCGAGGCCTGCGGTAGGAGAAACCACGTCTTCCACGACCCGCACCTCGCCTCGTCGACCTCGGGGCGTCCGACCGATTGTCCCGGCCTGAAGGACGTCCCGAACGAGAGTCGCTATCCTGACGGTCTCTCGAATAAGACCAAGAGGACGCACCGGAACCTCTATAGGAACCTCTCTTGGGCGCATTAGACCCAGAAGTGCCCGCCTTATTCGTGTCTGCTGTATCCGACCTTTTAGGAGCGGATCTGAACAACAGAGAATCATTAGCTTTCTTTTTAATATTATCATAAATAGCGGAAAGCTTGCCGTCAAAGAGAAGTTCTCCTGAGACCGAAGCGACTCTAAGAGAGTTCTTCACCTTAGAATCCACTAGTGTGGATGTAGCCAGGGCTGCGTCACGTCTAACCAACTCCAGATTTGCCACTGAAAGGGCGGAGTTACACGTGGAATAAGCTACTGCCCTTGAAAGAAGTCTTAAAGAGGATTGTATATCCTGAAACTCTTCCCCTTGAAGGCGCAGTGATAACGCCTTAGTAAGGTGATCTGCGTAAGATAAGGCATCTAAATTGGCTCTGTTAGACGCAATAGCTGTTTCCAACACCGCGGTTGGAATAGAAGCTGACGACGGTAATGATAGCTCTAAGTCTTCCGCCTCGTCGTCCATACGCAGAGGAACTCTCGGTATACACTGTCCTGCCGTGTCGAATTTATTCCTTGCATTAATGAAAGGCAGGTTGAGAGTATTTGCGGACAAGAAACCTGCTTTCCCCGTCCTGGAAGCAAGTTTAAATATAGCGTCGTTCAATAATTCAAATGTTCTTGCAACATTATTGGACTGCGACGGAAACTCGGGAGCGATGTCCCTGAACCGCTCAAAAAATTCAGAGTCCAATGACGCTATAATTCTCTTGTCCGGAAGCGCAGCAGTCTGGCCCGACGGAACAACTTGAGGGAGAAAGTGCCGGATGAAGTCCACGGCAGCTTTATGTTGTTCCGAAAGGGATAGCTCCAATTCATCCGTATCCCTTTCACCATCCGGTCGGACCTCCCGATGTTCCCGGTCGTCCGCCCCCGATGCTTCGGCGGAGCGTACCGACCCAGCGCCGTCGGATAATTCTTGATCCGACACCGTTTCTGTCGGCTGCTGGGATGCTGCAATAAGCTGTGCTATCTGCACTAGAATGTCCGACGTCGAGACCTGCGGAGGCGCGGTCTTTCGCTGCTTCGCCGAGGGCAGCTCCGCATCAGATGGCTCCCGCATACTTTTCCTATGCGAACGTCCGGAGTCCATCGGTCTTGAATCCCTGGCTGCCGGATGGTGTGACCTGGTCGCCGAAGAATCCTTCATCGGCGAAGCTGGCAAAATATCGGAGGTCACGCAGCCAAGGTGCGGTCGTGTGCGCCGACGAGAAGAGGAAGCCTTAACAGTCTCTGCGGACTGCTTATACAACGGAGCGTCCCGAGCGACGGACGTATGCTCCGCTAAAGACACATTTTGTACCACAACATCTGGTCCCAGATGTTGTTGTACGAGAGAGGGGCCTCTCTCGCTCGCGGCCCGGCTGGACCTGGACGAGCTAGGAACCGGACTAAAAGGCTTCCTCCGTTCTCGTTTACTATCCGCCGTCACTGGGTGTGCATCTATTATGTTTATAGTGCTCGCATCACCCAAAATTTCCTCTTGGACCGCATCGGACGAACCCGGCTGCCGAACCATTCGGTGAATGGACGCTACACCGGGCGAGCTAGCGGACGACATTTGTCTAATCTCCATGAGCACTTTTGCCGCTAGCTCTGAATTCATTTGTGACGACGGACGCACACTTGAAGAAGATAACATGGAAACATCACCCTGTTCTGGTTCCTCTGAAATAGAAACTGAGAGAGTAGAGTGACCTTGTGGAGAAAGAGCCGGCATCGCTCTTTCTCCAGAAACAACATATCGTGACACACGTTTCCAATGTTTCTCATCCCAATGTTCACATATAGGACAGGGATTAATGCGAGAACACTGACTACAATTAATACAATGATCATGAAAGTCAGAGGAAGATTTCTTCCTATTACAATTTAAACAATGTCCCTTCATTGTGAAAGAACAACAATAAGTCCTAGTTACTCGCAAAAACCCCTGACACAAAGATACATAATAACATGATCCATTAATAAATGAAAAAACAATTGCAAAACAAAATAATTTTGAAAAAATATTTTTTCAGAGAAGCCCAAGTTGCTGAAAAGTAACGTTGAGCCCCGATGGATCCGATGGCAAAGTGTGGTCAAAAATTTTAAATTTATATAAAATAATTAATGAGACACTTTCGGATAATATAAATGTATCTTATAATGAGATAAACTACCACAAAGGCAAACAGCCCCCCTCAAAAAAGGCTGTTGCCAATGAAAACAAACAGTGTAAACACACTAGAAAACATGACTCCAGGCACTGAAAAAACTGGCCCGGAATCAGTCATCAATTACACTCTATCTGATGCAAAACAGAGACTCCCAGGGGAGAATCTGCAGAACATCAGATGGAAGATGCAGAACACAAACGTTATACACCCATGGGTGAAAACGTAACTATGGGGAAAATAACAGAAAACATTCTGTAACCAAGCAACTCTCCCAGGAAATTTTAGAAATGAAACTTCTCAAAAATATGCCAAAAGCATGGGAGAATTGCAAGGGGGGACTTTAGAAGGCTAGGGGAGAGGAAACACTGAATAAGCAGTGCAACAATTAGCAAGAATGACAACAAGAGGGCCATGCCTCGAAAATAGGCAACTTAACATAATTTCAACAAAAAATTTTAAGTACAGCCCTGATTATTTTTTGCCACTTCTTTTTTCCTCTCCTCCTTCTATCCTCCTTAGAATCACATTTCCTCCAAAAATTACGTGTCTGGCATCCTTTAAACTGAGATTTACAAGCACAAAGATCAGTGAGATGTTGACTGATGAAGGGCCAAACAGAGAATGATAATTGGCGCCAATTTCGGGACGACTGCGTCACTGCGCATGCGCAGTAGAGGCGTACTATGGAGGTCCTTTAGGACATGATTTCTTTTTGTTTTGGATGCAAATTTTGGGGATTGGGGTGCAAAATTTGTGTTTGGCCCTGGTTTTGTTGGAGTTAGCACCAGCTAAGTCTGGGTCATTGGTACAGTATAAAAATATCACCCTCAGGCTCCCTGAAAAATTATTCTGGAGGTTAACATGTCTGCTCTAAAGAGACTAAATTTTCATTCGCCTACCTTCCTAGATCTTTCACAGATATCTTTATGTGAATTTCTATTTTAGTCATTTTTTAATTCTTCCAGACCATTATCTACATTGTAATGATAATAAAACCACTGTTATGAGGACATGAGGATGAGATGCTGTGATGTAACAAACTGCTGGAAATAGCTCTCTGAGACCTTTCAACAGTGTATTATATCACAAGCTTATTACAGTAGAACCTGTCTTGAGAGACCACCCTTGGGGCCACACAAAAGTGGTCTCTCAAGACAGGTGGTCTCTCATAACAGGTTTCAGGTTTTCTCAATTCAGTGAATAACCAACCACAAAATTCAGAAATGAAGAAGAATGGATTCTTGTAATTACTTTGTAGTTCTTTTTTATGAAGTTTTTGTAACAAATTGAAAAGGACAGTTATAAAAATTATAAAAATAAATTAGTGTTGAAAATCTTCATTGAAGATTTTCAACAC
The DNA here is from genome assembly GCA_031216915.1 of Pictodentalium vernedei. Lineage (NCBI taxonomy): Eukaryota > Metazoa > Mollusca > Scaphopoda > Dentaliida > Dentaliidae > Pictodentalium > Pictodentalium vernedei. The sequence goes on from CM062296.1 coordinate 41,134,683, forward strand.
TAATTTATTTTTATAATTTTTATAACAGTCCATTTCAATTTGTTACAAAAAAATTTTCCACACAAATTTATTTTTATTCCTATCTGTGACATTTCAGGTATGTATGAAATTGTTTATTCAGCAATAATCCTAATCTTTTCAATGGGGTCTTATAAAAACATCTCAATCTTTAATGAGTTAGCAATTGAAACCCAATTAAGACCTTTTAATACTTTTAATTATGTTAGTATAACCAAAATGGATTTTCCAATTCCAGAACAGGTAAAAAGTTTTTGTCATGGTTTCAGTCTTCCAAGGGGTTGTCTCTCAAGACAGGTCCATTTTGGCATAAAAATACAAGTTGGTACCAGGTCACAGTGGTCTCTCAAGACAGGTGATCTCTCAAGACAGGTGGTCTCCCATAGCAGGTCCATTATAGAGTAAAACCAATTGGTGCCTGGTAGATGTGGTCTCTCAAGACAGGTGGTCTCTCAAGACAGTGGTCTGTCAAGACAGGTTTTACTGTATCAGATTTCAGACAGAAAATCACGAAATAAAATGCAGTGGTCTAGAATCTACACACCAGACTGAGGCGAGGTATTTTGAAACCTTTTGTCTCAAAAGTTGTAAGCAAACTGAATTTAAGTACTTTTCAAGGGAGGTGGTACAAAATCAAGTACTTTTCAAGGGAGGTGGTACAAAATCAAGTATTTTTCAAGGGAGGTGGTACAAAATCAAGTACTTTTCAAGGGAGGTGGTACAAAATCAAGTACTTTTCAACGGAGGTGGTACAAAATCAAGTACTTTTCAAGGATAGAAGCAAATTTAAGCAGAATTTGAACTTTTGTCGGAGACAAGCTTCACTCAGCAAGAATTTAGGTGGTATTCCACTCCTCTTAAACTATATTCATTGAACATGTAAATTACAGAAAAGGTGGCCGAGCAGTTTGTCATGTGTAATGTTAATTACATATATTAAAAATTTACTATATCATATTCCTCTTTGCCACCAGTATTTTCAGCCTCATCTGAATCTTCTTCATCTTTCAATGACATGCCTTCATTATCATCATCATCATCATCAGACTCAGAGTCACTGTCATCCTGTGAAAAACATTTGCAATAAGATAAGTCAAACATATTTTTTAACTTTATAGGCCTTATGCATTCACTGTGCTCCAAACAATGTCATTTTAAATTTCATACAGTTAAAACTAGAAGTCCTGTCACGAATAGTGCGCTTATCTAGGCTTAATTGCGCGTTGGAATTGCGCGCAGTTGTCATATCGAATGGCACCCAAAGCACGGCAGGTTCTCTTGGTTACTCATAGCAAACACATGCAATGTTTCTGCCAATGGACTGAAACATTGCTTGTACAGAATTTGATAGCTTTACTTGGGCCATAACGCGTACATTAACGCGCATATCAACGTGCTATTTGTGCGCATTTCATGACAGGACTTCTAGTTTTAACTGTAGTTATAAATACACCATAAACAATACAAACTGCTACAAATTCAACATCATGCAAGTACAAGTAGGTTTTCTTACAAGTGATCCACTTGCTTCAAAGCCAGACAAAATAGGTTATTGAAAATACAAAACACATGAAAAACACTCTTTCAAATTTGCTGTAATGAAAAATATGAGCCTTTGACGTAGGCTGTTGAAAATCCCCAGGAGAGACCTTTGCAAGTATCAAGGTTAATGGATTGTATTGTAAAATACATGAGAGAAAATGTCTTTTTTGTTTATCCTGCCACATATTTCAGCTGGAAGCAAATATCAGTGAAAACACAAAAATTGGAAATTTAATGTAATTACTATATTTAATTTATCTAACAATCATATAGATTTTGGACTGAAAACCACGAGAAACGGTACGTATCACATAATGTGTTCCAATTCCGTATCATATAGACAACCCTTTCTGATTCTGATTCATATAGATCCAACTTCCGGTAAACACTGTGCTATGACAAATAATATCATTATATGCATTGTTATTACGCACTAAAATATGAAATTCAAAACTTTGACCAATTCCAACCCAATTTAAACTGAATGAAAGTGTCAATGACACTGTAGCTCAACTTGTCAAGACAAAGACATGTACATGTATAGTATGTGACACAGCAATGGCAAACATCTAGGTAATGACCTGATAACAAAGGTACACATAAAGTATTGTAACGGTCTGTACATAAATACTGACCGTTGCCTGTAACAAATGTATAGGTAAAGTATTGTTAAGGTGGGTGACAGTCAGATGCTAAGCTAGAAAAAAATCTTTGAGTCCCAGAGTGGGTCTGACAGAACCCCAAAATATTTGTTCTCATAGCACAGTGATAACAAAGGCACACCAAAACACACTCGTTCCTGTCCCAAGGTGAAAACAAAGGTACCCAAGAAGTTTTGTGAAGATCAGTTCATAAATACGAGCTGTATAGAACTTGTGACAAAAAACTGATTGGACCTAATTTCGGTACAAAATGGTCACTGGCAGCAGTCTTGAATTTTGGACCGCACCCAGAAACACTCATTCACGTCCCAAGGTGATAACAAAGGTACCCAAGACATTTCGTGAAGATCAGTTCATAAATACAGATTCTAGCCCGAGCCGTATTGACATGTGTACTTACGGTGTGTAAGTCGCACTGAAAAAATCAAAGTTCATCTAATTTACATAATTTCTGCACGAGAAAAAAAACAATATTATATGTGATGGATCCCATGGTACTAAACATTCACACAAAAAATTATTCAAATCAGCGCTTTCATATGAAAGTTATGTACAAAAATCTGATTGCACCTAATTTTGTACAAAATGGCTGCCATCGGCCATCTTGAATTTTGGACGGGACCCCAAAACACTCGTTCTGGTGCTATCAAAGGAACCCAAGAAGTTTCGTAAAGATCGGTTCATAAATACGGCCTCCAGCCCGAGCCGTATTGGCATTTGCACTTACAGTGCTGAAAGTAACACCAAAAAACATCAAAATTAGTCTAATTTGCACAATTTACACACGAGAAAAAAACCTGTATTATATGTGATATATCCCATGGTACTAAACATTCATACAAAAAATTTTTCAAATCAGAGCTTTCATATGGAAGTTCTGTACAAAAAACAGATTTCTGCATCGTCGTAACAAAATGGCAGCTGGCAGCCATCTTGAATTTCGGACCGCACCCCAAAACACTCGTTCTCGTCCCACGGTCATAACAAAGGCACCCAAGAAGTTTCGTAAAGATCGGTTCATAAATACAGCCTCTAGCCCGAGCCGTATCCAATTGTTGACGTACGTACGAACAGATGGACAGACAGACGGACGGACGGACAGGCAGACGACGGGCCATGACAAAAGCTCAAATTTGGCTTCGCCAAAGTTGAGCTAAAAATGGGCTTTATGTAATGGGATTGTTAGATAAATGTATTATCATGACCAAATGCAGGTCCTGTAATTTGTATCAGATTCTCCGTCGTGTTTACAATCGGATCACAACTCGCCCGAACGAATCTCGACCTCGAATCTGATACAAATTACAGGACATTCACATGGTCATGATAATGTATATGTATCTACCCCTGGCCTAGACTAGCTAGCTAGCTCCATTTAGAGATTCAGGCCAAAAACTTAAATTTTAAACCCCCAAAACTGGAGGTTCTCACTTTGCCAGTAGGTATTGTTCTCATAAAAAGGTGTTAACCCTTTATCCAACGCAGGCGATATCAAAATTTATTATTTTAAATACCATTTTTTAAATTTTTAAAAAAATGTCAACAAAACCATATCATGTGACCCCTCATTGGAACGAGCTCAATCAGCTCGTTCCAATGAGGGGGTCATATGATATGGTTTGGTTGAAATATTTTGAAAAATGCAATTTTTTCAACTGCTCAATTTGCATATTACGCGGACGGATGCGGATGATTCATTAGGTAAAGGGTTAATAACTTAGACAATATAGATTTGAAGTATAGTCTGTATTATTTTTCTATGCACATTTTGCACTCATATACACGAAATGCCAATTAATACATAAATTTATTAATACATAACGTCCTTTCAATGCAATGCTAATTGAATTAAAAATTTTATAACTTTTTTTCATAACGCAATTCTGAATTTAACCAATGCATTCCATTTTTGACCGACGGAGTGATTCTGCACTGCTGAAATTTTAATTTTAGCCCTCATGTTAACAGATCTTTGTAATGATACTTTTGATTTGTGTTTGGAAGTTGATGACAACTAAGTAAGTGATCACATTTGTGATTGCCAGCTCATCACCAATTGTCGCCAATTCGTAGTAAACACTGCTAACAAATGGAGGACCAACGACTGTGAATATCCGTCATCATTACTAATACAGACTATAGCAGAGGTGTGAAAATTTCTAACTCCAGTCTGATGGCAAAGTGAGAATACACCCCTAAAACCCTCCAAGATTAAGCCAAATAATAAAAAAAAAACTGGAGTCCTGGTACTCTGTAGATTGACAACTGCACATGTGTGGATATCCAGGAAGTGGAGTCATATCCCTCCAATATCCATTCTTTTGTAATGCTTGCTAAGTGTTTATAGTTATATGAGAGAAGATATGAGTGGACAACTCACAGGAGGACATTTCATTCTCGGCCAGTTGTAGGTATAATAAATCTAGAAATTACCTTAAATTTCCAATATTTATAACCATTACCACTGGCCATGGCTAGCTGAATAATTAAGCATGCAGAATGAATACCTATACAGTAGAACCTGTCTTGAGAGACCGCCCTTTGGGCCACACAAGACAGGTTTTACTATAATGACAGAGAGCCAACAAGACTAAGAGTTGAGATGAAAGAAGGTATACGTAAGGCTTAAAAAAATTAAAAATCTGTTTCTCAGGCCCTCCCGCATGGTCCTTTTGGCTGCCGCATGCTCTCTTTTTATAAACAATTTAAACTTCAAAAAAAATAAAAATTAAATGGTTTATGTCTGATATTTTACCCAAGTTAAAAAAATTGATGAATTTATCCCTTGAGTGCAAGAAGGCTTTGCAATGCTTTAGCATTGCAAAGCCTTCTTGCAATCAAGGGATGAAATACACCACCACCCATGCTATTTTGTAGATTATGAGGCCTAAAACTTGAACCAAGAACATGAACTTTTGATGGCAAAGAAGAAATTACTGAAATAAAAAATAAAATAAAAAACCGCTCGCCCGCATGCAATTTCACAAATAATGGCCCGAGAAACAGAAGATCTACTTTGTGTGGCCTAAGTAATTCCAGGGTTACAGAATCTCTAGAAGAGATATAAAAATAGCGGTCTAGTAAATCTGTTAATATTAAATTAATAGCTATCAACAGATGTAGAGGTTATACAGGATACAACAGGCTTGGCAATTTCAGGAGAGCGATTTTTTAGCTCTCCTTACTGCCCTCGTGAAAGAATTAAGGAGAGCGAAAAATTGCCCTCCTAAATATTTTGGTCTGGGATGATTGAGATTACATGTATTATGCTCACATTAAATTTTTGTTGTAAAGCAAAAATGTAATTTAACTTCGAAGTCACATAACATCATGTAATTTCATTTTAAAAGTGGTTTAGTGGTAAAAGGTAATGGCTGCAACCATACCCAAACACAGTTGCAATCATTTGAAGCAAAATGGGTCACAGCAATATTTTTTTTTCTGTCAGTTTCAAGTTCAGCAACTGACATCACAGTTTGAGGGGTAATTATTCAAGGAATATTGACACTATATAAATATACTACCATTACTACTATCCTGTCACTTAAAGCACTTGCACCAGGATGTGACTGTAGATTCAAGCAGACCTGTTGTCCAAGAAAGTCATATGCCTACCACTACCACCTTCAACCCCCCCTTGGGGGGTTGAAGGTGGTAGTGGTAGGCGTATGACTTTCTTGGACAACAGGTCTGGGTACACACACAGGTCTTGTCAAGTGTGTGTTCGGTTGTTGAGTGCGACATCCAGATGTCTAAGAGATTTCGCTTTACCTTAGTAAAGTTAATAAAATCACTGATGTAGTCTGTTGGTTTCAGTTTCAATGAGTTCGTTCAACTGGATACTTAAAATGCTGTGTAAAGCTAATTGCTCTCCTAAGCTGATTGAGGAAAGCGATTTTTTGCCCTCCTGCATTTTTCAGAATGCCAGGCCTGATACTAGAATCCTAACTTGAAGTAATGTATATCACTTTTTTTATAAACCACACGTTTCCCTAAATGCTAATTTAGGCCAAGGTATATAAATGTGTCCAGAGGTAATCTAACTAGAGATGGTCTGTAGCCCACTATACTCCCACTGTGGCATACCGCCTATTGAGGGTGACTGAAAAGGGTCATTCAATTTTTCTAAGGAAAAAAAATCCAATATGCAGGGTCCGACATAAGCCGTAACCTATAGGTTAGGTTATGGGGGAGGTTACGTGTTTCTATAAACTGGAGGCCTATTATTAGGTTACGAGGAAACTGATTACCTTAATTATTTACCTTATATCTACACTACAGAAACCTACAGGTTACGGTATGCTAGGCACACCATAACCTATTTTAAGGTTACAGTGTATGAAGCTTATATCAGTCCCTGAATATGGACACCAGTCGGCCATCTTGAAACCGAGTGAGGAAACAAATTATGTCACGCACTTCCCCTCATCATGTTGATAATTTTTGTGAAGTTTCATGAAAATGTGGCTAAAACTGTGGAAGTAGTTCGCTCCACAAGTTTACATTAAAAAAAAATCCAATATGGCCACCAGTCGGCCATCTTGAATCCGAGCGGGAAAAAAATTATGTCTCGCACTGCTCCTCATCATGTTGATCATTTTTGTGAAGTTTCATGAAAGTTAAAAAATTTATAGTAATTTATATATTTTTTATACTTACCAATGACCCAGACTTAGCTGGTGCTAACTCCTTAAATTCTAGGGCCAAACACAAATTTTGCCCCCCAATCCCCAAAATTTGCATCAAAAACCAAAATTTCAATGTCCTATGTGGTCCTCCATACTTTTATCCACTGCGCATGCACAGTGTCAAGGAAGTCTCGAAATTGGCTCCAAAAGTCATTCTTACAACCAGTGCCTGATAAGCGTTATGTAATCAGCAGGGAGGTATGAGTTCCCAACTCATGGATCCCCATCTGGGTCATTGATAAGTATAAAAAATATATAAATTACTATCAATTTTTTAACATTTTTATACTGTAAAAATGACCCAGACTTAGCTGAATAGAAAAAAGGCTGGAGGGCCTAGGACATAAAGGAAAATCCAATAGGCTCAAATACATGTAAACAGAATTATCCCCTCAATGAGAAAAGGAGAAACAGGCTTTACATGTATCTTTCTTATTTGTATCAAAAAAGAAAGACACAATACCATTCTGTAATTGAGCACAATAACATCAATGATCTCTATTAACATCCAGTATAACCTGTTATACTAATTGTTTAAAGGAAAGCCAATAAATAAAGGAAGTCCAGAGAATGAGACTCTTTATACGAGGATTGTATATTAACGCTCGTATGACACGTGACATACATACAAATGCTTCACAGCGAGCTACACTTTAAAAATATTACATGAATGAGTTAAATATTAGCTTTACACTTTAAAACCATCCCGGCACCGACTCTGAATTACTGACTCCAGAGGAGGTATTCCCTTGCTTTTCACTATAAAGCAGGTGACCTACGAGAACACCATCCCCCCCCCCCCCCCACCTTACCCTTGCCCTGGGTCAAATACCCCAGAGCGAAGAGGGCAGCAGGACAGAATCTGCCGGAACAGAAAGCCTGCATAACTATAGTTGCAACTGTTTAATGGACGACATTCTGAGCAACAGATAACGGACCTTAACAATGTAGGTCTCCAGAAATGGACTCAATATTTATAAGATAAAAATTCGTGAATGTGGAAGGCTGATACCAATCTGCAGCCTTCATTAAATCTGTAATAGCAACACTATTAGCATAAGCCCAAGATGTAGATAGAGCTCTTACTTCATGCGCCGAAATCTTAAGCACAGACTGCTGAGTTGAAGATAATTTTTCATAAGCAGTACGGATAGTTAATTGAACCCACCTTGCAATAGAATGGACCGTAATGTCCCTTCTATTAGGCAGCAAAGACCGAAAGAAACGTTTACATCACTTTCTGAAACTCAGATCTACGATTGTAAATACGTATAGCTCTAACAGGACAGAGTAAAGGCCTATGCCCGTCTGAAGACGGAAGAGCCTTAATAGCAATAGATTCCAGATACTTATTAGGAGCCTGATTCTTAGCCAAAAATGCAACATTAGTAGTCAAGGTAATAGTATTACCTACACTACGATAGTGAGAATCATCAACAGATAGTGCATGAAGCTCACTAACTCTTCTAGCCGAAGAGAAGGCTAAGAGAAAAGCTGTCTTATAAGATAAGAATTTGAAGTCCAACGTGCCAAGAGGCTCAAATGGTGCTTCTTTTAGCTTAAGAAGAACCCAAGCTAAATTCCACTTAGGAATTAATCTAAGGGTTCTAGGTCTATTTATCGAAAAGTTTTTCACTAACTTAGATAAAGAGACATTAGATCCAATCTGTAAACTATCATGATGTGCATAGGTATAACAGAATGATCCCTACATTAACGTGAGAAAACCTTCCACTTAGCAGCATAATTAAGTGAAGAGGAGGTCCTCCTACAGTTAGAAATTGCGTCCACTGCTTGTCCTGTAATTTGCTTGCCATGCAAGAAGGACTGCACAACGGAAATACCTGAAGGTTGAGACCTTGCAGGTTGTGATGCAGTGTGCGTGATTTCCCCTGCGAAAGAAGATCATCCCGTGAAGGAAGCTTCCGCGGCATGTCCCACAACAGACACCTGAGTAGATTATCCATGGTCTCTGGGTTGACAGAGATGCTACCAACAGAATTTTGCAGTGAGATTGCTTTATCTTGAGCAATATCTGCTGAATCAATGGCGCTGGAGGATACGCATATCCTATCATTCCGTCCCAAGAGATCAAGAGAGCGTCTACTGCAACCGCTCAAGGATCTGGACACGGCGACATGTCTGCAACTGATTGTTGAGATGCGTCGCAAATAAGTCTATCATCGGACGCTCCCATTGGTAGCAATCTGCTTGAATACTCGTTTGTTGAGAGTCCATTCTGACAGCAACAAGCGACCCCTCCGAGAAAAGGAGTCTGCCAAAACATTCAGACGACCCAGAATATGACAGACCGATAGGAGAACTTGATGCTCTAGGACAAACAGAAGGATTCTTTCTGTTAAGTTGAATAACGGAATGGAATGAGTGCCTCCCTGGTTCCGAATATAGGTTACAACCGTCGAATTGTCGGACAGAATTTTCACATGTGAATTCCGACTAATGTTCATGCAATGACGTAGTGCAAGCCAAATTGACATCATTTCTTTGATGTTTATGTGCTTGTTTAGGAACTGCGGATCCCAAAGACCCTGGCACTTCGAATCTGTTGGGCTCAATGTTGCGCCTCAACCTGTTTGACTGGCATCCGTCATAATCGTAAAACTCAGATCCGGCGATTGCAGTGGAACTCCCTGAGTTAACCACTGAATATCTGCCCAAGTCTGAATCTATTGTTTCACTTGATTCAACAAGACGATGTTCGTATTGAGCGAATGAATCTTCACACTCCAATTCTGAGTCAGAAAGATTTGGAGTGGCCGAGTACGTAGTCACCCCATCGGAATAAGATCCACAGCAGCTCCGCACAAACGTGTCAGTCTCATGAATTCTCTGGCTGTTACTACTTCTGAGTGAAGACAAAAGCGAGTGTAACAACTGACTAATATCGCTCTGGTTAACGGCAGATGAACGAGATTGTTGTGCATCTCAAAGCTCATTCCCACGTGGGTGAATGATTTGGATGGCACTAGATCCGACTTCTTTTCGTTTGCTATGAAACTGAGACGTCGGATCAAATGAAGCAGGCTCTGAGCATCGTTCTGAAGCGTTAATTTGCTACCGTAACCCTGAAGAATGTCGTCCAGGTAGGCCAACGTTACCACAGAGGAATGAGCTCAGAAATGAGTCATTACCGAGATCATTATTCGAGTGAACACCCAGAGCGCTAGCTTCAGACCAGAGCATCAGTGCTCGGAACTGAAAACACTCCTGGGACAGCGAAGCGAAGGTACTTTCTAAACGCCGGTTGTACCATGACGTAAAAGTACACAACCTTGAGACCTATGCTCACAACATAATCGTTCATTCGAGTGCTCGCTGTGACTGATCGGATGGTCTCCATCTAAAATTTTGGAGCCACAATCAGCTTGTTTATCCAGCTCAGATCTATAACTGTATGAAACGAGCCGTCTGATCTGGGGACCAGGAACAGGTGACTGCAGAAAACTGGAGATTCCTGGTTTTCTACAACATCTCTAGCGTTCTTGTCCAGAAGAGATTGAACTTCTGATTGAAGCGAATCTCTCTTCTGAACGTTTAACGGAAGCTGAGAGCAGAGTGGACTTGAGATAACGGAGGTTTTTCCTTGAAGGACAGTTTAGACCTTCGGAAATAACCCCTTGCACCCATGGATCATTCGTAATTGACAACCAATGGTTAAGAATCTCGACAGCCTTCCGTCCACTGGAACGCAATAGAGGTTTAGACCATCACCTCCTGGCCCTGCAAGAATTGCGGGAGGAGAAATCACATCCTCCACAACCCGCACCTCGCCCAGTCGACCTAGGACCATCTGACCGTTTTCTTGGCCAGCATTACAACCCCTATGTGAGTCGCTACTCTGACGGTCTCCGGAGTAAGACGTAGAGGCTTTCTTAGATCCTCTGTAGGAACTTCCTTTGGATGTATTCGCCCCCGAAGTGCCTGCCTTACTCCTCCCTGCTGACTCTGACTTTTTGAAAGCGGAATTAAAAGCAGTGAATCCGAAGCTTTCTTAGTAATCTGATTATAGACTGTAGAAAGCTTAACGTCGAAGAGAAGCTCTCCTGAGACCGGAGCGACTAGAAGAGAGTTTTTCACCTTACTATCCACTCTTGTGGATGGAGCCAGGGCAGCATTGTCTAACTCCATACTGCCACTGAAAGGGTGGAGTTATACATAAAATATGCTATAGCCCTCGGAAGAACTCTTAAGGAAGTTATAACATCCTGGAATTCTGCAATGCAATGTCCCTATTCCGGCCGAGTAAATCTGTGTCCAGTGACGCTTTCAGTTTCTTATCAGGTAACGCAGCATTTTGGTCCGGAGAAACAACTTCTAAAAGGTGATGCCGGATGAATCTACGGCCACCTTAAGTTGTTCGGGAAGGGAAAATTTCAGCTGTGCTGATTCCCTTTTACCATCCGCCTGGAACACTTAAGAACTTGGTTGTCCCTTTCTGACTCTGCAGGGGAGCGAACCGACCCAGATTGCTCAGACAGTTCCTTACTGAAAAAGTTTCTGATAGCTGCTGGGATGCTGCGATGAATTGAGCTATCTGTGATAGCAAGTCTGTCACGGAGGCCTGTGGAGCCGCGGTCTTACGTAAATCGGCGAAGCAGGCTGGATATCTATGGTCACATAGCCAAGGTGCAGTCATGTGTGCTGACGTGAGGATGAGGAAGCCAATAGACAGGCCACGTCGGACTGTCTATGAGAAGGAGCGTCCCGAGCAGGTGGACGTATGCCCCGACTAACGAACGTGACATACAACCAGATGTTGTTGTAAGAGAGAGGGGGCCTCTCTCACTCGCGGTCCGGGCAGACCTGGTCGAGCTAGGTACCGGACTGTCTGGCTTCCTCTGTACTATCCTCGGATCCGTCATTGCTGGGTGTGCATGTTCAATGTTTATAGTGCTCACATCACCCGTACTCCTTCCCTGGACCGCAACGGACGAACCCGGCTGCCGAGCCATTCCATGATTGGTCGCTACATCAGGCAAGCTAGCGGACGACAACGTCGTCGATCCTACTTGGGACCCCTTAGGCAATTGTCGTATTTCCTGAGCACTTTAGCCGCTAGCTCTTAGTTATACTGCGACGACGGGGGCACACTTCTTGAAGATATCACGGAAACATCACCCTGTTCTTGTTCCTCTGAAAAAGAGACTGAAAAAACTAGAGTGACCCTGTGGAGAGAGGACTGGCATGGACCTCTCACCGCTAACAAAATACCGTGACACACGTCTCCAACGTTTGTCATCCAACTGACACACACTGAGCAAGAATTAGTGCGAGTATTACAATTTGAACAATATTCTTTCATCATGAAAAAATATAAACAGTCATAGTACTCGCACTAACCCTTGAAAACAAATACATAATATAATATAATCCATTATAACATTTCGAAAAAATAATTCAAAAGAAAAAAAAATTTCGAAAAAATTTCAGAAGAGCCCAAGTTCCCAATGGGAACAATGAGCCCAAATGGATCCCAAAAAAGCCTAAGTGTGGACAAAAATTTTAAAACATATTTAAAAATTAATGTAACACTTACGGACAATATTAATGTATCTTGCTATGAACTGAGCTAAACAGAAGACAAGTGGTCACTATCAGAAGTACCCTTTGTCAATGTAAACAAAAAGTGTACACAAACCGGAAACATGACTCCAGGCACTGTAAACATGGCCCAAAATCAGTTACCAATTTAAACACTATCTGATGTAAAACAGAGACTTCCAGAGAAGAAACTGCAGTACATTGGATGGTAGATGCAGACCAAAACGCCTAACCTCCCAAGGGTGAGGACGTAAGCATGTGGAAAAACAGAATAATTATTCTGTTACCAAGCTAAAACTCCCAAGAAATTTTAGTAATAAAAATTACAAAAGCTGTGCCAAAAGCATGGGCGAATAGCAAGGGGGGAATAAAGGAAAGGGAGAGAGGAAACACTGAACAAACAATGTTAAATTCATAGCAAGGATGACAACATCAGGCCCATGCCCCGAAATTAGGGAACATGAAATAATTTCATAAAAAAATTATAAGTTACGGCCCTGAACATATCCTGCTACTGTTTCTTCCTCTCATCCTTCTATTTCTTCCTTAGATCCACCATTTCGTTCATAATTATGTGTCTGGCATCATTTAAACTGAGATTTACAAGCACAAATATCAGTGATATATTACTGATTTTAGGGCCAAACAAAGAATGACTTTTGGAGCCAATTTTGAGACTTCCTTGACACTGCGCATGCGCAGTGGATAAAAGTATGGAGGATCACATAGGACACTAAAATGTTAAAAAATTTATAGTAATTTATATATTTTTTATACTTACCAATGACCCAGACTTAGCTGGTGCTAACTCCACAAAAACCAGGGCCAAACACAAATTTTGCCCCCCAATCCCCAAAATTTGCATCCAAAACAAAAAGAAATCATGTCCTAAAGGACCTCCATAGTACGACTCTACTGCGCATGCGCAGTGACGCAGTCGTCCCGAAATTGGCGCCAAATATCATTCTTACTGGCAGTGCCTGGTCAGCGCTATGTACTCAGCGGGGAGGCAAGAGTTCCCAACTCAGGGAGGGCCATCCCCGTCTGGGTCATTGGTAAGTATAAAAAATATATAAATTACTATAAATTTTTTAACATTCTTATACTGTACCAATGACCCAGACTTAGCTGAATAGTAAACAGGCTGGAGGGCCTAGGACATAGAGGAAAATCCAATAAGCTCAATTATAAAATAAAGAGGTAACCCCTTAAGGAGAAAAGGAGTATTAGGCTTTACATGTATCTTTCTTATTTAATATTTAAATTAGAAAGATACACTACCCTTAATAATTGAGCACAATAACATTCATGTTCTCTATTAATATCCAGTATAACCTTTATACTAATTATTTTTAAAACAAGCCAATAAATAAAGTAGTCCAGAGAATTGAGACTCTTTATAATCATTTAAAAGTGTCCGAGTATTGTATATTAAAGCCCGTTTGACACTTGACATATACAAATGCTTCACACCGAGCTACACTTTAAAAATAAGACATGAATGAAATTAAACATTAATATTACACTTTAAAACCATCCCGGAAGCGACTCAGAAATACTGTCTTGGAGGAGGCATTCCCTTGCTTTTCACTATAAAGCAGGTGACCTAAGGGAACACCCGCCCCCGCCCCCCCCCCCCCTTCCCCTTGCCCTGGGTCAAATAGCCCAGAGCGAAGAGGGCAGCCGGACGGAGTCACTGCCGGAACAGAAAGCCTGCATAACTATAGTTGCAACTGTTTAGTGGACGACATTCTGAGCAACAGATAACGGACCTAAACAATGCAGGTCTCCAGAAATGGACTCAATATTTCTGAGATAAAAATTAGTAAATGTGGATGGCTGAGACCAATAAGCAGCCTTCATTAAATCTGTAATAGCAACACTATTAGCATAAGCCCAGGAAGTAGAAAGAGCTCTTACTTCATGAGCAGAAATCTTAAGCACAGACTGCTGAGAAGAAGATAAATCTTCATACGCAGTACGGATAGTTAACTGAATCCATCTAGCAATAGAATGGACTGAAATGTCCTTTCTATTAGGCATCAAAGACAGAAAGAAACGTTTCCGTCCCTTTCTGATGAACTGAGATCTCTGTTTATAGATACGTAGTGCTCTAACAGGACAGAGTAAAGGCCTACGCCCGTCTGAAGACGGAAGAGCCTTAATAACAATAGGTTCCGGATATTTATTAGGAGCCTGATTCTTAGCTAAAAAACCGACGTTAGTAGTGAAGGTGATAGTGTTCCCAACACTACGATAATGAGAATCATCCACCGATAGTGCATGAAGCTCACTGACTCTTCTGGCAGAAGAGAAAGCTAAGAGAAAAGCTGTCTTATAAGATAAGAATTTGAAATCTACTGTCCCAAGAGGTTCAAATGGCTTTTCCTTCAATTTAAGGAGAACCCAAGCTAAATTCCACTTAGGAATTAATCTAAGAGTTCTGGGTCTATTTATCGAAAAGTTTCTAACCAATTTCGATAAAGAGACATTAGATCCAATTTGTAAACTATCATGATGTGCATAGGTATCAGATAACATAGATCTATAACCCTTTATAGTAACCGGTTGCAGTTTGATTTCGTCAAACAAGTATACTAGAAAGTTAGCAATGTCTGGTATAGAGGGATCAAATATATCAACAGAATGATCCCTACACCAACGACGGAAAACCTTCCACTTAGCCGCATAGTTTAGCGAAGAGGAGGTCCTCCTACAGTTAGAAATCGCGTCCACTGCTCGTCCTGTAAAGTGCTTGCCATGCAAGAAGGACCGCACAACGGAAAAACGTGAAGGTTGAGACCTTGCGGGTTGTGATGCAGTTGGCGCGATTTCCCCTGCCAAAGAAGATCCTCTCGTGGAGGGAGCTTCCGCGGTAGGTCCCACAACAGACACCTGAGTAGATTTATCCACGGTCTCTGTGGCGACAGAGATGCTACCAACAGAATCTTGCATTGAGATTGTTTTATCTTTAGCAATACTTGTTGAATTAACGGCGCTGGAGGATACGCATATCCTATCATTCCGTCCCAAGGGATTGATAGAGCGTCTACAGCAAATGCTCTTGGATCCGGACACGGGGACACATACGTCTGCAACTGATTGTTGAGATGTGTCGCAAATAAGTCTATCATAGGCCGTTCCCATTGGTAGCAAATCTGATTGAATACTTGTTTGTTGAGAGTCCACTCGGACGGCAACAAGCGACCCTTTCGAGAAAGGGAGTCTGCTAGCACATTCAGACGACCCGGTATGTGACGGACCGAAAGAAGAACGTGATGTTCCAACGCAAACAGAAGGATTCTTTCCGTTAGATTGAACAACGGAACTGAATGAGTGCCTCCCTGATTCCGTATATACGCCACTACTGTCGTATTGTCGGATAGGATTTGGACATGAGCATCGTGAATAATGTCCATCCAGTGACGTAACGCAAGCCAAATTGACATCATTTCCTTGATGTTTATGTGCTTGCACAGGAATTGCGGATCCCAAAGACCCTGGCATCTCGAATCCGTTGGGATTAATGATGCACCCCAACCTGTTTGACTGGCATCCGTCATAATGGTAAAACTCGGATCCGGCAACTGCAGCGGAACTCCTTGAGTTAACCACTGAATGTTTGCCCAAGTCTGAATCTCTTGTTTCACTTGATCTGACAAGAGAACGTCTACATCGAGCGAATGAATTTTCACACTCCAATTCTGAGTCAAGAAAATTTGAAGAGGCCGTGTGCGTAGCCGTCCCATCGGAATGAGATCCGCAGCGGCTCCGCACAGACCTATCAGTCTCATAAATTCTCTCGCTGTGACTTTGTCTGTATTTAGACAATAGCGAGCGTAACAACTGACTAATTTCGCTCTGGTTAACGGCAGACGAACGAGATTGTTGTGCGTCTCGAAGCTCATTCCCAGATGAGTGAATGACTTGGACGGCACCAGATCCGACTTCTCCTCGTTTACTATGAAACCGAGACGTCGGAGCAATAGAAGAAGATTCTGAACATCGTTCTGAAGCGTTAACTCGTTGCCGTACCTCTGAAGAATGTCGTCCAGGTAGGCCGACGTTACCGCAGACGAATGAGCTCGGAAGTAAATCATTACCGAGTTCATTACTCGAGTGAAAGCCCAGGGTGCTAGATTCAATCCGAAGCACATGGCCCGGAACTGATACACCACTCCTAGGACTGCGAAGCGTAGATACTTTCGGAATGTCGGATGTACCATGACGTGAAAGTACGCATCTTTGAGATCTATGCTCGTTGCATAATCGTTCACCCGAATACTCGCTCTGACCGATCGAATCGTCTCCATATAAAACTTCGGAGCGATGATCAGCTTGTTTATCCAGCTCAAATCTATGACTGGACGGAACGAGCCGTCTGGTTTCGGAACCAGAAACAGATGGCTGTAGAATCCCAGCGATTCCTGGTTTTCTACGACCTCTACCGCGTTCTTCATTAAAAGAGACTGCACCTCTGATAGCAGAGCGTCTCTTTTCTGAGGGTTTGACGGAAGATGAGTCCACTTTGGACTTCGAGTTAATGGAGGCTTTCGTTTGAAGGATATCTTTAGACCTTCCGAAGTCACTCCTCTCACCCAAGGGTCGTCCGTAATCGACGCCCACTCTTGAGAAAAACTCGACAACCTTCCGCCAACCGGAACGCGATAGAGGTTTGAGCCATCACCTCCTGGATCTGCGAGGCCTGCGGTAGGAGAAACCACGTCTTCCACGACCCGCACCTCGCCTCGTCGACCTCGGGGCGTCCGACCGATTGTCCCGGCCTGAAGGACGTCCCGAACGAGAGTCGCTATCCTGACGGTCTCTCGAATAAGAGCTAGAGGACGCACCGGAACCTCTATAGGAACCTCTCTTGGGCGGATAAGACCCAGAAGTGCCCGCCTTATTCGTGTCTGCTGAATCCGACCTTTTAGGAGCGGATCTAAACAACAGAGAATCACTAGCTTTCTTTTTAATATTATCATAAATAGCGGAAAGCTTGCCGTCAAAGAGAAGATCTCCTGAGACCGAAGCGACTCTAAGAGAGTTCTTCACCTTAGAATCCACTAGTGTGGATGTAGACAGGGCTGCGTCACGTCTAACCAACTCCAGATTAACCACTGAAAGGGCGGAGTTACACGTGGAATAAGCTACTGCCCTTGAAAGAAGTCTTAAGGAGGATTGTATATCCTGAAACTCTTCCCCTTGAAGACGCAGTGATAACGCCTTCGTAAGGTGATCTGCGTAAGATAAGGCATCTAAATTGGCTCTGTTAGACGCAATAGCTGTTTCCAACACTGCGGTTGGAATAGAAGCTGACGACGGTAATGATAGCTCTAAGTCTTCCGCCTCGTCGTCCATACGCAGAGGAACTCTCGGTATACCCTGACCTGCCGTGTCGAATTTATTCCTTGCATTAATGAAAGGCAGGTTGAGAGTATTTGCGGACAAGAAGCCTGCTTTCCCTGTCCTGGAAGCAAGTTTAAAAATAGCGTCGTTCAATAATTCAAATGTTCTTGCAACATTATTGGACTGCGACGGAAACTCGGGAGCGATGTCCCTGAACCGCTCGAAAAAATCAGAGTCCAATGACGCTATAATTCTCCTGTCCGGAAGCGCAGCAGTCTGGCCCGACGGAACAACTTGAGGAAGAAAGTGCCGGATGAAGTCTACGGCAGCTTTGTGTTGTTCCGAAAGGGATAGCTCCAATTCATCCGTATCCCTTTCACCATCCAGTCGGACCTCCCGATGTTCCCGGTCGTCCGCCCCCGATGCTTCGGCGGAGCGTACCGACCCAGCGCCGTCGGATAATTCTCGATCCGACACCGTCTCTGTCGGCTGCTGGGATGCTGCGATAAGCTGTGCTATCTGCACTAGAATGTCCGACGTCGAGACCTGCGGAGGAGCGGTCTTTCGCTGCTTTGCCGAGGGCAGCTCCGCATCAGATGGCTCCCGCATACTTTTCCTATGCGAACGTCCGGAGTCCATCGGTCTCGAGTCCCTGGCTGCCGGATGGTGTGACCTGGTCGCCGAATAATCCTTCATCGGCAAAGCTGGCAAGATATCGGAGGTCACGCAGCCAAGGTGCGGCCGTGTGCGCCGGCGAGAAGAGGAAGCCTTAACAGTCTCTGCGGACTGCTTATACAACGGAGCGTCCCGAGCGACGGACGTATGCTCCGCTAAAGACACATTTTGTACCACAACATCTGGTCCCAGATGTTGTTGTACGAGAGAGGGGCCTCTCTCGCTCGCGGCCCGGCTGGACCTGGACGAGCTAGGAACCGGACTAAAAGGCTTCCTCCGTTCTCGTTCACTATCCGCCGTCACTGGGTGTGCATCTATTATTTTTATAGTGCTCGCATCACCCAAAATTTCCTCTTGGACCGCATCGGACGAACCCGGCTGCCGAACCATTCGGTGAATGGACGCTACACCGGGCGAGCTAGCGGACGACATTTGTCTAATCTCCATGAGCACTTTTGCCGCTAGCTCTGTATTTAATTGTGACGACGGACGCACACTTGAAGAAGATAACATGGAAACATCACCCTGTTCTGGTTCCTCTGAAATAGAAACTGAGAGAGTAGAGTGACCTTGTGGAGAAAGAGCCGGCATCGCTCTTTCTCCAGAAACAACATATCGTGACACACGTTTCCAATGTTTCTCATCCCAATGTTCACATACAGGACAGGGATTAATGCGAGAACACTGACTACAATTTATGCAATAATCATGAAAGTCAGAGGAAGATTTCTTCCTATTACAATTTGAACAAGTTCCTTTCATTGTGAAGGAACAACAATAAGTCCTAGTTACTCGCAAAAACCCCTGACACAAAGATACATAATAACATGATCCATTAATAAATGAAAAAACAATTGCAAAACAAAATAATTTTGAAAAAATATTTTTTCAGAGAAGCCCAAGTTGCTGAAAAGTAACGTTGAGCCCCGATGGATCCGATGGCAAAGTGTGGTCAAAAATTTTAAAATTATATAAAATAATTAATGAGACACTTTCGGATAATATAAATGTATCTTATAATGAGATAAACTACCTCAAAGGCAAACAGCCCCCCTCAAAAAAGGCTGTTGCCAATGAAAACAAACAGTGTAAACACAGAAGAAAACATGACTCCAGGCACTGAAAAAACTGGCCCGGAATCAGTCCTCAATTACACTCTATCTGATGCAAAACAGAGACTCCCAGGGGAGAATCTGCAGAACATCAGATGGAAGATGCAGAACACAAACGTTATACACCCATGGGTGAAAACGTAACTATGGGGAAAATAACAGAAAACATTCTGTAACCAAGCAACTCTCCCAGGGAAATTTTAGAAATGAAACTTCTCAAAAATATGCCAAAAGCATGGGAGAATTGCAAGGGGGGACTTTAGAAGGTTAGGGGAGAGGAAACACTGAATAAGCAGTGCAACAATTAGCAAGAATGACAACAAGAGGCGTTTGCCTCGAAAATAGGCAACTTAACATAATTTTAACAAAAAATTTTAAGTACAGCCCTGATTATTTTTTGCCACTTCTTTTTTCCTCTCCTCCTTCTATCCTCCTTAGAATCACATTTTCTCCAAGAATTACGTGTCTGGCATCCTTTAAACTGAGATTTACAAGCACAAAGATCAGTGAGATGTTGACTGATGAAGGGCCAAACAGAGAATGATATTTGGCGCCAATTTCGGGACGACTGCGTCACTGCGCATGCGCAGTAGAGTCGTACTATGGAGGTCCTTTAGGACATGATTTCTTTTTGTTTTGGATGCAAATTTTGGGGATTGGGGGGCAAAATTTGTGTTTGGCCCTGGTTTTTGTGGAGTTAGCACCAGCTAAGTCTGGGTCATTGGTACAGTATAAAAATTTCGGTTTTTGATGCAAATTTTGGGGATTGGGGGGCAAAATTTGTGTTTGGCCCTATAATTTAAGGAGTTAGCACCAGCTAAGTCTGGGTCATTGGTACAGTATAAAAATATGCGGCTAAAACTGTGGAAGTAGTTTGCTCCACAAGTTTACATGTGCAACGGACCGACGGCGACAGACCGACCGACCGACAAGTTGACTTCTATATACCCCCTAAAACTTCATTTTGTGGGGGTACAATGAGGTGATTTATATTATTATTACAAAGCATGAGGTATTGTATGGAATGTGATCATGACTTGTAAAACACTATGCACATATATACCAATACCAAACCCTGTCATTGACCGTTAGCCCCTGAATACTGCGGGAGTAGTCCTGATAACTTTGAAATTTAAGTACAGAATTAAGACCCATGTATAATTCCCCCACCTGTTTTGAGAGAAAAACTTATTTAACCCATTATCCAACAAGAAAAACAGACGAAACTTGCAAACAAAATTCTGGAATAATTAATTTTTTTCATTCTTTGTCTCAAAAACAGAGGTTATGACCCCTCATTGGAACGAGCTCGTCGTTCCAAAGAGAGGTCATAACCAATGTTTTTGAGACAGAAAATGAAAAAAGTAATGAAAATTAATTGGCAATTTTTTAGAATAGCGCTGGCCGGTTTTGGCCATTACGTTAGGTAAAGGGTTAAAACACAAAACAGAGAGGCAAAGAGCAACAGTAATGACAAGTGTCGCCTCCAAAATGAACTGTTAAGTTAATGTAAAATGTTTTGCAGGGTGCAGCAAGGGACGTAGCAAGTGTAGAACCCCTGCCACAGATTCCAGATTTCTAAGATAGAATTTAATGAATGTAGAAGGCTGCATCCAGTAAGCAGCCATCATAATGTCTGATGAAGCAACTGAATTAGTACATGCCCTTGAGAATGACATTGCAATAACCTAACCTTATGCACAGAAATTTTATTCTTTCTGCTATCTGCAACAGACAGATTGTCGTATACACTGCAGATGGCAGATTGAATCTGTCTGGAAATAGAAAGGACAGAAATATCTTGTCTTCAAGAAATAAGAAAAAAGAAGAGACTTTTTCTCTCTTTTCTTCCCAAACTAGACCTGTTGACGTAAGTCATAAGTGAGCTAACTGGGCACAGAGAAGGTCTAGAATTATTTACTGGAGGTAAATCATTGACAAAAATAGGCTCTGGTAGTTTAGGCCTAAAAAAATAAATCTGTTTCTCAGGCCCTCCCACATGGTCCTTTTGGCTGCCACATGCTCTCTTTTTATAACCAATTTAAACTTTAAAAAAATAAAAATTAAATGGTTTATGTCTGATATTTTACCTAAGTTAAAAAAATTGATGAATTTGTCCCTTGAGTGCAAGAAGGCTTTGCAATGCTTTAGCATTGCAAAGTCTTCTTGCACTCAAGGGACGAAATACACCACCACCCATGCTATTCTGTAGATTATGAGACCTAAAACTTGAACCAAGAACATAAACTTTTGATGGAAAAAAAGTAATTACTGAAATAAAAAGTAAAATAAAAAAACGCTCGCCCGCATGCAATTTCACAAATAATGGCCTGAGAAACAGAAGATCTACTTTGTGTGGCAGAGGGCCTAGGACTTCAGAATAAGCAGACCAACATAGTTCCCAAGCCTGTAATCATAGATGAAAGAAAATTAAATTTAAAAGGAATTACATGTATATCTCTCTATACAGTAATAGAGAAGACACATCATAAATAAGGAGCCAAATTCAAGTAATTCCGTATTCTTAGCATGAATGACTATGCTAAATGGATGTAATCAATTTCTCAATTTTAAGGCTAGTCCGGACTAAGCCCTAAAAATTAGGATGGCTTATTTGAAAGTGAGAGGTTAAGCCCCCACAAACATACGTCATATACAATAATACACAAGCTGTATCCAGGATATAATCTACAGACAAAACAGCTTCACTCATAGTTACTCACTTATCAAGCTGGAGGAGATTTAAAAAATCCCCTCCCCCACCTTTTTGAAGGAATCTTCTTCAAAAACAAAGAGGGGGACGCTATGGAATCAGTAAAAGCGGTACCAAATAACAATATATATTCGTCGAACAGGCACCCAGATATTAATTATAATTAATAAAATGGTGCTTAATGCCACTTCAGAAGCTAAGGTTATCGCAGCGATCCCAGTATTTGTAAAAAAATAGCCAAAAAGCTTAAGAGTTTAACCCTTTACCCAACGCAGACGATATCAAAATTTATTATTTTAAATATAATTTTTTCACATATTTCAAAAAATTTCAACAAAACCATATCATGTGATCCCTCGTTGGAACGAGCTCGAGGAGCTTGTTCCAATGAGGGGTCACATGATATCGTTTTGTTGAATTTTTTTGAAAAGTTAAAAAATTTATAGTAATTTCTATATTTTTTATACTTACCAATGACCCAGACATAGCTGGTGCTAACTTTTAAAATATAGGGCCAAACACAAATTTTGCCCCCCAATCCCCAAAATTTGCATCTAAAACCAAGAAAACATGTCCTGAAAGGCCCTCCACACTTCACCTCTACTGCGCATGCGCAGTGTCAAGGACGTTCCGAAATTGGCGCCATTAATCATTCTAATAACCAGTGCCTGGTAAGCGCTATGTACTCAGCGGGGAGGCAAGAGTTCCCAACTCCTGGGAGGGCCATCCCCGTCTGGGTCATTGGTAAGTATAAAAAGTATAGAAATTACTATAAATTTTTTAACATTTTTATACTGTACCAATGACCCAGACATAGCTGAATAGTAAAAAGGCTGGAGGGCCAAGGACATAGAGCAAAATGGAATACGCTCAATAATATAAAATAGAGTCATCCCCTGTAGGGAAAAAGAAGTAATAGGCCTTACATGTATCTTTCTTATTTATGATAAATTAGAAAGATACAACACCTTCCAAAATTGAGCTTCATACATCCATGTACTCTATTAATATCCAATATAATCCTTATACTAATAATTTTTAAAGTAAGCCAATAAATAAAGTAAGTCTAGAGAATAGAGACTCTTATACTCCTTAAAAGTGTCTGAGGATTGCATAATCATGTCCGTTGACATATGCAATATTCAAAAGCTATACTTTAAAAACTAAGACTTGAATGAATTTTTAAAACATAAACTTCTCACTAAACAACCATCCCAATAACAGCTCAGAATTACTAACTCCGGAGGAGGTATCCCCTTGTTTTCATAGTAAAACAGGTGACCCAAGGGAACACCCTCCCCCCCCCCCCCCCCTTTTTCTTGCCCTGGGTCAAATAGCCCAGAGCGAAGAGGGCAGCAGAACGGAGACACTGCCGAAACAGACAGCCTACCTAGCTATAGTAGCAACTGTTAAGTGAATGACATTCTGAGCAGTAGATAATAGACCTAACAATAGAGGCCTCCAGAAATGGACTCGATATTTCTGAGATAAAAATTCATGAATGTGGATGGCTGAGCGCAATGAGCAGCCTTCAAAAATCTATAATAGCGACACTATTAATGTAAGCCCAAGATGTAGAAGAACTCTTACTTCATGAGCCGAAATCTTAAGCACAACTGCTGAGTCAATGATATACCATAAGCAGTACCGATAGTTAATAGAATCCATTAACAATAGAATGGAGCGTAACGTCCTTCTACTAGGCATCAAAGACAGAAGAAGCTTACGCCCATAGTAATAAACAGATATCTGTTTATAAATACATAAACTCTAACCGGAAAGAGTAAAGGCCTATGCCCATATGAAGACGGAAGGACCTTAATAACAATAGGTTCCGGATATTAGGAGCCTAACTCTTATGCAAAAATCCAACCTAAATAGTAACGGAAGTAGTGATTCCGAAACTACGAAAGTGAAAATCATCCATCGATAGTGCATGAAACTCACTGACTCTTCAGTAAAAGAGAAACCAACAGAATTACTGTCTAAAAGGTCAGAATTTGAAAACTACTGTTTCCAGAGGCTCAAATGATTACTTAGCTAAATAAGAACCGAAGTTAAATTCCATATAGGAATTTAATCTAAAGATTCTAAGTCTATTTATCAAAAAGTTACTAACTGACTTAGATAAAGAGACATAAGACTCAATTGTAAACTATCCTAGAGTGCATAGGTATGAGGTAACATAAACCTATAACCTTAATAATAACAGGCTGCAGTAGATCTTGTGAAACAAGTATACTAAAAAATTGCAATGAGTAGTATGGAGGGATCAACAATATGAACATAATGATCCCTACACCAACGACGGAAGAGCCTCCACTTTAGCCGCATAGAATAGCGAAGAAGAGGATCTCCTATAGTAAGAAATCGCGTCCAAAGCTCGTCCAGTACAATGCTTACAATGCAATACGGACCACACAACGGAATACATGAAGGTTGCGACCTTGCTGGTTGTGATAAAGATGACACGATTTACCCAGTGAAAAAAGATCCTCACATTGAGGAAGATTTCACGTCAAGTCCCACAGTAGACAACAGAGTAAATTACCCATGGCCTCTGTGAAGATAGAGATGCTATCAACAGAAATGTATTGTGGTTGTTTATCTTAGCAATACCTGATGAAACAACAGCGCCGGAGGATACGCGTATCCTATCATTCCGTCCTATAGATCAATAGAGCGTTAACAACATTAGCTCAGAGATCCGGACAAGCCAACACATACGTCTGCAATTGATTAGCAAGCTGTGTCGTAAATAAATCATCATTGGGCGCTCCCATAGATAGCAAATCTGATTGAATACTTGTTTGTTGAGAGTCCATTCTGACAGCAACAAGCGACCCCTAAGTGAATGGGAGTCCGGTAAAACAATCAGACGACCCGGAATATGACGGACCAAAACAGAACTTGGTGTACTATAACCAACAGACGGATTCTTTCCATTAAATTGAATAACGGAAACGAAAGAGTGCCTCCCTGGTTCCGGAGATATGCCACTACTGTCGAATTAACGGACAGGATTTGGGCATGCGTTTCTGAATAATGTTCATGCAATGACATAAAGCAAGCCTAAAAAACATTATTCCGCTGAAGATAATTGGTTGCTAAGAGACTGCGGAACCCAAAGACCCTGGCACTTCGAATCCGTTGGGATCAGTATTATATCCCAATCTGTTTGACTGGCAACCGTCATAACAGCAACACTCGGGTCCGGCAACTGCAGTGGCACTCTCTGAGTCAACCACCAAATGTTTGCCCCAGTCTGAATCTCTTGTAACACTAGATAGACAAGAGAACGTGTAAATCGAGCAATTCATGGATTGCCGAAAAGTTGCCGTCGAAGAGAAGCTTCTCCGAGAACGAAGCGACTCTGAGAGTTCTTAACCTTACTATCCACGCTCGTGGATGTAGCTAGGGCTGCGTCACGTCTAACCAACTCCAATCAGCCACTGAAGGGCGGAGTTATACGTGAACAAACTACTGCCCTCAAAAGAAATTACATTGAGAATAATATCCCGTAAATTTTTTCTTGAAGACGTAATGATAACGCCTCACGTATGATAAAGCGTCTAAGTTAAGTCTACTAGACATCATTGTCGTTTCCAACATTGAAGTTGGAAAAGACATAGACGGTGAAAAAGAATATTTCCAGTCTTTAACCACACCGTCTAGATGCATATGAACTCTCGGTATGCCCTGCACTGCCAAAATAAACTATTTGTATAAATGATAAAACGGCAGAAATGAGCAACGCGGACAAGAAACTAAACTATCATGCTTGGTAGCAGGCTTGTATGCATATATAGCGTCGAAAAATAAAACACATGTTATAATGAAATTATTGGACTGCGTCGGTAAGTCAGGGACAATGTCCCCGAACCGATAAAAAATTCCGAGTCCAATGACGCTATAAGTCTCTTATCCAACATCGCAGCAATGTAGTCCGAAATAACAATCACTGGAAGATAATGCAATGCCAGAAGATATGAATGGCAGCTTCCGATACTACAAAAGGGAAAACTCGAAATCTTTTGAATCCCTTTCGCCATCCTGTCGGACCCTATAAAGCGTTCGGTCGTCCGCACCTGATGCAACCGCGGACCGACCGACCCAGCGCCGTCGGATAATTCCTGATTCGACCAAGAAACTGTCAATTGCTGGGATGCTGCGAAACAACTGTGCTAACTCGGATAGCACGTCCGTCACTGAGGCCTGAGGAGAAGCGGTCCTACAATGCATTGCCGCTGGAAGCTCCGTGATCGTTACCCCGTGCATACTACCAATATGCGAGCGAACGGAGTGTATAGGCCTCATGTCCCTTGGCTACCGGATGGCGCGACCTATTCGCTGTGGAATCACTGAATGACGAAACTGATCAGATACTCGAGGTCACGTAGCCAATGTGCGGTCGTGTGCCCTGCTGTGAGGATGAGGAAGCATTATGGACAGTCTCTCGGACTGTCAATATAACGGAGCATCCCGACCGACAGACATATGCTCCGAATGTAAAATATCAGAACCACAACATGCGGTCCCCTATGTTGTTGGACGAGAGAGGGACCTCTCTCGCTCACAGCCCGGACGGACCAAGACAAGCCAGGAACCGGACTAACAGGCTTCCTCCGATCTGTCCTCAATCTGCCGTCACTGGGTGAGTACTAAAGTAATTAAAGTGCTCGCATCACCCAAATCTCCTTCCTAGACCGCAACGGACGAACCCAGCAGCCGAACCATTCGATGAATGCACGCTACACCGGGTGAGCTAGCGAATGTCACTCCGTAGGCGATAGACATATTCCATGAGCACTTATTGCCGCTAGCTCTTCATTAACTATGACGACAGAGGCACACTTTTGAAAGACATCTCCGTAACTTTGCGAACAAGAAACCAGAAATGCTTGGTTATAGCAAGCATATAATAATAATATATATAGCGTCGTTCAATAATTCGAAAGTTTGTGTGACATTATTGGACTATGTCGGAACTGGGGGACGATGTCCCTGAACCGAACCAAAAATTTCTAAGTCCACCGACGCTATCAGTTTCTTATCCGGCATCGCAGCTATCTGGTCCGACGAAAGAAGCTGTAGAAGACCAAGTCAGATGACATACACAACAGCATATGCTGTTCCGAAAGGGAAAGCTCGAAATCCTCCAAATCCCTTTCGGTATCCCGTTGGACCGGATGAAATTTTCGGACGTCCGTACCCGCTTCCGCGGAGCGTCCCGACCCAGCATCGTCGGATAAAAAATATGCGACAGATTCAGTTGATGCTGGGATGCTGCGATAAACTGTGCTATTTAGGAAAGCACGTCCGTTCCCAAGGCCTGTGCAGTAGCGGTCTTACGATGCATTGCCGCCAGAAGCTCCGTGTACGTTGACTCCCGCACACTTCCTATGCGAACGTCCGGAGTCTGCAGGCCTCGTGTCCCTGGCTACCGGATGGTGTGACCTGGTCGCCGATGATTCTCTGACTGGCGAAGCTGACTGGATATCCGTGGTCACGTAGCCAAGAGCGGTCGTGTGCGCTACCATGAGAATGAGGAAGCCTTATTGACAGTCTACTCCGGACTGACTATATGTCGGAGCGTCCCGAGCGACGGACGTATGCTCCGAATGTGAAACATTTTGTACCACAACATCTGGGGCCAGATGTTGTTGTACGAGAGAGGGGCCTCTCTCGCTCGCCGTCCGGATGGTCCAGAACGAGCTATGAACCGGACTAAAAGGCTTCCTCCGTTCTCCCTCCGATCCGCCGTCACTGGGTGTGCATTAGGTTGATTTATAGTGCTCGCATCACCCCAAAATTCCTTCTAGACCGCAACGGACGAACCCGGCTGCCGAACCATTCGGTGAATGGACGCTACACCGGGCGAGCTAGCGGACGTCAAAGGCCGTCGAACCTACTAGGGTCCTCTTAGGCAATTGGCATATTTACATGAGCACTTTTCCGCTAGCCCTTCATTAATTGTGACGACGGAGGCACACTGTTGGAAGACATCACAGATACATCACCCTAATCTTGATCGTCTGAAATAGAAATTGATAAAGTAGAGTGACCCTGCGAGGAAAGGACCGGAGTGAACAATTCCCCAATAACATACCGTGACATACGCTTCCCATATTGTCATCGAAATCATACGATACAGAACAGGAGTTAATGCGAGTACACTGACCACATATAGAATAATTATAAAAGTCAGAGGAAGACTTCCTCTTATTACAATTGATCAATATCCTTTCAATGTGAAAAGAAAACAAGTCCTGGTACTCGCACTAACCCCTGGCAATCAAAATACATAATAATAATATGATCCATTAATATAGAAAAAATAATTGAAATCAAAATATTTTGAAAAAATATTTTTTCAGAACAGCCCAAGTTTCTGAAAAGTAACGTTGAGCCCCAATGGATCCCAAGGCTAAGTGTGGACAAAAATTTTAAAAATATTTTAAACAATTTATTCAACACTTACGAACAATAATAATGTATCTAGTTATGATTAAAATAACATCAAGATATTATTTTCCAGAAATCCCCCCCTCACACAGAGGGCTGTTGTAAATGTAAACAATGAGTGTAAAAACACTAAAATAAGACTCCAGGCACCCAGGCCCGAAATCAGTTACCAAAAATACACTATCTGATGCAAAACAGAGACTTCCAGGGAAGAAACTGCAGAACATCAGATGGCAGATGCAGAACACAACGCCTAACCACCCGTAGGTGAAGACGTAAACATGGGGAAAAGAACAGAATTCATTCTATTATTCAGCTAAAACTCCCAAGAAAATTTAGTAATAATAATTACAAAAACTATGCCAAAAGCATGGGAGAATAGCAAGGGGGGACTTAAAGGACAGGGAGAGAGGAAAACACTGAAAAAACAGTGTAACTAAATAATCAGAATGACAACAAAATGGCTGCTGCCTCGAAAATAGGTAACTTAACATAATTTCATTAAAAAATTTTAAGTTACAGCCCTGATAATATTCTGTCACACATTTTTCCTCTCCTCCTTCCCTATCCTCCTTAGAATCACCATTTCACTAATATTTATGTGTCTGGCATCATTTAAACTGAGATTTACAAGCACAAAGATCAGTCAGATGTTAACTGATGAAGGGCCAAACTTAGAATGATTAATGGCGCCAATTTCGGAACGTCCTTGACACTGCGCATGCGCAGTAGAGGTGAAGTGTGGAGGGCCTTTCAGGACATGTTTTCTTTGGTTTTAGATGCAAATTTTGGGGATTGGGGGGCAAAATTTGTGTTTGGCCCTATATTTTAAGAGTTAGCCCCAGCTATGTCTGGGTCATTGGTACAGTATAAAAATATAATATTTTTTCAAATGCTGAATTTACATATTACGCGGGCGGATGCAGGGGATTCGTTGGGTAAAGGGTTCATGGAAGGATAGGGAAGGAATACTTAACAAACAGTGTTATAATCATTATCAAATATGAGGACATCAGGCATATGTTCTGAAATTGGGAAACATGAAATAATTTTATAATTATCATAAAGTTACAGCCCTGAACGTCTAAAACCACAGTTGAACACTTCCATCATCCAATAAAAGCTTTGGATCCACCAATTCTTGCATTGATTTGTGTCTGGCATCCTCAAAAAAGAAGATTTTAAAGCACAGCTGTCAGTTCATGGTTGTTGACTTTAGGGCCAAACAAAGAATGATGTTTTCACCAATTACGGTCACTTCCTGATGGCTGCGCATGCGCGGAGAGTAAAAGTATGGAGGACCAGATAGGACTTTTAATTTTGGGTTTTGAAAGCAAATTTTGAGGATTGGGGGGGTTCCAAATTTGTGTTTGGCCTTTGATAACTTTGAGTTTGCACCAGCTAGTCTGGGCCTTTGGTTTACAGTATAAAAATATGGGATAGTGTAATTTCCATTTTACCTGATTGTCACCCTCCTCTTCATCATCAGCGTCAACTATCCAAGATGCTTGATACTCTGATGTGCCTTTGGGTACTTTCTTAACTTTCTTTTTAGCTTCAGCTGTGGAGAAAAAATAATAAAGGTCACCAAGTTTCTTTTTAACCCTTTACCTAACATGAAAAGCAGACAACACTTGCAAAAAATATTCTTGAATAACTAATTTTTTTCATTTTTTGTCTCAACTAGAGAGCACTGTCACAGTACCAAAGCTGCGATGACACGTGCAACGCCAATGATGTTTTAAAACTTGTTGGTGACAAAAAAACTTGTTAGTGACAAGTCCATAAATGTGACAGGAATTATCCGAATGACATGCACTATTGAGAGGGTGTAGACATCATGAAGATACACTTGCATACCAAGTATGGTGTCATTCCATCAAGTATTTTAGGAGTTATGATGTTTTAAAACTCGTTGGTGACAAAAAAACTTGTTGGTGACAAGTCCATAAATGTGACAGAAATTATCCGAATGACACGCACTATTGAGAGGGTGTAGACATCATGAAGATACACTTGCATACCAAGTATGGTGTCATTCCAACAAGTATTTTACGAGTTGTGGTGTTTTTTAAACTTGTTGGAGACAGACCGACCGACCGACAGAATGACCGACCGACAGACAGACAGACATTGCCACATATAGAGCTGCTCGTCGCAGCTAAAAAAACACAGGTTATGACCCCTCATTGGAATGAGCTCGATGAGCTTGTTCCAATGAGGGGTCATAACCTATGTGTTTGAGACAAAAATGAAAAAATAATGAAAATTAATCGGCGATTTTTTAGAATAGTGCTGGCCGGTTTTGGCTGTTATGTTGGGTAAAGGGTTAACACAATAACAAAGATGTGTTATTTCCCAATCTCCTTGAATTGAAGTCTCCCAAATGTTTGAGTTCAACTGAAGGGAAATAATTCCAAATCATTCTTGTTCAATAATAAAGAAATACTGTTTCTGTTGGTTAAGGAACGAATTGAACGGAAACAGTTTTCTCCATGGTTTAGGCAGGCTCATTGGTTGACTTGTCCAGTTCGACCGACCAAGGGCGATACTTTAGAGTGAGATACTGATTGGCATATCAAGGGAGATCATCGAAGTATGATATACGGGTATTTGGATGACATGTATTTTATCTTGGGGCGATACAGCAAATCGACACAACCATATTTTACTTTCCGTTTGTTGACGGTTTATTGGATTGAATTTGATTTGTAACATTTGTGTTACAGTGGAACCCTGTTAATTGAATAGCCACTATGCCAATGAAAATTATTCAATTAACAGGAGTATTCAATTAACAGGGATTGTGTCACTTTCCTGTATTCTAGAGACAAAATTAACATTTATTCTATTATATCTTGTTTAGCAGAGCTCCATGAGCTCTGTCAAACAAGATATAATAGATTATATGCCTGTATTGGATGTACTGAGGCCAAATAGGTCTATAAATAAAGGAAAACTGGGGAGAGTCAGGGTAATTTCTCGACAGGTTACAAGATATTTTATTCAATTAATAGGAGTTTACTCTATAACCTATATTCAATTAACAGGTCAAATTTGTACTGGAGGCCTGGTAAATGGTTTTGTGTTGGGAAATTATATTCAATTAACAGGAATATACAGTTAAAAGATATCCAATTAAGTGGGCTCCACTGTATTTATACTTTCAGACTGTGCTGAAATTGGTGGAGGCTGTGTTTGGGCCACATTTATGATCAATTGTTACCATCTTCGATGAGGAAGCTGTTTTTGAAGGAAGCTGGATGTGCAACATCCAGGCTGATGAGTCTTGAGTACACATGGCATCAGATGTTTTGACATTAAACTGTAGATGTAATTCCAGGTTAATGAAGTATCTTGAGGTGTACAGACTGTATAGTACAGATGTAAAATTTTATGTATAAATTTTGCGGTATCGCCAGGTAACCTAATTTTTCTATCGTGTCATTTTGTGGGTTGAATTTGAAAACCGATGGTTGGGCCAGGGTCATGGAGAAAGATATGTTTCTTTCAGTTTCTCTAATTATTACTTTTAACAAGATTTTTGTCACTGGAATACCGTTTGGGGATTATATAATAAAACACAACTTGATACACTGAAGGGACAGGGTAATAAATTTGTCACATGGTGTTTCAGAAGGGTGTATGGGACTTCACCCCCACCTCCCACAAATGTGTTGATATAGCCTCAAATTTTATTGGCTAAGAATGTCACGTACATACATATCGATAGTAAATCCCATACACGGGGGGTGTCACTTTAATATGCAGTGACCCAGAGTTATCTTTCTTGGGTGTTTAGCCGCCATTACTATTCTGATGCATTTTCACTCGCTTCAAACTTTCAAAATTTTAATTAAAACAAAAAAAAATAAGAGAATTTAAGTACCAAAAATATTTTCAAGATACTGGATTTTTTGATTTAAAACATTAAATATTTGAAAAATGGACAGAATGTTAAAAAATTTATAGTAATTTATATATTTTTTATACTTACCAATGACCCAGACATAGCTGGTGCTAACTCTTAAAAATCTAGGGCCAAACACAAATTTTGTCCCCCAAACCCCAAAATTTGCATCTAAAACCAAAAGAAATCATGTCCTGAAGGACCTCCATACTTTGCCCTTACTGCGCATGCGCAGTGTCAAGGACGTTCCGAAATTGGCGCCAATTATCATTCTTACAGGCAGTGCCTGGTCAGCGCTATGTACTCAGCGGGGAGGTATGAGTTCCCAACTCCTGGGAGGGCCATCCCCGTCTGGGTCATTGGTAAGTATAAAAAATATATAAATTACTATAAATTATTTAACATTTTTATACTGTACCAAT
The DNA here is from genome assembly GCA_031216915.1 of Pictodentalium vernedei. Lineage (NCBI taxonomy): Eukaryota > Metazoa > Mollusca > Scaphopoda > Dentaliida > Dentaliidae > Pictodentalium > Pictodentalium vernedei. Next base: position 41,167,801 of record CM062296.1, read on the forward strand.
GACCCAGACTTAGCTGAATAGTAAAAAGGCTGGAGGGCCTAGGACATAGAGGATAATCCAATAAGCTCAATTATATAATATAGAGTCAACCCCTCAAGGAGAAAAGGAGTATTAGGCTTTACATGTATCTTTCTTATTTTATGATAAATTAGAAAGATACAATACCCTTCATAATTGAGCACAATAACATTCATGTTCTCTATTAACATCCAGTATAACCCTTTATACTAATTATTTATAAAGTAAGCCAATAAATAAAGTTAGTCCAGAGAATTGAGACTCTTTATATTCTTTAAAAGTGTCCGAGGATTGTATATTAATGCCCGTTTGACACTTGACATATACAAATGCTTCACACCGAGCTACACTTTAAAAATATGACATGAATGAATTTTAACATTAATATTACACTTTAAAACCATCCCGGAAACGACTCAGAATTACTGACTCTGGAGGAGGAATTCCCTTGCTTTTCACTATAAAGCAGGTGACCTAAGGGAACACCCTCCACCCCCCCCCCCCCCTTCCCCTTGCCCTGCGTCAAATAGCCCAGAGCGAAGAGGGCAGCAGGACGGAGTCACTGCCAGAACAGAAAGCCTACATAACTATAGTTGCAACTGTTTAGTGGACGACATTCTGAGCAACAGATAACGGACCTAAACAATGCAGGTCTCCAGAAATGGACTCAATATTTCTGAGATAAAAATTCGTGAATGTGGATGGCTGAGACCAATAAGCAGCCTTCATTAAATCTGTAATAGCCACACTATTTGCGTAAGCCCAAGATGTGGAAAGAGCTCTTACTTCATGAGCCGAAATCTTAAGCACAGACTGCTGAGAAGAAGATAAATTTTCATAAGCAGTACGGATAGTTAATTGAATCCATCTAGCAATAGAATGGACCGAAATGTCCTTTCTATTAGGCATCAGAGACAGAAAGAAACGTTTTCGTCCCTTTCTGATAAACTGAGATCTCTGTTTATAAATACGTAAAGCTCTAACAGGACAGAATAGGTTCCGGATATTTATTAGGAGCCTGATTCTTAGCTAAAAATCCAACATTAGTAGTGAAGGTGATAGTGTTTCCGACACTACGATAGTGAGAATCGTCCACCGATAGTGCATGAAGCTCACTGACTCTTCTAGCAGATGAGAAAGCTAAGAGAAAACCTGTCTTATAAGACAAGAATTTGAAATCTACTGTCCCAAGAGGCTCAAATGGCTTTTCCTTTAGTTTAAGAAGAACCCAAGCTAAATTCCACTTAGGAATTAATCTAAGAGTTCTGGGTCTATTTATCGAGAAGTTTCTAACTAACTTAGATAAAGAGACATTAGATCCAATTTGTAAACTATCGTGGTGTGCATAGGTATCAGATAACATAGACCTATAACCCTTAATAGTAACAGGCTGCAGTTTGATCTCGTCAAACAAGTATACTAGAAAGTTTTCAATGTCTGGTATGGAGGGATCAAAAATATCAACAGAATGATCCCTACACCAACGACGAAAAACCTTCCACTTAGCCGCATAGTTTAGCGAAGAGGAGGTCCTCCTACAGTTAGAAATCGCGTCCACTGCTCGTCCTGTAAAGTGCTTGCCATGCAAGAAGGACCGCACAACGGAAAAACGTGAAGGTTGAGACCTTGCGGGTTGTGATGAAGTTGACGCGGTTTCCCCTGCGAAAGAAGATCCTCCTGTGGAGGAAGCTTTCGCGGTAGGTCCCACAACAGACACCTGAGTAGATTTATCCACGGTCTCTGTGGAGACAGAGATGCTACCAACAGAATCTTGCATTGAGATTGTTTTATTTTTAGCAATACTTGCTGAATCAACGGCGCTGGAGGATACGCATATCCTATCATTCCGTCCCATGAGATCGATAGAGCGTCTACTGCAAATGCTCTTGGATCTGGGCACGGTGATAGAAAGGGAGTCTGCTAGTACATTCAGACGACCCGGTATATGACGGACCGAAAGTAGAACTTGATGTTCTAGAGCAAACAGAAGGATTCTTTCCGTTAAATTGAATAACGGAACGGAATGAGTGCCTCCCTGGTTCCGTATATACGCCACTACTGTCGTATTGTCAGACAGGATTTGGACATGAGCTTTGTGAATAATGTCCATCCAATGACGTAACGCAAGCCAAATGGACATCATTTCCTTGATGTTTATGTGCTTGCTTAGGAACTGTGGATCCCAAAGACCCTGGCATCTCGAATCCGTTGGGGTCAATGATGCACCCCAACCTGTTTGACTGGCATCCATCATAATCGTAAAACTCGGATCCGGCAACTGCAGCGGAACTCCCTGAGTTAACCACTGAATGTTTGCCCAAGTCTGAATCTCTTGTTTCACTTGATCTGACAAGAGAACGTCTATGTCGAGCAAATGAATCTTCACACTCCAATTCTGAGTCAAGAAAATTTGGAGAGGACGAGTGCGTAACCGCCCCATCGGAATGAGATCCGCAGCGGCTCTGCACAGACCTATCAGTCTCATGAACTCCCTCACTGTGACTTTGTCTGCATGAAGACAATAGCAAGCGTAACAACTGACTAATTTCGCTCTGCTTAACGGCAGATGAACGAGATTGTTGTGCGTCTCGAAGCTCATTCCCAGATGAGTGAATGACTTGGACGGCACCAGATCAGACTTCTCCTCGTTTATAACAAAACCGAGACGTCGGAGCAATAGAAGCAGATTCTGAACATCGTTCTGAAGCGTTAACTCGTTGCCGTACCTCTGAAGAATGTCGTCCAGGTAGGCCGACGTTACCGCAGACGAATGAGCTCGGAAATACATCATTACCGAGTTCATTACCCGAGTGAAAGCCCAGGGTGCTAGGTTCAATCCGAAGCACATCGCCCGGAATTGATACACCACTCCTAGGACTGCGAAGCGTAAATACTTTCTGAATGTCGAATGTACCATGACATGAAAGTACGCATCCTTGAGATCTATGCTTGTAGCATAATTGTTCACCCGAATACTCGCTCTGACCGATCGAATCGTCTCCATATAGAACTTCCGAGCGACGATCAGCTTGTTTATCCAGCTCAAATCTATGACTGGACGGAACGAGCCGTCTGGTTTCGGAACCAGAAACAGATGGCTGTAGAATCCCGGTGTTTCCTGGTCTTCTACGACCTCTACTGCGTTCTTCATTAAAAGAGACTGCACCTCCGATAACAGAGCGTCTCTTTTCTGCAGATTTGACGGAAGTTGAGTCCATTTTGGACTTCGAGTTAATGGAGGCTTTCATTTGAAGGATATTCTTAGACCTTCCAAAATCACCCCTCTCACCCAAGGGTCGTCCGTAATCGACGCCCACTCTTCTGAAAAACTTGACAACCTTCCGCCAACCGGAACACGATAGAGGTTGAAGCCATCACCTCCTGGACCTGCGAGGCCTGCGGGAGGAGAAACCACGTCCTCCACGACCCGCACCTCGTCCCGTCGACCTCGGGGCATCCGACCGATTGTCCCGGCCCGAAGGACGTCCCGCACGTGAGTCGCTGCCTTGTCGGTCTCTTGAATAAGACCAAGAGGATGCACCGGAACCTCTAAAGGAACCTCTCTTGGGCGCATTAGTCCCAGAAGTGCCTGTCTTACTCTTATCTGCCGTATCCGACTTTTTGGAAGCGGATTTAAACAGCAGAGAATCCGAAGCTTTCTTAGTAATTTTATCGTAGATTGCAGAAAGCTTGCCGTCGAAGAGAAGTTCTCCGGAGACCGAAGCGACTCTGAGAGAGTTCTTCACCTTACTATCCACGCGTGTGGATGTAGCTAGGGCTGTGTCATGTCTAACCAACTCCAGGTTTGCCACTGAGAGGGCGGAGTTATACGTGGAATAAGCTACTGCCCTTGAAAGAAGTCTTAAAGAGGATTGTATATCCTGGAATTCTTTCCCATGAAGACGCAGTGATAACGCCTTTGTAAGGTGGTCTGCGTAAGATAAAGCATCTAAACTGGCTCTGTTAGACGTAATTGTCGTATCCAACACCGCGGTTGGAATGGACGTAGACGACGGTAATGACAATTCTAAGTCTTCCGCCTCGTCGTCAAGACGCAGAGGAACTCTCGGAATACCCTGTCCTGCCGTATCGAATTTATTCCTTGCATTAATGAAAGGCAGGTTAAGAGCATTGGAGGACAAGAAACCAGCTTTGCCTGTTTTGGAAGCAAGCTTGAAGATAGCGTCGTTCAATAATTCAAATGTTCTTGTGACATTATTGGACTGAGACGGAAACTCAGAGACGATGTCTCTGAACCAATCAAAGAATTCAGTGTCCAATGACGCTATCAGTCTCTTGTCCGGTACCGCAGCAGTCTGGCCCGACGGAACAACCTGAGGAAGGAAGTGCCGGATAAAATCCACGGCAGCTTTATGTTGTTCCGAAAGGGATAGCTCCAAGTCATCCGTATCCCTTCGCCATCCGGTCGGACCTCATGATGCTCCCGGTCGTCCGCACCCGATGCTTCGGCGGAGCGTACCGACCCAGCGCCGTGGGATAAATCCCGATCCAACACCGATTCTGTCGATTGCTGGGATGCTGCGATAATTTGTGCTATCTGAGCTAGCACGTCCGTCATCGAGGCCTGCGGAGTAGCGGTCTTTCGCTGCTTAGCCGCAGGAAGCTCCGCATCAACTGACTCCCGCATACTCTTCCTATGCGACCATCTGGAGTCTACCAGCCTCGTGTCCCTGGCTACCGGATGGCGTGACCTGGTCGCCGAAGAATCCCTGATCGGCGAAGTTGGTAGAATATCCGAGCCAAGGTGCGGTCGTGTGCGCTGGTGAGAGGATGAGGAAGCCTGAGCAGTCTCCGCAGACTGCCTATACAACGGAGCGTCCCGAGCGACAGACGTGTGCTCCGCTTGCGACACATTTTGTACCACAACATCTGGTCCCAGATGTTGTTGTACGAGAGAGGGGCCTCTCTCGCTCGCGGCCTGGCTGGACCTGGACGAGCTAGGAACCGGACTAGAAGGCTTCCTCCGATCTCTCCTATTATCCGCCGTCACTGGGTGTGCACCTTGTATGTTTATAGTGCTCGCATCACCCAACATTTCCTCCTGGAAAAAAGCAATTGAAATTCAAAATAATTTTTGAAAAATATTTTTTTCAGCGATGCCCAAGTTTCTGAAAAGTAACGTTGAGCCCCAATGGATCCCAAGGGTAAGTGTGGTCAAAAATTTTAAAATTATTTTAAATAATTAATGCAACACTTACGGATAATAATAATGTATCTTGTAATGAGTAAACTACTCCAAAGGCAAAAAGCCCCCCTCAAAAGAGACTGTTGCCAATGTAAACAAAAAGTGTATAAACACCAGAAAACATGACTCCAGGCACTGACAATACTGGCCCGAAATCAGTTATCAACAATACACACTATCTGATGCAAAACAGAGACTTCCAGAGAAGAATCTGCAGAACATCAGATGGTAGATGCAGAACACAACGTCTAAACACCCATGGGTGAGAACGTAAACATGGGGAAAATAACAGAATTCATTCTGTAACCAAGCTAATTCTCCCAAGAAATTTTAGAAGTAATCTTACTCAAAAATATGCCAAAAGCATGGGGGAATAGCAAGGGGGGACTTACAGGATAAGGAGAGAGGAAACACTGAATAAGCAGTGCAACTTCATAGCAAGAATGACAACAACAGGCCCATGCCTCGAAAATAGGCAACTTAACATAATTTCATCACAAAATTTTAAGTTACAGCCCTGAATATTTTCTGTCACTCCTTTTTCCTCTCCTCCTTCTCTATCCTCCTTAGAATCACCATTTCTCCAATATTTATGTGTCTGGCATCATTTAAACTGAGATTTACAAGCACAAAGATCAGTGAGATGTTAACTGATGAAGGGCCAAACAAAGAAAGATAATTGGCGCCAATTTCGGAACGTCCTTGACACTGTGCATGCGCAGTAAGGGCAAAGTATGGAGGTCCTTCAGGACATGATTTCTTTTGGCTTTAGATGCATATTTGGGGGATTGGGGGGCAAAATTTGTGTTTGGCCCTAGATTTTTAAGAGTTAGAACCAGCTATGTCTGGGTCATTGGTACAGTATAAAAATATATTATTTGTAGTCCCCAAAGTTATATGTTGTTTAGTGTTAAACCGATTACCAATAATGGTCGCTGACCGATTACCGGTTATTTGGGCTCACAATCGGCTGATTCCAGCACCGATTCCGATTGTAATACTGTGCACCACTAGACAAGTCGAGACTTGAAAGAACTACATTAAACTGAACATTTTTCACAGTGTTAAACTTCGGTGACTGGGGTCGCCGTAAAATTACCAGTTGTACGCACCTGGGTGGTAAACGTGGCTCTCAGAGCCACGTTTACCGCCCAAGTTCGTGCGATTGATAATTTTACTGCACCCTGAGTCAATGGTGTGCAGCCTTCACTTTTCCGGTATGAACTGGCCATTGCCGCAAGTATGCTCAATTGTAAGCTTTACATGTCGTTTAACTTGTATATCCCGTAAAGGTGCGTCTAGAGAGATTAAGAATACACGCTGTGGCTGTTTCTCAACTTTATTGAATGAATCATCACAAAATGCTTGGCAACAATCGGTTGAACCGATGTTCCAGGGGCCGTTGTTATCCGATTGTCCACAATCGGCCGATTGTGGTGGCCGGTTCCGATAATCGGTTGAACACTAATGTTGTTTCACCAATTTTTTTATGCTTTCTTTTTCTTTGCAGATTACTAAACATATTAAAGTGAATTTTTGAATGTTTAAACCCTTTTCAGGTGGTTCTGACAGTAAATGTATGTAAATGTAGGTTGGTTTTTATCCAACTTTTCATTAACTTTATTCCAGAAGGTTATCGGTGGGGTAAATTCTTAACATAGTCAGCTTCGCCTCACTAAGTATAAAACCTAGAGACCAGGTACCATTGTGTACCCGGTCACTTGCTGACCATGTAACTAATAGTACTACCCTTCTGAGATTCGTATTTCCTTCGGCTTTCAGCCTCAGGAAATACAGATTTCAGAAGGGTAGTACAGTACCGTATGCCCAGCTGAAACACCATGTAACTAATCATACATGCAAAAAAAACCTCTAAAAACTCTTCAATAACTAAAAGGTTTCATTTTAACCCCAAAATATTCGAATGAGGGGTTATATGCTATGTCTTCGAGGCAAAAATTAAAAACTATAAATAAATTGTGAATAGCACTGGCCAATTATTGCTGCTACATGATGCGAAGACTGAACACATCAATTGTACGTTGATGATTGTTTTGAGACTTCATGTTACAACTAGTAGAATACCTTCAGCATCTGCCAATTCTGCCTCAGTTGGCCAGGTCTGTTCACCTTCTAGTGGATCTGGGATAACTTCTGACTGTAAGGATTCTTGTTTGTTTGGGTCAGCTTTTTCTAAGACTTTAATAAGATCATCTTTATTGCCTGAGAGGTCAGCCATGTCCACATCCTGTTGGTAAAATATCTGACAATGTATTTATGTACCGTATTTACTCTATGTATTGGGACAGCTAAAAATAATTATTTTCACAGGTGTCCCAATTCTTAGAAAATGGGGAAAAAACAGAGCCTGGTCTTGATTTGATGCTGAATAAAGTTGTGTGTGATTCGTTTTCCATCACTATATACGAAAGTTAAAAAATTTATAGTAATTTATATATTTTTTATACTTACCAATGACCCAGACTTAGCTGGTGCTAACTCCACAAAAAACCAGGGCCAAACACAAATTTTGCCCCCCAATCCCCAAAATTTGCATCCAAAACAAAAAGAAATCATGTCCTAAAGGACCTCCATAGTACGACTCTACTGCGCATGCGCAGTGACGCAGTCGTCCCGAAATTGGCGCCAAATATCATTCTTACTGGCAGTGCCTGGTCAGCGCTATGTACTCAGCGGGGAGGCAAGAGTTCCCAACTCAGGGAGGGCCATCCCCGTCTGGGTCATTGGTAAGTATAAAAAATATATAAATTACTATAAATTTTTTAACATTTTTATACTGTACCAATGACCCAGACTTAGCTGAATAGTAAACAGGCTGGAGGGCCTAGGACATAGAGGAAAATCCAATAAGCTCAATTATAAAATAAAGAGATAACCCCTTAAGGAGAAAAGGAGTATTAGGCTTTACATGTATCTTTCTTATTTAATATTTAAATTAGAAAGATACACTACCCTTAATAATTGAGCACAATAACATTCATGTTCTCTATTAATATCCAGTATAACCTTTATACTAATTATTATTAAAACAAGCCAATAAATAAAGTAGTCCAGAGAATTGAGACTCTTTATAATCATTTAAAAGTGTCCGAGTATTGTATATTAAAGCCCGTTTGACACTTGACATATACAAATGCTTCACACCGAGCTACACTTTAAAAATAAGACATGAATGAAATTAAACATTAATATTACACTTTAAAACCATCCCGGAAGCGACTCAGAAATACTGTCTTGGAGGAGGCATTCCCTTGCTTTTCACTATAAAGCAGGTGACCTAAGGGAACACCCGCCCCCCCCCCTTCCCCTTGCCCTGGGTCAAATAGCCCAGAGCGAAGAGGGCAGCCGGACGGAGTCACTGCCGGAACAGAAAGCCTGCATAACTATAGTTGCAACTGTTTAGTGGACGACATTCTGAGCAACAGATAACGGACCTAAACAATGCAGGTCTCCAGAAATGGACTCAATATTTCTGAGATAAAAATTAGTAAATGTGGATGGCTGAGACCAATAAGCAGCCTTCATTAAATCTGTAATAGCAACACTATTAGCATAAGCCCAGGAAGTAGAAAGAGCTTTTACTTCATGAGCAGAAATCTTAAGCACAGACTGCTGAGAAGAAGATAAATCTTCATACGCAGTACGGATAGTTAACTGAATCCATCTAGCAATAGAATGGACTGAAATGTCCTTTCTATTAGGCATCAAAGACAGAAAGAAACGTTTCCGTCCCTTTCTGATGAACTGAGATCTCTGTTTATAGATACGTAGTGCTCTAACAGGACAGAGTAAAGGCCTACGCCCGTCTGAAGACGGAAGAGCCTTAATAACAATAGGTTCCGGATATTTATTAGGAGCCTGATTCTTAGCTAAAAAACCGACGTTAGTAGTGAAGGTGATAGTGTTCCCAACACTACGATAATGAGAATCATCCACCGATAGTGCATGAAGCTCACTGACTCTTCTGGCAGAAGAGAAAGCTAAGAGAAAAGCTGTCTTATAAGATAAGAATTTGAAATCTACTGTCCCAAGAGGTTCAAATGGCTTTTCCTTCAATTTAAGGAGAACCCAAGCTAAATTCCACTTAGGAATTAATCTAAGAGTTCTTGGTCTATTTATCGAAAAGTTTCTAACCAATTTCGATAAAGAGACATTAGATCCAATTTGTAAACTATCATGATGTGCATAGGTATCAGATAACATAGATCTATAACCCTTTATAGTAACCGGTTGCAGTTTGATTTCGTCAAACAAGTATACTAGAAAGTTAGCAATGTCTGGTATAGAGGGATCAAATATATCAACAGAATGATCCCTACACCAACGACGGAAAACCTTCCACTTAGCCGCATAGTTTAGCGAAGAGGAGGTCCTCCTACAGTTAGAAATCGCGTCCACTGCTCGTCCTGTAAAGTGCTTGCCATGCAAGAAGGACCGCACAACGGAAAAACGTGAAGGTTGAGACCTTGCGGGTTGTGATGCAGTTGGCGCGATTTCCCCTGCCAAAGAAGATCCTCTCGTGGAGGGAGCTTCCGCGGTAGGTCCCACAACAGACACCTGAGTAGATTTATCCACGGTCTCTGTGGCGACAGAGATGCTACCAACAGAATCTTGCATTGAGATTGTTTTATCTTTAGCAATACTTGTTGAATTAACGGCGCTGGAGGATACGCATATCCTATCATTCCGTCCCAAGGGATCGATAGAGCGTCTACAGCAAATGCTCTTGGATCCGGACACGGGGACACATACGTCTGCAACTGATTGTTGAGATGTGTCGCAAATAAGTCTATCATTGGCCGTTCCCATTGGTAGCAAATCTGATTGAATACTTGTTTGTTGAGAGTCCACTCCGACGGCAACAAGCGACCCTTTCGAGAAAGGGAGTCTGCTAGCACATTCAGACGACCCGGTATGTGACGGACCGAAAGAAGAACGTGATGTTCCAACGCAAACAGAAGGATTCTTTCCGTTAGATTGAACAACGGAACTGAATGAGTGCCTCCCTGATTCCGTATATACGCCACTACTGTCGTATTGTCGGATAGGATTTGGACATGAGCATCGTGAATAATGTCCATCCAGTGACGTAACGCAAGCCAAATTGACATCATTTCCTTGATGTTTATGTGCTTGCACAGGAATTGCGGATCCCAAAGACCCTGGCATCTCGAATCCGTTGGGATTAATGATGCACCCCAACCTGTTTGACTGGCATCCGTCATAATGGTAAAACTCGGATCCGGCAACTGCAGCGGAACTCCTTGAGTTAACCACTGAATGTTTGCCCAAGTCTGAATCTCTTGTTTCACTTGATCTGACAAGAGAACGTCTACATCGAGCGAATGAATTTTCACACTCCAATTCTGAGTCAAGAAAATTTGAAGAGGCCGTGTGCGTAGCCGTCCCATCGGAATGAGATCCGCAGCGGCTCCGCACAGACCTATCAGTCTCATAAATTCTCTCGCTGTGACTTTGTCTGTATTTAGACAATAGCGAGCGTAACAACTGACTAATTTCGCTCTGGTTAACGGCAGACGAACGAGATTGTTGTGCGTCTCGAAGCTCATTCCCAGATGAGTGAATGACTTGGACGGCACCAGATCCGACTTCTCCTCGTTTACTATGAAACCGAGACGTCGGAGCAATAGAAGAAGATTCTGAACATCGTTCTGAAGCGTTAACTCGTTGCCGTACCTCTGAAGAATGTCGTCCAGGTAGGCCGACGTTACCGCAGACGAATGAGCTCGGAAGTAAATCATTACCGAGTTCATTACTCGAGTGAAAGCCCAGGGTGCTAGATTCAATCCGAAGCACATGGCCCGGAACTGATACACCACTCCTAGGACTGCGAAGCGTAGATACTTTCGGAATGTCGGATGTACCATGACGTGAAAGTACGCATCTTTGAGATCTATGCTCGTTGCATAATCGTTCACCCGAATACTCGCTCTGACCGATCGAATCGTCTCCATATAAAACTTCGGAGCGATGATCAGCTTGTTTATCCAGCTCAAATCTATGACTGGACGGAACGAGCCGTCTGGTTTCGGAACCAGAAACAGATGGCTGTAGAATCCCAGCGATTCCTGGTTTTCTACGACCTCTACCGCGTTCTTCATTAAAAGAGACTGCACCTCTGATAGCAGAGCGTCTCTTTTCTGAGGGTTTGACGGAAGATGAGTCCACTTTGGACTTCGAGTTAATGGAGGCTTTCGTTTGAAGGATATCTTTAGACCTTCCGAAGTCACTCCTCTCACCCAAGGGTCGTCCGTAATCGACGCCCACTCTTGAGAAAAACTCGACAACCTTCCGCCAACCGGAACGCGATAGAGGTTTGAGCCATCACCTCCTGGATCTGCGAGGCCTGCGGTAGGAGAAACCACGTCTTCCACGACCCGCACCTCGCCTCGTCGACCTCGGGGCGTCCGACCGATTGTCCCGGCCTGAAGGACGTCCCGAACGAGAGTCGCTATCCTGACGGTCTCTCGAATAAGAGCTAGAGGACGCACCGGAACCTCTATAGGAACCTCTCTTGGGCGGATAAGACCCAGAAGTGCCTGCCTTATTCGTGTCTGCTGAATCCGACCTTTTAGGAGCGGATCTAAACAACAGAGAATCACTAGCTTTCTTTTTAATATTATCATAAATAGCGGAAAGCTTGCCGTCAAAGAGAAGATCTCCTGAGACCGAAGCGACTCTAAGAGAGTTCTTCACCTTAGAATCCACTAGTGTGGATGTAGACAGGGCTGCGTCACGTCTAACCAACTCCAGATTAGCCACTGAAAGGGCGGAGTTACACGTGGAATAAGCTACTGCCCTTGAAAGAAGTCTTAAGGAGGATTGTATATCCTGAAACTCTTCCCCTTGAAGACGCAGTGATAACGCCTTCGTAAGGTGATCTGCGTAAGATAAGGCATCTAAATTGGCTCTGTTAGACGCAATAGCTGTTTCCAACACTGCGGTTGGAATAGAAGCTGACGACGGTAATGATAGCTCTAAGTCTTCCGCCTCGTCGTCCATACGCAGAGGAACTCTCGGTATACCCTGACCTGCCGTGTCGAATTTATTCCTTGCATTAATGAAAGGCAGGTTGAGAGTATTTGCGGACAAGAAGCCTGCTTTCCCTGTCCTGGAAGCAAGTTTAAAAATAGCGTCGTTCAATAATTCAAATGTTCTTGCAACATTATTGGACTGCGACGGAAACTCGGGAGCGATGTCCCTGAACCGCTCGAAAAAATCAGAGTCCAATGACGCTATAATTCTCCTGTCCGGAAGCGCAGCAGTCTGGCCCGACGGAACAACTTGAGGAAGAAAGTGCCGGATGAAGTCTACGGCAGCTTTGTGTTGTTCCGAAAGGGATAGCTCCAATTCAACCGTATCCCTTTCACCATCCGGTCGGGCCTCCCGATGTTCCCGGTCGTCCGCCCCCGATGCTTCGGCGGAGCGTACCGACCCAGCGCCGTCGGATAATTCTCGATCCGACACCGTCTCTGTCGGCTGCTGGGATGCTGCGATAAGCTGTGCTATCTGCACTAGAATGTCCGACGTCGAGACCTGCGGAGGAGCGGTCTTTCGCTGCTTTGCCGAGGGCAGCTCCGCATCGGATGGCTCCCGCATACTTTTCCTATGCGAACGTCCGGAGTCCATCGGTCTCGAGTCCCTGGCTGCCGGATGGTGTGACCTGGTCGCCGAATAATCCTTCCTCGGCGAAGCTGGCAAGATATCGGAGGTCACGCAGCCAAGGTGCGGTCGTGTGCGCCGGCGAGAAGAGGAAGCCTTAACAGTCTCTGCGGACTGCTTATACAACGGAGCGTCCCGAGCGACGGACGTATGCTCCGCTAAAGACACATTTTGTACCACAACATCTGGTCCCAGATGTTGTTGTACGAGAGAGGGGCCTCTCTCGCTCGCGGCCCGGCTGGACCTGGACGAGCTAGGAACCGGACTAAAAGGCTTCCTCCGTTCTCGTTCACTATCCGCCGTCACTGGGTGTGCATCTATTATTTTTATAGTGCTCGCATCACCCAAAATTTCCTCTTGGACCGCATCGGACGAACCCGGCTGCCGAACCATTCGGTGAATGGACGCTACACCGGGCGAGCTAGCGGACGACATTTGTCTAATCTCCATGAGCACTTTTGCCGCTAGCTCTGTATTTAATTGTGACGACGGACGCACACTTGAAGAAGATAACATGGAAACATCACCCTGTTCTGGTTCCTCTGAAATAGAAACTGAGAGAGTAGAGTGACCTTGTGGAGAAAGAGCCGGCATCGCTCTTTCTCCAGAAACAACATATCGTGACACACGTTTCCAATGTTTCTCATCCCAATGTTCACATACAGGACAGGGATTAATGCGAGAACACTGACTACAATTTATGCAATAATCATGAAAGTCAGAGGAAGATTTCTTCCTATTACAATTTGAACAAGTTCCTTTCATTGTGAAGGAACAACAATAAGTCCTAGTTACTCGCAAAAACCCCTGACACAAAGATACATAATAACATGATCCATTAATAAATGAAAAAACAATTGCAAAACAAAATAATTTTGAAAAAATATTTTTTCAGAGAAGCCCAAGTTGCTGAAAAGTAACGTTGAGCCCCGATGGATCCGATGGCAAAGTGTGGTCAAAAATTTTAAAATTATATAAAATAATTAATGAGACACTTTCGGATAATATAAATGTATCTTATAATGAGATAAACTACCTCAAAGGCAAACAGCCCCCCTCAAAAAAGGCTGTTGCCAATGAAAACAAACAGTGTAAACACAGAAGAAAACATGACTCCAGGCACTGAAAAAACTGGCCCGGAATCAGTCCTCAATTACACTCTATCTGATGCAAAACAGAGACTCCCAGGGGAGAATCTGCAGAACATCAGATGGAAGATGCAGAACACAAACGTTATACACCCATGGGTGAAAACGTAACTATGGGGAAAATAACAGAAAACATTCTGTAACCAAGCAACTCTCCCAGGGAAATTTTAGAAATGAAACTTCTCAAAAATATGCCAAAAGCATGGGAGAATTGCAAGGGGGGACTTTAGAAGGTTAGGGGAGAGGAAACACTGAATAAGCAGTGCAACAATTAGCAAGAATGACAACAAGAGGCGTTTGCCTCGAAAATAGGCAACTTAACATAATTTTAACAAAAAATTTTAAGTACAGCCCTGATTATTTTTTGCCACTTCTTTTTTCCTCTCCTCCTTCTATCCTCCTTAGAATCACATTTTCTCCAAGAATTACGTGTCTGGCATCCTTTAAACTGAGATTTACAAGCACAAAGATCAGTGAGATGTTGACTGATGAAGGGCCAAACAGAGAAATGATATTTGGCGCCAATTTCGGGACGACTGCGTCACTGCGCATGCGCAGTAGAGTCGTACTATGGAGGTCCTTTAGGACATGATTTCTTTTTGTTTTGGATGCAAATTTTGGGGATTGGGGGGCAAAATTTGTGTTTGGCCCTGGTTTTTTGTGGAGTTAGCACCAGCTAAGTCTGGGTCATTGGTACAGTATAAAAATATCTAAATTTTATAGTAAATTTCCTTTCTTATTATACCTACCACAATTGTTTACTACAGGCTTGCACTACAGTGGAAGTCCCTAACTCGGATAAAATACTCTCTATTTTTGTCTTTCCCAAGCAAGTTGGGAAAGAAAAGTGGTGCAAAAGCACCAATAAAAATAAGCCAAAACTGGGTCGAGTGCAACCGGCGCAGACCCAGTACGGGACGCTCTCTCCCAAGTACAACTCCACGACTTCCGTTGCCAGTGCGCATATACCGTCTCTAAAGACTCATTCTTTTTGAATCCGTAAACGTTAGAGTTATGTGATCAGCGGGGAGGAAAGATTCTTTACCCGTAAAGAAGACGGGAGGGCCTCCATGTAAACAATTGTGGTAGGTATAATAAGAAAGGAAATTTACTATAAAATTTAGATTTCTTATCAACCTACTCACAATTGTTTACTACAGGCTGAATAGACAAAAGGCTGGAGGGAATCGCATAACCAACCCCCACATAACCCTAGTGCACTGGAACCGTGAAGTAGAAGGAAGAGGTCCCGAGGCTTATCAACCATAATGTCGCAATCATTGGTAAAGGACAATGAAAAGAGACATATGAGCCTGTGTGACACACAGACAGAAAAAGGGCAGTAACAGCACAAGGCTGAAACTGACCTTCCAGAAGCCTAATGGCTATGGCAGACAACAGCCTGAGCAGAAGAAAGAGGACCCAGGGCAAAAAGGTCCTCCGACTGCTCCTGCAACTGGCGTAAATAAAAGGTGGAGAAAGTAGAAGCATTTCTCCAGTAGGCTGCCTGCATAACATCCGACAACTTGACGGAGTTAGAATAAGCCCAAGAGGCAGACAGTGCCCGCACCTCGTGGGCAGAAATACGATTGGTAATACAATCGCCAGCTGCTAAACGACTATAAGCCGTACGAATAGCAAGACAAATCCATCGAGAAATGGATTGAGGAGAGATCTTCTGTCGACCCGGAATGAGAGACAGAAAAAAACGTTTTCTGCCCTTCCGTATGAAGCGTGTCCGATCAAGATAAATGCGAATAGCACGGACCGGACAGAGCAAAGGGCGAGTACCCTCAACAGAGGGAAGAGCCCTGATACAGATAGGAGGAGGAGTAGTATCTGGTAACTGATTCTTAGCCAAAAAGGAGCAATCAGTGGTAAAAGTAACACTGTTGGGAGAGCTCCTAAAAAAGGCCGGGTCAACCGAGAGGGCGTGAAGCTCACTAACCCGTCTGGCCGAAGCAAATGCCATCAGAAAAGCCGTCTTATATGTGAGAAAATGCATATCCACCTGGGATAAAGGTTCGAACGGCGCCACCCCAAGCAAAGCAGCACCCACGAAAGATTCCATCGTGGAGTGAGCTGCAAAGTCCGAGGCCTTTTCAAAGAAAAGTGCCGAACAAGTTTGGAGAGGTAAGGATTAGTGCCGATACGACGCTTCCCCACATAAGAAAAAGTCTCTGAAAGCATAGACCTGTAACCCTTGATGGTAACAGGCTGGAGACCCCGAGAATCAAACAGATATACCAGAAACTCCGCAATCTGTGAAATCGAAGGATTGGCATAATCAACAGAGTGATCAGCACACCATCGACAGAAGACCTTTCATTTAGCTGCATAAGCTAAACCAGTGGAGTGCCTCCTTGAAGAAGAAATGCACTCCACTGCTCATCTCGAAAAACCTCTACGGAGGAGACAGGACCTGACAAAAGATATGCGTGAAGGCACAATGAAGTCGGGTCGACGTGAAACCTCCTCAGGCGACCTTGACAAAGAAGGTCGCGACATAGCGGGAGACGTGCTGGAACCGCCGCCATCAGCGAGCGGAGCTGATTGATCCACACCCGCTGAGGCGACAGGGGAGCGATCAGAATGATTCGACAACTGCAGGTTCGAATTTTGGCGAGAACCTGAGGAAGAATCGGAACCGGCGGGAAGGCGTAGCCGACTAGACCGTTCCAATCGAGTGACAGAGCGTCCACGGCAAAAGCCAGAGGATCTGGACACGGGGACACGAAAGTGTCCACCTGATGGTTCCAACGAGTCGCAAAGAGGTCGATGTGGGGACGTCCCCAGAGATCGCAAAGCGACTGGAACAACTGCCCTGTGAAGCATCCACTCGGTGGAAATAACCCTGCCCTGTCGGGACAGGGAGTCGGCTAGGACGTTCAGACGACCGGGAATGTGACAAACAACCACTCCGGCGTGAACATCCTGAGCGAGCAGTAAAAGATCCCTAGCTAACTCGTACATCGGAAGCGAGTGCGTGCCGCCCTGGTTCCGAATGTAAGCAACCACTGTCGAATTGTCGGATAGTAGAAGGATCTGGCGATTCGACAGGTGAGGGATCCACTGCCTGAAACTCAGAAGAAGAGCAAGAAGCTCCTTCTGGTTGATGTGTAGAGCTGCTTGATCCTGGTCCCACATCCCGTGTAGGGAAAGACCGAGAGGATCCAACGTCGCACCCCATCCGAGATCGCTGGCATCTGCCGTCAGAACGTGATCGGACGTGGGTAAGTCCAGTGGAACACCCTGCGTAATCCACTGAACATCTGTCCAGGGAAGAAGGTGAGGATACAGAGAGTCCAGAAACGGAAGCACCTGATCCAGAGAATCTACATTCGGTCTCCAACGACTGAGCAGAAAGTGTTGGAGAGGTCTGACACGCAGCCGACCTAGAGGAATGAGATCCGTCACCGAACCGCAGAGACCGATCAGCCGGAGAAAACTCCGAGCGGTCGCAGACCTGGACTGGGACAGAGTCAGAGCAAAAGCTGAGAGAATCACAGCCTTGGCCTGGGGAACAGCCACCAAATTGAATTTGGTTTGGAAAGACATCCCCAGATGACAAAACGACTGAGAAGGGACCAGGTCCAACTTCTCCTCGTTGACTCTGAATCCTAGCGACGTGCAAGCTCAACAGAGTGGCGACATCCGATTCCAGTAAGGCAGCATTGGAATGCCTCTGGACGATATCGTCCAGATATGCCGAAGTAGTCACCCTGGACTGTGTGCGATGGAACGCTATCACATGCGACATCAGTCTGGTGAACGCCCGAGCCAGGTTGAGGCCGAAAGGCATGGCCTTGAACTGGTAAACTCGCCCCAGAAAAGCGAACCTGAGATACTTCCGTGACGCCCGATGCATCGGAACGTGGAAGTAAGCGTCTCGCAGGTCGATGCTGGCTGCGAAATCTCCCTGGTGAATTGATTGGCGGACCGACCTGAAAGTCTCCATGCTGAACTTGGGAGCAATGATAGACTGGTTCAGGATACTCAGATCGATAACCGGTCGGAGTCGTCCATCCTTCTTCGGCACCAAGAACAGGCGGGAATAGAAACCCACTGACTGAACGTTCTTGACGACCTCGATCGCCCCCTTTGCCAGGAGATTGGCAATCTCCATGGACAAAAGTTCCCGACGTAAAACGTTTGAAGGAACTGTGGTTGGAAGAGGCACCCTTGACAGAGTGGGGTGCCGTCGGAAGGATATGCGCAGGCCGGACCGAACAACATCTAACACCCATGGATCGGATGTGATGGTGGTCCAATAGTCTGCGAACTCTGCTATCCTTCCTCCAACCTGGGACGAGTCGAGGTGAGGACCTTCATTTCGAGCCCCGACGAGGCCCGCGAGAGGAGAAACCACCTCCTCTGCTAAATGAAGAATCCTGAGACTTCCCTCGATTCTGCCGACCCCTACCTTTACCCCGTGAGTAAGAAGTAGAGGCGGCGGCAGAAGGACCAGCCTTTTGCTTCACAGAGGAAGCAGAAGGGTACTTGTTAGGCTTGGAACGGCCCTTGCCTCCCCGAGAAGGCTGATCAAGCTGACGAAACAGCAGCTGATCTTTGGAATGACGTAGGACGTCATCCCGGACCGTCGACACGGAACCATGGAAAAGTTGCGGACCTGCCAAAGAAGCAGATCGAAGAGTAGCACGCTGCTCCTCGGGAAGGGATCGTCCTGTGTCCAGCACAGCGTCTCTTCGAACTAATTCCAAATTGGCCGTGTTACAGGCATGCGTGTGAGTAAGGTGCATAAGCGCCTTGGACAGCACACGCAAAGGAGCCTGTACCTCGTCAAACTTATCTGGAGGCAGATAAGCAGCCAAAGCTGAGACGACGTGATCTGAGAGAGAAAGCATGCCAAGCATCTCTCTAGATAAGCCCAACGTGGACTCCAGAGTCGTCATTGGAATGACGGCAGACTTGGGCTTGGAAAGCCCGAGGGAAGTGGAGTCCTGATCCAGAACCGTCAAAGCCTGGCAGACTGACGGATTGGCGAAATCGTAGGAACGATAACGCACAGGAGGCAAAAAGGTGTCAACCCTGGTGAAGAACGAAGTCTTCAAAGCCTTGGAATTCAGCTGGGCATCCAATGCTGAAAAAGCCTCAACCACCTGTACCGACTGGCACGGTCAAAGGTGCCCAGAAGCAGGTTGCTCCATAGGCTGTTGGTGCGCGACCGATGATCGCGGCCAGGCTGACACTGTCGGCTGGTTAGCAGGTTTGAGCTCAGGCAGAAACCCAAACACAAAGTCAAGAGCCGCCCCCAAGTCTGAAGACTGCTGGCCCTCGACCTCAAGCATGTCGGACTCCTCCCCAGAGTCGGAAGACACATAGCCCATCGTGGGCAAACCAGCCGACGCCTCCCACGGTGTCGGGACACCAGAGGAATCGGAAACCGGCCTGTTTCCAATCCCGGGAGGCGGCGCCATAGGAGGCGCCTGGAAACCACCCATAGCCTCGCTGGAAGCAACAGGAAGGCTCTTAGAAAGAACCTGAGTGAGTAAGGAGAGGGCCTCCCTAAGCTCACTGCCTGTACCGACCGGTTCGACAGGGGAGCGAACCGGCAAAGTGGCTTCACCTCTGACCCTCTTAACCAGAGAAGGGTCACGATCCTCCAAAACACCCGACGCGGGACGACGGGCGGCAGCCGAAACATCTGAAGGCAGATGTGTATAGGGGTACAATGCACCCCGAGGATCAATATTGCGAGAACTCATGAGAGTCACCGCGGACCTCTGCGGGGCAGAAGGTCCAGGCTGCACAAAAGGCGTTGGTCCCCCAAAACTGGTCGTGTGACCAGAGTGAGTAGACGGAAACGCCACGGAGTTCATAGTGTTTCCACTACGAACATCCGAATCCAAAGACACAACTGTGGTACTCGAAGGCGAAGAGACCACAGCGATGGGCTCGGCCGGCAGCCCCTTCCGACTTCGCCGAGTTGAAGTCAGGGAAGGCTGAGGCCGATATCCCACGTCTACAGTATCGGACAGTCCTGCAGTCCCCTGCAGCGAAAAGCCGAGGCCGGCTGAAACAGATAACGAAGCAGACGGGCCAGCAGCAGCAGTAGATATGTCGAGAGTCGTTGAGGCTGGTGAAATAGTGGAGAGAGCACACCGGCTCGGCTCCGAAGGAGGAGTCACAACCCTAGTGACAGCCTCAGATGTCGACTGGAGGGGGACCGTAGTCCCGGAACCAGGCATCTCTACACCAGAACACTCAACGGCTCCCGCAGTATCCACCAAAGGAAAAGACTGCACATCCCCCACGGAGGAGGAATAACTCTCACCAGACAAAGTCGGCTCGGGAGACCCCGAACGACCACGTTCTCCTTTCCCGCGGGAGCGGGAGGCACGGCCACGAGAACGAACGACACGGTTTACTGACGCCCAGAAGGTGGAAGACCATGTTCCACAGACACCACACGGCGGCTCGGCCGAACACCCATTACAGGAGGAACAAGACAAATGTACATCGTCCACATGCTTTGGCAGCAGACATAGCCCACAGGGAATTGTCCTGGGCATGATAGAGGTGAGAGGAGCAGAGAAGTGGAGATGAGAAAACAGAACACCCCCAAAGAAGAGAGAAAGGTGACAGAAACAAAGACCCCAGAAGGTCGACCGGGAACCACCCAACAGGAAGACTACTCTCAAAAGAAAGAAGAAACACTGCAGGAGTGGTACCCCGCTGACACCTAACTCTAACACAATTAGAAAATTTTGCAAAAAAAGCATTAACAATAATTGTGAAAAAATCTAAGTCCGAACCGCGTGGCATGCGAAATTCGCGCGCGACTCAAGAGAGAGCAAATAAATATACATTATGGACATATAATAGAGAAGAGAATATATAAAACACTGTTCCTGAGAATACAAAGGATACACTGTGGTATAATGAATCAGGAATCATCAAACATCGAGCTGGTGGAACACTGATAAGCGTGCAAAAACATCTCGACACGAAGCGGATTTTAAAAAGAATGAGTCTTTAGAGACGGTATATGCACACTGGCAACGGAAGTCATGGAGTTGTACTTGGGAGAGAGCGTCCCGTACTGGGTCTGCGCCGGTTGCACTCGACCCAGTTTTGGCTTATTTTTATTGGTGCTTTTGCACCACTTTTCTTTCCCAACTTGCTTGGGAAAGACAAAAATAGAGAGTATTTTATCCGAGTTAGGGACTTCCACTGTAGTGCAAGCCTGTAGTAAACAACTGTGAGTAGGTTGATAAGAAATCGCCGTCCAATTTTTTTTTATATTTTCATTTTTTGCTTCCAAAACATAGCTTATGATCCCTCATTGGAACGAGCATATTGCGCACGTTCCAATGAGGGATCATAAGCTATGTTTTGGAAGCAAAAAATTAAAATTTTTAGTTACCCAAGAATTTTTTCTATGAGTGTCATCTGTTACTAGCGACGGGCCAACTGGAAACAAATCTCCTGAATGTCCCAAACTTTGGAGCATAAAAAAATATAGTTTTCTGGAAAAAATGTGTGTCCCAAACCATAGAGTGTCCCAATACATAGAGTAAATACGGTAACTGTAAACTAAAATTGAAATGACATACAATTGTTGTAGTCCCTTTTTTTCAACCATTTTATTCAGATTCATTGAGTAGTGCATACAGTTTGGTGAGTTATTCTACATAATGTTTAATAATTTACTTTACATAGAAACAGTTAGATGCACTTAAAGATTTGGGTATTTATTCTGGGACATGTTAACCTCCAGAATAATTTTTCAGGGAACCTGAGGGTGATTTTCAGGGAAATGGGATGGATTTCAGGAAAAAGTTCGCGCGGGGACAAAATAAAAGAAAAAACTTTTGAATTTTCAGCTCGTGGACCACTATTAACACCAGGTTATATCTAGAACTAGTTGTCAACTGTGCTGATGCATTTAAAAAATCATAAAATAACTGTTGATTTGACCCCCCCCCCCCTTCCCAGGATCCTCTTCTTCATGAGCCCCCTTCCCACCACCACCCACCCACACTGTCCCACAGAGCACCTCCACCTGTGGTTTGCTCTTATCAAAGTCTACTTAGCTAATAATTTCCCAAGTCTGGAAATGTTAACAGGAAACGATGTCCTAATGTTCAGTTACTTCAAGAACATTAGTACTCAGAAAGTATCTTTAATCAAACTTCATGCATGTGGGACGTTTGTGCCCTACACAAAACTTACTTTTCTTTTCATCATTGAAGCCTTTTTTTTTAATTCCATTCGAAATTTTCTGTGTACAGATGGCCAACAGTTAACAGTTCTGTAGTCAGCACAACAGAATAAATGTAGTGTTAGAAAATAAGTCCATTGTGTTCAAATATGCAGTCATAATTTTTCGGCATCCTAAGCGACTTTAACCTACTTTTAAACTGTGCTAAATAGTTGTTTACGTTTTGATTTTGGAAAAGGGATGAGAATTAAAGCTATTCTATGAAGGAATAAATAAATATATATTAGGCCACACAAAGTAGATCTTCAGTTTCTCAGGCCATTATTTGTGAAATTGCATGCGGGCGAGCATTTTTTTATTTTATTTTTTATTTCAGTAATTACTTCTTTTCCATCAAAAGTTCATGTTCTTGGTTCAAGTTTTAGGCCTCATAATCTACAGAATAGCATGGGTGGTGGTGTATTTCATCCCTTGAGTGTAAGAAGGCTTTGCAATGCTAAAGCATTGCAAAGCCTTCTTGCACTCAAGGGACAAATTCATCAATTTTTTTAACTTGGGGAAAATATCAGACATAAATCATTTAATTTTAATTTTTTTTATGTTTAAATTGGTTATAAAAAGAGAGCATGCGGTAGCTAAAAGGACCATGCGGGAGGGCCTGAGAAACAGATTTTTTATTTTTTTAGGCCTTATTTAATTCCTTTTCATATATTTTAATTTCCAAAAACTGCATTTAAATGAAGGTGGAGTTTTCAATTTTTTGAAAGTAAGTCACCTATTTTCACTTCGACACTTGCACATTGATCACGAATCTCCAAAGAAAACCCGCAGAAATAAACATGAACACAGTTGAAATAAGTATCATAAAATACCCTTTTCTTAAATAAATTTAACTGAAATCCATATTTTACTACTTGGTTAGTTTTTACCAGAGTTTGAAATGCATGTGATTTGACTCCAAACATTTTTCATAAGTTACAACAGGAATGAAATATTTTTTGACTGTTGTTTTCCGGGATTTTTGGTCCAAAACTGATTCCCGTCCGGGAGGTCAGGAACTACACTGAAATCCCGGGATTTTCCCGGGCATTCGGGGAGAGTTAACATGTCTGATTCCAATTGACTTCGCTTCATTTGGGATGCTCAAAATCGAGGGGTACTAAGCTGTATTTATGTAAATGTAAACTAAATTGAAATGACATACAATTGTTGTAGTCCCTTTTTCATTGTTTTTCTTTCTATAATTCTGACATACAGTGGAGAGCACTTTGGAATTTGGATATCACTAAGGTCAACATCAATGAAAGTGTCAATGACACTGCAGCTTACCTTGTCTGTGTGTTATGTTTGATGAAAAGGATAATGTTCAATGTTTATGAAAGGATTATGAAAAAATCCCGATAGGATCACCGATCCAATGTCGAGTTGTGAAAGCACAAAAGTGGGTTTAATCATTATCAACTTATCGTCCGGAAAGTTAAAAAATTTATAGTAATTTATACTTACCAATGACCCAGACTTAGCTGGTGCTAACTCTAACAAAACCAGGGCCAAACACAAATTTTGCCCCCCAATCCCCAAAATTTGCATCCAAAACAAAAAGAAATCATGTCCTAAAGGACCTCCATACTACGCCTCTACTGCGCATGCGCAATGACGCAGACGTCCCGAAATTGGCGCCAATTATCATTCTCACTGGCAGTGCCTGGTCAGCGCTATGTACTCAGCGGGGAGGCAAGAGTTCCCAACTCCAGGGAGGGCCATCCCCGTCTGGGTCATTGGTAAGTATAAAAAATATATAAATTACTATAAATTTTTTAACATTTTTATACTGTACCAATGACCCAGACTTAGCTGAATAGTAAACAGGCTGGAGGGCCTAGGACATAGAGGAAAATCCAATAAGCTCAACTATATAGTAAAGAGGTAACCCCTTAAGGAGAAAAGGAGTATTAGGCTTTACATGTATCTTTCTTATTTAATATTAAATTAGAAAGATACACTACCCTTAATAATTGAGCACAATAACATTCATGTTCTCTATTAACATCCAGTATAACCCTTATACTAATTATTTTTAAAGCAAGCCAATAAATAAAGTAGTCCAGAGAATTGAGACTCTTTATAGTCATTTAAAAGTGTCCGAGTATTGTATATTAAAGCCCGTTTGACACTTGACATATACAAATGCTTCACACCGAGCTACACTTTAAAAATAAGACATGAATGAAATTTAACATTAATATTACACTTTAAAACCATCCCGGAAGCGACTCAGAAATACTGACTTGGAGGAGGCATTCCCTTGCTTTTCACTATAAAGCAGGTGACCTAAGGGAACACCCGCCCCCCCCCCCCCTTCCCCTTGCCCTGGGTCAAATAGCCCAGAGCGAAGAGGGCAGCCGGACGGAGTCACTGCCGGAACAGAAAGCCTGCATAACTATAGTTGCAACTGTTTAGTGGACGACATTCTGAGCAACAGATAACGGACCTAAACAATGCAGGTCTCCAGAAATGGACTCAATATTTCTGAGATAAAAATTCGTAAAAGTGGATGGCTGAGACCAATAAGCAGCCTTCATTAAATCTGTAATAGCAACACTATTAGCATAAGCCCAGGAAGTAGAAAGAGCTCTTACTTCATGAGCAGAAATCTTAAGCACAGACTGCTGAGAAGAAGATAAATCTTCATAAGCAGTACGGATAGTTAACTGAATCCATCTAGCAATAGAATGGACTGAAATGTCCTTTCTATTAGGCATCAAAGACAGAAAGAAACGTTTCCGTCCCTTTCTGATAAACTGAGATCTCTGTTTATAGATACGTAATGCTCTAACAGGACAGAGTAAAGGCCTACGCCCATCTGAAGACGGAAGAGCCTTAATAACAATAGGTTCCGGATATTTATTAGGAGCCTGATTCTTAGCTAAAAAACCCACATTAGTAGTGAAGGTGATAGTGTTCCCAACACTACGATAATGAGAATCATCCACCGATAGTGCATGAAGCTCACTGACTCTTCTAGCAGAAGAGAAAGCTAAGAGAAAAGCTGTCTTATAAGATAAGAATTTGAAATCTACTGTCCCAAGAGGTTCAAATGGCTTTTCCTTCAATTTAAGAAGAACCCAAGCTAAATTCCACTTAGGAATTAATCTAAGAGTTCTGGGTCTATTTATCGAAAAGTTTCTAACCAACTTCGATAAAGAGACATTAGATCCAATTTGTAAACTATCATGATGTGCATAGGTATCAGATAACATAGATCTATAACCCTTTATAGTAACAGGCTGCAGTTTGATTTCGTCAAACAAGTATACTAGAAAGTTTGCAATGTCTGGTATAGAGGGATCGAATATATCTACAGAATGATCCCTACACCAACGACGAAAAACTTTCCACTTAGCCGCATAGTTTAGCGAAGAGGAGGTCCTCCTACAGTTAGAAATCGCGTCCACTGCTCGTCCTGTAAAGTGCTTGCCATGCAAGAAGGACCGCACAACGGAAAAACGTGAAGGTTGAGACCTTGCGGGTTGTGATGGAGTTGGCGCGATTTCCCCTGCGAAAGAAGATCCTCCCGTGGAGGAAGCTTCCGCGGTAGGTCCCACAACAGACACCTGAGTAGATTTATCCACGGTCTCTGTGGCGACAGAGATGCTACCAACAGAATCTTGCATTGAGATTGTTTTATCTTTAGCAATACTTGTTGAATTAACGGCGCTGGAGGATACGCATATCCTATCATTCCGTCCCAAGGGATCGACAGAGCGTCTACTGCAAATGCTCTTGGATCCGAACACGGAGACACATACGTCTGCAACTGATTTTTGAGATGTGTCGCAAATAAGTCTATCATTGGCCGTTCCCATTGGTAGCAAATCTGATTGAATACTTGTTTGTTGAGAGTCCACTCCGACGGCAACAAGCGACCCTTTCGTGAAAGGGAGTCTGCTAGCACATTCAGACGACCCGGTATGTGACGGACCGAAAGAAGAACGTGATGTTCTAGCGCAAACAGAAGGATTCTTTCCGTTAGATTGAACAACGGAACTGAATGAGTGCCTCCCTGATTCCGTATATACGCCACTACTGTCGTATTGTCGGATAGGATTTGGACATGAGCATCGTGAATAATGTCCATCCAGTGACGTAACGCAAGCCAAATTGACATCATTTCCTTGATGTTTATATGCTTGCACAGGAATTGCGGATCCCAAAGACCCTGGCATCTCGAATCCGTTGGGATTAATGATGCACCCCAACCTGTTTGACTGGCATCCGTCATAACGGTAAAACTCGGATCCGGCAACTGCAGCGGAACTCCTTGAGTTAACCACTGAATGTTTGCCCAAGTCTGAATCTCTTGTTTCACTTGATCTGACAAGAGAACGTCTACATCGAGCGAATGAATTTTCACACTCCAATTCTGAGTCAGGAAAATTTGAAGAGGACGTGTGCGTAACCGCCCCATCGGAATGAGATCCGCGGCGGCTCCGCACAGACCTATCAGTCTCATAAATTCTCTCGCCGTGACTTTGTCTGCGTGCAGACAATAGCGAGCGTAACAACTGACTAATTTCGCTCTGGTTAACGGCAGACGAACGAGATTGTTGTGCGTCTCGAAGCTCATTCCCAGATGAGTGAATGACTTGGACGGCACTAGATCCGACTTCTCCTCGTTTACTATAAAACCGAGACGTCGGAGCAATAGAAGAAGATTCTGAACATCGTTCTGAAGCGTTAACTCGTTGCCGTACCTCTGAAGAATGTCGTCCAGGTAGGCCGACGTTACCGCAGACGAATGAGCTCGGAAGTAGATCATTACCGAGTTCATTACTCGAGTGAAAGCCCAGGGTGCTAGATTCAATCCGAAGCACATCGCCTGGAATTGATACACCACTCCTAGGACTGCGAAGCGTAGATACTTTCGGAATGTCAGATGTACCATGACGTGAAAGTACGCATCTTTGAGATCTATGCTCGTTGCATAATCGTTCACCCGAATACTAGCTCTGACCGATCGAATCGTCTCCATATAAAACTTCGGAGCGACGATCAGCTTGTTTATCCAGCTCAAATCTATGACTGGACAGAACGAGCCGTCTGGTTTCGGAACCAGAAACAGATGGCTGTAGAATCCCGGAGATTCCTGGTTTTCTATGACCTCTACCGCGTTCTTCATTAAAAGAGACTGCACCTCTGATAACAGGGCGTCTCTTTTCTGCGGATTTGACGGAAGATGAGTCCACTTTGGACTTCGAGTTAATGGAGGCTATCGTTTGAAGGATATCTTTAGACCTTCCAAAGTCACTCCTCTCACCCAAGGGTCGTCCGTAATCGACGCCCATTCTTGTGAAAAGCTCGACAACCTTCCGCCAACCGGAACGCGATAGAGGTTTAAGCCATCACCTCCTGGACCTGCGAGGCCTGCGGTAGGAGAAACCACGTCTTCCACGACCCGCACCTCGCCCCGTCGACCTCGGGGCGTCCGACCGATTGCCCCGGCCTGAAGGACGTCCCGAACGAGAGTCGCTATCCTGACGGTCTCTCGAATAAGACCAAGAGGACGCACCGGAACCTCTATAGGAACCTCTCTTGGGCGCATTAGACCCAGAAGTGCCTGTCTTATTCGTGTCTGCTGTATCCGACTTCTTAGGAGCAGATCTGAACAACAGAGAATCCTTAGCTTTCTTTGTAATTTTATCATAAATAGCGGAAAGCTTGCCGTCAAAGAGAAGTTCTCCTGAGACCGAAGCGACTCTAAGAGAGTTCTTCACCTTAGAATCCACTAGTATGGATGTAGCTAGGGCTGCGTCACATCTAACCAACTCCAGATTTGCCACTGAAAGGGCGGAGTTACACGTGGAATAAGCTACTGCCCTTGAAAGAAGTCTTAAAGAGGATTGTATATCCTGAAACTCTTTCCCCTGAAGGCGCAGTGATAACGCCTTAGTAAGGTGATCTGCGTAAGATAAGGCATCTAAATTGGCTCTGTTAGACGCAATAGCTGTTTCCAACACCGCGGTTGGAATAGAAGCTGACGACGGTAATGATAGCTCTAAGTCTTCCGCCTCGTCGTCCATACGCAGAGGAACTCTCGGTATACCCTGTCCTGCCGTATCGAATTTATTCCTTGCATTAATGAAAGGCAGGTTGAGAGTATTAGCGGACAAGAAACCTGCTTTCCCCGTCCTGGAAGCAAGTTTAAATATAGCGTCGTTCAATAATTCAAATGTTCTTGCAACATTATTGGACTGCGACGGAAACTCGGGAGCGATGTCCCTAAACCGCTCAAAAAATTCAGAGTTCAATGACGCTATAATTCTCTTGTCTGGAAGCGCAGCAGTCTGGCCCGACGGAACAACTTGAGGAAGAAAGTGCCGGATGAAGTCCACGGCAGCTTTATGTTGTTCCGAAAGGGATAGCTCCAAGTCATCCGTATCCCTTTCACCATCTGGTCGGACCTCATGATGTTCCCGGTCGTCCGTCCCCGATGCTTCGGCGGAGCGTACCGACCCAGCGCCGTCGGATAATTCTCGATCCGACACCGTTTCTGTCGGCTGCTGGGATGCTGCGATAAGCTGTGCTATCTGCACAAGAATGTCCGGCGTCGAGACCTGCGGAGGCGCAGTCTTTCGCTGCTTCGCCGAGGGCAGCTCCGCATCAGATGGCTCCCGCATACTTTTCCTATGCGAACGTCCGGAGTCCATCGGTCTCGAATCCCTGGCTGCCGGATGGTGTGACCTGGTCGCCGAAGAATCCTTGATCGGCGAAGCTGGTAATATATCGGCGGTCACGCAGCCAAGGTGCGGTCGTGTGCGCTGACGAGAAGAGGAAGCCTTAACAGTCTCTGTGGACTGCTTATACAACGGAGCGTCCCGAGCGACGGACGTATGCTCCGCTAAAGACACATTTTGTACCACAACATCTGGTCCCAGATGTTGTTGTACGAGAGAGGGGCCTCTCTCGCTCGCGGCCCGGCTGGACCTGGACGAGCTAGGAACCGGACTCAAAGGCTTCCTCCGTTCTCGCTTACTATCCGTCATCACTGGGTGTGCATCTATTATGTTTATAGTGCTCGCATCACCCAAAATTTCCTCTTGGACCGCATCGGACGAACCCGGCTGCCGAACCATTCGGTGAATGGACGCTACACCGGGCGAGCTAGCGGACGACATTTGTCTAATCTCCATGAGCACTTTTGCCACTAGCTCTGAATTCATTTGTGACGACGGACGCACACTTGAAGAAGATAACATGGAAACATCACCCTGTTCTGGTTCCTCTGAAATAGAAACTGAGAGAGTAGAGTGACCTTGCGGAGAAAGAGCTGGCATCGCTCTTTCTCCAGAAACAACATATCGTGACACACGTTTCCAATGTTTCTCATCCCAATGTTCACATATAAGACAGGGATTAATGCGAGAACACTGACTACAATTAATACAATGATCATGAAAGTCAGAGGAAGATTTCTTCCTATTACAGTTTGAACAACGTCCCATCATTGTGAAAGAACAACAATAAGTCCTAGTTACTCGCAAAAACCCCTGACACAAAGATACATAACAACATGATCCATTAATAAATGAAAAAACAATTGCAAAACAAAATAATTTTGAAAAAATGCCGCTCAGGATCACAGATCCAATGTCGAGTTGTGACCTTGTCCTTTGACCTGGCGAGTCCAAGGTCAATAGGGTTCTTCCTCGCACCAAGGCCAACACACCTATGAAGTTTCATGACTCTAGGTTGAACCACTATCAAGTTCTCATCCGGAAACCAATTGTTGCGATATACTATGTTCAAGGTCACTGTGACCTTGACCTTTGCCCTGGTGAGTCCAACATCAATAGGGTTCTTCCTCGCACCAAGGCCAACACGCCTGTAAAGTTTCATGGCTCTAGGTTGAACCACTATCAAGTTATCATCCGGAAACCAATTGTTGCGATATACTATGTTCAAGGTCACTGTGACCTTGACCTTTGACCTGGTGAGTCCAAGATCAATAGGGTTCTTCCTCACACCAAGGCCAACATACCTATGAAGTTTCATGACTCTAGGTTGAACCACTATCAAGTTATCATCCGGAAACCAATTGTTGCGATATACTATGTTCAAGGTCACTGTGACCTTGACCTTTGACCTGGTGAGTCCAAGATCAATAGGGTTCTTCCTCGCACCAAGGCCAACATACCTATAAAGTTTCATGACTCTAGGTTGAACCACTATCAAGTTATCATCCGGAAACCAATTGTTGCGATATACTATGTTCAAGGTCACTGTGACCTTGACCTTTGACCTGGTGAGTCCAAGATCAATAGGCTTCTTCCTCGCACCAAGGCCAACACACCTATGAAGTTTCATGACTCTAGGTTGAACCACTATCAAGTTATCATCCGGAAACCAATTGTTGCGATATACTATGTTAAAGGTCACTGTGACCTTGACCTTTGACGTAGCGAGTCCAAAATCAATAGGGTTCTTCCCCTCACCAAGGCCAATCTACCTATGAAGTTTCATGAATGTGATTTGAACCATTATCAAGTTATCATCCGGAAACCAATTGTTTAAGATTTACTATGTTCAAGGTCACTGTGACCTTGACCTTCGACGTAGCATGTCCAAAATCAATAGGGTTCTTCCTCCCACCAAGACCAACCTACGTATGAAGTTTAATGAATGTGAGTTGAACCACTATCAAGTTATCATCCGGAAACCAATTGTTTACGCCCGCCCGCCTGCCCACCCGCCCGCCATTCACCAAACTATAAGTCGAGTTTGACTTCGTCACAACTCGACTAAAAATATTTTTTCAGCGAAGCCCAAGTTGCTGAAAAGTAACGTTGAGCCCCGATGGATTCGATGGCAAAGTGTGGTCAAAAATTTTTAATTTATATAAAATAATTAATGAGACACTTACGGATAATAAAAATGTATCTTATAGTGAGATAAACTACAGCAAAGGCAAACAGCCCCCCTCAAAAAAGGCTGTTGCCAATGAAAACAAACAGTGTAAAAACACCAGAAAACATGACTCCAGGCACTGAAAAAACTGGCCCGGAATCAGTCATCAATTACACTCTATCTGATGCAAAACAGAGACTCCCAGGGGAGAATCTGCAGAACATCAGATGGAAGATGCAGAACACAAACGTTATACACCCCTGGGTGAAAACGTAACTGTGGGGAAAATAACAGAAAACATTCTGTAACCAAGCAACTCTCCCAGGAAATTTTAGAAATGAAATTTTCTCAAAAATATGCCAAAAGCATGGGAGAATTGCAAGGGGGGACTTTAGAAGGCAAGGGGAGAGGAAACACTGAATAAGCAGTGCAACAATTAGCAAGAATGACAACAAGAGGCCCATGCCTCGAAAATAGGCAATTTAACATAATTTCATCAAAAAATTTTAAGTACAGCCCTGATTATTTTTTGTCACTTCTTTTTCCTCTCCTCCTTCTATCCTCCTTAGAATCACATTTTCTCCAAAAATTACGTGTCTGGCATCCTTTAAACTGAGATTTACAAGCACAAAGATCAGTGAGATGTTGACTGATGAAGGGCCAAACAGAGAATGATAATTGGCGCCAATTTCGGGACGTCTGCGTCACTGCGCATGCGCAGTAGAGGCGTAGTATGGAGGTCCTTTAGGACATGATTTCTTTTTGTTTTGGATGCAAATTTTGGGGATTGGGGGGGCAAAATTTGTGTTTGGCCCTGGTTTTGTTAGAATTAGCACCAGCTAAGTCTGGGTCATTGGTACAGTATAAAAATACAATTGTTTACAATTTACTATGTGAAGGGTCACTGTGACCTTGACCTTTGACCTTGTGATTCCAAAATAAATAGGGCTCTTTCTTGCACAAATGCCAACCTACCTATGACATTTCATGAACGTAGGTGGAACCATTGTCAAATTATCATCTGGAAATCAATTATTTACGATTTATTATGTTCAAGGTCACTGTGACCTAGGCCTTTGACCTAGTGAGTCCAGTATAAATAGGGGACTTCCACTCACCTAGGCCAACCTACCTATGAAGTTTCATGAATGTGGGTCAAACCATTATCAAGTTATCGTTCGGAAACCAATTGTTTACGATTTACTGTGTTGAAGGTCACTGTGGCCTTGACCTTTCACCTAGCAAGTCCAAAATGAATAGGGTTCTTCCTCTCACTGATGCCAATCCACCTAAGAAATTTCATGAACATGGGTCGAAACATTATCAAGTTATCATCCGGAAACCAATTGTTTACGATTTACTATGTTGAAGGTCACTGTGACCTTGACCTTTCACTTAGCAAGTCTGAAATACATAGGGTTCTTCCTCTCACTGATGCCAACCTAACTATGAGGTTTCATGAACATGGGTCAGACCATTATCAAGTTATCATCCGGAAACCAATTGTTTTGATTTACTATGTTCAGGGTCACTGTGACCTTGACCGTTGACCTAGTGAGTCCCAAATAAATAGGGTTCTTCCTCTCACAAAGGCCAACCTACATATGAAGTTTCATGAATGTGGGTTGAACCGCAGTCAAGTTATCATTCGGAAACCAATTGTTTACAATTTACTATGTTCAAGGTCACTGTGACCTTGACCTTTGACCAAGCAGGTCCAAAATTAATAGAGTTCTTCCACTCCCCGATAACAACCTACCTATGAAGTTTCATGAACATGGGTTGAATCATTATCAAGTTATCATCCGGAAACCAATTGTTTACGCCCGCCCGCCTGCCTGCCCGCCCGCCCACCCATCCCCCCCCCCCCCCCCCCACCAATTTACAGTGAAATTATTCCAAAACAAGCCATCCTATCAAGTTACAATGAAATTCCTTCATAAATATGGCCTGTATACTGTGCTAAAGGTTTTTGGGCTTCTGGCCTGTGTAGCCATCATGGTTGACTGATCGCAACCAAAAGGAGACGTTCTCATCTAGACATTATACTGAGTCATCCTACCAAGTTACAATGAAATTCCTTCATAAATATGACCTGTAGTCTGTGCTAAAACTTTTCGGGTTTTGGGCTCAGGATGCCATCATGGTTGAATGATCATGACCAAAAGTGGACATTCTCATCTAGGAATTATCTGGAGTCATCCTAACAAGTTACATTGAAATCCCTTCATAAATATGACCTGTAGACTGTGCAAAAGGTTTTTGGGCTTCGGGCCCCTGTAGCCATCACAGTTGACCAATCGTGACCAAAAAGGGACATTCTCATCTAGACATTATATGGAGTCAACCTACCAAGTTACAATGAGATCTCTCTGTAAATATGACCGGTAGACTGTGCTAAATGTTTCAGGGTTTTGGGCTCGGACAGTCATCACGGTTGACAGGTCGCGACAAAATGGGGAAGTTCTCATCTAGACATCATACGGAGTCATCCTACCAAGTTACAATGAAATCCCTCCATATTAAATATGATCTGCAGATTGTGCTAAAAGATTTGGGGTTTGGGGCTTGGGCAACCATCACGGTTGACAGATCATGACCAAAAGGGGACGTTCTCATCTAGATATTAAACAGAGGCATCATTAATGCATTCGTGTTGGGAAATTATATTCAATTAACAGGGTTATTCAGTTTAGAGATATCCAATTAAGTGGGCTATACTGTATAATAATCTAAGAAAAAGCACAGCTCAGGAACAGCAAAAATGTCAACATTCAACTTCAGACGTGAACAGCACTGGGCAAGCAAAGCTGAATGTAATTGTGTGATTTGTGGTGCAATCTCAAATCCAGTAGAACCTGTCTTGAGAGACTGCCCTTTGGGCCACACAAAAGTGGTCTCTCAAGACAGGTGGTCTCTCATAATAGGTTTTCTCAAGTCGATGAATAACCAACCACAAAATTCAGAAATGGAGAAGAATGGATTTTTGTAAATAGTTTGTAGTTCTTTTTTATGAAGTTTTTGTAACAAACTGAAATGGAGTGTTATAAAAATTATAAAAATAAATTAGTGTTGAAAATCTTCATTGAAGATTTTCAACACAAATTTATTTTTATAATCTTATCTGTCACATTTCAGGTATGTATGAAATTGTTTATTCCAATTAAGAGCTTTTAATAATTTTAATTATATTAGCATAACCACATAGGATTTTCCAATTCCAGAACGGGTAAGAAGTTTTTGTCATGGTTTTAGTCTTCAAAGGGGTGGTCTCTCAAGACAGGTTCATTATGGCATAAAAATACAAGTTGGTACCAGGTCACAGTGGTCTCTCAGGTCTCCCATAGCAGGTCCATTATAGAGTAAAACCAATCGGTGCCTGGCAGATGTGGTCTCTCAAGACAGGTGGTCTCTCAAGACAGTGGTCTCTCAAGACAGGTTTTACAGTAACCACTACTTGATTTTTTAAGACAAATATGAAATATAATTTCTAAACCATTGTGAAAAAAGACACTTACCTGAATTTCCTTGCTATTGTTCCTGTTTTTATCACATTTCAAGCCTAGAGTATATGGATCCGACAATGAGTCTATCTGTAACATCTGAAAATCTCCCCATCCAGGTAAGTGGACCAAACCATTAACATTGAGAGATTTGCCCCTCAAATAACCACTAACTTTTAACACACCCTCTTCACTCTAAAAGACAAACAAAAATCTAAAAGTCAATCACCTAATGTAAAACCATAAGGCCATAAAAAAGAACCTCTGTTTCTCAGGCCTGCGTGCATGGTCATTTTTGCTGCGCATGCAATCTTTTTATCATCTCAAAAAATCTTTTAAAGTTATTATGCTCATTTCGGTAAATTGATAGTACCAATGCTTGCGTTAGCGAATTTTAAATGCCACACACTCTGCATTTATTCTACAGCATACTTTGATAAAGTGGGTGAGTTTTAGCAATGCTCAAGTCAGAAAATGTTTTATAACGTAAAAAGTAAGTATAACGACAGACAGAGTGGCAGTGTCTTTAAGACTGACAATTACAAAGGGGAATGGTTGATTTGCACCAAGGTTGATTCGCACCAACCCTGAGATATTCTGCAGTGTCAGGCGCAGTGTTGAATGGAACACGTTCTTCAGACATTGTTTTTTTGTAAATGGCCGTCATTGTGTTATTTGAAACTGTGTAGTGAATTGACCAGTTATGGAATTAAGTGAATTTTGGGAGCAGGATAATTGTTTGAATCAATGATATATCAAACAATAACCTTTGATTGATATAAAAGTAACATTTGTATTTGAAAATAAATCATATATTATCAGCAATGTGCAGTCGAATTGGGGAAAAAAACACGCAAACATTTATTCGTTTTGTATTTAATTTTACAGAAAAATATATATGATTTGTGGATGAACTGCTCGTTTAAATAGGTTGTTATAATTACGAATATATTGGGGAAAAATTCTGATTCAAGATTTTCTTAGGCAAGTTGTGAGGGAATTTCATATTTTGATAAAATAAATCTGTGAAAGTTGGTAATTTACAGCACTTTGACATTTTTCCCAGAGACGTTTTGTCCCTGTAACATTTCGCCCCGTGACGTGGAATAAACATTCCAAACACCCTTCACTTATTACCCAACACCCCTCCAGTGAATAACCAATGTGGCTGCATGGACCACCAGGACGTTGGGTGGGGGCGAATTACCACAAACAATCTCTCGTGAGAAATAAAAAATAAAAAAAAGCCGCCTGCATCCTTTTTGGGGAAAAATGGCCTGAGAAACAGACAATCAACTTTGTATGGCCTAACCAGACAGCACTGGTCAAAACAATCGCCATTCAAATTCTATTATTTTTTTCAATTTTTGCCTCAAAAACATAACTTATGACCATTTATCTTATAAATCCTCTTCAGTTCACAAGACGAGAGGGGATCCGATGTGGCATACTCCTCACTAAATGTAATATCAGCTTGACTGATGCTATTCCATTCTTCCTGCAGTGCAGCGGTGAGTTCCTGGACATTGGTAGGGGGCTGTTGGCATTGTCGTAGGCGCCTGCCAAGCATATCCCAGATGAGCTTGATTGGTGAAAGGTCTGGACTTAGTGCTGGCTAAGGCAGTGTAGTGATGTTCTGCTCCTGGAGGAACTCTGTAGTGACACGGGCCCTGTGCTCTTGCATTGTCATCTTGGAAATTGAATTGACAGCTGTGACATCGTGCAAATGGAACCACATGAGCTGCTAACATGTTGTCATGGTTGTACTGCCCTGTGACATGCCCTTGGATGAAATGTAATGCTGTTCTGCTTGCCTTCCCACACCATAACCGATCCACCACCAAAATGATCGTGCTGCCTAATGATGCCATGGTATCGTTTGTTCTACCGCAGCCAAACTCGGTTTTGCCTGTCGTGGAAGTCAAGTGAACCTCGATTTATCGGAAAACATGATGGTGCTCAGCCAATGATTGTCCCAGCGCTTTCATACTCCACGCCAATTATGCCTTGCTGCGATGTGACGTTCAGTAAAACATGGAATTATTCACGGTTGTTGAGTGTACAAATTACAGCTGTGTAGGCAATTTCAGATAGTCTGACCACTGACTCGCACACCAGTCACTCGGTGCAGCTGCTGTCCAATTTCTGAAGCACTTGATGGAGGTTATATAATGCTGTGGTTCGGATGAAATGATCCTGGATAGCAGCTGTCACCTTTGGATGACCTGACAGACGTCTGTCATCAACAATACTTGTCTGACTGCAGAGTGATCACAACTTGCTAATCACCGATTGAGTAACGTTGAGAATTTGAGCCACTGCAGTCTGTCTGTTGCCAGCTTCCAATATGCCAATGGCACGTAAACATTAGTCACGTGTCAGTCTTCGCATACCTCAAAAGTTACGTTTCGACCAGAAACTATTGATGAACGAGTTTAAATGATGAGACCTCCAAAAAAACCCATCCAGCACAAATGAATATTTCCAAAGGTACCCCACAGACTTTAACGTGGCACTTGTGCAAAAAACCTGCAAGAAGTTTTCGTGGGCCGGTGACATTCATGATCCACACTAACATATTGATGTGTCCAATAACGCGTACCCACTCCCATTTTCCGAAAATATCAACATCAGTTTGGATATCCCCTCCTTTTTTTGAATAGTATATTTAAAATACAACCCTTTAGGATCTAGTGCTACAGTTAAAACTAGAAGTCCTGTCACGAATAGTGCGCTTATCTAGGCTTAATTGCGCGTTGGAATTGCGCACAATTGCCATATCGAATGACATCCAAAGCACAGCAGATTCTCCTGGTTACTCATAGCAAACACATGCAATGTTTCTGCCAATGGACCTCCGGGTTACCCGGAGGTCCATTGGCTGAAACATTGCTTGTGCACAGGCCATATGTACAGAATTTGATAGCTTTACTTGGGCCATAACGTGTACATTAACGCGCATATCAACGTGCTATTTGTGCGCAGTTCATGACAGGATTTCTAGTTTTAACTGTATCTAGGTGAGGCTCTTGACTTACATGTACATGTGGAACACGTTTCAACATACAGGCTTTAGATGGTTATGCTGATGGATGTTACAGGGCCTTGACAATGATTTTGGTGTGGAGTCTTGGCTGCCTGTGTAGGCAGCCAAGACTTCACGTGATACCACAGCAAAGTCAAAGTGTTACCTAATGAGGAACAAAAAAAAATTAAAATTAAACAGTCTTTTAAGAAGACTTTCAGAATCTAAGACAAGAATCAAATGAACATTTTCTGAGAATCAAATTTGTTTCACATTGTGTTCCTTTTGAGTATCGATTCTGATTCTCAAATGGATTTTAAACCCTGTTATTGGGACAAGCTCTTTAATTCTTAGTTGTTAATGAATTTGTTTCGCAAACACATTTTCTTTTGTGTTTAAGGTAACTTTCAGCATCGTTGGCTATATCATGACTGCAACATCAGGATGAAGTCAAGTTTAGCCAATCTATGCCACCCACTTTGGAGGACTTCCACCCCAGGAATTGGTCCCAGGTCCTATTTCACCAGTAAAGCAGAACTTGTTTACCACAATAATCAAACACTGCGACACTTCCCAGGGTTCATTATAAGGATAACACGGAGTGTTCTTCCACAGACAATGAAGTGGTGTAATGTGAGACACTGTTGGAAAGGGCTCTTGGAGAGAGATCACTCTTGCAGAACTTTAGTTAAAGAGTGGAAACCAATTTCAAGTGTATTTAACATGGGAGGTAACTGTGACCTTGATCTTAGGCACATCATGGTCAAAATAAATAGGCTTCTTCCACTCATCATACCTAACCCACATATGAAGTTTGGTAAAGATCTGGTTGGTAGAACTTTAGTTATAGAGCAGAAACAAATTTCAAGTGTATTTAACTTTGTAGGTCACTGTGACCTTGACCTTTGGAACATCATGGTCAAAATAAAAAGGCTTCTTCCACTCATCAAACCTAACCCACAAATGAAGTTTGGTAAAGATTTGGTTGGTAGAACCTTAGTTAATTGATGGAATAGGAAAAGTTAACGGACAGACGCTGGATGCCGGACACCAGACATGGTGATAACATAATACCCCCACCTCAAAGGGGCCAGGGGCATAAAAATCAGATGAAAAAATCTCCTAAAAATATTTGTCTAATGCAAATTAATTTTTTTTACTTATCCTCTTCACACCAGTTGGAGTATAAAGTGTTCAGAAGAGTTATCCACCTTCATCTCTACTTATCCCCAGGTCTATCCTAGCTCATTTAATTCTCCTTCTTTGCCAGGTGGATTTTGGCCAATCCCTTGGTCTTTTACCTTGTGGAGTCCATTGTAGGGTTGCCAGGCAACATGGTGATGCTAGTTCCGGGGATTCTGAGAACATGTCCTATCCATCTACAGTGTGTCTGTTGTATTTGTTGGATGATGCAGGAGGACTCAGGGTCCTCCCTTTTCAAGTTGTCTTAAACCTTTACCCAACATAATGGCCAAAACCGGTCAGCACTATTCTAAAAAATTTCCAATTAATTTTCATTATTTTTTGTATCAAAAACATAGGTTATAACCCCCTCATTGGAATGAGCCCACAGAGCTCATTCCAGTGAGGGGGTCATAACCAATGTTTTTGAGACAGAAAATGAAAAAAATGAGGTATTCAAGAATGTTTTTGGCAAGTGTCGTCTGCTTTTCATGTTAGGTAAATTTAACCCTTTATCCAATGCATCAGCCGCATCTTCCCATGTAATTTACAAATTAAGCTAGGGCTGCATGTTATACCAGTAAACCGGTAATTATCATATTGAGAATGATACCGAATGAATACTAGTATTGTTTTAAAATTACCATTGTATCGTAAGAAATGGTACTGTATCAAATTATCAAAGTTGACGTCGATATATAAATGTCATTCATAGATAACAGATGAATATTACTTGAAACTACTCCCAGACTAACAAATCCTGTTATGAAGTCCATGTCAATCAATCTTTATTCGACCAATGAAAACAGTTTGCAGTCTATTTGAGCTGCATAAGTTACATGAGTTACAAATAAGTATACACGTACCAGCAATTTGAAACTCAAACTGAAAGTTGAATATTTCGGGAGTGTGTCGAATGCAGGGAATGAACTCTTTGACACATTTGTATATGTAATCTCACGTTTACCCGTGTGGATAATAAAATTACTCACAAAATCATTATAGGGGGTGTTTGTTTTATTTATTCTCTTCCTCTCAAAAACAGATAAAACCTGAAGCCAAGTTGATCAACATTGCCATCAACAATGTCATTGTGAACTTCAAATTATGAATATTAATAAGCTGTTCAATGGCAATGAAGATGTGGGTTGGACGTCCTTGTCACTTTTCTTCCCAGTTTTAAAAGTATGACAACCAGCCATCTAAAATTTAACTATTTTTTTTTACTTCAAATATTTTTTTTACAGATGTTATCTCAGAAATTAATAATGAATTCAAATAAACCTAGTATACAGTTAAAACTAGAAGTCCTGTCACGAATAGTGCGCTTATCTAGGCTTAATTGCGCACTGGAATTGCGCGGAATTGCCATATCGAATGGCATCCAAAGCACGGCAGGTTTGTTTGGTTACTCATAGCAAACACATGCAATGTTTCTGCCAATGTACAGAATTTGATAGCTTTACTTGGGCCATAAAGTGTACAGTAACGCGCATATCAACGCGCATATCAACATGCTATTTGTGCGCATTTCATGACAAGACTTCTAGTTTTAACTGTATATATCTTAACCCTTTAAAAAGAACTGTGCTAACCACGCATTACATTAGGTGATGTTTTGGGGGTATGTACATACACAGTGCAGAAATAGAAACAAATGCAATGGGAAGCCTGCACAATAACAATGCATTCAGACATTAATAATAGCCACTTACAAACATACAACTGACCATATCTATCAACACTTAAAATACATTAGTACATCACGTGACAAATCCCCGTATTCTCATTGGCTGTATTGATAGGGACTATGAAAGCATAGTGCCCGGAGTCAAGCATAGTGCCCGGAGTCATGCAATAGTGTGCACGCATTGCAAACAGAATCCCAAGGGGATTCCCCTTTTCTTCTGAGCAGACAGAAAATGTGGAGACGAATAGAAATAAAATGAGCATTTCGAGATTCGCAAACGAGAATGTTAATTCTTTTCTTGAACAACATCAGAGCCGAAAGACTGTTAGTTTAACCAAATATGCTGTCAATATTCTCTGGCAGTTCTGTTCTGACAGAAAAAGGAATGGTGCATTTGAAACGTTAGATGTTGGAAAATTAACGGAACTATTGAAAGACTTTTATACAAACGTTAGAAATCGCGATGGTGATTTGTATTCCAAAAGCAGTATTTGTGCCATTCGACAAGGAATAAGAAGATATTTGCAAGAACCCCCACATGAGAGACACTTTGATATAATAACAGACCCAGCTTTCAAAGGTGCTAATCGTGTATTCGACAGCATGTTGAAGAAAACAAGAGAAGACGGAAAAGGAACAGTCCGACACAAAAAACCCATTCCGCCAGGTAACTATAAAAAATACATAATAAAATAAAACACAACAAAACTAGAAAGTGAACAAGTCAGTGTCTGCAATAGACAGTGGTGTTGTAATTATTTGTTCTCGTATAAATACACAGTCTTGGTAATTACATGAAATAGACGAGTGTTGTTTATTACTCAAATCGACAAGAGACACATAAGAACAGTTGTGAGAGAAAGTAAATAAATAACGGGCAGCAATGTTTGCTGAAAGTTATCAGAAACATGAATAAATAAATAGATAAATTACGGGGAGCAATGTATGTTGAAAGTTATCATAAACATGAATAAATAAATAAATTGTAGACCTATCAATTAAATAGTTTTGAATAAAAGTGTTAGAGAGGGCACTGAATATTATTTATTTTCGATCACAATAAATGATTGTGACTGACCGTGTAAACGTTTATTCCGCTTTGATGCTTAGTGTTTCATTCTATTTCAGGCAATCTAAGGAAATTAGATCAGCACCCAATTGTGTTTAATCCGGACATTCCAAGAGGTCTTTTGAATAAAGTAATGTTTGAGCTTTTATTTTACTTTTGTCGGAGAGGGAGAGAAAACATTCGAGAAATTAAAGCTTGTGATTTTGTAGTTAAAACTGATGACACTGGAAGAAAATACATCCTGAAAACTACTTCTGAGCGAACAAAAAATCACACAGGTGTAACGAATGAGGATGAAGGTGATGGACCTAGAATGTATGAAACTGGCACAAAAATGTGCCCTGTTAATAGTTTTCAACGATATCTTATGAAACGAAACCATGAGTGGTGTGATGCGTTCTTTCAAATTCCCAAAAATTCATACCACGAGAATGACGAATGTTGGTTTGAGCGAAGGGCAATGGGAATAAATTCCATAGGAGAGTTCATGGTAAAAATGTCTAAACAAGTTGGTCTTTCTGATACATATACCAACCACTGTGTGCGTGCTACGACCATAACAATTCTTAATGATTGTGGATTCAAAGATCGCGATATTATTTCTTTATCGGGACACAGAAATGAAAAATCATTGTCAAGTTACGTTTCGAACACAAGAGCTGATGTCAAACGAGGTATGTCAGAGAGCTTGAGTTCCATGGTCGATAATGCAGAAGCTGAACATTCAGAAATGCCTGCAGCGAGGAATGCTGTTGAGAAAACAACAATGCAACTCTCTTTCCAGTCAGCAAATTCCACAGTATCAGCACCCGAATTATTAGATACCAATATTGATGACGATGATCTGATAAGTGCGTTGGAGGAAATCGAGTGTTCAAAAAACTCAACATCAATTGACATTCGAAAGCAATCCAAAGAAATATGCAACAAAATGCAGTATTGTGCCCCAAAATTCAATTTCAGCAATTGTGTTGTAAATATTTACAATAATTAAAATGTGCTCGTACATCAGAGGAAGTACCCATAACACGTTCAATGGGGTGAACGTTAATAAAACTTTAGTGCCATGAATAATGGAATTTCTATAGTGCCTCACAAGCTCTGTTAATACCACCATATGTGAGACGTTGATTCTGTTGTATGATATCTCGTGTTAACCAGTTATGTGCCACATGATTGGTTGATCAGTTTCATGTGTTTATTTACATTATTCTACTTTACCCGTTGAGTTCGAATCCAGTTGATAATTTAATGTTTTCTTGACATTTTCATGTTATTAATTTCATTGTTTTATTTTGGATAGTAAAGTGTTAGTTATCTCTCCGTTCCTTCTTTAATATGTTGTGGAGATGGTCTGGGTGTGATGTACTAAACCCATTAATGCCTTCCGTTTCAGGCACTATGCTCTCATAGTGTTGCTTCAGGAACCAAATAGTGCCCTCGCTATCACTTGGGCACTATTGCATCCCTCAGCAACACTATGAGAGCATAGTGCCCTCAACGGAAGGCATTAATAGGTAAATAGGTCATCAGAAGAACCAAACAATGCAAAGGACGCAAAGTGCACACACTCCATAAACACCTGTATTGTAACTTCAAATATATTTTTACAGATGTTATGCAAGAAATTAATAATGAATTCAAATAAAAGTATTTATATCTTAACCCTTTAAGAACTGTGCTAACCACGCATCAGGTGAAGTTTTGGTGGTATGAACATACACGGTACAGAAACAGAAACAAAGGGAAAGGGAAGCCTGCACAATAATGATCCATTCAGACATTAACCCCTTGCACACTGATGTCGAAAAATCTAAAGTTATGGTTGCAAATTTTTCCCATAATGCAACTAGAAATTTAACCAATTCAATCTTGTTTGACAGAGCTCATTGAGCTCTGTCAAACAAGATTAAATTTGTTAAATTTCCAGTTGCATTATGGGAAAAAATGGCGACTTGAAATTTGGATATTTTGACATCAGAATGAAGAGAGTTAATAATAGCCACTCACATGGGCATTAATTACTAACACAAACACACCACTGACCATATCTATCAACACTTAAAATACAATAGGTCTTAAGAAGAGCCAAACAATGGAGAGGAAAATGGATACGAAGTGCACACACTCCATAAACAAAATTCATGAAAAAAGGAAAATAAAACACTTCAGTGACGAATTGTAGGCTATTTTTCGAACAAAAATGTCATGGCACTTTATTGTTTTCCCTCATGTCTGAGCTGTCTCTGTGATGTGATTTTAAATCAAAATAAATCAACGCTCTGCATGTTTGTAATAAAAATGTTTTATTAAAGATATTGGGTTCAGATGAACATAAGGTAGCAAGTACAGTAAATTTTATTCAATTGTTAATCGCCCAAAATATAACTGTGTTGTCAATCGTTTACAAACTCACTTGCCCAGAACATTGCCCGAGTTTTTCTCCCCAAAATTGGATAGTCTATCTTACTGTGTACAAGATGCACCCTTAATTTGGGGATCATTTTTTATGGAAAAAGTGTGACTTATACACCGGCTGGATAAACTGGACTTTATACATGTATTATGGTCATGAAATGGCCACAATGCAAAAAGTAACAAGTGTTCCACAATCATAAACTGTATTTCCTTATGCAAATCTACTAAGATTCACATACTTGGAGATTTGGGAAAATCGATTCGCTGATTCACTTTGAAATGTTTCCCCAGAATTTATTAATTAGTTCAGCAATCTGAATGTAATGATCAGTATCAGTGACAGGTACTGATAACTTTGTTCCGATTCTGAACTAGTCTATGGAGTGTATACCGGTATATCACAGTATTTTTTTCAATACCAATACTGGTATTGAAATTTGAATACCATGCAGCCCTAAATTAAGTAGTTGAAAAAAAATTCTTGCTCTGAAAATTTCATCGAAACCAAATCATGTGACCCTCGAATTGGAACAAGCTCATCCAAGTCCATTCAAATGAGGAGCCACATGATATGGGTTTGTTGAAAGTTTAAGAAAAATTTGAAAAAATAATTAAAATAATAAATTCTAATATCATGTGTTTTGGTTAAAAGGTTAATTCCTAATTTGTAC
Source organism: Pictodentalium vernedei (assembly GCA_031216915.1). Lineage (NCBI taxonomy): Eukaryota > Metazoa > Mollusca > Scaphopoda > Dentaliida > Dentaliidae > Pictodentalium > Pictodentalium vernedei. The sequence goes on from CM062296.1 coordinate 41,212,524, forward strand.
AGACCTAGTTTATCGGAAGGGAGAGGAGTGGTTTAATATTGCTTTAAGTGACTTCATTTTAGGGATCAAACTCTCATCATCAACTTAAAGAGAATCTGTCAGCTATATATAATCACAAGTCACGCTTAAATCTTTACTCAACACAAGGATATCAAAATTTATTATTTTAACCCTTTACCTAACCTGAAAAGCAGACGACACTTGCAAAAATAATTCTTGAATAACTAATTTTTTGTCTCAAAAACATAGGTTATGACCCCTCGTTGGAACGAGCTCGACAAGCTCGTTCCAACGAGGGGTCATAACCTATGATTTTGAGACAAATAATGAAAATTAATTGGCGATTTTGGAGAATAGCGCTGGCCGGTTTTGGCGTTACGTTAGGTAAAGGGTTAATTATTTTTTCAAACTTTTCCAAACATTTCAACCAAACCATCTCTTTTGAGACTCCTCATTATTATTATTATTATTATTTATTGGTGTTTAAGGTCACATACTTACGCACAAGGGCTAATCGTAACTGTGACAGTTTTACGGGTGGAGGAAAATGGAGAACCCAGAGGGAACCACTGAGCATCGACAAACAACTGTCTGCTGCTCAACATTCTAACTCTGTTCAAAGACATGTGCACCATCAACGAGCAGTACGCCTTAGAACACGGCATCATCGTGGCTCCATGTAGGCAACCGGGATAAAGTGCCTTGCCCAAGGACACAATGCAGGTCGTCCCAGACGGGGATCGAACTTGGGACTTCTAGCACAGAAGTCCAACAGTCTACCACTGAGACAACATGCTCTCAGAGACAACTCATTGGAATGAGCTCAACAAGCTCATTCCAATGAGGAGTTCCATGATATGGTTTTGTTTAAATTGTTGAATTTTCTTCATTTTTTCAACTGCTTAATTTGTATATTACATGGGTGGATGCGGCCAATTAGTTTGGTAAAGGGTTAATAAGTTTTGTGAGTGCCAATGTCAGATAGTAACAACCAAAAGGAGTAGTATGTTTAAGAATGCATAGAACAGGGTTACTTTTACAGTACAGTCAGGTTGATTGGTTTGTTGACCTGAAGAGTATGTCAGTTTGTGTACTAAAATAAAAATCTGACATCAGTGGAAACAAGTTAACGCAACATCTTTGATCAACGATCAAAGACACTGTGCTGTTAACTTGTTTCTGCTGATGTTGCATTTCATTGAGTCATCATGAGTCATCACACAACACGTGGCATGTGTGTCATGAGCAGGAATCAAGAGGAAGATCAGACCAATCAATGAAATTAGGCCAATTTTGATTCCTGCTAATTATTCTGGCAACTTATTATTAAGTTTGTTACTGCTTGTATGAGATTGTCAGTCAAATGTAAAGACAAACAATTTTGATCCAGTGGTGTTCCATGTAACCATTGGCATGGACCGATGTTCAAACACCTCTACCGATGGTCAACTGATGGCTTAAAATCGGCTTATGTTAGATGCAATTGCCGAACATCAGTTAATCACTGGATGATCCATATCCAAACATGGTCAATTAGTTATGTTTTTTCTTGAGACAAATAATTTACAGAATTCCACATTTGCCAATGTGGGTTCCGCACACCTTTAAGAGAAAAAAAATGCTGATAGGATCACCGATCCAATGTCGAGTTGTGACAGCACAAAAGTGGGTTCAATCATTATCAACCGCCATTCATCAAACTATAAGTTGAGTTTGACTTCGTCACAACTCGACTAAAAATCCATGACTTTCAGGAGCTTTTCCAGGGAATTTTCCTGCACTTTTCAAAAAAATTCTTTTTATTCTCTCTGATATTTGTATGGATAACATTTAAGAGCTGCTTGGTTGTTGTTATTTATTTATTTATTGGTGTTTAAGGTCACATACTTATGCACAATGGCTAATCGTGACCGTGACAGTTTTACGGGTGGAGGAAGCCGGAGTACCCGGAGAGAACCACCGAGCAACGACGAGCAGCTGTCAGCTCTCCAACATCGTAACTCTGAACTCTGCACCGCAGCACAGGCAGGGTTAGATTGGTTGAAGACATGCGCACCATCGACGTGCAGTACGCCTCAGTACACAGCGGCATCGTGCCCCCATGTAGGCAATCGGGGTGAAGTATTGGTTGTTGTTAAATATTGTTTTGGTGTTAGTTGTGATAAAAGAGTTGAGTCTTGGTTTCGTTTTTTATTTCCTCTTATTGAAATAAACAGAAAAACTCAAAGAAATACTGAAACTGTAACAAAAGCCACTTTTTGAAATTAAAAGGCTTTCCAGGGAGTCCATGATATGGAGCTGTAACGTGATGTTATATGTACATAGCAGAAAAAGGACAAGCAACATTTCCCAAGTGTGGATCTATCCACATCGCACGCTTCTTTTTGTGTTTCGACTTGATCTGATATGCATGTATTGCAAAGGGTGATAGTAAATGTCAATCTTGCTGTGTTTCCTCCCGATGCATATGACGTCACACTCGTATTTGATTCTAAAAATCCTCAGTCTTAATTTTCAGTCACATACTGATGATCACACATGTTCTGATTATTTGAATGAGAATTACTAGAGTCAGATCTAACAGCAAATTTCATCCACTCAATGACTTTTAACTAGGGCCGCACGATATTCAAAACTGAATACCAGTAATGGTATTCAAAAAAATACTGCGGTATACCGGTATATCTGCATGCCTTGATGATGCGGTTCGAAAAACATTTACCCAACGCAGACGATATCAAAATTTATTATTTTAAAAATCATTTTACCGGATTTTCCCCCAAAACTTCTACAAAACAATATAATGTGACCTCTCACTGGAACGAGCCCAACGAGCTTGTTCCAATGAGGGGTCACATGATATAGTTTTATTGAAATTTTTTAAAATTATTTTTTCAACTGGGGAATTTGTATATTACGTGGGCACATGCAGACAATTCCTTGGGTAAAGGGACAATATTATTCATTCGGGGCTACAGTTTAAACAAGCCAAGACCAATACCGGGTCTGGACCTGCGTCGCTGCATGCAACAGATCTGAAAATTAGATACATGATACAACTCATCATTATGAAGCAGCAGACCAAATATAAAATCATTCCCTTTCAGAGAAGCCAAGAAAACTTTGACGGAAAAAGTGTTTTGGATGGACTGACAGATTGATGGACGGAGTCGAGGTGTTTCGGACGGACAGACAGAGTCGAGCGGTTACTAGACCTGCTCTGCCGCTGGCGACGCAGGTAAAAACTCAAGTCATCTTGAAAATTAAATTGTGGGTAAATAAATAATGACGAGAAACCGATATATTTGTAATTACATCGGTATTCAATCAATATTGGTTTGAATACCGGTGCATATCAGTTTATCGATATACCGTGCAGCCCTACTTTTACCAAGGCAAGCTACCTACGCAAAGTGTCAACAATGTAAACACTGAGCAGTTTAGCACAAATTATATGAAGAAAAGAATCTAACGATTACCCTGACCCACTGTATACTGAAGCTACCAGACCAGTACTGGTATACTTTATTACAGGGAGGTGGCATTTCTTGAAATCCTGTAATCACCTTCAGTCTGCTTTTTTAGCTGCCTTCATTTCCAAATATTTCAGGTCTGCATAATCAACTTTGTGCCTCATTTCAACATTTTCTTTCAACTTAATAGTGTTTCTGTAGTCTGCTACGATGTCCTTTTGACTTAACCCTTTACCTAACAAATTGCCCGCATCCGCCAGCGTAATTTGCAAATTCAGCAGTTGAAAGAAAATAAATTTTTCAAAATATTTCAACAAAACCATATCATATGACTCCTCATTGGAACGAGCACATTTTGATTTTGTCTGCGTTCCGTCTCTGATTTCACGGGAGCTTAAAACTGCACCCGTCAATTTTGTTCATTTCCAGCCCTGCTTTATGAGCAGAGGCAGAATTTCAATCTAAATATAGGCAATGACTTATTTGAGCACTAGACTGGTTCCAGGCCATAACAGTGTCAAACTTTTTACATAATTCGACTGATGGTCAGAAAGCTTGGTATTACCTCTTCATTCTCCAACTCAAATTCAATATTTTCAGCAATCATGTGAGGTCTAACATCCCTATAGTGCACCGGTTTTAATTTCTTTTCTGTTATTTGTCGCAGAATAAGTAAACCATCTTGTTCTGTATCTAGTGTGTGTAGTTTTTCTGATGGAAATCTGTTGAATATATAAACAAGAAGATATGATACATGATATCAAAATTTATTATTTTAAATATTATTTTTTTAAATTGTTAACAATTTTTTAAAAAAACATATCGATGAGCTTGTTGTAAAAAGGGGTCACATGATATAGTTTTGTTGAAATCTTTTGAAAAGTTAAAAAATTTATAGTAATTTATATATTTTTTATACTTACCAATGACCCAGACTTAGCTGGTGCTAACTCCTTAAATTATAGGACCAAACACGAATTTTGCCCCCCAATCCCCCTAATTTGCATCAAAAGTTAAAAAATTTATAGTAATTTATATATTTTTTATACTTACCAATGACCCAGACTTAGCTGGTGCTAACTCCACAAAAACCAGGGCCAAACACAAATTTTGCCCCCCAATCCCCAAAATTTGCATCCAAAACAAAAAGAAATCATGTCCTAAAGGACCTCCATAGTACGACTCTACTGCGCATGCGCAGTGACGCAGTCGTCCCGAAATTGGCGCCAAATATCATTCTTACTGGCAGTGCCTGGTCAGCGCTATGTACTCAGCGGGGAGGCAAGAGTTCCCAACTCAGGGAGGGCCATCCCCGTCTGGGTCATTGGTAAGTATAAAAAATATATAAATTACTATAAATTTTTTAACATTTTTATACTGTACCAATGACCCAGACTTAGCTGAATAGTAAACAGGCTGGAGGGCCTAGGACATAGAGGAAAATCCAATAAGCTCAATTATAAAATAAAGAGGTAACCCCTTAAGGAGAAAAGAAGTATTAGGCTTTACATGTATCTTTCTTATTTAATATTTAAATTAGAAAGATACACTACCCTTAATAATTGAGCACAATAACATTCATGTTCTCTATTAACATCCAGTATAACCTTTATACTAATTATTTTTAAAGCAAGCCAATAAATAAAGTAGTCCAGAGAATTGAGACTCTTTATAATCATTTAAAAGTGTCCGAGTATTGTATATTAAAGCCCGTTTGACACTTGACATATACAAATGCTTCACACCGAGCTACACTTTAAAAATAAGACATGAATGAAATTAAACATTAATATTACACTTCAAAACCATCCCGGAAGCGACTCAGAAATACTGTCTTGGAGGAGGCATTCCCTTGCTTTTCACTATAAAGCAGGTGACCTAAGGGAACACCCGCCCCCCCCCCCCCCTTCCCCTTGCCCTGGGTCAAATAGCCCAGAGCGAAGAGGGCAGCCGGATGGAGTCACTGCCGGAACAGAAAGCCTGCATAACTATAGTTGCAACTGTTTAGAGGACGACATTCTGAGCAACAGATAACGGACCTAAACAATGCAGGTCTCCAGAAATGGACTCAATATTTCTGAGATAAAAATTAGTAAATGTGGATGGCTGAGACCAATAAGCAGCCTTCATTAAATCTGTAATAGCAACACTATTAGCATAAGCCCAGGAAGTAGAAAGAGCTCTTACTTCATGAGCAGAAATCTTAAGCACAGACTGCTGAGAAGAAGATAAATCTTCATACGCAGTACGGATAGTTAACTGAATCCATCTAGCAATAGAATGGACTGAAATGTCCTTTCTATTAGGCATCAAAGACAGAAAGAAACGTTTCCGTCCCTTTCTGATGAACTGAGATCTCTGTTTATAGATACGTAGTGCTCTAACAGGACAGAGTAAAGGCCTACGCCCGTCTGAAGACGGAAGAGCCTTAATAACAATAGGTTCCGGATATTTATTAGGAGCCTGATTCTTAGCTAAAAAACCGACATTAGTAGTGAAGGTGATAGTGTTCCCAACACTACGATAATGAGAATCATCCACCGATAGTGCATGAAGCTCACTGACTCTTCTGGCAGAAGAGAAAGCTAAGAGAAAAGCTGTCTTATAAGATAAGAATTTGAAATCTACTGTCCCAAGAGGTTCAAATGGCTTTTCCTTCAATTTAAGGAGAACCCAAGCTAAATTCCACTTAGGAATTAATCTAAGAGTTCTGGGTCTATTTATCGAAAAGTTTCTAACCAATTTCGATAAAGAGACATTAGATCCAATTTGTAAACTATCATGATGTGCATAGGTATCAGATAACATAGATCTATAACCCTTTATAGTAACAGGTTGCAGTTTGATTTCGTCAAACAAGTATACTAGAAAGTTAGCAATGTCTGGTATAGAGGGATCAAATATATCAACAGAATGATCCCTACACCAACGACGGAAAACCTTCCACTTAGCCGCATAGTTTAGCGAAGAGGAGGTCCTCCTACAGTTAGAAATCGCGTCCACTGCTCGTCCTGTAAAGTGCTTGCCATGCAAGAAGGACCGCACAACGGAAAAACGTGAAGGTTGAGACCTTGCGGGTTGTGATGTAGTTGGCGCGATTTCCCCTGCCAAAGAAGATCCTCTCGTGGAGGGAGCTTCCGCGGTAGGTCCCACAACAGACACCTGAGTAGATTTATCCACGGTCTCTGTGGCGACAGAGATGCTACCAACAGAATCTTGCATTGAGATTGTTTTATCTTTAGCAATACTTGTTGAATTAACGGCGCTGGAGGATACGCATATCCTATCATTCCGTCCCAAGGGATCGATAGAGCGTCTACTGCAAATGCTCTTGGATCCGGACACGGGGACACATACGTCTGCAACTGATTGTTGAGATGTGTCGCAAATAAGTCTATCATTGGCCGTTCCCATTGGTAGCAAATCTGATTGAATACTTGTTTGTTGAGAGTCCACTCCGACGGCAACAAGCGACCCTTTCGTGAAAGGGAGTCTGCTAGCACATTCAGACGACCCGGTATGTGACGGACCGAAAGAAGAACGTGATGTTCCAACACAAACAGAAGGATTCTTTCCGTTAGATTGAACAACGGAACTGAATGAGTGCCTCCCTGATTCCGTATATACGCCACTACTGTCGTATTGTCGGATAGGATTTGGACATGAGCATCGTGAATAATGTCCATCCAGTGACGTAACGCAAGCCAAATTGACATCATTTCCTTGATGTTTATGTGCTTGCACAGGAATTGCGGATCCCAAAGACCCTGGCATCTCGAATCCGTTGGGATTAATGATGCACCCCAACCTGTTTGACTGGCATCCGTCATAATGGTAAAACTCGGATCCGGCAACTGCAGCGGAACTCCTTGAGTTAACCACTGAATGTTTGCCCAAGTCTGAATCTCTTGTTTCACTTGATCTGACAAGAGAACGTCTACATCGAGCGAATGAATTTTCACACTCCAATTCTGAGTCAGGAAAATTTGAAGAGGCCGTGTGCATAGCCGTCCCATCGGAATGAGATCCGCGGCGGCTCCGCACAGACCTATCAGTCTCATAAATTCTCTCGCCGTGACTTTGTCTGTATTCAGACAATAGCGAGCGTAACAACTGACTAATTTCGCTCTGGTTAACGGCAGACGAACGAGATTGTTGTGCGTCTCGAAGCTCATTCCCAGATGAGTGAATGACTTGGACGGCACCAGATCCGACTTCTCCTCGTTTACTATGAAACCGAGACGTCGGAGCAATAGAAGAAGATTCTGAACATCGTTCTGAAGCGTTAACTCGTTGCCGTACCTCTGAAGAATGTCGTCCAGGTAGGCCGACGTTACCGCAGACGAATGAGCTCGGAAGTAGATCATTACCGAGTTCATTACCCGAGTGAAAGCCCAGGGTGCTAGATTCAATCCGAAGCACATGGCCCGGAACTGATACACCACTCCTAGGACTGCGAAGCGTAGATACTTTCGGAATGTCGGATGTACCATGACGTGAAAGTACGCATCTTTGAGATCTATGCTCGTTGCATAATCGTTCACCCGAATACTCGCTCTGACCGATCGAATCGTCTCCATATAAAACTTCGGAGCGACGATCAGCTTGTTTATCCAGCTCAAATCTATGACTGGACGGAACGAGCCGTCTGGTTTCGGAACCAGAAACAGATGGCTGTAGAATCCCAGCGATTCCTGGTTTTCTACGACCTCTACCGCGTTCTTCATTAAAAGAGACTGCACCTCTGATAGCAGAGCGTCTCTTTTCTGAGGGTTTGACGGAAGATGAGTCCACTTTGGACTTCGAGTTAATGGAGGCTTTCGTTTGAAGGATATCTTTAGACCTTCCGAAGTCACTCCTCTCACCCACGGGTCAGCCGTAATCGACGCCCACTCTTGAGAAAAACTCGACAACCTTCCGCCAACCGGAACGCGATAGAGGTTTGAGCCATCACCTCCTGGATCTGCGAGGCCTGCGGTAGGAGAAACCACGTCTTCCACGACCCGCACCTCGCCTCGTCAACCTCGGGGCGTCCGACCGATTGTCCCGGCCTGAAGGACGTCCCGAACGAGAGTCGCTATCCTGACGGTCTCTCGAATAAGAGCTAGAGGACGCACCGGAACCTCTATAGGAACCTCTCTTGGGCGGATAAGACCCAGAAGTGCCCGCCTTATTCGTGTCTGCTGTATCCGACCTTTTAGGAGCGGATCTAAACAACAGAGAATCACTAGCTTTCTTTTTAATATTATCATAAATAGCGGAAAGCTTGCCGTCAAAGAGAAGATCTCCTGAGACCGAAGCGACTCTAAGAGAGTTCTTCACCTTAGAATCCACTAGTGTGGATGTAGACAGGGCTGCGTCACGTCTAACCAACTCCAGATTTGCCACTGAAAGGGCGGAGTTACACGTGGAATAAGCTACTGCCCTTGAAAGAAGTCTTAAGGAGGATTGTATATCCTGAAACTCTTCCCCTTGAAGACGCAGTGATAACGCCTTCGTAAGGTGATCTGCGTAAGATAAGGCATCTAAATTGGCTCTGTTAGACGCACTAGCTGTTTCCAACACTGCGGTTGGAATAGAAGCTGACGACGGTAATGATAGCTCTAAGTCTTCCGCCTCGTCGTCCATACGCAGAGGAACTCTCGGTATACCCTGACCTGCCGTGTCGAATTTATTCCTTGCATTAATGAAAGGCAGGTTGAGAGTATTTGCGGACAAGAAGACTGCTTTCCCCGTCCTGGAAGCAAGTTTAAAAATAGCGTCGTTCAATAATTCAAATGTTCTTGCAACATTATTGGACTGCGACGGAAACTCGGGAGCGATGTCCCTGAACCGCTCGAAAAAATCAGAGTCCAATGACGCTATAATTCTCCTGTCCGGAAGCGCAGCAGTCTGGCCCAACGGAACAACTTGAGGAAGAAAGTGCCGGATGAAGTCCACGGCAGCTTTGTGTTGTTCCGAAAGGGATAGCTCCAATTCATCCGTATCCCTTTCACCATCCGGTCGGACCTCCCGATGTTCCCGGTCGTCCGCCCCCGATGCTTCGGCGGAGCGTACCGACCCAGCGCCGTCGGATAATTCTCGATCCGACACCGTCTCTGTCGGCTGCTGGGATGCTGCGATAAGCTGTGCTATCTGCACTAGAATGTCCGACGTCGAGACCTGCGGAGGAGCGGTCTTTCGCTGCTTTGCCGAGGGCAGCTCCGCATCAGATGGCTCCCGCATACTTTTCCTATGCGAACGTCCGGAGTCCATCGGTCTCGAATCCCTGGCTGCCGGATGGTGTGACCTGGTCGCCGAAGAATCCTTCATCGGCGAAGCTGGCAAAATATCGGAGGTCACGCAGCCAAGGTGCGGTCGTGTGCGCCGGCGAGAAGAGGAAGCCTTAACAGTCTCTGCGGACTGCTTATACAACGGAGCGTCCCGAGCGACGGACGTATGCTCCGCTAAAGACACATTTTGTACCACAACATCTGGTCCCAGATGTTGTTGTACGAGAGAGGGGCCTCTCTCGCTCGCGGCCCGGCTGGACCTGGACGAGCTAGGAACCGGACTAAAAGGCTTCCTCCGTTCTCGTTCACTATCCGCCGTCACTGGGTGTGCATCTATTATTTTTATAGTGCTCGCATCACCCAAAATTTCCTCTTGGACCGCATCGGACGAACCCGGCTGCCGAACCATTCGGTGAATGGACGCTACACCGGGCGAGCTAGCGGACGACATTTGTCTAATCTCCATGAGCACTTTTGCCGCTAGCTCTGTATTTATTTGTGACGACGGACGCACACTTGAAGAAGATAACATGGAAACATCACCCTGTTCTGGTTCCTCTGAAATAGAAACTGAGAGAGTAGAGTGACCTTGTGGAGAAAGAGCCGGCATCGCTCTTTCTCCAGAAACAACATATCGTGACACACGTTTCCAATGTTTCTCATCCCAATGTTCACATACAGGACAGGGATTAATGCGAGAACACTGACTACAATTAATGCAATAATCATGAAAGTCAGAGGAAGATTTCTTCCTATTACAATTTGAACAAGTTCCCTTCATTGTGAAAGAACAATAAGTCCTAGTTACTCGCAAAAACCCCTGACACAAAGATACATAATAACATGATCCATTAATAAATGAAAAAACAATTGCAAAACAAAATAATTTTGAAAAAATATTTTTTTAGAGAAGCCCAAGTTGCTGAAAAGTAAGGTTGAGCCCCGATGGATCCGATGGCAAAGTGTGGTCAAAAATTTTAAAATTATATAAAATAATTAATGAGACACTTTCGGATAATATAAATGTATCTTATAATGAGATAAACTACCTCAAAGGCAAACAGCCCCCCTCAAAAAAGGCTGTTGCCAATGAAAACAAACAGTGTAAACACAGAAGAAAACATGACTCCAGGCACTGAAAAAACTGGCCCGGAATCAGTCATCAATTACACTCTATCTGATGCAAAACAGAGACTCCCAGGGGAGAATCTGCAGAACATCAGATGGAAGATGCAGAACACAAACGTTATACACCCATGGGTGAAAACGTAACTATGGGGAAAATAACAGAAAACATTCTGTAACCAAGCAACTCTCCCAGGGAATTTTTAGAAATGAAACTTCTCAAAAATATGCCAAAAGCATGGGAGAATTGCAAGGGGGGACTTTAGAAGGTTAGGGGAGAGGAAACACTGAATAAGCAGTGCAACAATTAGCAAGAATGACAACAAGAGGCGTTTGCCTCGAAAATAGGCAACTTAACATAATTTCAACAAAAAATTTTAAGTACAGCCCTGATTATTTTTTGCCACTTCTTTTTTCCTCTCCTCCTTCTATCCTCCTTAGAAACACATTTTCTCCAAGAATTACGTGTCTGGCATCCTTTAAACTGAGATTTACAAGCACAAAGATCAGTGAGATGTTGACTGATGAAGGGCCAAACAGAGAATGATATTTGGCGCCAATTTCGGGACGACTGCGTCACTGCGCATGCGCAGTAGAGTCGTACTATGGAGGTCCTTTAGGACATGATTTCTTTTTGTTTTGGATGCAAATTTTGGGGATTGGGGGGCAAAATTTGTGTTTGGCCCTGGTTTTTGTGGAGTTAGCACCAGCTAAGTCTGGGTCATTGGTACAGTATAAAAATATCAAAATTCAATGTCCTATACGGTCCTCCATACTTTCTATCCACTGCGCATGCGCAGTGTCAAGGAGCTCTCGAAATTGGCGCAAATGTCATTATTACAACCAGTGCCTGGAAAGCGTTATGTAATCAGCGGGGAGGTATGAGTTCCCAACTCATGGGAGGGCCATACCCGTCTGGGTCATTGGTAAGTATAAAAAATATATAAATTACTATAAATTTTTTAACATTTTTATATTGTACCAATGACCCAGACTTAGCTGAATAGAAAAAAGGCTGGAGGGCCAAGGACATACAAGAAATCTTATTAAAGGAAAGCCATAAAATTAAAGGTAGTCCAGATAATGAGACTCTTTATACTCATTAAAAAGTGTTCGAGGATTGTATATTAGCGCTCGTATGATCCGTGACATATACAAATGTTTCCCACCGAGCTACACTTTTAAAATATTATATGAATTAGCTTTACACTTTAAAACCATCCCAGCACCGACTTGGAACTACGGACTCCAGAGGAGGTATTCCCTTGCTTTTCCCTATAAAGCAGGTGATATAAGGGACCCCCCCCCCCTTTTCCCTAGCCCTGAGTCAAATACCCCAGAGCAAAGAGGGTAGTAGGACAGATACGCAGCCGGAAAAATACTTCATGCGCCAAAATCTTAAGCACAGACTGCTGAGTTGAAAATAATTTTTCATAAGCAGTACGGATAGTTAATTGAATCCACCTTGCAATAGAATGGACTGTAATGTCCCTACTATTAGGCAGCAGAGACAGAAAGAAAGAGATCTACGTTTGTAAAAAACGTATAGCTCTAACAGGACAGATTAAAGGCATATGCTCGTCTGAAGTCGGAAGAGCCTTAATAACAATAGATTCAGATACTTATAGGAGCCTGATTCTAGCCAAAAGTCCAACCTTAGTAGTCAAGATAATAGTATTACCTACACTACAAAAGTGAGAATCATCAACAGATAGTGCCTGAAGCTCACTAACTCTACTAGCTGAAGAGAAGGCTAAGAGAAAGCTGTCTTATAACATAAGAATTTGAAGTCCATTGTATCAAGGGGCTCAAATGGCGCTTCTTAAGCTTAAGAAGAATCCAAGCTAAATTCCACTTAGGAATTAATCTAAGGGTTCTAAGTCTATTTATCGAAAAGTTTTCCATAACTTAGATAAAGAGACAATAGATCCAATCTGTAAACTATCATGATGTGCATAGGTATCAACAGAACGATCCCTACCTCACCGTGAGAAAACCTTCCACTTAGCAGCATAATTTAGCGAAGAGGAGGTCCTCCTACAGTTAGAAATTGTGTCCACTGCTCATCCTGTAAATTGCTTGCCGTGCAAGAAGGACCGCACAACGAAAATATGTGAAGGTTGAGACCTTAAGGGTTGTGATGCAGTGTGCACGATTTCCCCTGCGAAAAAAGATCCTCTCGTGGAGGAAGCTTCTGCAGCATGTCCCACAGCAGACACCTGAAAAGATTTATCCATGGTCTCTGGGGTGACAGAGATGCTACCAACAGAATTTGCAGTGAGATTGCTTTATCTTAAGCAATATCTGAAGAATCAATGGCGCTGCAGGATACGCGTATCCTATCATTCCGTCCCAAGAGATCGAGAGAGCGTCTACTTCAAACGCTCGAGGATCTGGACACGGCGACACATACGTCTGCAACTGATAGTTGAGATGCATTGCAAAAAAGTCTACCCTTGGACGATCCCATTAGTAGCAAATTTGATTGAAAAATCGTTGTTGAGAGTCCATTCTGACGACAACAAACGACCTATCCGAGAAAGGGAGTCTGCTAGAACGTTCAGACGACGCGGAATATGGCGGACCGATAGAAGAACTTGATGCTCTAGGACAAACAGAAGGATCCTTTCCATTAAATTGAATAATAGAATGGAATGAGTGCCTCCCAGGTTTCGAATATACGCTACTACTGTCGACTTGTCGGACGGAATTTGAACATGCTAATTCTGAAGAATGTTCATTCACTGATGTAGTGCAAGCCATATTGACATCATTCTTGATGTTTATGTACTTGTTAGGAACTGCGGATCCTAAAGACCCTGGCACCCTGAATCTATTGGGCTCAGAGTTGCGCCGCAACCTGTTTGACTCGCATCCGTCATTATCGTTAAACTCGGATCCGGCAGTTGCAGCAGTACTCTTTGAGTTAACCACTGAAAATCTACCCATGTCTGAAACCCTTGTTCACTTGAATCGACAAGAAAATGTTCGATTCGAGCGAATGAGTCTTCACACTCCAATTCTGAGATAAAATATCTGTGGAGTGTACAAGTGCATATCCGCTTCATCAGAATAATATTCGCAGTGGGTACACACAAACCTGTCAGTCTAATGAATTCTCTCGCTGTTATTACATCTGAGTGAAGGCAAAAGCGAGTGTAACAACTGACTAAAATCGATCTGGTTAACGGCAGATGAATGAGATTGTTGTGCGTCTCTAAGCTCATTCCCACGTGGGTGAATGAATAGGATGACACTAGATCCGACTTCTTTTCGTTTACTAAGAAACTGAGATATCAGAGCAATTGAAGCAGACTCAGAACATTTGCTGCCGTAACCCTGAAGAATGCCGTCCAAGTTCCTCTTGGTAAGGTGATCTGCGTGAGATAATACGTCTAAATTCTATTAGACAATATTGTCATCTCCAGTATACTGGAGTAATAGACATGGACGCCGGCAATGACAATTCCAGGTCTTCAGCCTAGTCACCCAAACACAGAGGAACTCTCGACACGCCTAGTCCTGCTGTTTCAAAATTATGTCTTGCATTGATGAAAGGCCGCTGAATAGCGCTAGGCGATAAGAAACCTAATTTGCCAGTCTTTGAGGCTAGCTTGAATATAGCGTCATTCAAAAGATCAAAAATAGTAAATACGAAATTTACGACCACCTTAAGTTGTTCAGAAAGTTAAAATTTCAGCTGTGCTGATTCCCTTTTACCATCCGCCTGGACCACATAAAAATTTTGGTCGTCCCTTACTGACTCTGCAGGGGAACGAACCGACCCAACTTGCTCAGATAGTTCTTTACTGAAAAAGTTTCTGATAGCTGCTGGGATGCTGCGATGAGTTGAGCTATCTCTGCAATAGCAAGTCCATCACGAAGGCCTGTGGAGCCGCGGTCTTACGTAATTAGCCGCTGGAAGCTCCAGGGACATTAATTCCTGCATTTATATAATATGCGAACATCCCAACTGGAAAGGCCTCATGTCCTTGGCTAGCAGATGGCATGACCTGGTCGACGTGGAATCACCTCCTGGTCTTGCGAGGATTGCGAAAGGATAAAACAGATCCTCCACGACCCGCACCTCGCCCAGTCGACCTAGGGGCATCTGACCTGATATCTCAGACCAGCATTACGACCCCAATTTGAGTCACTACTCTGACGGTCTCCGGAGTAAGACCTAGAGGCTTTGATCCTCTAAAGGAACTTCCTTTGGATGTATTCGCCCCCGAAGAACCTGCCTTACTCCTCCCCGCTGAGTCCGACTTTTTCAAAGCGGAATAATGCAGAGAATCCGGAGCTTTCTTAGTAATCTAATAGAGATTGTAGAAAGCTTAACGATGAAGAGAAGCTCTCCTGAGACCGGAGCGACTGGAAGAGAGTTTTTTTCACCTTACTATCCACTTTTGTGGTTGCAGCCAGGGTAGCATCACGTCTGACTAACTCCATATTGCCACTGAAAGGGCGGAGTTATACGTAGAATATGCTATAGCCCTCGAAAGATGGAGATCCTGGAATTCTTTTGCTTCGAGACATAGTGATAACGCTCTGGTAAGGTGATCAGCATGAGAAAATGGGTCTAAATTGTGTTCTCCAGTATACTGGAGTAAATAGACATGGATGCCGGCAATAACCGTTCCAGGTCTGCAGCCTAGTCATCCAAACGCAGAGGAACTCTCGGTGCACCTTGTCCTGCCGTTTCAAATTAATGTCTAGCATTGATGAAAGGCAGCTGTGTAGCACAGGCGATAAGAAACCGGATTTGCCGGTCTCAGAGGCTAGCTTGAATATAGCGGCATTCAAAAGTTCAAATGTCGATGACATTTCTGGACTGGGTCGGAAACTCAGGGACGGTGTCCTTAATCCAGCCGAAAAAGTCTGTGTCCAGTGATGCTTACAGTTTCTTATCAGGTAACACAGCATTTTTGTCCAGAGAAACAACTTCTAAAGGTGATGCTGGATGAATTCTACGGCACCTTAAGTTGTTCAAAAAGGGAAAATTTCAGCCGTGCTGATTCTCTTTTACCATCCGCCTGGACATAATAATCTCGGTCGTCCCTACTGACTCTGCAGGGGAGCGAACCGACCCAGCATGCTCAGATAGTTCTTTATTGAAAAAGTTTCTGATAGCTGCTGGGATGCTGCGATGAATTGAGCTATCTGCGATAGCTAGTCTGTAACGGAGGCCTGTGGAGCCGCGGTCTTACATAATTAGCCGCTGGAAGCTCCAGGGACGTTCATTCCTGCATTTAAATAATATGCGAATGTCTCAACTGGAAAGGCCTTGTGTCCTTGGCTAGCGGATGGAGTGACCTGGTTGACGTGCATTCCCTGGTTGGCGAAGCAGGAGCTCCAGGGACGTTCATTCCTGCATTTATATAATATGCGAACATCCCCTGGAAATCTGTGGTCACATAGCCAAGGTGTGGTCATGTGTGCTGTCGTGAGGATAAGGAAGCCAATAGAACAGCCGTGTCAGACTGTCTATGCGACAGAGCGTCCCAAGCAGGAGGAGTGGACATATGCTCCGACTAACGAACGAACATACAACAACATCGCAGCCCAGATGTTGCTGTAAGAGAGAGGGGGGGCTCTCTCGCTCGCAGTCCGGATGGACCTGGACGAGCTAGCTACCGGACTGACAGGCTTCCTCCATACTATCCTCGGATCCGTCGTCGATGGGTGTGCAAGTTCAATGTTTATAGTGCTCGCATCACCCAAACTGCTTCCCTGGACCGCAACGGACGAACCTGGCTGCCGAGCCATTCGATGAATGGTCGCTACACCGGGCAGACTAGCAGACGATCAACGCCTTCGATCCTACTAGGGACCTCTTCGGCAATTGTCGTATTTCCATGAGCACTTAGCCGCTAGCCTTAATACTGCAACGACAGAGACACACTTGTTGAAGACATCACAGAAACATCACCCTGTTCTTGTTCTTCTGAAAAAGAGACTGATACACTAGAGTGACCTTGCGGAGAGAGGACCGGAATGGACCCCTCACCATTAACAATATACCGTGACACATGTCTCCAACGTTATCATTCCATTTAGCACACACTGAGCAAGAAATAGTTCTAGTACATTGACTACAAGAAACACAATGAACATGAGAATCAGAGGAAGATTTCCTCGCAATACAATTGAACAATATTTCTTCATCATGAAAAAATATAAACAGTCATAGTACTCAAACTAACCCTTGAAACAAAGATACATAATAATATAATATAATCCATTATAACATTTCGAAAAAATAATTTCCAAATAAAAAAAAAATTTTGAAAAATTTTCAGAAGAGCCCAAGTTCCCAATGGGAACAATGAGCCCAAATGGATCCCAAAAAAGCCTAAGTGTGGACAAAATATTTTAAAACATTTTCAAGAAATAATGCAACACGTCCGGACAATATTAATTAATATATCTGGCTCTGCGTAGAACTAATAGAAGACAAGTAATCACTATCAGAAGTAACCGTTGTCAACATTAGCATAAGTGTACAGAAATCGGAAACATGACTCCAGGCACTGAAACCATGGCCCAAAATCAGTAACCAATTTAAACACTATCTGATGTAAAACAGAGGCTTCCAAAGAAACTGCAGTACATTAGATGGTAGATGCAGATAATAACGCCTAAACACCCAAGGGTGAAGACGTTAACATGGGGAAATAAACAGAATAATCATTCTGTTATCAAGCCAAAACACCCAAGAAATTTTAGTAAGAAAAAATTCCAAAATTATGCCAAAAGCATGGGAGACTAGCAAGGGGGTTATTAAGGAAAGGGAGAGAGGAAACACTGAACAAACAATGGTAAGTTCATAGCCAGAATTACAACATAAGGCTCAGGCCCCAAAATTAGGGAACATGAAATAATTTCATAAAAAAGTTAAAAAATTTATAGTAATTTATATATTTTTTATACTTACCAATGACCCAGACTTAGCTGGTGCTGACTCTAAAATATCTAGGGCCAAACACAAATTTTGCCCCCCCTCCCCCCCCAATCCCCAAAATTTGCGTCAAAAAACCGGAAAATAGATGTCCTATATGGTCCTCCATACTTTTACTCCACTGCGTATGCACAGTGTCAAGGAGGTCTCGAAATTAGCGCCATTTGTCATTCTTACAACCAGTGCCTGGTAAGCATTATGTACTCAGCGGGGAGGTATGAGTTCCCAACTCATGGGAGGGCCATCCTCATCTGGGTCATTGGTAAGTATAAAAAATATATAAATTACTATAAATTTTTTAACATTTTTATACTGTACCAATGACTCAGACTTAGCTGAATAGTAAAAAGGTTGGAGGGCCTAGGACATGAAGGAAAATCCAATAGACTCAACTACATATAACAGAATTATCCCCTCGAGGAGAAAGGAGAAATAGGCTTTACATGTATCTTTCTTATTTGCATCAAAAAAAGAAAAACACAACACCATTCTGTAATTGAATACAATAACATCAATGATCTCTATTAACCTCCAGTATAACCCGTTATGCTAATTATTTTTAAAGGAAAGCCAATAAATAAAGGAAGTCCAGAGAAATGAGACTCTTTATACACATTAAAAGTGTCCGAGGATTGTATATAAATGCCTGTATGATACGTGACATATACAAATGCTTCACACCGAGCTACACTTTAAAAATATTACAAGGATGAGTAAACATTAGCTTTACACTTTAAAACCCTCCCGGTACTGACTCGGATTTACTGACCCCAGTGGAAGTATTCCCTTGCTTTTCACTATAAAGCAGGTGGCCTAAGGAAACACACCCCCCCCCCCCCCCTTCCCCTTTCCCTGGATCAAATACTCCAGAGCGAAGAGGGCAGCAGGACAGAGTCACTGCCGGAACAGAAAGCCTACATAACTATAGTTGCAACTGTTTAGTGGATGACATTCTGAGCAACAGATAATGGACCTAAACAATGCAGATATCCAGAAATGGACTCAATATTTCTAAGATAAGAATTTGTGAAAGTGGAAGGCTGAGACTAATATGCAACCCTCATAGATCTGTAATAGCAACACTATTAGCGTAAGCCCAAGATGTAGATAGAACTCTTACTTCATGAGCTGAAATCTTAAGCACAGACTGCTGAGTTGAAGATAATATATCATAAGCAGTACGAATAGTTAATTGAATCCATCTAGCAATGGAATGGACCGGAATGTGGAGGAAGCTTCCACGGTATGTTCCACAACAGACACCTTAGCAGATTAATCCACGGTCTTTGTGGAGACAGAGATGCTACCAACAGAATTTTGCATTGAGATTGTTTAAACTTGAGTAATATCTGCTGAATCAACGGCGCTGGAGGATACGCATATCCTATCATTCCGTCTCACGAGGTGGATAGAGCATTTACTGCAAACGCTCGAGGATCCGGACATGGTGACACATACGTCTGCAACTGATCGTTGAGATGCATCGCAAATAAGTCTATCATTGGCCACTTTCATTGGTAGCAAATCTGATTGAATACTTGTTGTTGAGAGTCCATTCTGATGGCAACAAGTGGCCCCTCCGTGAAAGGGAGTCCGCTAATAAGTTAGACGACCCGGAATATGATGGACCGATAGGAGAACTTGATGTTCTAGTACAAACAGAAGGATTTTTTCCGTTAACTTGAATAACAGAATGGAATGAGTGCCTCCCTGGTTCCGAATGTACGCTATTATCGTCGTATTGTCAGACAGAATTGCACATGTGCATTCTGAATAACGTTCATCCAATGAAGTAGCGCAAGCCAAATTAACATCATTACTTGATGTTTATGAGCTTGATTAGGAACTGCGGATCCCAAAGACCCTGACACTTCAAATCCGTTGGGCTCAATGTTGCGCCCCAACCTGTTTGACTGGCATCCGTCATAATATAAAAACTTGGATCCGGCAATTGCAGTGGAACTCCCTGAGTTAACCACTGAATATCTGCCCAAGTCTGAATCTCTTGTTCACTTGATTTGACAAGAGGATGTCCATATCGAGCAAATGAATCTTCACCCTCCAATTCTGGGTCAGAAAAATTTGGAGGGACGAGTGCGTAGCCGCCCCATCAGAATAAAATCTGCGGCAGCTCTGCAAAAAACTATCAGTCTCATGAATTCTCTCGCTGTAACTTTGTCTGAGTGAAGACAATAGCGAGCGTAACAACTGATTAATTCGCTCTGGTTAATGGCAGACAAACAAGATTGTTGTGTGTCTCGAAGCTCACCCCCTGGGGGGTGAATGACTTGGACAACATCAGATCCGACTTCTCCTCGTTTACTTATGAAACCGAGACGTCGGAGCAATAGAAGCAGATTCTGTAGATCGTTCTGAAGCTTTAACTCGTTGCCGTACCTCTGAAGACTGTCGTCCAGGTAGGCTGAGCTCAGAAATGAGTCATTACCGAGTTCATTATTCGAGTGAAAGCCCAGGGCACTAGATTCAGACCGAAGCACATTGCTCGGAGCTGATACACGACTTCTATGACGGCGAAGCAAAGATACTTTCTGAACGCCGGATGTACCATGACGTGAAAGTAAGCATCCTCGAGATCTATGCATGTAGCATAGTCGTTCACCCGAACACTCGCTCTGACCAATCGGATGGTCTCCATATAGAATTTTGGAGCCCCGATCAGCTTGTTTATCCAGCTCAGATTTATGAGTGGACGGAATGAGCCGTCTGGTTTCGGAACCAGAAAAAGATGGTTGTAGAAACCTGGAGATTCTGTAATCGACTCCCAATTGGTTGAGAAACTTGACAGTCTTCAGCCCACTGGAACACAATAGAGGTTTACACCATCACCTCCTGGTCCTGCGAGTCTTGCAGAAGGAGAAACCATGTTCTCCACGACCCGCACCTCGCCCCGTCGACCTAGGGGCGTTTGATCGGTTGACTTGGCCAGTATTACGGCCCCTATCTGAGTCGCTACCCTGACGGTCTCTAGAGTAAGACCTAGAGGACGCAAAGGAACCTCTATAGGAACTTCCCTTGGACGTATTTGCCCCAGAAGTGCCTGTCCTACTTTTCTCCGCTGAATCCGACTCTATGGAAGCGGATTTGAATAGCAGAGAGTCTGAAGCTTTCTTAGTTATCTGATCATAGATTGCGAATAGCTTGCCGTCGAAGAGAAGCTCTCCGGAGACCGGAGCGACTCTGAGAGAGTTTTTCACCTTACTATCCATGTGCGTGGATGTAGCCAGGGCCGCATCACGTCTAACCAACTCTAGATTTGCCACTAAAAGGGCGGAGTTATACATGGAGAATGCTATGGCCCTCGAAAGAACTCTTAAGGAAGTTTGTACATCCTGGAATTCTTTTCCATCGAGACGTAATGATAACGATCTGGTAAGGTGATCTGCGTACGATAATGCGTCTAAGCTAGCCCTTAGACGATATTGCCATTTCCAACGTTGTGGTTGGAATTGACATAGACGACGATATAGACAATACTAGGTATTCGGCCTGGTCGTCTAGGCGCAGAGGAACTCTCGAAATGCCCTGTCCTGCCATTTCAAATTTATTCCATGAATTGATGAAAGGCAGATGTAGAGCATTTGCCGATAAGAAACTGGACCTGCCCATTTAACAATAATCTTTCATTGTGAAAAATTACAAACAGTCATAGTACTCGCACCAAACCTTGAAAACAAAGATACATAATAAAATAATTCCTTATAACATTTCGAAAATATAATTCCAAAAGAAAAAATTTTTCAGAAGAGCCCAAGTTCCCAATGGGAACGATGAGCCCAAATGGATCTCCAAAAAGCCTAAGTGTGGACAAAATTTTTTAAACCATTTAAAAAAATTAATGTAACACTTACGGACAATATTAATGTATCTTGCTATGAATTGAACTAAGCAGAAGACAAGTAATCACTATCAGAAGCAACCGTTGTCAACATAAACAAAAAGGGTACAAAAACCGGAAACATGACTCCAGGCACTGGTAAACATGGCTCGAAATCAGTTACCAATTTAAACACTATCTGATGCAAAACAGAGACTTCCAGAGAAGAAACTGGAGAACATCAGATGGTAGATGCAGACCAAAACGCCTAAACACCCAAGGGTGAGGACATAAAACATGGGGAAAAACAGAATATTAATTGTTACCAAGCCAAAACTCCCAAGAAATTTTAGTAATCAACATTACAAAAAAAAATATGCCAAAAGCATGGGAGAATAGCTAGGGGGGAATAAAGGAAAGGGAGAGAGGAAACACAGATCATCAATGGTACATTCATAGCAAGAATGACAACATCAAGGCAATACCTCGAAAGTAGGCAACATGAAATAATTTCGTAAAAAAATTATAAGTTACAGCCCTGAACATTTCCTGCCACTGTTTCTTCCTCTCATCCTTCTATTTCCTCCTTAGATCCACCATTTCTCTCATAATTATGTATCTGGCATCATTTAAACTGAGATTTACAAGCACAAATATCAGTGAGATGTAGAAGTATGGAGGACCATACAGGATATGTAATTTTCGGTTTTTGATGCAAATTTTGGGGATTGGGGGGTAAAATTTGTGTTTGGCCCTAAATATTTAAGAGTTAGCACCAGCTAAGTCTGGGTCATTGGTACAGTATAAAAATATAGAAATTTTGGGCGGGGCAAAAATTCTTACCCCTCACATAACGATGGCAAATATAGCCCCTAGAACTTCTCTTGAACAAATCTGAGTCTACACCTCAAAAGGAAGCTGCACACCTAAAATCAAGTCTCTGCTACTGCTGGTTCATGAGAAGAAGATTTTTTAAGATTTAGGCTAACTTTTTGGTCGAGGCCCTACCAAGGGGCGGGTCAACTTGATCTGAACAAACTTGAATTGACATATGATAGGGAACATGCACACCAGATTTGGTTCAATTTAGTTGAGTAGTTTGTGAGAAGTCGAATAATGTACAGTTAATGACGGACGACAGACGGACGACGGATGGAAAGTGATCAGTAAAGCTCCTCTTGAGCTTCGCTCAGGTGAGCTAAAAAGTTAAAAAATTTAAAGTAATTTATATATTTTTTATACTTACCAATGACCCAGACTTAGCTGGTGCTAACTCTAACAAAACCAGGGCCAAACACAAATTTTGCCCCCCAATCCCCCAAATTAGCATCCAAAACAAAAAGAAATCATGTCCTAAAGGACCTCCATACTACGCCTCTACTGCGCATGCGCAGTGACGCAGACGTCCCGAAATTGGCGCCAATTATCATTCTTACTGGCAGTGCCTGGTCAGCGCTTTCGTGAAAGGGAGTCTGCTAGCACATTCAGACGACCCGGTATGTGACGGACCGAAAGAAGAACGTGATGTTCTAGCGCAAACAGAAGGATTCTTTCCGTTAGATTGAACAACGGAACTGAATGAGTGCCTCCCTGATTCCGTATATACGCCACTACTGTCGTATTGTCGGATAGGATTTGGACATGAGCATCGTGAATAATGTCCATCCAGTGACGTAACGCAAGCCAAATTGACATTATTTCCTTGATGTTTATGTGCTTGCACAGGAATTGCGGATCCCAAAGACCCTGGCATCTCGAATCCGTTGGGATTAATGATGCACCCCAACCTGTTTGACTGGCATCCGTCATAATGGTAAAACTCGGATCCAGCAACTGCAGCGGAACTCCTTGAGTTAACCACTGAATGTTTGCCCAAGTCTGAATCTCTTGTTTCACTTGATCTGACAAGAGAACGTCTACATCGAGCGAATGAATTTTCACACTCCAATTCTGAGTCAGGAAAATTTGAAGAGGACGTGTGCGTAACCGCCCCATCGGAATGAGATCCGCGGCGGCTCCGCACAGACCTATCAGTCTCATAAATTCTCTCGCCGTGACTTTGTCTGTATTCAGACAATAGCGAGCGTAACAACTGACTAATTTCGCTCTGGTTAACGGCAGACGAACGAGATTGTTGTGCGTCTCGAAGCTCATTCCCAGATGAGTGAATGACTTGGACGGCACCAGATCCGACTTCTCCTCGTTTACTATAAAACCGAGACGTCGGAGCAATAGAAGAAGATTCTGAACATCGTTCTGAAGCGTTAACTCGTTGCCGTACCTCTGAACAATGTCGTCCAGGTAGGCCGACGTTACCGCAGACGAATGAGCTCGGAAGTAGATCATTACCGAGTTCATTACCCGAGTGAAAGCCCAGGGTGCTAGATTCAATCCGAAGCACATCGCCCGGAATTGATACACCACTCCTAGGACTGCGAAGCGTAGATACTTTCGGAATGTCGGATGTACCATGACGTGAAA
This sequence comes from Pictodentalium vernedei, assembly GCA_031216915.1. Lineage (NCBI taxonomy): Eukaryota > Metazoa > Mollusca > Scaphopoda > Dentaliida > Dentaliidae > Pictodentalium > Pictodentalium vernedei. The sequence continues at coordinate 41,236,671 of CM062296.1, forward strand.
GTACGCATCTTTGAGATCTATGCTCGGTGCATAATCGTTCACCCGAATACTCGCTCTGACCGATCGAATCGTCTCCATATAAAACTTCGGAGCGACGATCAGCTTGTTTATCCAGCTCAAATCTATGACTGGACGGAACGAGCCGTCTGGTTTCGGAACCAGAAACAGATGGCTGTAGAATCCCGGAGATTCCTGGTTTTCTACGACCTCTACCGCGTTCTTCATTAAAAGAGACTGCACCTCTGATAACAGAGCGTCTCTTTTCTGCGGATTTGACGGAAGATGAGTCCACTTTGGACTTCGAGTTAATGGAGGCTTTCGTTTGAAGGATATCTTTAGACCTTCCGAAGTCACTCCTCTCACCCAAGGGTCGTCCGTAATCGACGCCCATTCTTGTGAAAAGCTCGACAACCTTCCGCCAACCGGAACGCGATAGAGGTTTAAGCCATCACCTCCTGGACCTGCGAGGCCTGCGGTAGGAGAAACCACGTCTTCCACGACCCGCACCTCGCCCCGTCCACCTCGGGGCGTCCGACCGATTGTCCCGGCCTGAAGGACGTCCCGAACGAGAGTCGCTATCCTGACGGTCTCTCGAATAAGACCAAGAGGACGCACCGGAACCTCTATAGGAACCTCTCTTGGGCACATTAGACCCAGAAGTGCCTGTCTTATTCGTGTCTGCTGTATCCGACTTCTTAGGAGCAGATTTGAACAACAGAGAATCCTTAGCTTACTTTGTAATTTTATCATAAATAGCAGAAAGCTTGCCGTCAAAGAGAAGTTCTCCTGAGACCGAAGCGACTCTAAGAGAGTTCTTCACCTTAGAATCCACTAGTGTGGATGTAGCTAGGGCTGCGTCACGTCTAACCAACTCCAGATTTGCCACTGAAAGGGTGGAGTTACACGTGGAATAAGCTACTGCCCTTGAAAGAAGTCTTAAAGAGGATTGTATATCCTGAAACTCTTTCCCCTGAAGGCGCAGTGATAACGCCTTAGTAAGGTGATCTGCGTAAGATAAGGCATCTAAATTGGCTCTGTTAGACGCAATAGCCGTTTCCAACACCGCGGTTGGAATAGAAGCTGACGACGGTAATGATAGCTCTAAGTCTTCCGCCTCGTCGTCCATACGCAGAGGAACTCTCGGTATACCCTGTCCTGCCGTATCGAATTTATTCCTTGCATTAATGAAAGGCAGGTTGAGAGTATTAGCGGACAAGAAACCTGCTTTCCCCGTCCTGGAAGCAAGTTTAAATATAGCGTCGTTCAATAATTCAAATGTTCTTGCAACATTATTGGACTGCGACGGAAACTCGGGAGCGATGTCCCTGAACCGCTCAAAAAATTCAGAGTCCAATGACGCTATAATTCTCTTGTCCGGAAGCGCAGCAGTCTGGCCCGACGGAACAACTTGAGGGAGAAAGTGCCAGATGAAGTCCACGGCAGCTTTATGTTGTTCCGAAAGGGATAGCTCCAAGTCATCCGTATCCCTTTCACCATCCGGTCGGACCTCATGATGTTCCCAGTCGTCCGCCCCCGATGCTTCGGCGGAGCGTACCGACCCAGCGCCGTCGGATAATTCTCGATCCGACACCGTTTCTGTCGGCTGCTGGGATGCTGCGATAAGCTGTGCTATCTGCACAAGAATGTCCGGCGTCGAGACCTGCGGAGGCGCAGTCTTTCGCTGCTTCGCCGAGGGCAGCTCCGCATCAGATGGCTCCCGCATACTTTTCCTATGCGAACGTCCGGAGTCCATCGGTCTCGAATCCCTGGCTGCCGGATGGTGTGACCTGGTCGCCGAAGAATCCTTGATCGGCGAAGCTGGTAATATATCGACGGTCACGCAGCCAAGGTGCGGTCGTGTGCGCTGACGAGAAGAGGAAGCCTTAACAGTCTCTGCGGACTGCTTATACAACGGAGCGTCCCGAGCGACGGACGTATGCTCCGCTAAAGACACATTTTGTACCACAACATCTGGTCCCAGATGTTGTTGTACGAGAGAGGGGCCTCTCTCGCTCGCGGCCCAGCTGGACCTGGACGAGCTAGGAACCAGACTCAAAGGCTTCCTCCGTTCTCGCTTACTATCCGCCGTCACTGGGTGTGCATCTATTATGTTTATAGTGCTCGCATCACCCAAAATTTCCTCTTGGACCGCATCGGACGAACCCGGCTGCCAAACCATTCGTTGAATGGACGCTACACCGGGCGAGCTAGCGGACGACATTTGTCTAATCTCCATGAGCACTTTTGCCGCTAGCTCCGAATTCATTTGTGACGACGGACGCACACTTGAAGAAGATAACATGGAAACATCACCCTGTTCTGGTTCCTCTGAAATAGAAACTGAGAGAGTAGAGTGACCTTGCGGAGAAAGAGCCAGCATCGCTCTTTCTCCAGAAACAACATATCGTGACACACGTTTCCAATGTTTCTCATCCCAATGTTCACATATAGGACAGGGATTAATGCGAGAACACTGACTACAATTAATACAATGATCATGAAAGTCAGAGGAAGATTTCTTCCTATTACAATTTGAACAACGTCCCTTCATTGTGAAAGAACAACAATAAGTCCTAGTTACTCGCAAAAACCCCTGACACAAAGATACATAATAACATGATCCATTAATAAATGAAAAAACAATTGCAAAACAAAATAATTTTGAAAAAATATTTTTTCAGCAAAGCCCAAGTTGCTGAAAAGTAACGTTGAGCCCCGATGGATCCGATGGCAAAGTGTGGTCAAAAATTTTAAATTTATATTAAATAATTAATGAGACACTTTCGGATAATATAAATGTATCTTATAGTGAGATAAACTACAGCAAAGGCAAACAGCCCCCCTCAAAAAAGGCTGTTGCCAATGAAAACAAACAGTGTAAAAACACCAGAAAACATGACTCCAGGCACTGAAAAAACTGGCCCGGAATCAGTCATCAATTACACTCTATCTGATGCAAAACAGAGACTCCCAGGGGAGAATCTGTAGAACATCAGATGGAAGATGCAGAACACAAACGTTATACACCCATGGGTGAAAACGTAACTATGGGGAAAATAACAGAAAACATTCTGTAACCAAGCAACTCTCCCAGGATATTTTAGAAATGAAATTTCTCAAAAATATGCCAAAAGCATGGGAGAATTGCAAGGGGGGACTTTAGAAGGCTAGGGGAGAGGAAACACTGAATAAGCAGTGCAGCAATTAGCAAGAATGACAACAAGAGGCCCATGCCTCGAAAATATAAACTTAACATAATTTCATCAAAAAATTTTAAGTACAGCCCTGATTATTTTTTGTCACTTCTTTTTCCTCTCCTCCTTCTATCCTCCTTAGAATCACATTTTCTCCAAAAATTACGTGTCTGGCATCCTTTAAACTGAGATTTACAAGCACAAAGATCAGTGAGATGTTGACTGATGAAGGGCCAAACAGAGAATGATAATTGGCGCCAATTTCGGGACATCTGCATCACTGCGCATGCGCAGTAGAGGCGTAGTATGGAGGTCCTTTAGGACATGATTTCTTTTTGTTTTGGATGCAAATTTTGGGGATTGGGGGGCAAAATTTGTGTTTGGCCCTGGTTTTGTTAGAGTTAGCACCAGCTAAGTCTGGGTCATTGGTACAGTATAAAAATATTGTTTCTCAGGCACCTCCCGGGTCATAGAAAATCTGCCTCTTCACTATTTTTCAACTTGGAAATCTCTTCTATGACACTATTTTGCACTTGTAGAACAAATATGTAACTAACTCACGGAGCTCTGTCAAACAAGACATAGTTGGATAAATTTTCAACTACATTATGGGAAATTTTCACTGCTGAAGACATTGGGTTGCTACATAATAGTGTAAGTAGTTACATTTCTGATTACATCTATTTTAAGAACTGTTCTGTGAATAAACAAACAAAATGAAAGTGTCAATGACACTGAAGCTCAACTTGTCAAGACATGTACATGTATAGTATGTGACACAGCAATGACAAACATCTAGGTAATGACCTGATAACAAAGGTACATATAAAGTATTGTAACGGTCTGTACATAAATACTGGCCGTAGCCTGTAACAAATGTATAGGTAAAGTATTGTAAAGGTGGGTGACAGTCAGATGCTAAATAGAAAAGAAATCTTTGAGTCGCAGAGTGGGTCTGACTGAACCCCAAAATATTTGTTCTCATAGTACTGTGTACAGTGATAACAAAGGCACCCCAAAACACACTCATTCCTGTCCCAATGTGAAAACAAAGGTACCCAAGAAGTTTCGTGAAGATCAGTTCATAAATACAAGCTGTATAGAAGTTGTGACAAAAAACTGATTGGACCTAATTTCGGAACAAAATGGCCACTGGCAGCCATATTGAATTTTGGACCGCACTCAGAAACACTCGTTCTCATCCCAAGGTGATAACAGAGGTACCCAAGAAGTTTCGTGAAGATCGATTGATAAATACAGCCTCTAGCCCGAGCCGTATTGACATGTGCACTTACTGTGTGTAAGTAGCACTGAAAAAATCAAAGTTCATCTAATTTGCATAATTTCTGCATGAGAAAAAACCCGTATTATATGTGATGTATCCCATGGTACTAAACATTCACACAAAAAATTATTCAAGTCAGCACTTTCATATGGAAGTTCTGTGCAAAAATCTGATTGCACCTAATTTTGTACAAAATGGCTTCCATCGGCCATCTTGAATTTCGGACCGCACCCAAAAACACTCGTCCTCATCCCACAGTGATACCAAAGGTACCCAAGAAGTTTCGTAAAGATCGGTTTATAAATACAGCATCTAGCCCGAGCCGTATTGGCATTTGCACTTACAGTGCTAAAAGTAACACTAAATACATCAAAGTTAGTCTAATTTGCATAATTTGCGTACGAGAAAAAAACCCGTATTATATGTGATGTATCCCACGGTACTAAACATTCAAACAAAAAATTATTCAAATCAGCACTTTCATATGGAAGTTCTGTACAAAAAACAGATTTCTGCATCGTCGGTACAAAATGGCAGCTGGCAGCCAACTTGAATTTTGGATCGGACCCAAAAACACTCGTTCTCGTCCCACAGTCATAACAAAGGTACCCAAGACGTTTCGTAAAGATCGGTTCATAAATACGGCCTCTAGCCCGAGCCGTATTGAATCGTTGATGGACAGACGAACAGATGGACGACGGACAACTGGCCATGGCATAAGCTCAAATTTGGCTTCGCCAAAGTTGAGCTAAAAATGGGGATGAAAAATTTCAGCTAATTTGCTGATTTCAGCGAACTCTTGGCCAAAATACTGAAATTTTATTTCCATAAATTTGCATGAAAATGGTCTTAAAAGACATGCAAATTTATAGAAATAAAATATATCTCAACAAACAGATTCACCACGTGTTCTAGGTGTCACAGAGAGATATGGGTGGTGGAGCAATAGAGGGGTAGGAAAAACAGACTCCACCCCTTCCCCACCTACATGCACACATACAAACACACATGCAATGATCCATATGATTACAGCATCACTGTTAACCCTTTAAAATGGGAACAATCATATATGATCAGCATATTCACAAACATCATTTTTTTTCTATTTTCACTTTCATGGAGATCAGTTAAACAAAATAGAATAGCAGGTCGACAAAATGTCAACATTGGATATATTGATGCCAAACAGGTACATAAACATGAAGAATTCAGTGGTTGTCAGAGTAATACAAACATGCTTAACCCTTTACCCAACGAATCGCCCGCATCCGCCCGCGTAATATCCAAATTCAGCAGTTGAAAAAATATTATTTTTCAAAAAATTTCAACAAAGCCATATCGTGTGACCCCTCGTTGGAACGAGCTCGTCGAGCTCATTCCAACGAGGGGTCACATGATATGGTTTTGTTGAAATTTTTTGAAAAATTTAAAAAAATGATATTTATAATAATAAATTTTGGTATCGTCTGCGTTGGGTAAAGGGTTAAGGCCCCACAAAGTAAATCTGCTGTTTCTCAGGCCTTTTTTGTAAAATTGCATGTGGGTGGGTGTTTTTTTTTTTTATTTTATTTTTTTATTATTTTTGTAATCATTTCTTTGCCATCAAAAGTTAATATTCTTGGTTTGTTTTATGTTTTAGGCGTCATAATCTACAGAATAGCATGGGTGGTGGTGTATTTCGTCTCTTGTTGCACTCAAGGGACAAAATTATCAATTTTATTAACTTGGGTAAAATATCAGACATAAATCATTGAATTTTTATTTTTATAAGTTTGCACTGAATATAAAAAGAGAGAATGAGGCAGACAAAGGACATTGTTGGTGAGCCTGAGAAACATATTTTTTAACCTTTTTAGGTCTTACAAATTGTTTTTATTCATTCAACAGGAGTTCACTCTATAAACTATATTAAATTAACAGGTCATGTCTATACAAAATATTGATGGTGCACCTGTCTTCAACCAATGCTAACCCTGCTTGTGTGGAATTAGTATGTTGGGGAACTGACATTGCTCACTGTTACTCAGTGGTTCTCTCCGGGTACTCCGGCTTCTTCCACCCATAAAACTGTTGTGGTCATGATTAGCATAGTGAAGAAATACCGGTATGTGACCTTAAATGTCAATAAATAAATAAACAAATACTGTACAAAAGGTATGGTAAATGGTATGGTGTTTGGAAATTTAATTAACAGGGTTCTTCAGTTATGAGGTATTCAATTATTAGGGCTCGATTGTATTACACTGTACCTTGTTTCAACATTTTTCTGTAATTTTTTCTTCGCCTCATTCTGTTTCTTTTGTGGATAATTTTTTAAACCCTTCAAACACAAGATAAGTTAATAGATTTATTACATGCCTGTTCTATGAAATCCCCATCTACAGTAACACTGAACCATGCGGAAAATGAAAATGTCTTCCACACACATGTGCGAAACAGAAATCATTGACAGACTATTTTTAAATAGAAGCAAAATTTCACTGGACTTTTCTACAAATCGTGTGCTGCAATTACAATTTGAATCGCTAGCGATTGCTAAAAATCATCCCCTGAGTTCCAACGTGTTCTATGTGTCAGCAGGCACATAGAACACATTGGAACTCAGGGGACAAAATAGTAACACAGGTTCCCCTCACAAATTTGATTGGCGATAAAATGTGGGGGTTTTTGTTGATAGTTGTCAAATGAATTGCAGATTGTCCTTCTAATAATTGTTGTTATAGACGTGAAGGTGTGTAATAAACACAGAACGACACTTGTGCCATTGCAGAAAGGATAAAACTCAAGGCTGCAGCCTCTCATTTTATCCTTCCGCACTAGCATTTGTGCCATATCAATTAACCCATCCACACGCATGTGTCGTTCTGTGTATTTCCCACACACCCATCACGGATAACCTTTATCAGTCCAGTGATAGAATAGCTTACTCTGAATAGTAAATTGAACCTTTCTTTCCAATCTTTCTTGGACAGGTATTTTTTAAAATTATTATTGGGGTTTAACAACATTTTTGACGACCGAGCCATCTCGGACAGTTTTATGGATAAAGGAAGCTGGAGTACCCAGAGAGAATCACCAAGCAGCTGTCAGACTCCCCAACACACTAACATTGCACAAACACGACTGAAGGCAAGATCCCATCAATGTGTAGTATGCCTTAGTCCACAGGGCTGCTGTGCCCCCACATGGGCCATTGAGATGACATGCCTTGCCCAAAGACACAATGCTGTTATCCCTGGCATGGACCGAACTATGGACCTTTTGGTTTGAAGTCCAATGCCGTAACCACCAAGTCAACACATTCCCTTTAACTGGTAGTATAGAGAGCCAATCTGAATTCTCTAATTATGACCAATCGAAGATTAATGTTCATTGTTGTCTGCCACTAAAACTGGGTTGTTCATTCTATGTGGTAAGTTGTATATAGTACGAATATTAGATTCGAGTACGTTTTGTACCCTTGAGTGGTGTGCATGGAGGATTATTTCATAAGGTGTTGGCCGAGTGAAATAATCCTCACAGCCCATGAGAGTATAAAATCGTACTCAAATCCAAGCAGTGAACTTTTGTATTTATTTTCTCCTTATTTGTTTTCCCAAAACAACACTTTATAACTGATTCAACTCAATCGACTGGTAAACAATAAAAAAAAAATAAGGCCACACAAAGTAGACCTTCTGTTTCTCTGGCCATTATTTGTAAAATTACATGCGGGCAAGAGGTTTTTTATTTTATTTGTTATTTCAATAATTACTTCTTTGCCATCAAAAGTTCATGTTCTTGGTTCAAGTTTTAGGCCTCATAATCTACAGAATAGCATGGGTGGTGGTGTATTTTATCCCTTGAGTGCAAGAAGGCATTGCAAAGCCTTCTTGCACTCAAGGGACAAATTCATCAATTTTTTTAACTTGGGTAAAACATCAGACATAAACCATTTAATTTTTATTTTTTTTCAAGTCTAAATTGGTTATAAAAAGAGAGCATGCGGCAGCCAAAAGGACCATGCGGGAGGGCCCGAGAAACAGATTTTTTTGATTTTTTTAGGCCTAATCTGTATTCGCTGAGAGTGGAATACAATGTTGGGAGTAGAATACAATTTTCAGCAAGTGGCAGTTGGAATATGATTCGTTTTGGGGGAAGAAAAATGAACTAAAATAAAATAATTGAGCATTACATTACAGTAGAACCCTGTCAACAGAATAGTTACTTCGCCAGTGAGAATTATTCAGTTAACAGGAGTATTCAAATAACGGAGATTTGGTCACATTTCTGTAACCTGGAAACAAAGTGATTGTTTACTCTATTACAGCTTGTTTGACAGAGCTCATGGGAGCTTTGTCAAACAAGATATAATAGATTAAATATCTGTTTTGGATGTATTGATGACAAACATGTCTATAAGGCCCCACAAAGTAGATCTTCTGTTTATCAGGCCATTTTTTGTAAAACTGCATGTGTGTGGACAGTTTTTTATTTTATTTTTCATTTTTGTAATTATTTATTTATTTATTGGTGTTTAAGGTCACATATTTCTGCACAATCGCTAATCATGACCTCGATAGTTTTACGGATGGAGGAAGCCAGAATACCTGGAGAGAACCACTGAGCAACGGCGAGCAACTGTCAGCTCCCCAACATATTAACTCCACACAAGCAGGGTTAGCATTGGTTGACGACAGGTGCACCATCGACGTGCAGTACACCTTAGTACACAGCGTCACCATGCCTCCCACGTGGGCAATGGGGGTGAAGTGTCTTGCCCAAGGACACAACGTGACTGCCGCAGGTGGGATTCGAACTAAGGACCTCTCGGCTTGCAGCCTGCACCTCTACCTACTGAGCCACCATGCCCCCCCCCCCTCCCCCTCACTTTTTGTAATTATTTCTTTGCCATCAAAAGTTTATGTTCTTGGTTTGTTTTATGTTTTAAGCCTCATAATATACAGAATACCATGGGTGGTGGTGTATTTCGTCCCTTGAGTGCAAGAAGGCTTTCCAATGCTTTAGCATTGCAAAGCCTTGTTGCACTCAAGGGACAAATTTATCAGTTTTATAAACTTGGGTAAAATATCAGACATAAACCATTTAATTTTTATTTTTTTAAGTTTGCATTGGTTATAAAAAGAATGCATGCAACAGCCAAAAGGATCATGTGGTGGGGCCTGAGAAACAGATTTTTAACTTTTTCAGGCCTAAAGGGATATTCAGTTATTGTGAGGTTGATTTCTTGACATATTACAATATTTTTATTCAGTTAACAGGAGTTTTCTCTAAAACCCTCATGTACCAGTAATTTAACAAATAAAATTTGTACTGAATGTATGGCAAATGATTTTGTGCTTGGAAGATGTATTCAATTAACAGGGTTATTCAATTTGGAGATACCCAATTTAGTCGGCTCTACTGTACTGTGACCTCAAAAGTGAATCTAGAAACCAGATCATGATGAGGAAGGACTTTTTCAAAGAGAATTTCGACCAGATAGCAACTCAGAGTCTTTGAAAGAGTTTGGACTTTCCATCTTGTTCTTCAAGACCTTAAAGGCCTTGAAAATGAAATGCATAAATTTTGAATCCGAGGTTCCATTTTGAAATGTTTTTCATCATGCAATTTTTATTTTGCTATATAGTGGATCCCACTTAATTGTATATTTCTTTGGAGAACAAAGTTAATTGAATATAACTTCCAAGCACCAAACCATTTACCTTACCTTCAAATTTGCAAATTTGGCATTATTTATTCATTTATTGGGCCTTAACAACACTTTTGACAGCCAGGGTCACCCCGAGTTGAACAGTTTCACAGTTGATGGTTTCACGGGTGAAGGAATCCAGAGTATCCAGAGAGCCCAACGTACTAACTCAGCAGAAGCAGGGTTAGCATTGCTTGAAGACAAGTGCACCATTGATGTGCAGTACATCTTAGTACACAGAGCCACTGTGCCCACACATGGGTAATCAGGATAAAGTAATCCCTGGCGGGGATTGAACCGTGAACCTTTCAGTTTGAAGTCGAAGCTGTAACCACTGAGCCACCGCACTCCCAATTTGCCCTGTTAATTGCATATAGGTCAGAGCTTAACCTCCTGCTAATTGAATAAATTGAATAAAAAATCTTGTAATATGTAAAGAAATCACCCTGAAAATGACCAAATTCTCCTCATGTTTGATATATCTCTGGCCTCAGTACATCCAATACAGGCATTTAATCTATATCTTGTTTGACAAAGTTTCTTAAGCTCTGTCAAACAAGATATAATGGAATAAATGCTCTGTTTATCTCTGGAATAAAAAGAAAGTGACAAAATCTCTGCTATTTGAATACACCCATTCCCCAATGCAGACGATACCAACATTTATTATTTAAAATATTACTTTTTCAAATCTTTCCGAAAATTTCAATAAAACCATATCCAAGCAGACATTATCAAAATTTATTATTTTCAATTTTAATTTTTCAAAACATTTCAACAAAACCATATCATGAGCCCCCTCATTGTTGAAATGTTTTTAAAAAAATCTTCTTTTTTCCAACTACTGAATATGTATATTACGTGAGCAGATACAGCCGATTTGTTAGGTAAACGGTAAATTGAATAATTTTCACCGGCAAAGTGGCTATTCAATTAAAAGGGTTGTACTGTATTTTATGTAACATGTTTGGAAAAATATAAAATATAAATACCGTAATTACCCAAATCAATTCTGTTTATCACCGTTTCATAGTAAGAAAGTCTTCTTGTGGTATTTCTTGGTTTCCGGTAACTTCCGTATATTCCTGAGCCAATGTATCTCATTGGTTCACACCATAATGTGTTCTTTGAGTCTCTGATTGGTAAACCATATTGAGGTGCCCAATCAGTTAACTTATACTCAAATTTTCAGCCGTAATTTGATATAAAAGGGCAGGTTTCTATCATTTAGTCCCCCACCCATTTCTATTTCAGCATTAAAGCTTTAATTAACTGCGCTGAATTATCTATTCAATAGGTAGGTTGAGTTCTTTCCCGTAAAAGGGAGTAGTAACTGGACTTACTTTTGTAACTCAATAGTTTGGGGCACATTAATTTTGACAAACATGGAGCTGACCCAGGGAACTGAAGTGTATCTTTGATGTCTATGATGCATTCCTTTTCACTGGATATGTTCCTGGTTTGTTCAACTGGACAGAATTAGTAGTACACTGAATTAACCCTTTTCAGGCAATGGGTTGGGACTTCAGCCACAACTTCGGGGGCCGTGGGATTTAAAAATTATTATCCATCTCATTAATTCTTTTATTTTATGATTTAATTGAGTTTGAAGATTTTCATGTTTTTCTGTTGAGTTTTTTTTTCTGTTCATCAATAAACCACGTAAAACTAATTCAGTGCATTTCCATTTCCTCTCTTGTTGATGACAAACCCCAAATCCTTCAATTCTGTTGTAAGAGAGAAAATTGTCACTTCGCTGACTTTTGACTTCCTGTTTCAGGGATTGGCAAGGACCACTTCCTGTTACATTTAGTCACCAAATCTCAACCCACTCAGGTAAGTGTTTCATGATTGGATTGCAATCTGTACATGAAAGAGAATTGGATTTGTGATCGTTAGTACTCAAACGATTAGTCGACAAGTCGATGTCGACTCTGGGCAAACCAGTAGTCGACTCTCAATTGTGCAGTCGACTAGTCGGAGGAGTTCAAGCTTTTAGGTAAATAGTATCCCTTCTGTGCCACTGTCAGACAGTTTGAACAGCAATATTGGGTAATCAATGTATACATCTATTGCTATCTAATAGTAGTGACAGTAGTTTGTTTTAACTGGTACTAGTAGAGTGCTGAATTATTTTGGGCTATCAGGATATGTTATTAATTTGCCTTGTTGCAATTTATGGGAGAGTGCCTATAGCACTATATAATTTCACTCTTAGCATAATTAGAAGCACATTAGCAGAATAATGTTCCAGTAAGTTGCTGTATATGAATGCCCAAGTGAAGCCAAATTTGGACCTTCAGCACTCTACCGGAACACCAACACTGTTACAAGGAGACAAGTTATCACCAATGACCAGTCGAAGTCGACTTGACTTTTGGGTATTGACCAGTCGACTTTGGAATTCACTAGTCATTTGAGCACTGGTGATCGTAGAACTGTATAAATAAATTTAAAGTTCTTCCTTACAAAATAAAAGAAAAATTAAATATTAATTAGCTGATGAGATGAGGACAAGTCACATTTTCTTCAACAATGGCAATGGAAAAATTCACAAACCTACCTTAGTAACAAAATTTACAGCAGGCAAGCACTGACTCGAGAGGCATTTCAAACAGTGGTCACCAAAGTCATCTATTCCTTCCTCTGAAGATAGAACACAAAGTAATGAATCTGCTACTTTAGCTGCATCAAGCAGTGGATACAGACAGCCTTTCTGTGGTACAAACATAGAAATTCTCTGCTTGAATCGAGGAATGCTAAAATGTTACAAAATTTATCTTATTATTATCGTCTATATTGTTTGTATCAGCCACATCTATAGCTAAAGTTGTGAGAAAAGCTTGATGCAGTGAGCCCACTTAATTGGATATCTCCCAACTGAATAACCCTGTTTATTAAACATAATTTCCCAACACAAAACCATTTACCATACCTCCAGTACAAATCTGAGGCTAAAACTGTGGAAGTAGTTCGATCCACTAGTTTACATAAAAAAAATCCAAATAAGGCCACCAGTCGGCCATCTTGAATCCGATCTGGAAAAACATTATGTCACGCACTACTCCTCATCATGTTGATCATTTCTGTGAAGTTTCATGAAAATGCGGCTAAAACTGTGGAAGTAGTTAGCTCCACAAGTTTAATGTGCAACAGACCAACAACGACGACAACGACAGACCGACCGACCAAAGGACAAATTGACTCCTATATGCCCCCCTAAACATTTTTGTGGGGTATAATTATGACCTATTATTGTAAATCAAAGACTGAGAGTTCAAGGACACCTGTTGTGCTGTTATCCTATATTTGAAAAGAAAAATATTTGTTAACAAAACCATATCATGTGACCCCCTTATTTTATTATATGACGATCAAATTTAACCGCTAAATATCACTATTGTTTGACAATCTTTTCCTGCTCCCCGGAAAATCCACAGTGCAGAATCCAGTTTGTATCACTATAGTATTGCAGGTGAGTTAGAACTCGCATAATTAGCGGTTCCAGTTGCAGAGAGTACTTTATTCTGATCTAGAATGGGTGCTCCCGAACGGTGGTCCAGGTTTTTTATCGTATTTAGGATATCTTTTTATCGTATTCATGCGCATCAGGGATTCCCCGGAAGTGTGCACTTGTTACAAAAAGAAGTGTAAACAAAAATAGTTCTTTTTAACTTCAATCCAATTTACCAAAAATAGGTTGGGAAATTGTTAATGCTAGCGTCGGGATGCAATGTTGAACTATAAGTCATCTAATAAAACTTTTATCACTACAGTGATCTGGGTCGTCGCATCACGTCTCATTGAGGAGGTCAGATCGCTGGATCAAACTCGCTTGTTTGATCCAGTGATCTGACCTCCTCAACTCGACATGATATGACGACCCATATCATGTCACTGTAGCAATAATAGGTATGGAACGCACTTGTGCAACACAGTGGAAACGAGCCTGATGAAAGAAATGCGAAAATGTTAAATTTCAGATGCTATTTTCATTTCTTTTCCTCGATTTGGTCTTGCTTTTCCAATATTTTATGTAATGAAATCTTTACCCATTTTCAAGATGAAATTGTGTCATGACCGGATTATGTTCTGATCGAGAAAGAGGTTGCTTTTGCTATCGTTGCACTGTACTGTAAAGTGTGAAAAAATAAACTCACTTGAGGTGAAATATTCCTTGTTCATTTTCAATGGCTTTGTTATTATCATCGCAAGATATCAATGTCTGTATCACAGCCCCAGTATCTACATCTTTATGTAAGGGAACAAGCACCTAAATAAAAAATAAAAACACAAAGATTAGGCCTAAAAAGTTATCTGTTTCTCAGGCCCTCTCTCATGGTCATTTTGGCTGCCACATGCTCTCTTTTTTATAACCAATGCAAACTTAAAAAATAAAAATTAAATGGTTTATGTCTGATACTTGATCCAAGTTAATAAAATTGATAAATTTGTCCCTTGAGTACAACCAAGCTTTGCAATGCTTGCACTCAATGAATGAAATATACCACTACCCAAATCGACATTGGCATTAAAACAATTAACTGAACAGTACAGTTATTACAAACAGTGACAGACAAGCACAGATTGCTAACCTATCTCCATGCATTGCTAAGTATTAAGTATTTTTTTGTGTCTGCCTGACTGGTTTTATACAGGCATTAGGGTTTTATGTCTGTATCATATAGTTTGTCGCTTCAAGAGATGCCATCAACACCCCCCCCCACCCCCAATCAAGAAAAACAATATAAGTTATCTCTGCCAACAATGGAGATTTAATACCTGGATGTCAGTGTTTAAATGAGACATCCAGGTATTAAATCTTCATATACCATACAGTGGAGATAACGTTTCTGTCCCATTTGAAAATAATACATAGTGGAAATAAATTTGTGGACGCATTTTTCAGGCTCCTCAATCACTTGGACCAAATTCATGAACATTTTTTGTTTTTATAAATGCAGAAGACAACAGATAGAGTTACATCCCTTGGGTCGTTAAGGAAATGAGTAAACAGTATTTTGTTGACATATCGTCCTCTGAGTTCCAATGTGTTCTATGTGCCTATTGGCACATAGAACATTTTGGAACTCAGGGGACGATATTTGCTCTTATTTTATTTTTCTCAAGTTGGTTCATTTAATTACTCGACTATTTGATTTATAACGGCAAAATATGATCAAATTGTAGTAAATCTGATAATATTTTGACTATTTTCAGTTTTTTGGGTTCGGTTTTTATACTGAGGCGATTGAATGCGAAAAGCTTTCATTTAAACCATATACCCCCGATGTTTCGCCTGCCCATATATCCTGGATGCTGCACACTCTCAAATACCTTGGATGTTGGGTGCATCCTTCGCCATGGCTACTTTTCCAAGGCATTCTGACCAATCAAAAAACAGAATTTATCAGGATATAGGGCCAAAGGAAATTAGCATCTCTAATTCAATGCTCTCACATTTCTTTTCTAATTGCAAGAGTGAAATTCTATATTGCTGTGGGGAAAAGACGGAAAGATAGTTTTGATGAGTTGATCTGGATCATGGTCCAGCCAAAATTCTCTCTCGACTTTTGTTATGACAGAAGCGTATATTAATGTAGAAACAATATGCCTGGTAGAATCTTTCGAATTGTACATAACTACCGTTTTCATCCTGAAGTCCTCTATTTCGATATGCAGTCCTCCACAGCAAAAAACAATATTATTATCCAGAAAAAAAGAAGTTTACAGATAAATGGACAGACATATGAAGAGACATTGTTTTACTCGAGAAATGCTCAAACTTGAAAGTGCCTCAGGTCAGAAAAGGTTCATACCTCAGGCAAAATTTGTACTGAACCCCAAATCAAACCTGACCTGTAGTTTGGTATAATTGAGTCACATGCCAAATTTGGCCGAGGTAAAATAAGCAGAACTAAAGTTATCATCAGAATATTCATAGAAATAAGCAATTTCTAAGTTGAAAAGGCCCATAACTCTTGTAAAAACCATCGGATCAAACACCAATTCGAACTTAACCTTTATTTTGATATAACTGTGGCTCAAACCAAGTTTGGTCCTGACCTGTAAATCCAAACTCAAGTTATCATCCAGAAACCAAATTGTTGATGGAAATGTACAATTTCGAAGTCAAAAAGGCCCATAACTCTTGTAAAAAATCATCAGACCAAACCTCAGTTCCAACTTAACCTTTATTTTGATATAACTGAGGCACAAGTTTGGTCCTAATCTATAAATCCAAACTCAAGTTATCATCTGGAAACAGAAAAGTTAATGGATGGTTGGACAGACGGACAGATGAATAGACCAATCACATAATACGTCCCATTTTTTTTAAAACACGAATATAAAAAATTAAATCTTAACCTGCACGGTATTTTCAAGATATTTTCCATCAAATCTAGTCATGGCTGCTGATGAGCAGCATGACTAGATTTGATGGAAAATTCATCTAAATTCAACTCAAGAAATCATAGGTGGAAAAATCTCTTCAATTTACAGGGATAAAATTTGTGGCAAGAGAAATCATGGCCTGGAAGAATTATCCGCAAGCAGCATGCAAGGAGTTAAACGAGAGACGAATCTGCTGTCCAAAAATGACTTACAACAAAGTGAGGTGGACTGCCACTGCCACCTCGGTTCCTCTTCTTTGCTACCGCTTCCTCTCTTTTCAGTTTTCTTATTTGTGAAGCCTGTAATTGAACAACAAATTTTGAGTTATGTGCAACATATAGAGCTGAAATGGTTAAACAGTTTTCTCGATCGATTAATCACATGGATTAACCTTGGTTAACCGATTAATCACTTACCCTAATAGGTAGCTGAATAATTGGCATACCGTTGATGATTTGAAGCATATTAACTACTTATCCAACATAACAGAAAAAACCAGCCCACAGCATATTAACTCTTTACCCAACATAATGGGAAAAACCAGCCATTGCTATATACAAGGGTCTTCATTCGAATTTTATTATGTTTTCAATTTTTGTCTCAAAAACATAGCTTATGACCTCTCATTGGGGTGAGCTTGTTGAGCTCGTCCCAATGAGGGTTCATAAGCTATGTTTTTGAGACAAAAATTTAAATTTTTTTGTAATTTGATAATTTATTTTGCAAGTATCATCTTTCAATCACATTGTGTAAAGGGTTAAGAATGACCATTTCCAGCTACTGATACATGCATGTGAACAATTATGTCAGCATGTAACTTGCATGCTTTACTCTGTCTCATATAACTGATGTGAGTCAGTGTGACGTGGGTTTGTTTTGGAGCAAGTTCGTTCCTTTGTTAACCTATATAATACAATAGTTCAAAAGTAACAGTTAATCGATCAATTACTTTTCTGATTGATCAAGACATTGGTCATTGGTTAATTGATTAATCAGTTAACTGTTTCAGGTCTAGCAAAATACTGACAGAGAAATCATACTTTTCATTGGTTTGTGAAAATCCTATCCTTTATTCTGCAATTATATGTAATCGCAGGGATTTTTCTGGTCGCAGGGACTGAATATGGGGCCCCCATTCCCAATGAGGTTTTGGACAAGCATTTTCCAACTTTCTAACATTCAGATTCCCAATGGTATCCAATATCAACACAATAATTAACCGTGTAAGGTCTGGAGTAATTTTGAAAAATTTCTCACTGCAGAATCACAAACTAGCTGTACTTGAGCAGTTGTTTCTGGTAAAATCTTGGCTGCCAGGGATTCTTCTGGGTGTCTGCAAGGGCCGAATAAGGAACTCTTTCCCAAATGGCATTTGGGTATAATTTTGTACTTGAGCAGTTGTTTCTGGTAAAATCTTGGCTGCCAGGGATTTTTCTGGGTGTCTGCAGGGGCCGAATAAGGAACTCTTTCCCAAATGGCATTTGGGTATAATTTTTTTTTAATTCCAACCCTAAATCTTTCAGTTTCAATCCCCACTCACACAAAAATTTAATTCATATTTGGTGTCCTGAACATAGCAGTAATAAGCCAATTACCCAATAATAACCAATTACCCACAACTGAAGCATAGAAAGTGTCTGAATTCAAAGACAAACAACAGTTTCTTCTTTAACCTCACTTTGATCACTTTTTACTACAACAAAACAGGTGCCCCAACAAGCAGTCTCAAGATACACTTGAAAGTTACATTCCAGGACCCTGCCAGTTGTTTTTAGGCCAGTCTTGGCTGCCAATGAAGGCAGCCAAGACTTGCCTAAAAACACTGCAAAGCCACAGAATGTAGACTGACAAGAGGGTAGCAAAAGTAAGAACAGTTCAATGGTGCTCACAGAGACAGGATTGATAATGCTTTCATCTGACTGTTTGTTATAAAGCCAGTAGTACTGAAATGTTTAACCGGATAATCGGTTTGAAACCATTTAGCTACCTAACCAATTTGAAAAACCGCCAACCGGTTATCCAAAATATCGATAGTCATCGTCATTCCATGTTTAAAATGTAGTAAATCTGCCACTTTTCCATTGTGATAGATTACATATCGAAGCCGCGTTGGTTTTATTGAGAAATAATCGACTTTGGCATTCAAGACTTTGTTAATGATCAGCAGTTTCCATGAGTGATGAGTAATCGCAGAAACTATCCCGCAGTGTGTACACAACCGAACGTTGTTGTCGAGTACTCGACAACGTTCGTTTGTGTACAAACTATGGAATAGTTTGAGAATACTGCTTTCCAATTCCTATAGTTTTGATCCCATATTCGATGAAATAATGGCCACGGATAACCAGATATTATCCGGTTATAGCTCTCAGTCGGTTATGAAAATGAGCCAACCGTTTCAGCCCTCAAAGCCAGCTGCATGTAGTATACATGTAGTAGTAGTCCAGCAGATAGAGCATAAATGCTTGCTTGGGCGTATAAAGTTTTTTTCTCAAAAGTTTTCAGTCTATAATGATGTCATTTTTGAATATCCAATTGGCTGTGTCATACGCAGCTTTGGGGAAATTGAGATATTGTCAAAAATAAAGATGGCTGCCAAAACTATTGAAGTTTTACCATTCACACCAATAATTGGTCAGAAAAAGTAAATTTTTACATATAGTAGTGTAATGGGAAGGACAATCTTCATTCGATGAGACATGAAAAAATTATTTCAGAATGCCACTTATTTGGAAACCAATGAAAGTGTCAATGACACTGTAGCTCAACTTGTCAAGACATGTACATGTACAGTATGTGACACAGAAATGACAAACATCTAGGTAATGACCTAATAACAAAGGTACATATAAAGTACTGTAACGATCTGTACATAAATACTGACCGAAGTCTATAACAAATGTATAGGTAAAGTATTGTAAAGGTGGGTGACAGCCAGATGCTAAACTAGAAAAGAAATCTTTGAGTCTCAGAGTGGGTCTGACTGAACCCCAAAATATTTGTTCTCATAGCACAGTGATAACAAAGGCACCCCAAAACACACTCTTTCCTGTCCCAAGGTGAAAACAAAGGTACCCAAGAAGTTTTGTGAAGATCAGTTCATAAATACAAGCTGTATAGAAGTTGTGACAAAAAACTGATTGGACCTAATTTCGGTACAAAATGGCCACTGGCAGCCATCTTGAATTTTGGACCGCACTCAGAAACACTCGTTCTCGCCCCAAGGTGATAACAAAGGTACCCAAGAAGTTTCGTGAAGATCGGTTGATAAATACAGCCTCTAGCCCGAGCCGTATTGACATGTGCACTTACAGTGTATAAGTAGCACAAAATAAATCAAAATTCATCTAATTTGCATAATTTCTGCACGAGAAAAAAACCTGTACCGTATGTGATGTATTCCATTTCACTAAACATTCATACAAAAATTTATTCAAATCAGAACTTTCATACAGTAGTTCTGTACAAAGACTGATTGCACTAATTTTGGTACAAAATGGCTGCTGGTGGCCATCTTGAATTTTGGACCACACCCAAGAACACCCATTCTCATCCCACGGTGATAACAAAGGTACCCAAGAAGTTTCGTAAAGATCGGTTCATAAATACGGCCTCTAGCCTGAGCCGTATAGAAGTTGTGTACAAAAAACTGATTAGACCTAATTTTAGTACAAAATGGCCACTGGCAGCCATCTTGAATTTTGGACCGCACTCAGAAACACTCGTTCTCATCCCAAGGTGATAACAGAGGTACCCAAGAGGTTTTGTGAAGATCGGTTGATAAATACAGCCTCTAGCCTGAGCCGTATTGACATATGTACTTACTGTGTGTAAGTAGCACTGATAAAATCAAAGTTCATCTAATTTGCATAATTTCTGAACGAGAAAAAAACCTGTATTATATGTGATGTATCCCATGGTACTAAACATTCACACACAAAATTTTTCAAATCAGCGCTTTCATATGGAAGTTCTGTGCAAAAATCTGACTGCACCTAATTTTGTACAAAATGGCTGCCATCGGCCATCTTGATTTTCGGACCGCACCCAAAAACACTCGTTCTCGTCCCACAGTGATACCAAAGGTACCCAAGAAGTTTCGTAAAGATCGGTTTATAAATACGGCCTCTAGCCCGAGCCGTATTGGCATTTGCACTTACAGTGCTGAAAATAACACTAAATACATAAAAGTTAGTCTAATTTGCATAATTTACGTATGAGAAAAAAACCTGTATTATATGTGATGTATCCCATGGTACTAAACATTCATACAAAAAATTATTCAAATCAGCGCTTTCATATGGAAGTTTTGCGCAAAAATCTGATTTCACCTAAGTCTGTACAAAATGGCCGCCAGCGGCCAACTTGAATTTCGGATCGAACCCCAAAACACTTGTTCTCGTCCCACGGTCATAACAAAGGTACCCAAGAAGTTTCGTAAAGATTGGTTCATAAATACGGCCTCTAGCCTGAGCCAAAGTTGAGCTAAAAATGGCTGCCAAATTGGTGGCCTCTTGATATTTTCAAAGATAGGTTTATACAGATGCACTATACTATGGACGAAAAATATAGTGTTGAAACGATTAAAGCGATTTGGATTTTTACTAATCGACTAATCGCCGGGCAGTAGTCGACGATTAATCAACTGGTTGGTTATGCAATGTCAGATGCTAAACTAAGCAATAAATTCTACAAAACTGTAGTTTTAACTAAATTCATTTGCTAGAGTGGCTCCCAAATTACGATACAATTAATGGGTCTAACTGTGCGACATTACGGAAGCCGATGTCTCTATGTTCTTACGACCAAACAACCGGTGCCACAAAAAATAAATTGGTCTAATAATAAATCATTGGTCTTCCAATATTCGTTCTGTCAAATATTTTTAAGCAAAACTGAACTTTCCACACCCCCCCCCCCCCCCCCCCAAATTCCCTTGTATATTGTGGTCTAATAAGAAATTTCTGCACTTTATTGCGCTAAAAAACTTTGAAAGCAGAAAACAGGTCACTGAAGAAGTGTACTCTGATGAAGTGTTGTTCCAACAATAGCCTCATTGAATATTAAATACATCACGTGACCAAACAGTGCAAGTTGTTTGGTCAGTATGTGCACTATGTAATGCGAGTTGCAAAACTTCATTCAGTAGTAAATATCATTATGTGACGTTTTGTTGTCTGACCAATTTATTACAGCAACATTTACCAAAACAAGAACATGTTGAAAAAGCATGAACATCTGTAGATGTACTTCCGCTCTCAGCCTCAATTAAAATGACACAACAGTTTGCAGGTATACTGTCCACATTCTCGATGAATGCCTCGGTGCTTGGAATTAAACTGCACAGTTTCGGAATGGTCGTCGCTCCCTTGCGATACAGCATCGGTGTTGCCATGTCATACAGCATCGGTGTCACCGATCTTTGACAATGAGATATCGCCCTCTTTCAAAACCTTTAGTACAGTAGACTTGCCTAAGCCAAAACATGCACCAACTCTATCACAACCTGAAATAGCATGAGCTGCTAATATATTGGGAATAATGTTTTGGTGCTCATCCACTGTTTCTTGTATGTCAACAACATTTTGGTCTTTTATTGGAGATTCCATGTACATAGGAACATTCAAATTTCGTCTTAGATAATGGTGCAGTGATCAAGCCAGAAAATAGCCAGACGGTCATCTGCAAAATGAGGTCCCCAGAGGGTGAATTAAGAGATGCTACCCTGCACAGCAGGGTAGCATCACTAAATTTACCCTCTGTGTACCTCAATCTGAATCAGGGTCTCAAAACTAAACAGAAAGAGGTATCCCAGAGGATAAATTGGCCAACTGTATGGGATAGCATCATCAAATTCACTCTCTGGGAACCTCATTCTGCAAATGTCAGACTGCTTATTTTCAGGCTTGGCAGTAATAAGACATAATCGGGGTCATCGGATGTAATTTTCATAGCTGATTGTATGTCTTATCCATGTTCATCGATAACACAAAGAATGTTACCAATACAATCTAGCATGGCAAGAATGGTAGCAATGGATGTAGAAGAAAGTACGAGGACATCTTTGCCAAATATCTCAGATAACTTAGTAACTATCAGTCTCCTCAGTAACTTTGTACCTTCGTATTGTAAATACCGTTTATGTATATCAACAGAGCTCCAGCTAGTTGAGTGATCAGTTTTCATGAAATCTACTACATCCAGTAGGGGACAGTCAATTTTGAATTGCTCAGGGAGTGCAGTACTCACCCTTGCAGCCGAATGAATTGCTCTACACCCAACGAATTTTGACCGACAGTCAGCCTGATAGCGAGCATCTGCAGCAGGAGATCGATTACTGCTCCACCCAGACAAACCCTAATTTGCTGGGTCCATTCATTGCCCCTTTTGTCACATTTTTGAAGAATTGTTTCCTTTGGAGAAATTCTGTCCTCTGTGCATATCTCTCCAAACACATTGCCACCCTCCATCGATCAAGGTGATGTTTATCTTTATCAATCTCACATTCTGCACCACAGAACAAACAATCGGTTTTGAAGCAGAATTGCCTATCATCAGAACGACGAGCCATTTATGATGGCAAACTCGTGCTATCAAATGCTTCCTTTGCAGAGGAGTGCCATTTCAGAGCTCCGGCTAGAGTTCCTGGATGCAAGTACTTGTCGATGCATAATTCCTGATCAACAAGA
Source organism: Pictodentalium vernedei (assembly GCA_031216915.1). Classification (NCBI taxonomy): domain Eukaryota; kingdom Metazoa; phylum Mollusca; class Scaphopoda; order Dentaliida; family Dentaliidae; genus Pictodentalium; species Pictodentalium vernedei. The sequence goes on from CM062296.1 coordinate 41,259,927, forward strand.
GCGAGGTCACAATCGGAAACAAATCATGGGCATAAACTTTAGTGAAGATCATCACCATACACTTCACTGTTGCTGATGGTTTTCCTGATACAAGCATTGTGCAATTGCTCATAATCCAAAAGTCCTTTCGTCAATCTTCTGAAAAAATAGGGTACTGGAGAGTCAAGTAGAGAGACTTCATAAGCAAGTTGGGAAAATTAAAAATATTTATGTACCACCCCCTGCCGCCCCTTCATATTTTCAGGGATGAGAATGGCAAGCAACAAAATTCGCTGAAATCTGTGAAAATTCCTACATTTTTATGATAAATTTGTGAAAATTGGGTTTCTTAAAAACATATAAGAATGCAGAGTGAACCTGTTGATTGAGAGGTATTTAATTTCTATAAATTTGCATGAAAATGGTCTTTTAAGACCATTTTCATGCAAATTTATAGAAATAAAATTTCAGCATCTGGGGCATGAATTTGCTGAAATCAGCGAATTTGTTGAAAAATCTCATCCCTGTATTTTCGGCGCGGTGTCCTCCATTAAAGCCTGATTAATCCAGGTCCAGTTGTCTGTGATGCATCTATGCCAGGTTAAATGAAAGTGTCAATGACACTGTAGCTCAACTTGACAAACTTGAACTTGGTAAGTTATAAATGAAATGGCAAAATTGAAGATCATTGGTACCAATGTTATTTGATGAAATTTCAACATAACAGCATTGTGTGTGCACAACGTCAGAGTAATCCATACATTTTTAAATGTAAACTGTAAGACTGGCTAAAGGAAGAATGTTGATACACAAATGCAGTATGTTCAGAGGTTATTGTAAATGGCAACTTTTTTCACAGAAATGAATGCTCATCAATAGCTCTTATCTAAAGGTCTTGCCTAATGAGCACACCAAGTTCAACAAGTGTTTGACCACCAAGGTGGTATTAGTCCCCCTACGGCGCTTTTGTGACATAAGGTGTTTTTGTCACAGAAGACACTAGAGTATATAAGAGCATCTTGGATTTTTAAAAAAAAATATTGAGCGTGCATAATCCCCTCACAACCCTTTATCCATGTACCATATATGAAAGGCGTAGCTTGAACCATGTTGGAGGGAGGGGTGTTAATATAAAATAGAGAAAAAAGCTTAAAAAAATACAACAAAAATGGCCACCATTCTGCCATCTTGGATTTTGAAAAATAAATATTGACTGTGCATCATCCCCTCAGAACCATTTATCCATGTACCAAATATGAAAGGTGTAGCTTGAAGCATATTAGAAGGAGAGGTGGTAAAAACAGACAGACAGACAGACGGACAGACAGACAGATGTTAGATTTTGAAAAAAAAAAATTGAGCATGCATAATCCCCTCACAACATCCTTATTCCATGTACCATATATGAAAAGTGCAGCTTGAACCATGTTGGAGGGAGTAGTGGTAACATAAAATAGAGAAAAAAGCTTAAAAAACACAACAGAAATGGTTGCCATGGCACCATCTTGAATTTTGGAAAAAAATATTGAACGTGCAACATCCATTACAACCCTCTATCCATGTGCCAGATATAAAAAGTGTAGCTTGAACCATGTTGGTGGGAGGGGTGGTAACATAAAATAGAGAAAAAAAGCTTAAAAAACACAACAAAAATGGCCGCCATGCCGCCATCTTGGATTTTGAAGAAAAAATATTGAAAGTGCATCATCCCCTCCCAACCCTCTATCCATGTGCCAAATATGCAAAGTGTAGCTTGAACCATGTTGGTGGGAGGGGTTGTAACATGAAAATAGAGAAAAAAAAGCTTAAAAAACACAACAAAAATGGCCACCATTCCGCCATCTTGGATTTTGAAAAAAAAATTTTGAGCATGCATCATCATCCCCTCAGAACTAGGGCTGTCGCGATTATTCGATTAGTCGACTAACCGTCGACTATTGAAGTAGTCGACGTTTTTTATTTTTAGTCGATCGTCGTTCATTTTCAAGGTGGTACACGTCTACTACACGTCGGGGCTAAATTGCATTGTTTTGTGAGGTGAATGATCAATGAAGGTGAATAACTTTAAATATCTAACCATAGTTAACATTCATATCCGGAAGACTGTACGACTGTCACTGACTGTGTAAGAAAGAACACTCACAGTTACTCGAGAAGAATAGATTCTTCTGAATTTCTCCAGTCTTGTACACACGAATGCACCCATTGGAAAACCCAAAGCGAGGAAGTGACAAAATTATGACGAAAGTCAGAACGTCAGATCACTTCTCAAAGTTCGGAACTTCAGACTAAGATCCAATTTTAACAACTGACGAGAGAATGCATAGATCTCAATGTTCAAAATTTCGAGAAACTTATTGCAGAAAGGAAACATATGCAGGAACATTCTTTGGTAAATTCACTTTAATTCATCGGCTTCAATGTAGTTCAAACTTGGACCCGTAGTCAGTAATATTATTTTTGGGGTTGGTACGTCCTACATGACGTACCAACCCCAAAAATTATATTACAGACTGTGGGTCCAAAATTGGACTACATGTAACTTCTGTCGGGACCGATTTGTTGTTCCCACAACCCCACTTCGTCTGAACACACTGGTGCCATTGCCATTTTCAGAGTTTTACGAACAGAAGAATGATTTGCTAAAAAATCATGGGAAGCGACTATTAATCGGCTAACTGTCGATTACTGGTCACGATTAGTCGATTACAAAAAATGATAGTCGTGACAGCCCTACTCAGAACCATTTATCCATGTACCAAATATGAAAGGTGTAGCTTGAACCATGTTGGTGGGAGGGGTGGTAACATCAAAATAGAGAAAAAAAGCTTAAAAAACACAACAAAAATGGCCGCCATTCCGCCATCTTGGATTTTGAAAAAAAAATTTTGAGAAAGCATCATCCGCTCAGAACCATTTATCCATGTACCAAATATGAAAGGTGTAGCTTGAACCATGTTGGTGGGAGGGGTGGTAACATCAAAATAGAGAAAAAAAGCTTAAAAAACACAACAAAAATGGCCGCCATTCCGCCATCTTGGATTTTGAAAAAAAAATTTTGAGCGTGCATCATCCCCTCAGAATCATTTATCCATGTACCAAATATGAAAGGTGTAGCTTGAACCTTGTTGGTGGGAGGGGTGGTAACATCAAAATAGAGAAAAAAAAGCTTAAAAAACACAACAAAAATGGCCGCCATTCCGCCATCTTGGATTTTGAAAAAAAAATTTTGAGCGTGCGTCATCCCCTCAGAACCATTTATCCATGTACCAAATATAAAAGGTGTAGCTTGAACCATGTTGGTGGGAGAGGTGGTACATGTAACATCAAAATAGAGAAAAGAAGTGTAAAAAACACTACAAAAATGGCCGCCATTCCGCCATCTTGGATTTGGAAAAAAAAATTGGGAGCGTGCATCATCCCCTCAGAACCATTTATCCATTTACCAATCTTGAACCATGTTGGTGGGAGGGGTTGTAACATGAAAATAGAGAAAAAAAGCTTAAAAAACACAACAAAAATGCCACCATTCCACCATCTTGGATTTGAAAAAAAAAAAATTTGAGCGTGCATCATCCGCTCAGAACCATTTATCCATGTACCAAATATGAAAGGTGTAGCTTGAACCATGTTGGTGGGAGGGGTGGTAACATCAAAATAGAGCAAAAAAGCTTAAAAAACACAACAAAAATGGCCGCCATTCCGCCATCTTGGATTTTGAAAAAAAAATATTGAGCGTGCATCATCCCCTCAGAACCATTTATCCATGTACCAAATATGAAAGGTGTAGCTTGAACCATGTTGGTGGGAGAGGTGGTAACATCAAAATAGAGAAAAAAAGCTTAAAAAACACAACAAAAATGACCGCCATTCCGCCATCTTGGATTTTGAAAAAAAAATTTTGAGCGTGCATCATCCCCTCAGAACCATTTATCCATTTACCAAATATGAAAGGTGTAGCTTAAAGCATGTTGGAGGGAGAGGTGGTAACATAAAAAACAGACAGACAGACAGACAGACAGACAGACAGACACACACACACACAGACAGACAGACAGACAGACAGACAGACAGATGGACGGACAGAGTGCAATGCTATAGTCCCCTTACGGTTCCTGTAGGGGACTAAAAATAATCTTATGATAAATGTGGCCTTTAGGCCATGTCAAAGAATGTTGATGCACAAATGCAATAAATTCAAAGATTGTTGCTAACAGCAACAGTGTTTGATGGAAATGAAAAGAAAATCAATAGCTCCTATCTTTGTCACCCTGCATAAGCATACAAAGTTTCAAAACAACCTGATAATGAATGTGCCCTCCTAGGCATGCCAAAGGAAGATGTTAAAGCACAAATGCACTAAGTAGAAGGTCATTGCTTGTGGTAAAGGTTTTTTGTTTTTTTATTTGGGGGGGGGGGGGGGGGGGTATGGAAATTCATAAATATACCCTGCAGAGAGTGCAAAAGGGATACGTTGATGCAAAAATGCAATAAGTTCAATGGCTGGTGATAACGACAATAATTTTTTATGGAAATGAAGAAAAGCAATTTCTCACATCTAGATGTCACCCTGAACACACATACCAAGTTTTAAAGTGATCCGATCATAAATGTGCCCTGAAGGGTGTGTTAAAGGGAAATATTGAGGTCTGACTAAACTAAGTTCAAAGGTCAGCGGCAACATTTTTTTACAGAAATGGAAAAAAATCGACATCTCCCATATAGATGTCACCCCACACAAGCACACCAAGTTTGCAAGCGATCCAATCATAAATGTGCAATGTAGGGTGTGTCAAAGGGAAATATTGATGCTTAACTGCACGAAGTTTTTACTAAGTTCATCAAAGGTCATTGCCAGTGGCAACATTTTTTGACGGAAATCGAAGAAAATCGATAGCTCCCTTCTAGAGGTAATCCCAAACAAGCATACAAAGATCTGATCATAAATGTGCCCTGTAGGGCATGCCAAAAGAATATATTGATGGGTGACTAAACTGAGTTCAAAGATCGTTGCCAACGCAAACATTTTTTGATGGACGGAAATGGAAGAAAATCGATAGCTCCCATCTAGAGGTCACTTCAAACAAGCATGCCAGGTTTCAAAGCAATCTGATCATAAATGTGCCCTGTAGGGTGTGCCACAGGGAAATATTGAGGTCTGACTAAACTAAGTTCTAAGAATGTTGGCCGCGGCAACATTTTTTGATGGAAATGGAAGAAAATCGATAGCTCCCATCAAGAGGTCACTCCAAACAAGCATGCCAGGTTTCAAAGCAATCCGATCATAAATGTGCCCTGTAGGGTGTGCCAAAGAGAAATATTGAGGTCTGACTAAACTAAGTTCTAAGAATGTTGGGCATGAACATTTTTGGACGGAAATTGAAGAAAATCGATAGCTCCCATCTAGAGGTCACCCCAAACAAGCATGCCAGGTTTCAAAGCAATCCAATCATAAATGTGCCCTGTAGGTTGTGCCAAAGGGAAATATTGAGGTCTGACTAAACTAAGTTCTAAGAACATTGGCCACGGCAACACTTTTTGACGGAAATTGAAAAAAATCGATAGCTCCCAACTAGAGGTCACCCCAAACAAGCATACCAAATTTCAAAGCGATCTGATCATAATTGCGACCTGTGAGGTGTGCCAAAGGAAATTGTGGACGTACGTACGTAAGTTGAGCTAAAAATCACAAAGCAATTATTGATTGAAAATCCCCCACTGCTACCCTCTCCTGCATGACCCCTCCCCAATTCTTCATGCCAATCCCCCCAGCACCCTCCTGTGGTTGCCTTTCACCAAAGTCTACTGAGCTAATAATTTCCTGAGTCTGAAAGTGTGAACTGGACCAGATGTAAGAAGGTTGCTTGGAAGGTACTTTTTCAAGATCTTTCATGTGCATACTTGTGCCGTGTACAAAGCTTTTCTTGTCATCACTAAAGCTTTTTTTCATGTGTTTCAATTCCATTTGTGTTTTCTGGGAACACGCGGCTCAACAGTTAACAGTCGTCAGCAAAACGAAATAAAAATACAGTGTTAGAAAATTAAATTTTTTTAGTAAATTTCTTAACATACCTACCACAATTGTTTACAATTGGCTGTAACGTAAGTGCAAGCCCTACTTCAGAACTAACTCAAGCTAAGAAACTTTTCCACACGAGTTGGAAAAGTGGAAGAGTGCAAAAGCACGAAAAAAAAGATCGAAAAGGGGTCGAGCGAGACCGGCACTCGACATTACAGGTACTCTCTCTGCACACCTCTTGCATTTACCGAGCGCATGCGCAACAACCGTGATGTCAGAAGTTTGTGATTTAGTGGGAAGGCAACGATATCAAAGATATCCACAAGGAGGGTGGGCCTCCAGTAAACAATTGTGGTAGGTATGTTAAGAAACAAAATTTACTAAAAAATTTTAATTTCTTCTCAACCTACTCACAATTGTTTAAAATTGGCTGAATAAACAATAGGAGGAGGTGAATCACATAACCAATACCAACAAGCGCAGCAGAAAGAAATGCAAGGAGGGCAGAGAATAATAGCGAAACCTGTAAAAGAAGAAAGAATGAAGCACCTGAAAAGAACAAGGCTGAGTGATGCACAAACCTGAAAATACATATTTAACAAGGGTGCACAGCAACGAGAGGGCCTAAAGAAAAAAGGTCCTCAGATTGCTGCTGTAGGTGGCGGAGATAAAAGGAGGAGAAAGTAGAAGCATTCCACCAGTGAGCCACATTCATAACATCCCTGAGTGAAACAGAATTGGAGAACGCCCAGGATGTAGAAATGGCACAAACCTTATGAGCATTAAACCGGTTCGAAACAAGATCTGAAGCAGACAAACTGGAATAAGCCAGCTTGATTGCGAGACAGATCCACCTGGAAATAGAATGGGAAGAGATAGACTGCCTCCCAGGAATGAGAGGCAGAAAGAATCTCTTCCGACCCCTCCGAATGAACTGCGTGCGATTAATACAAGTCTTGATCACACAAACAGGACAAAGAAGAGGCCTCTGGCCATCGACAGCAGGGAGAGCCCGAATGCAGATGGGAGGAGGTACCGAATCAGGAAGTTGATTCTTGGCCAGAAAAGAGCAATCAGTAGTGAAGGTTACACTGTTAGCCTCATTTCTGAAGAAAGCAGAATCAACTGAAAGCTCATGAAGCTCACTGACACGTCTGGCAGAAGGAAACACTAGAGGGAAAGCAGTCTTATAGGGGAGAAAACGCATGTCGGTCTCAGATAAAGGCTCGAATGGCACTTCCTCCAAACAATGCAACACCCATGCCAAGTTCCACTTGGGCGTAAGACGCAAAACTCGAAGCCTCTTCAGAGAAAAGTGCCGAATCAGTTTGGAGAGAAAGAGATTACGACCGATGCACCGCTTTCCCACATAAGAGAAAGTATCTGACAGCATAGGCCGATAGCCCTTAATAGTAACAGGCTGGAGGCCCTTGGAGTCAAATAGGTATACCAGAAAATCTGCAATTTGAGTGATTGACGGATTATGGTAATCCACATTTTGAGTTGTACACCAGCGGCAGTAAACCTTCCACTTAGCAGCATAAGTCATGCTAGTGGAATGTCGTTGCGATGCAGAATGCACTCCACTGTTCGTCTTGAAAAACCAGGTTATTGTGATACTTCCTGGGACAACCCTGGGAAAGAAGATCGCGACGTAGAGGTAAACGATCGGCCAACAGATGGTGCAGCAGATTGATCCACACCCTCTGTGGAGACAGAGGTGCAATCAGAATGATCCTGAGACTGCAAGCGCGAAGCTTTGCCAACACTTGAGGAAGAATCGGTGCAGGAGGGAAGGCATAGCCGATCCAACCTGTCCAGTCCAGAGACAGAGCGTCTACCGCAAATGCTAGTGGATCTGGACAAGGGGAGACAAAGGTCTCTACCACCGCTCGCAAATCGGCTGAAACACCAACCGATGCAGCATTAATTCAGTGGGAAGGACACCGTCGCGTCGGACAGGGAGTCTACTAGGACCTTGAGACGTTCGGGAATGTGCCGAATGGCCATCTGAGCATTTACATCCCGTGCCAATAGCAAAAGATCCTGAGATAGCCGATACAAGGGAATCGAAAGTGTGCCACCTTGATTCCGTATGTAGGCCACCACTGTCGAGTTGTCCGAAAGAAGTAGGACTATGTGGTCCAACAGGTGAGAGATCCATTGCTGAAAACTCAACAGAAGAGCAAGGAGCTCCTTCTGGTTGATATGAAGGGCACTCTGCTCGCTGTCCCACTCGCCGTGAGAAGATCCAATGTCTCACCCCAGCCTCGATCGCTGGAATCCGCAGTAAGGATGCGACTGGCTAAAGGAAGATCCAACAGGACACCCTGAGTCAACCAGGGAATATCGGCCCAAGGGTGGAGGTGACAAAGCAGGGACCGAGGAATAGGAAGTTCAAGGTCCAGAGGATCCGCATTCGGATGACAATGATCCAACAGGAAGTGTTGGAGAGTTCAGACAAACAAGCAACCCAGCGGAATGAGATCTGTCACCGAACCGCAAAGGCCCAGCATCCGAAGGAAAGTCCTGGCCGAGACCGAGGAGGATCGGAGCAGGTTCCGAGTCAAGGTGGAAAGGATTATCGCCCGAGCATTGGGACCGACACTGCTTTGTGAAGAGTGTCGAAATCCATTCCCAAATGACGAAATTGCTGAAAAGGAAGGAGATCCGACTTCTCGCAATTGACCCTGAAACACAGTGATGCTAGTAGGCCAAGCAACCTCCGGGCATTGAACTCCAGAACTGCAGCATTGTGGTGCCTTTGGAGGATGTTGTCCAGGTAGGCTGACGGAGTCACAGCCGACTGAGTACGGTGAAAAGTGAGCACATGTGACATCAATCGGGTGAAGGCCCAAGGAGCCAGGTTCACACCGAACGGGAGAGCTTTGAATTGAAAGACACGATCCCAATACGAGAACCGAAGGTATTTCCGTGACACCAGATAAATGGGTACATGGAAATAGGTATCCTTCAGGTCGATACTGGTTGCAAAATCGCCCTGATGAATCGAACGTCGAACCGATCGATGACAGGACGAAACTGGCTGTTTTTCTTCGGCACAAGAAATGTCTTGAGTAAAACCCCGGTGAAAGGGTGTTCCTGACCACCGCAATCGCCCCTTTGGAGAGGAGCTTGTCGACCTCCTGCACCAGAAGGTCCCGACACTGAGGATCGGAAGGGACCTGAGTCAGGAGGGGCACCCGAGATAAACAGGGGTGATGACGGAAGGACAGTCGCAGACCGGATTGGATGAGGTCAAGGACCCAAGGGTCCGACGTTATTTCTGTCCAACGGTCGAAAAACAGCGACAGCCTTCTCCCGAGGTGAGGACCTTCAGTTGCGGCCTCGACGAGGCCCCCGAGAGGAGAAACCACCCCCTCGAGAAGCAACAGAGTCCTGAGAATTTCCTCCCTGTGGCTGCCAGCGAGCTTGGCCGCATTGGCGCTTCTTCTGAGCAGAAGGAGCGGACGGAGCCGAAGGCGGGCCTGGAATGACCACCACCCGCAGCAGCAAGTTGGTCCAGCTGCCGTAACAAAAGCTGGTCCTTCAAATGACATAGAACCTCACCACGGACAGCTTCCACTGAACCATGGAACAGCTGAGGTCCAACCAAAGAAGCAGACCTCAGAACAGCACACTGATCAGAAGGAAGGGATGGAGAAATATCCAATACTGCATCCCGGCGTGCAAGCTCCAAATTAGCCGTGTTACAGGCATGAGCGTGTGGCAGGTTCATAAGAGCCTGCGACAAAACACGCAAAGGCACCTGAGCATCATCAAACTCCCCTGGCATAAAATATGCAGCAGTCGCAGCGACGACGTGGTCCGTGAGAGATAACATTCCCAGCATTTCTTGGGACAGGCCCACCATAGATTCAACGACCAACATCGGGAGAACTGCCGACTTAGGCTTAGTCAACCCAAGGGAAGAAGAATCTCCATCCATAGTAGTCATCCCTTGGAAGACTGGTGGACAGACGGATTCGTAGACACCAAACCGCGATGGAGGCAGAAAAGCATCAGATTGTGAAAAGAAAGAACCCTTCAGGGCCTTGGAATGCATTTTGGCGTGCAGGCCCTGGAAGGACTCCACAACCTGAGCCGATTGCAGAGGGTGCAAAACCCCAGAGCTAGAAGGCTCAACAGGGTTGCGGCGCTCCACAGAGGACCGCGGCCAGATGGTCACTGATGGCTGGTCTGGAGGCTGAATGTCTGGCAATAAGCCAAAGACAAAATCTAAAGCCTTCCCCAAGACTGAAGAGGGGTGCCCATCGCCTTCAAGAAAATCGCCATCCTCTGTGACAGAAGAGACGTAGCCCAAATCGGGCTGACCAGCAGAAACCTCCTGTGAATACTGAACAGCATCCAAAGGGCCAGGCGAGGAATCTCTGCGACGGACCAAAGGAGGTTGTGCCTCAGGAGGCACAGGGAAGCCAACTTGAGGGTTGCTAGAAAGCAACCGGGTGAGCGCCAGAATGACCTGCTTCAGCTCGCCCTGAGAATCTGTTGAAGCAGCCACGCCTGACGGAGTGTCTTCCCAATGGACTCTTCTAGAAGAACCCAAATCCTCAGAAGGGACCGAGGCCGAACGTTGATCAGCTGACAGAGTAGGGAGATGGTGAGAAAACACCGGAGGACAGTCCCAAGAGTGACGCCCAGGGGCATTCACTGACCTCTGCAAAACAGAAGGCCCTGCTGCAAATCCTCTAGAGGGACCGACGATGTACGACGATCAATAGCTGGACCTGGGACACGATGAGAAGACACCAGAAGATTGTCCCAAGAATGACAGGAAACTGCCATTGGCCTCTGCGTGACAGAAGGCCCCAACTGCCCATCCTCTGAGACCAACAACAAGCATCCATCAACAGCCAGACTTAGAACACAGTGAGAAATCACCGGAGGAAGGTCCCAAGAGTGACAGCTAACAGGAGCCATCACTGGCCTCTGCCGAACAGCAGGCCCTGGATGCCAATGCCCCAGCTTCATCCTGCTAGTCGGTTCACCAGCAGGGGAAGGCGAAACAACAAACGATTCGCTCGAGGGACGAGGAATCGCTGCTGAAGCAACCGAACGGCCCAACCGACCAGGAGCAAACCTAGCCAGATGAGATGGGGCAGCCAGCAAACCCGAACAGCTTCACTGAGAAGCCAGGAAGGCTGAGAGCCCAGAGACACAACACCAGAGACAGCCTCGGACCCCCAAGACTGTATACCTTCCCCGGAAGAGATGGTAGAATCACTATCATGCAAGATAGGATCAGCAGGAACTTCCCCAGCAACTGTCGACAAATCGATGGCAAATCGGAGAGAGTGACCGAGCTGACCTCAGAAAAACTCTCAACGAAAACAGCCGCCTTAAGGGTGACATCCGAAGTCAAAGGAAGAGAGACCGCAGTCTTCACTTCAGGCATCCCAGCACCAGCACCGTCAACAGTTGCAGAGGAACTTGCTACCAAAATAGGCTGACCGACATCCTGCGTGACAGAGTCACCAAATGCACTCTCAGAAATATCCGAAGAGGCACAGCTACCTTTGCCCTAAGAACGAGGGGTTCTAGCACTGGAAAGAACCACTTTGTTTACGGAAGCCCAGAACTTAGAGGAACCCCACAAACACAACAGGGATGGGCCTGAAAGCAATTGTTGGAAGTGACACAAGTAGCGTGAGCATCGTCTACATGTTTCACCTGCAAACAAGAAGGACAAGGAATAGTTTAGGCAAGAATATCTAAAAAATCAAGCTTCCCACCGACAGAAAACCGAACAAAGCGGGTCTCGTTTTCACATGTGGAAAAAGCAAAATAATGTAAAAGAATGCAAGCAAAAATGAGCATAAATATAATATTATGAATCAATTTTAAGCTTGAGAAAAGGATACAGACCACTTGCACAAATAACAATAATATCAGTCAAATAATCAAGTTGTTCACGAAGGAAAAACAATTTGAGCAGCACGAGTCACAAAATTTTTGACCATGCACAATGGCGGAAATAAAAGGAATTGACGTCACGGTTGTTGCGCATGTGCGCGGTAAATGCAAGAGGTGTGCAGAGAGAGTACCTGTAATGTCGAGCGCCGGTCTCGCTCGACCCCTTTTCGATCTTTTTTTCGTGCTTTTGCACTCTTCCACTTTTCCAACTCGTTTGGAAAAGTTTCTTAACTTGAGTTAGTTCCGAAGTAGGGCTTGCACTTACGTTACAGCCAATTGTAAACAATTGTGAGTAGGTTGAGAAGAAATATGTCTGTTGTGGATACATTTTCAGTAGAGAATTTTCGGCATCCTAAGCAACGTAATCTACTTCCAAACTGGGTTATTTTGTTGAGTCGCGTAAGTCACATATTTTCGTTTTGACACTTGAAGCTCCGACTGAAATGGAACAAAATAGAAATAAAAAAAAATCTGCAAAAAGCGGCAATGGACAATTGATTCTCCTGTAATTTCAAATAAATTGTCGCTTATTTGACTAATGAAAATGTCCATTTATCACGCTCCAGCACATTCGATTCTTGAACATAATCGTTTTTATGTAAACCTCGGATTTCTCAGTTCAGCCTTTATTCATTTTGGCCAATTTTTAGAGGGCGGCTTGTAATCGCCCTGACCATTTTTCTGAGCAACTTTGGTCTAGGGCTGCACGATATTCGGATTTCAATACCGGTAACAATATCTTAAAAAATATTGCGATATACCGGTATATCATCAAGTTCTCACAACATGTAAGATTCTCACCCAAATTGTCCCAGTATTTTTTTTTACATTCGAAGTCAAATAATTACGTTTTAAAAGCACTTAAATAATAAGCCTAACTTGTCTTAATTCATTCTTGTATAAATATTTGGAAATAAACTTCATGATGGCACAACAAATATCGTTTATTTTGAGTCAATAATTTCAAATAAATATATACTATTTGATCCATCGCTTTTCAAAACAAAAACGCTTAACCTGCGTTTTGTCGTATACATGTGAATAGATCACCACAAGAGGGTGTTTGCCATGTACTGGTTAAGCAGGACCCTGCTAGAGGGCTAGGAGTTTGTACACTTTTCCACAAATGAAAGCAGTCAGTTTTGTCACGGGGTATCACAAACAGCTGAAACGCACATGCTTGATAGGCACGTTTTGATGTACCGGTGAACCACCTCGTGCAGTTTGTGAATGCAGGCGATGTATAAATACTATTTCAATATTAAATCACTCTTAACAAAGTGAAAATAAACAATATTATTCCCTTTATATTTTATTAGTACTTTGATGACTATCTGTCTAATTTTTAAGATGTGGCATACAAGTCAGATCAAAACGTTCACCCACTTTTCAAAACATTAACACGTGCGAACTGGTGTTGACAAAAATGAATATTCATTACCGCAGCGCTTGGAATTGTGGGTTCATTAAAACGTATGTGATTTGTTCATATTGAAAAGCACATTCCAAGTGTGCTGGTAATAAAATAAACTTTGAAAATATTACTGCAGTGCTTGGAATTGCGAGAACAAGTGCAATGAAGTGGGAGGAACTATTAGTATTAAACTGGAAATTTCCCGGTACAACAAAAGCCATTATTAATGGAAATACGGTAATCATTCTTCACGGTTTACGTTCGAAGCCATACTGTTTGGGGAAAATCTGTACTTACCTGTGTCATCGGAGAAACAAAAATAAAACAGCTCATGGGAGAATATTTTACTAGTACCAGGACATGAAGTGTATTGATAAAAAAAACAAAACAAACTGCTTTCACAGTTTCTGTTTATATACACTTTTTTTCAATCAGCTGTGAGAATAAATAGAATTTTTACGGAAAATGTCTGTCACTAAAAACCGCGGCTCGAAATGAATATCGTCACAGACGATATACCGGTATTAAAAAAAAATGGACGATATTTAACCAGTTAAGATTTCAATACCGGTATTACCGGTATATCGAAATACTGTGCAGCCCTACTTTGGTCTAAAAAGGGTGACATAATCGCCCTAGTCGCCTTCGCAATTGGTCCCTGCTCAGTTGGAAAAAATCTCTTGCTTGCCCAGGGCTCGATTTAACTGGATTAGCATAGCACTTTGCTCTCCAATTTCTGAATTTTGCTATTCAAGATTTATTAGTTTCAAGTGCTTTTGGATCAACTGCTAATCAATTTTCCAGGGTGAATAGTAAATTGCTATTCAAAATTTTCAGATTAAATCAAGCCCTGTTGCCCAACAAAAATATACACAGATTAGAAAGTGCAATAAATGCCTGACTCAATATATCAGTAGAATTCCACATCCAGGGAGAGAGTAACTAATAACAAATGATTATTATTACCATAGCCTATTGAACGCTGATATAATAACCTGGTTAATAATCATAAACAATTAATATTTTCTCTAAATTATTTTGATTTAAAGAAGGCAGATCTTTGGTTGGGCTGATAGCTTAAATGCACTGAGTGACCTTTGAATGTACCTATCAACATGTTTACAAATACTATTACACAGTAACTATTTTTAGCTCACTGATTGTTTATTTATGACACACTTGTTTACTTGAAATTAGACAGAATCATCAAAAAATGAGGTGATTTAATTCAGCCAATCAGCACTTAGTGGAACAAAAGAACATTGGAGAATTTTCTCACCCCAGAACTTTCTAACTGAAGACTAGATAATAATCTCCTCTGTCAAGAGACTGCATCATTCTTTCATTTCACACCACATTGAGGAGTTAATGACTATTGATTATGCATTCAGAATTCTTTGAACACTGGAGATTATTATAACAGAATAGTGATTTATTACAAATAGCAGCCGAGTTTAATATATATTCTATAGAATATTATTTTGTGATCTGAGCATCATTTTGTATTGGAAAAGTGTTTCCAAAATTGGAAGAGAATTTATTCTTTTTGTGTGAACCACGATTTATTCTTGTGCAAAACCAAGATTCAAGTGGATAATTTTCAAACTACAATTAAAACTAGAAGTCCTGTCACGAACTGTGCGCTTATCTAGGCTTAATTACGAGTAGGAATTGTGCGCAATTTCCATATCGAATGGCATCCAAAGAACAGCAAATTCTTGTGGTTACGCATAGCAAGCACAAGCAATGTTTCTGCCAATGGACCTCTGGGTAACCCGGTGGTCCATTGACTGAAAAATTGCTTGTGTGCAGGCCATATGATAGCCTTACTACTGTAACGTGTAGATTAATGCGCAGATCAATGTGCTATTTGCGCACATTTCATGACAGGACTTTTAGTTTTAACCGTGTCTGAGGAGCAAACAGATGTGGGATATTAATTCCATTTGAATTTTGCTGAGTGCTTTATTGAAATTTATTGGATACTGTGGGTTTTTTGAGTGGACATTTCATTACAATTTACTGGATACTATTTCTGCAAACACATTCTTGGACATTACAATACCAGCTGGAAAGTTTCTTCATCACTGAATTACTGGATTCTATTGAACTTTATTTTGGACAAACTGACAAGTATTCTTGTTTTATTTCTTCTGTAACCTATACTGTGTAAAAGATATTGCATCATTTTCATTTCAGATTATGTTTATTTAATTTTAGAATATTTGAATTTAAGGAATTGCTGTTTACTTTCAGATATCATTCTGTTACCATTACTGTTATTACTCATCACAACAAAGCATCCAGATGGTTGGGCTCCTCTACCTAGTTGGTGTGTAATTGACAGCACTGTCATAAAACTCTAATAAATTCCCCATCAGTAAGTATTTTATCAATGGAAAGTATATTTGTAGTGTAAAAGTCTTTGATAAAAGCAATTAGGTATGTTCCAAATAGTTGGGTAATAGGACCAGGCCATCAGGCACCAACACTCTATGCTCCACCTACACCCCCCCCCCCCCCAAAAAAAAAAATCTAGTTATGGCCTTGTCTGTCTGTTAAAAGTGTCTTGTAACAGCAACAAGCAAATAAAAGGTCGCCCGGCAACATGTCCCCCGAAAAAGTATGCAATTCGAGGTATTTGTAAAAAAACTGAATTTTTCAAAAAAGGGACATAACTCTGGCAAAAAATGTCGGACCATACCCCAATTTGAACTTGATCTGTATTTTATGTTGATACACCTACCTACCAAACTGTATTTGAATCGGCCCACAACATCAAAAGTTATCAGGAAACAAAAAAAAGAATTTTCTAATTTGAAAAAGGGGCATAACACTGGCAAAAATTGTCGCACCACACCCCGATTCGAACTTGACCTGTATTTTATGTTGATACACCTACTTACCAAATTTCATTTGATTTGGCCAAACTATACCTGAAGTTATCATCTGGAAACCAAAGTGGGATGGATGGACGGATGGGCAGACACACGCACAGACACTGGCTATTTTACCAACATTCAGACAAAGGGAAATATACAGAATTTATCTAAAATCTGAATAACTGTCTATGTGTGATGTCCGTGCATTTTTCATTGAAAACAAGTTGTTGTCGAGTGAAGCTCCATTGCAAGAGTTTTTTAATAGTTTTCTTATTGGGGTTTAACACCACTTTGCAAATGGTAGAGTGCTAGAAATCCATATTAGAGCTCCATTCTGAAGTGCAACTTGAGGGCTTCATATTCTGTGGATATCATTCATATTATCTTTGAAGTGAACCTTTTCTCTCTGGCCTTGCTACAATTTATGGGAGAGTGCCTAAAATGTAACAAGGCAAAATCATGCAGACCAATTTTGATTATCCCCAACAATTTAGCACTCTACAAGTTAACAACCAGAATCATATCATGTTTTACAGGTGGAGGAAGCCAAGTAATGGAAAATAACTCTCCAATATACTAATTTGGCACCAGCAGGGTCAGCAATAGTTGAAGGCAAGTGTACAACCATCATACATCTTACATAGCACACTGTTCTCACACTGGGATGAAGCATCTTGTCCAAGGGCGCAATGAAGATGAGACAGGTTAGGAGTGAACCTTTGTCATTATTTTTGATCTTAACTCTAATACACATACACAGCACAACATGCGCATGTGAATGAGTTAATCGATATGGCAGGAGTGCCAGTGTTGAAGGATAAAACAAGAGACTGCAGGCCTCGAGTTTTATTCTTCCGCGATGGCACAAGTGCCATTCTATTTACCCAACAACACGCGCGTGTCATTCTGTGTTTATTAACATGCTTTCATGTCTATATTAGAAGGACACTCAGCAATTCACATGAAAACTCGTCCCCTGCCAGTAGGCACATAGAAAACATTGGAACTCAGAGGATGAACTATCAACAAAAAGAACACATTTTATCGCCAACCAAATTTGCAGGGGGAACCTGTGTTATTAATTTTAGCCATCGGTAGCAATTCAAACTGTAATTACAGTGCACGATTTATAGACAATTCCAGTGATATTTTACTTCTATCTAAAAATAGCCCATCAACGATTTACGCTCCGCACATATTTTCATTTTCCCCATGGTTTAGTGTTGCTGTAGATGGGGATTTCATTGAACAGACGGGCATGTAATAATAACCAATGATTCGCCACAACTGCTTTAATGGTAAACTATTTAGGGCTGAAACGGTTGGCTCATTTTCACAACCGACTAACCGAGAGCTATAACCGTTTAATATCCGATTATCCGTAGTAAGGCTTCCACGTTTAGACAAAATTGTAAACGTTTAAACGACTGTCTGTAAACGAAACGTAAACGTTTACACGTACTAACAATGCAAGTAGTCAATATTTGATAGAAGTGTGTAATAATACACACTACACAGTATGTCAATAAGTTCATCATATCTTTGCGTACAGGGCATACATTTTATGTTATTGAGACAGACTATTTACAGTTCGTCCAAAAACTACGTAGACGAACGATCACAGCATGCAGATGCCGAAGGCAAAGTCGCTCAGTCTGTGGAGGGGGAGGGGGGGGTTGGGGGTCTGGGGGATTCTCTCCCAGGTAAATTTTGAAATTTATGGGGGTCACTGAGCTCATTCTGGTGGGTTCGGGGTGAAATTCCTTGTTTTTTTCAAACAGTAATGTTGGAGCGTGTTGCCATGGCACACAATAGTGACAATACCGGACTCGAGAGTGGAATGCAATGTCGCAAAAATAAACAAAGTCTACAAACCATGCAGGGGAATCCAAATTTTCAAACACCGCAAGTGCCAGTCTGTCTGTCAAACTCCATAAATTGATCCTAAGATCATCCCATGTGTGAATAATAAATTAATAATCCATGTCAGGTGAACGAAATCATCGAGAACAATTGTGTATGACTTTGGGAATATACATGTAAATCCGAATAAACTAAAACATCCCACACATGTTTCGAAGGAAACACCAAAGATAAGCACGTGCCATGCGGCTCACGTGACTGTGTCACATATGATATCACATGATTTGAAGATGATTTTGTTCGGTTACTGTGGCGGCGGCGCCAGACGGAACCAGCACACAGTTTTTCTGAAGCATTATCAAAATATTGCATTGCAAAGTTGGACATTTTTTTTTTGTTTCTTTGACTTTCTGCATTAATCTGCAATTTTGAAATTACTCTACTAAAACTTCATTCCGTGTACACGTTTACCAGAACTGTAAACGTTTAATGCCCATAAACGAAACGTTCACGTTTACACGTTTAAACGTGGAAGCCTTAATCCGTAGCCATTATTTCACCAAATCTCAGATCAAAACTTTTGGAATTGGAAAGCAGCATTTTCAGAAACTATTCCATAGTGTGTATACAAACGAACGTTGTCGAGTACTCGACAACGTTCATTTGTATACATACTACAGAATAGCTTCTTCAGTTACACAGTACTCATGGAAATTGCAGATCATTAACGAAGTCTTGAAGCCAAAGTCGATTATTTCAAAAAAAAAAAAAAACAATTCGGCTTCAAGGTGTATCTATCCCAAAGGAGAAGCGGCAGATTTACTACATTTTAACCGTGGAATGGCGATCACTATCGATATTTTGGATGACCGTTTGACGTTTTTTTCAAATCGGTTAGGGAGGTAACCGGTTTCAAACCGGTTATCTGGTTAACCACTTCAGTACTAAAACTATT
Source organism: Pictodentalium vernedei (assembly GCA_031216915.1). NCBI lineage: Eukaryota > Metazoa > Mollusca > Scaphopoda > Dentaliida > Dentaliidae > Pictodentalium > Pictodentalium vernedei. The sequence continues at coordinate 41,278,973 of CM062296.1, forward strand.
ATCTACACACTGTGTGTAAAGTACAATTGTCCTAAAGTGTCAATATGCCACTCAATTTGCTCAAAAATATTTAGAAAGAGAAAATCCAATTAATAAAGAAACTGAAAACCACAGAATATTTACCTGATGCCGCCTTTCCAGCCTTTTCAACTCTTTTCTTGATCTCTTTGATAATAGCTTCACATCAGCTCTTCCTAAATTAAATGAAAGTGTTATTAACACTGATGTTCATACGTTGTTGTTTGTTTACTGCTTAACCCTTTACCCAACAAATCGATCGCATCTGCCCACGAACTATGCAACTTCAGCAGTTGAAAAAATATTATTTTTCAAAACATTTCAACAAAACCATATCATATGACCCCTCATTGGAACGAGCTCGTTGAGATCCTTCCAACAAGGGGTCACATGATATGGTTTTGTTGAAAAGTTTTGAAAAATTTGAAAAAATGATATTTAAAATCACAGTTACTGGAAGTTTTGGCTACAACCACTTTTTTCACTGATAACAATGAAAGCACCACGTCAGTCATGGTCCCGTGTTACACATACAGTAGACTATATAATAATAGACAAGTAATGAAAGCCTATTTTGCCCTGATCGATACCCCCTTCCCAGTTCATTTGTGAATTCGTTCATTGAACAAAGATTCATCAACAAAGTTTTCTTGTACAGCTATCCACAAGGTATTTAACTTCATGTTTATCATAAATTATCAGTGAAAAAAGTGGTTGTAGCCAAAACTTCCAGTAACTGTGTTTAAAATAATAGATTTTGATATCGTCTGCGTTGGGTAAAGGGTTAACAACACTTTTAACAGGGGCACTACTTGTTGGACACTTTTATGAGTGGAGAAAGCTAGAGGACCGAGAGAGAACCATGAGTGGTGCCAATCAACTGTCAGACCGAGAGAGAACCATGAGTGGTGCCAATCAACTGTCAGACTCTCCAATTTACTAGCTCTGTAGAAACAGTGGTTGAAGGCAAGTCCACCATCGACATGCAGTGCGCCTTTGTACACAGAGTTACCATTTCTCCCCATGTTGGCAATCAGATTAAGTACCTTGCTTGGCCTGTGGGGGCATTAGTTTCGATCTGTGCATATGAAATGTGCCTTTCCACTGAATTGAACACCAACTCTCTATCAGCTCTTGGGTCCTTATTGAAAATAGTGGGAGTGCCCATCTTGTATAGGCTATATTTCGTCCAAACCTGGCCTTACAGTCGGTAATATAATGTTTCAGTTTGGCACATAGGATGTTTGCCGACCAAACTAAAACATTATATCACGGCCTGTGAGGCCAAGTTTCGACTAGTGCAGTTCTTGGGATATTGTGAATTCAAAACAAAACTGTCCGACAAAGTAACAGGTTCCATCGGCGCACTATAGTCTTCTTCCTAGAATTCACCCCAAAAAACAATTTTTTGACGTTTTTTATTAATTGGGTGTTAATTGTGTATTAATTGGGTGTTAATTGGGTGTAATTGGGTGTAATTGGGTGAAACGACGAACCGACCAAGAGGTCAATCACGCTATTCTATAAATAACTCCAAACTATGATTATCGCGACAAATTGCATCATTAATGACCAAATCCCCGAAATAAATGCATAAAATGCACGAAATATACCATTTGCATTCAATTTATTGTGAAAATAATTTTCAAGAAGCTTTTTTTGCGTACCTCTGGGTGCCTCTTGTCAAACCGAGAAAACACGATTTACTGAGAGGTCAACCGCGCTACTCAATTAATAATTCCAAACTGTGACTATCGCGACAAATTGCATCATTAATGGCCACATTTCCAGAAATAAATGCATAAAACATATCTTATGCATTCAATTTATTGTAAAAATAATTTCTAAAAAGCATGTTTTCCGTACCTCTCGGTACCTCTCGGTAAATCGTGGTGGCGTTTTAATGGGGTATCAGTGGGGTACCCTTGATGTTCTATGTGTTTCTTTGGGGTGTCTATCGGAGTAGAGCGGCGATTGTTCAACATTCCGGTAATTAGAGACATACAGGCAACATACTAAACCACGTTCTCATTTTCAACTCTACATCGTTGAGTTTATTTGAAATTGTTAAAATATAAAGATATCAATGGATAACAGTCTGTACTTCATCGTCCATCGTGTGATTTGGATGCGATTGAGACATCGCAGGCATTTAGTTTGCACGAATTTAGGAAGTTAGTTTGCACGAATTTAGGAAGTTCAAGAAATTTACCCTTTGTTTCTCTGTCAAGTTGACCCTTAGTTCTATGTCTCCCGTGCTTGTGAGATTTATTCTGTTGCTTTAATGTGGATCTGTGTGTTTGTTGGTGTAAATCAACGGCCATTATTTCTCTTTCAGTTCAAGACTGAAAATTGTTTTTCATAACACGTGCACGGAAGTTTACACTCTCATTAAACGGCAAAAGGTAAAAAGTTGAAATTGGGGAATGGACCCTTCGCCGGATGACAATTTCGCCGAAGTGGACACCAATCCAGACTCGAAAGGTAATTGCACAGACTATAGTCTGTGGTAATTGGTGCACAAGAGTCCTTCAGGACAACCCAACTGTAGCTGACACCAAACCAATTAACTGTTGAGTTTGCAAGACATATTTGTACAACATTTTATGGCTTGGCTTGGAGGCTTGAGTAATTTAATAGAATTTCTTGTCTGTAGACGGTATTGGGACGTTTCGGCCTTAGGACGTTTCGGCCTTAGGACGTTTCGGCCTCGAGACGTTTCGGCCCTGGACGTTTCGGCCTCCTATATTAACAGCCAATAGTGAAAGGAATTACCTCGACAGGATAGATAATAGAGGTTACTAGGGTGTTAATTGGAAAACTTCCTCCACTATATCTCCCGCTGCTCTGAAAACTTGATTTTTTGTTACATTTTTAGCCTGCAATTACATGTACAAGAGATTTTACGACATTTTAATTTATGGTTATTACGTAATATTTAGTTAAAGTTATACGGATCAAACGAAATAAAATAATGTTTTAACTAGTTATACAGTTGGTAACATGACAAATGTTATACATACTTTCACGTATATTTCTGATTTCAGTTTGAGCTTTGGATCACAAGGATGGTTGTGGATATTGTTGCTTCTGGGGAACTCTCCATCACTCTGTGTCACTGTTACCAAGCACATGTCTGTCTTTGCCGGAACGCTACATCGCCATCTTGTTCCAAGTGCTGACTTTGACTGAAGAAGAAAAAACCCATTAACACCTCACAATTAACCCATCATTTCTTTACTAACTATTTTTAAAAACGCGAGATTCTGAACGCATTTTTGTAAAAATGCGAGATTCTGAATGAATTATCACTATAAATTTACCTTGATACCATAGGAAAAGCCGTCGCTTGACACCAAAAGCGGTCCACCACGTTTACTTCCTGTGGGTAAAACAGTATACGTGACATCCTCATCTTCCACAATACTCTCAGTTATGGCATGTTGCCTGGGACGAACTTCATCCCCACACTGCATGCAAGGATACATAGCTGTTTGTGATTTGATTCCACCTCTCGGACCTCTATCTTATATAGAAAAAAAACGGTATTTGATCTTCCGCGTTCTGTGTGTATTGTGTTGCTCTTTTAACTGTAATACAATTTGAAATTCAAAATAGTTTATTGGTAAATCCAATGACAGTACTATCATCACAAAAATTAAACAAAACGAAGAAACATAGAAATAATGTTGCTACCAAAAAAAAATTACAACAAACGTACATATAAAAAAATCTTCAATCTCCACAGTCTTCAATGTTTATTTATTTATTGGTGTTCAACTGGCAGACCGCTAAATAATTTCTTAAAGGTGTTTGAAACATGAGCATTTTTATTTTTTATTTTTTTTAACACAGCGACGAAAGATGAAGATAGCTTGTTCCTAGAATGTGTAACTTGAAGAGATTGCTTCCTTACACAGAAAATTGACAAACCAACGAGAAGTCGAGGACATCAGGAACCATCACTATTGGATCTATTATTTGTGAAGGATGAGAACTCAATATTTGAAATCGAATACCACAGTCCCCTGAGGGCGAGTGATCACTCTGTCATAAAATTTGAATACCTATGCTATTTGGACTATACAAAAGAGCAATGTACAAGACTAAACTATAAAAAAGCCAAGATCAATGAGATTAGAGAAACCTTAAATGTTGACTGGGAAGACCAACTAAAAGGATTTGACACAGAAGGAATGCTCAAAGCTTTTATGGGTCACTTTACCTCAGCAATTGAGAAATTTGTTCCACGTTTAAATACTAATGTTAAGCCTAGAGCCTCTCCACTAAATAGGGAAACAGTCAAGAGTATCAAGAAAAAGCACAGACTGTGGACCAGATATATGGAAAGCAAGGATGAGACCCGATATAAGGAATACTGCAGGGCACGTAACAAAGTAAAGAAGTTGATAAGGATAGAGAAAAAGAAAAATGAAAGAAAAATAGCGGAATCGTCCAAGTCAAATAATAAAACATTCTGGAACTATATCAGCTCAAAAAGAAAAGTCAAACCGGAATCGCTGAACAGGAAACAACAAATATAGATTGTGAAACACTAATGGCATGTAGTGACAAAGAGAAAGCAGAGGCATTAGCCAAATATTTCAGTAGCGTCTTCACCAAAGAACCAAAAGGAGATTGCCCTACATTGGATACTGCCAACGCTAACAAATCCCCAGATGTAATAATCACAGCCGAAGAAGTAAGGATTCTTCTCAAGAAACTAAATACATCAAAAGCACCTGGACCAGATGGTGCCCACCCTAAAATCCTCAAAGAGGTAGCAGATATTATTGATACACATCTGGCCATGATTTTCAATGCTTCATTACCATCTGGGATAGTACCTACAGAGTGGAAAAGTGGGCAGATTAGTGCAATTTTTAAAAAAGGGAAAAAGAATCCACCTTCAAATTATAGACCAGTCAGCTTAACTAGTGTACTGTGCAAACTTATGGAGAAAATCATCAGACGTCATATCATTGACCACCTTGAAGTAAACAACCTCATAAGTAACAAACAATTTGGTTTTGTACAGGGAAGATCCACAACGTTGCAGCTGATAAATGTCCTAAACAAGTGGACAGAAATACTAGATCGAGGAGGAGAAATCCACTCAATATACATGGATTTCATGAAAGCCTTTGACAAAGTTCCACACAAACGGCTAGTTGGAAAACTCAAATGTTATAATATCAACGAAAGAATCTGCAAATGGGTGGAAAACTTTCTCCACATGAGAAGACAACGAGTCCACATCAAAGGCTCCTACTCAGCTTGGCATGAAGTAACGAGTGGAATTCCCCAAGGATCTGTACTGGGACCTGTTCTCTTTGTCACCTACATTAATGATTTACCAAATAATATCATCTCGGGTGTCTATATGTTTGCCGATCACACAAAGATTTTCCAAGAAATAAATTCGCAAACCAGCATCCAAGATATACAGAAGGACCTAGATGCACTAGTAGAATGGAGTGACACCTGGCTTCTAAAATTTCACCCAGACAAATGTAAAGTCCTAAATATTAGAAACAAAGGCAAGGAAACCACCAAAATAGCTTACACAATGAAGAGCAAGGACGGCAGAGTTACGCTAGAAGAAACTGAAAAGGAAAAAGACATAGGAGTTCTAATTGATAGCCAACTGACATTCGAAGAACACATACAGAATCAATGTAACAAAGCATCTATGTCAGTTGGCCTTATTCGCCGTTCATTCTCTTCATTGGACGAAACAACCCTCACACTGCTGTTTAAAGCGTCAGTTCGCCGCCACCTTGAGTATGCTAACAGAATATGGGCATCATACAAGAAAAAGGACATCGAAAGCCTAGAAAATGTACAAAGGAGGGCAACTAAACTGCTACCACATCTGAAGAACATGGAATACAAAGAGAGGTTGAAGAAATTGAAACTCCCATCCTTACGCTATAGAAGACTTAGGGGTGACATGATTGAAACATATAAAATTATATCAGGGATCTATGGCGAAAAAGTTACAGAGAATCTACTCATAAAAAGCACAATCAAAACAACAAGAGGTCACTCCCTTAAACTAACAAAATTTAGGAGCAAAAAAGAAGTGAGAAAACATTTCTTCACCAACAGAGTAACTGACGCCTGGAATAGCCTAACAGAAGAGGTGGTTAGTGCCAAGAACTTGAATTGTTTTAAAAACCGGCCCCGACAAACACTGGAAACAACAATTGATGATATACGACTACCGGGAAGATATTGATCTACAATTAATCAACCGAGCATGCGCACAGGAGGATGAAGAAGGTTTTAAAAGTGGCAAAGGAAGTGAGCTGAATATAGAGGCACATTAGAGCCTGCATTCAGAATCAACTTAAGGTAACATAAGATAAGGTATTATTTTTCAAAGATATAATACTTTAGCAAGATGAGCCCTAGTTTAGCAATATTTTGTTTATCAATAATTGTTTTGTTATTATTTTGAGTGTATGTCTTAAAGGCAATCAGTGATCCTTTCAAGCAACTTTGGTTTATACATGGCTTTTTGAAACAAGGCAGTAAGTTGAAACAAGTACCTTTGGCACCCGCTGTTATGTCAGGAAAACTATATACTGAGTCAAGAAAGAAAGTATAATAATCTTTGAGGAGCAACTGTTTTAGGATTATCGACTTTAATCTCAAACAAATTATTGTAAATTCATATTTCGAGTCTAGCTGTATGACTTTGCATAATTTCATGTTCTTACTGTTGCCAGCGTCACGTCAGGACGTCGCAATACAGACATGGGATGAAAAGAAAAGTTCACACATGCAGTCAAAAGCATGTATGTCCACCGTTCGCCTCTTGGGTGGCAAGACATCGACGGCGCATGGACTTGATAAGTATCTGGATGTCACCCTGTGGTACTGCGTTCCACTCCTGCCTTAGAACACAACTTGAATCGCCTAACGTCTGAAGACCATGAAGTCGTACCCGACGGTCCAATTGATCTCAAAGATGCTCGATTGGCAACAAAACTGGCGAAAATGGGGATCAGGGAAGAGGCTTGATGCTCTGCTCCTCAAGAAAGTCACGACAGATACGCGCCACGTGACCTCGGGCATTGTCTTGCTGGAATAACTGCAATCCGACGATAGCGTTGAACAACGGAACAACAATAGCGTTAAGAATTTCGTCCCTATATCGCTGTCCATTCAGATTACCATCGATGAAGATCAACTGGCATAGATTCCATCCCGACTTTTAGCTGAAATATTTGGAGTCACAACACACACACATCTGGCACTCCTTTTCAATGATATTGTAGGACATTCAGATAAAACACCCGATTGGTTGACTTCAGGCGTCACATTTGTGTTGCCCAAATCTGAGGAGACAAACATCCCTAAAAACTATCGCGTGCAGGTTGGCTATCTTGCACGTGGAGGTTACTAACTTGCACCTGCAAGTTACTATCTTGCACGTGCAGGTTAGCTATCTTGCGCCTGCAGGTTACTAACTTGCACCTGCAAGTTACTATCTTGCACGTGCAGGTTAGCTATCTTGTGCCTGCAGGTTACTAACTTGCACCTGCAAGTTACTATCTTGCACGTGCAGGTTATCTATCTTGCATGTGCAGGTTAGCTATCTTGCACCTTAAAGTTACTATCTTGCACGTGCAGGTTAGCTATCTTGCACGTGCAGGTTAGCTATCTTGCAAAAACGGTCAGCGCTATTCTCAAATCTCTCCAATTAATTTTCATTATTTTTCGCTCGTTCAAATGAGGGGTCATAACCTATGATTATGAGACAAAAAATGAAAATAATAGTTATTCAAGAATTTTTTTTGCAAGTGTCGTCTGCTTTTCATGTTAGGTAAAGGGTTAAAAAAACAAAAAACAATTAAGTCCCCATTAAATCCACAGCAAAGCGTCTCGTTTGCGCACACGGATACATGACAAATTGTTGATTGCATAATTCAGTTGTGAAGTTATCGTTTATAATCAAACCCGGAAATCCCAGTAAATTACTCTTTGGAAAGTAATATACTCTCCCAAAAAAGAAAGTGTGCATGTTAAAAAATAACACTAAAAAAAGATATATATCATTGTCATTCATGGAAATTTTATTCAATCACAGATGAATCTATTTCTGATCAACACGAGAAATTTCATTACGCTATGACGAATACTCTTGGTGCCATGGAGAGTCAAAGACACCAAGAGTCCAACACAAAAGTCACACACTCAATATCTGGTATGACGTCCGTCTGCATCGACTACTGCTGTGCATCTACGCCTCATGGAAGCGAACAAGTTAGCATGGAAGTGGGTTAGGGTAGGGTTAGGTTAGGGCTAGGTAGGGTTAGGGTTAGGTTAGGCAGGGTTAGGTTAGGGTAGGGTTAGGGTTAGGTTAGGCTAACCCTAACCCTAACCCTAACCCTACTCTTCACCACTGCAGTCGAGCACAACGATGACATAACGTCAAAATCGGACGAACTGCAGGTCTTCGAGGACGTAAGCCGTATTCTCTCAGGCGGTTGATTACTGTTTGAGGATGTATCCGTCTCAGGTTAGGGATGTTCCTGGCTGTCGTCGTTGCCGTTTGTTGCCGGTTCCGGAGATGGACGACACGGATATACCGATCTTGTGCAGGGGTGGTAACTCGGGGTCTCCCGGAGCGGGGTCGGTCTCGAACGTCATCATGTCATGCATGTCGATGGACTAGCCTGTCTACAGTGTTACGGTGGCAGTTGAAATGCTGGGCAACCTCTCTGTGTGTTCTGCCAGCTCTAATCATACCAGGGCAAGGAGACGTTGATTCATTGTCAATCTTGGCATGCTAATGTGGAGTCGTTTTAACAGCAGTGCAAGTTTGAATGTGAACGATAGGAAGGCCTTACTTTAGTGTTTAAATACCCAAGGGTTCACACTGCTGCATGAATTTTCAGACTCTCCACGTGCAAAACATGCCTTTTCACAAACGTGCAGCACGTCATTTAACGTCAATGCAATTTTAACGGGGAAAGCTGTTTTTGTGTTCAATATAACTTATTCATGAACAGGTTAACACTCTTTACACCTACGAAATTATTTTTTTGGAGTTTGATCAATTTCTGCAATGCACACTTTCTTTTTTGGGCGAGTATAAATTGATATATTGGTCTATCTGCGACGGCAATTTCTTTATATCGCCGTATCGATGAAGTGCTGATCTTTTGTGCCCCTTGATCGCTTTCTACATCTCTTTTTGCACATCTGGAAGTACGTTGTGTCTTTCCAGATGTTGGTATATTTTTGCAGCATTACCCTTGGCTGGATCTTTGGGGATGAGCAATGTCCTACCCCTAACCATCCGCTCTGGAACTATCCCTGAGCTCAAACAATCATTCAGCTGTTCTGCAATTTTTGGGTGCAGTCGAAAGAAGAATTTTAACCAAAAACCAGAAGCCCCATCATGCCCTCCAGCCTTCCAGCTTATCCCTTTTCAATTGACTCTGAACAATCTCAACTGTCACTTCTATATTCCTTTGTTTCTCGATGTTCTTAAGATCGCCTCTAACTCCATCCAACCAATTGGCATCAGTATTATGGTTCACTTTCTCTGACCAAATATCTTCCAAAATTCTGTAGCTTCTTGTTTATCTGGAGATACAAGAACGACACGCGTGTGTGAATGGGTTAATTGATATGGCACGAGTGCCAGGGCGGAAGGATAGAACGAATGGCCGCGTGTAGTTCTGTGTTTATTACACGCCTTCTCGTGTATAAAAAACAGTCATTAGAAGGACACTCAGCAATTCATTTGAAAACTATCAACAAAAAGAACACATTTTATAACCAACCAAATTTGCAAGGGAAACCCGTGTTATTATTTCGTCATCCGAGTTCAGGGGACGTTTTTTAGCTATCGCCAGCAATTCAAGATGTAATTGCGGTGCACGATTTGTAGGAAATTCCAGTGAAATTTCGTTTCTTTATAAAAATAGTCCGTCAACGATTTTCATTTTCCACATCATTTAGTGTTGCTGTAGATGGGGATTTCAAAGAACAGGTGTATAATAATTATTGGATCTTCTGTTTTTTTATCTAATTCTTTGTACAATCATTTCTTGTTGGTGCTAAATAGATTGTTCTGCCTATGCTATAAATTTCTATCCTCAAATCTTCTTATTTTCGTACTAATTGCCTTCACTCATTGTTTTATTTCCGCTATAACCTGGTTGTATCTATTTCATTAATTATGTAATGCTTCTCCAGTTTGTTCTATTCGAATATCTTCAGTTTAGTCATGACCCCTCGTTTCAAGTGATCTAATCTACATAAATATGCTCTGAGTTCTTTTATTTTCTGTTTATGTTTCTTTCAATGGGGAGTATTTTGTTTATTTTCCATTCTGAGTGTATTTTTGTCATGAGATTTTATCTTTTCAAGTTTCTCGCACACCACATATGCGACCACATAAATCAAATTGTTTGTGTTTGTAATATCCGGAGTCGGTGTCTCATCTAAAACACTACTGGCCATTATTTTCAGTCCTCAAATCTTGTACACATGTCTTTGCCTTGTTACAATTTATGGGAGAGTGCCTATGGGGCACTCTCCCATAAATTGTAACAAGGCAAACCGTTACAGACTAAATAATATCACTTCAAAGATAATACAAAGCACATCCACTGAATATGAGCCTTCAAGCTGTAGTACCTACACTTCAGAATAAAGTCCAAATAAGGGCTTCCAGCACTCTACCAGTTAACAACTTTGCGTAATTTTTGTTTTTTCACTCCTTTCAAAATTGGAAATTTGTGTTTATTATCAATCACTATAATCTCTTTATTCTGCGTAAGATTTCTTCTTGGTCAGCACTCAATTCTTCTTTATAACTTTCATTGGTGGAATTATTTTCAACTGTTCCTATTATACTAAATAGAGAGTAATTGCTTGACTGGACTGGTTACGGGAAATAATTCACGAGAGGTAAGGGACGTTGTACACACACGAGTGTGCGAATGCGCACGAGTGCTTTACAATATAGTCCCTCGCCTCGAATGAATTATTTCACGTAACCAGTCCAGTCAAGCGATTACTCTGTTTATTACTTTTCATTATTAACGATAATTATATTATTTAACTCTTTTCCTAACGTAACGGCCAAAACCGGCCAATTTGTTTTCATTATTTTTTTCATTTTTTGTCTCTAAAACATAACCCATGTTTTTGAGACAAAAAATGAAAATAATAGTTATTCAAGAATTTGTTTTGCAAGTGTCGTCTACTTTTCATGTTATATAAAGGGTTAAAAAAAAACATTCAAGCCATATAACCTCTCTTGTTTGGGTCACTGTAAACAAAACAACTGTACTCTAATTTGTTCATATCTTCAGTCCAACTTTCCTTCTCACCACATCGAGTGTCGCAGGTCTTTGCAGAATAACGACCTGAGTCCACCGGCAATTCATGATCTAATCTAGGACCCCTGTCGGGCGAGGTGCTCAGCCAATGATCCCGAGCCCCATTAACGCCGTTAACGTCTGAATTTATATTCTCACTAATCGTTACTGGGGGTGGTTTTTAGGTGTTTACCGTCACCTGGATTTTTCTCGGGACACCATCACTATCCCATGTTCAATTCAGGCAATGACTGGTTTGTCACCCCTATCCAGGCCCACAAACGAGGAGGAATAAAAGTCAGCCCCGATTAGGGTCTGAGGACTAGTGGTATAAAGACCAGTATAGGCAAACAGCCAATCTCGCCTCTTTGTAGAATGTGTGATGAGAAGGTCGAAACTTCGAATCACATCGCATGCGAATGTCCAAAGTTGGCCGGCAGAGAAACAAAGAAAGGCATAACAAGTGGTCACTCGTCTACACTGGGAGATGTGAAAAGGGTATGGGCTTCCACATGGGGATACTTGATACAGACATGTCCCTGAGAAAGTTGTTCAAAATGACAAGGTTACAGTTTTTTGGGTGTTTATGTTTCAGATTGAACGCTATGTGGAACACAGATACCGGAATTGGTGATTGTACAGTAGATAAGAAAGAAAACATCTGGACAATTATGGATGCTGCTTGCCGCGAGATACGAGAGTTATCAAAAAGGAGGATGAGAAAGTTGAACAGTAGCCACAAATGCAGAAAGTGACATTAAACACCAGAAAATACGCACATCACATAAAAATCATAAAAATATCTTCCCTTGCCGTATTGAACCCATGAAATGATGTTTGACCTGCAAAACGCCGTTAAATGTACAATAAAATGATTAAAAATCGATAAGATGTACCCAAATTATGATATGAGCCACCCCAAATTTTTTTCAAATTTTGTTGAAAAGTTGTTGGTTTTCATGGATGTTTATTACACCACTGGTTAAGTTTATTACACTACTGGTTATTACACTACTGGTTGATTTGTATTACATCACTGGTTGATTATTACACTACTGGTTAATTTTTATTACACTACTGGTTTATATTACACTACTGGTTGATTATTACACTACCGGTTGGTACAGGGCCCGTTCGAACCTGATTGTTTGCCTAATGATAGAATAAGTTTAAAACTTCATTTGAGCCACAGAGAATTGTAATTTTCTATCACTTAAAGAAATTTTGAACATTTCATTGCAGATTCTCATGACCACTCACATGATCATTTCAATATGAGTTACAGAAGCTATAGATTGAATATTTATTTATTTATTTATTATTGGTGTTTAGGGTCCCATATTTCTGCACAATGGCTAATCATGACCACGACAGTTTTACGCGTGGAGGAAGCCGGAGTACCCGGAGAGAACCACCGATAACGGCGAGTAACTGTCAGCTCCCCAACATACTAACTCCACAGAAGCAGGGTTAGCATTGGTTGAAGACAGGTGCACCATCGACGTGCAGTACGCCTTCGTACACAGCGTCACCGTGCCCCCACATGGGCAACGGGGGTGAAGTGTCTTGCCCAAGGACACAACGCGGTTGCCGCAGGTGGGATTCGAACCGAGGACCTCTCGGTTTGCAGCCTGCACCTCTACCTACTGAGCCACCGCGCCCCCTATAGATTGAATACAGAAAAGGCAAAATTTGCAAATACTTTACATTCTCATTTGAGAATAAATTCCTCTGGTATGCATAATTTTTAATGTAAAATTTCGAGGGAAAGTCATTTGAATATTACTTTTTGTAAAGAAAACTTGTTGAACTATCATGATTGTACCGTATGTGATTTCCCAGAATTTGGTTTTCCAAGAAATATTCAAGGGCTTTGTTCTTGAGATAGAATACCTTTAAACTATAAAGATGCTCGAGAGTGTCCAAAGGAAATTGACAAATATTTATTGAAGGAACTTGGGCAATCAGCAGTGGTTGGACCTTTTGCTCACAATTCCCTTGGATCAACAAGCAAAATCAATCCGCAAAAACGTCGATTCATTTTAGACTTGAATTTCCCATCAGGCTCTTCTGTGAATGGCCAAAAAAGTCACTATTTGGAAGAACCTATTTTATTGAAATATGCCTCTGTTCATAGTCCAGTAGCTCTAATAAAACATTTCGACTAAGGCTGTCTACTTTTTAAAAAAGACTTAACCCTTTACCGAACGTAACGCCCCAAACCGGCCAGCGCTATTCACAAAAAGCCAATTAATTTTCATTATTTTTTCATTTTTGTCTCAAAAACATAGGTTGTGACCCCTCATTGTAACGAGCTCGTCAAAAAAGCCAATTAATTTTCATTATTTTTTCATTTTTGTCTCAAAAACATAGGTTGTGACCCCTCATTGTAACGAGCTCGTCGCGCTCGTTCCAATGAGGGGTCACAACCTATGTTTTTGAGACAAAAATGAAAAAATAATGAAAAGTAATTGTTTTTTTTTTGTGAATAGCGCTGGCCGGTTTGGGGCGTTACGTTCGGTAAAGGGTTAAGTCTTTTTTAAAAAGTAGACAGCCTTAGTCGAAATGTTTTTGAGACAAAAAATGAAAAAAATAGTTATTCAAGAATTTTGTGTGCAAGTGTCTTCTGCTTTTCAGGTTAGGTAAAGGGTTAAAGAGGGCTTACATGCAAATTTCAATTGATCCTGGTGACATTCACTTAATTTTGTTTCTTGGAACAATAACCTTTTTTTGATAAGGTTTTATTTATGGGATTCAGATCTACAGCTAACATTTGTCAGAGAGTAACAAATGCTATGGGGAGCGCGGTGGCTCAGTAGGTAGAGGTGCAGGCTGCAAGCCGAGAGGTCCTCGGTTCGAATCCCACCTGCGGCAACCGCGTTGTGTCCTTGGGCAAGACACTTCGCAACCGCGTTGTGTCCTTGGGCAAGACACTTCATCCCCATTGCCCGTGTGGGGGCACGATGACGCCGTGTACTAAGGCGTACTGCACGCCGATGGTACGCATGTCTTCAACCAATCTAACCTTGCCTGTGCTGCAGTGCAGTGCGGAGTTGGGGAGCTGGCAGCTGCTCGTCGTTGCTCGGTGGTTCTCTCCGGGTACCCCGGCTTCCTCCACCCGTAAAACTGTCACGGTCATGATTAGCCATTGTGCATAAATATGTGGCCTTAAACATCAATAACTAACTAACAAATGCTGTGGCGTATATTTGCAGCTGTTACAATGTGAATGTAATCAATTACTGAGATGATTTTGCTGGTGCAAAAGTTCCCAAGAAAGGTAATCATGACTATGATATGTTGGGTTTTATTTTAGACAGTTGTGGTTTACATGAATCATCAGACAAAGCCAGTATTCCTTCTACATAAATGATATTCCTAGATATTTTATTTGACACAGAGGAATACCTTTAAAAATTACAGCTGAAGGAATTCATGAAATTTTAGATTTAGTTTTGTGTTGGATATAAAAAAACAAAGAAAATATCACAGAGGTTCAATCGCTCGCAGGGAAGTTAAATTTCCTTTCAGCGTGTGTTACACCTGGTGGACTCTTTGTTTCAAGAATTCTGGTTTGGTTAAGAAGTTTTTGTTCAAACATAACTATACCTCACACCATTCCTAATTTTGTTAAACTTGACTTGTGGTGGAGCAGATTTCTTTCTCTCTGCAATGGTGTTTCCCTAATGACTTCAGAATCCTTGTCCTCTCCACTGTCACCTCTTCCTATGCCTGTAACTTGGGTTGTGGTGGCACATTTGGAAATCATTATCTTCATACTGCATTCCCACAGCTTATACAGGGCAAAAATTTGCAAATACTTTGGAGTCTTATTGTGCACAATTTATTTTACATATCAATCAATTAGAACTTTTGTCCATTGTAGTTTGTTTGAAATTATAAGGATCTCTCTTCAAAGGTCAAATGATCCTTGTAAATGTGATAATTTCACCTCAGTTTCAGACATAAATGAAAGATTTTTAGGGAATATATTTTTATCCTTTTTCCTAAGAGAAATTTGTTTCTTAGCTGCCATTTTCCAGTTTGAAATTAAAGCTTCTCACATTCAAGGTATTTATAACAGACCAGCTCATCTTCGTTGCAAATGATGGGAAATTATGGAAAATGGCTCTAATGATAGGCTATTTTTAACCAGATCAATAACACATCACGGACAGGAAAATTATTTTCTTAACCCCTTGAACCCTCGTTTCCTGGAATGGTATCGCCTTTATGTACACTTACGGTGAGATGGGTCAGTCCAGTATCAATATACTTGCTGCAGAAAGCAGTTATTATTTTAACATTAATGTCCCGTTTATAGATCTCTTATAATAAGAAAGAAATGGGATGAAATTATGTCTTGAACCGAAAAATCGGTCTCACGAGTTCAAACGATTAACCCTTTACCTATCATGAAAAGCAGACGACACTTGTAAAAAAAACTATTGAAAAACTAATCTTTTTCATTTTTTGTCTCAAAAACAGAGGTTATGACCCCTCATTGGAACGAGCTCGACAAGTTCGTTCCAATGAGGTGTCATAACCTATGTTTTTGAGACAAAAAATGAAAAAATAATGAAAATTAATTGGCGATTTTTGGGAATAGCTCTGACCGGTTTTGGACGTAACGTTGGGTAAAGGGTTAAAATCGTTAGGAAGTATGTTACTTACACTGTTTCAAAAGCCTTCGCAGCTGGAACTCAAATTAAATCTTGAAATCAAACGGAGAGCATTTTTTAGTTTTGTTTGTACATTAATTTATCACTTTTTTTCTTGCAACCATAGTTTCCTTGAAATTATTTGTACATTTCCTAAGTCGCTCATTCAAATAAGTGGACTCTATCAGAAATTACATGAGTGCAGTAAAAATTTTACACTTATTTCTTGATTTGCCTTCAACAATGTTTGACTCGAATGAAGTGATACTCACGTATCGTGGAAAAGCCAGGGCCAAACAACATCTATTAAAACAGGACTTACTGATCACTCTCGCAATTTTATTATCCACATATAATTCAAAATGATCCAATTCATGTATCCTTTTGGTTTTTATTTCTTTTGGCCCCTTTCTCATGCTTAGAAAATCAAACCTGTCCCTACTACACTATAGTCTTTTGATCCAAACTTTCAGTTGACCCGTTCAGATATAATTTTTGAGGACCAATTTTTATTAGTTCTTATAAAATGGTCTAAAACCATTCAGATTGGTTAAAAGTTTTGAAAATATCTCTGTTTGGGCTATTCCTGGTCCTCCATTGTGTCCGATATAAGCCTACAGGAATATAATCAATTTATCTCAATATATATTCCTGTAGCTTGTATCGTGCACAATGGAGGACCAGGAATATAATCAATTTATCTCAATATATATTCCTGTAGGCTTGTATCGTGCACAATGGAGGACCAGGAATATAATCAATTTATCTCAATATATATTCCTGTAGGCTTGTATCGTGCACAATGGAGGACCAGGAATATAATCAATTTATCTCAATATATATTCCTGTAGGCTTGTATCGTGCACAATGGAGGACCAGGAATATAATCAATTTATCTCAATATATATTCCTGTAGGCTTGTATCGTGCACAATGGAGGACCAGGAATATAATCAATTTATCTCAATATATATTCCTGTAGGCTTGTATCGTGCACAATGGAGGACCAGGAATATAATCAATTTATCTCAATATATATTCCTGTAGGCTTGTATCGTGCACAATGGAGGACCAGGAATATGATCAATTTATCTCAATATATATTCCTGTAGGCATGTATCGTGCACAATGGAGGACCAGGAATATACTCAATTTATCTCAATATATAGGGGGCGCGGTGGCTCAGTAGGTAGAGGTGCAGGCTGCAAGCCGAGAGGTCCTCGGTTCGAATCCCACCTACAGCAACCGCGTTGTGTCCTTGGGCAAGACACTTCACCCCCATTGGCCCACGTGGGGACACGGTGACGTTGTGTACTAAGGCGTACTGCACGTCGACGGTGCACCTGTCTTCAACCAATGCTAACCCTGCTTGGTGTGGAGTTGGTATGTTGGGGAGCTGACAGTTGCTCGCCGTTGCTCGGTGGTTCTCTCCGGGTACTCCGGCTTCCTCCACACGTAAAACTGTCACGGTCATGGTTAGTCATTGTACAGAAATATATGACCTTAACCGCCAATAAATAAATAAATAAATCTCAATAAATGATTAAGTCAAGAAGGTCGAGACCCAAATCTTTACTCTTCGCAAAGTTTTAGAAGAGGAGGGGCTTCTTCCCTCTGACCTCAGTTGACTGGAGACTGTTCGAGTGATTGTTACAAAATTTACATTTTATTATAATTAGACCTTTTTTTTCCTGTTCATGCATTTTCAGGCAAAATGATTGGCTAAAGTATTTCGTTTTTTTCTTTTCATAACACAATAAACCGAAAAAACGCATTTAGGCCCGACCTAAACCACGCCCCCAATATCTGTCTCGAAAATTACGTTCCACAGTGTGAATGAAAAAGGACCCCTGCACGCTCATATTGTTTGAACATGAAAAGTAATTAATATTTACCTCATCATATTAAAAAGACTTTCAAAATAAAATTTAATAAACAATGAAATCCTTATGCATTTTGTTCCATGTTCAGTTTGTTTATACGCAATAGGTGATCGTCTGCGTTCATAATTTTACCCAAACCAAACGTAAACAATGGCCGGCCATAATAACCTACAAACGAGACTCGCAAGCAAAACTTTCCAATTTCCAAATAGTTTGAATGAACTCTTTCTGAGACAAAGTTAAACCAACTTCAGGTCATCTGGGTTTATATCGATCTCCACATTTACAAACTGTGTTTTCAGCTTCTCGGGAAATGGTCAAAATCCGAATTAAATTTAACTCAGTGTTGGTTTGAATGGCAGCACTCGTCCGTCAAGTGGAAAAGAAGATTGACGTTTTGTGTGGGCGTGGACTATGACGTTTCTTTTAATTTACGCAGTTCAGTGGTCAATAAATTTTTTACTTACACAAGAACATGTTTCAGTGAAATGTCTCGTTATTTCAAACAGAATTTCAGAAAACTATGTCTTTTTTATTCAGTTATCAGGAAGCATGATGCGACCTGCTTTTTCTTTTACTTCCACAAAGTAAAGAATGTTTAAATGTATTGCCCCTTCAGTTTAGTTATCAGAAATGATCGTTTGTTTCTACCTATGTCTTGAGTTATGAACCCCAAAAACAAAGGCCAAACGTAGTGTAAATGGACGAAAAATTGGCACATACTTAGTTTCATTATTCAAAATGTTGCATTCAGTTCTTATGGGAAGCGCGGTGGCTCAGTGGTAGACTATTGGACTTCTATGCTAGAGGTCTTTTTGACTCAGTATATCTATATTCTACTCAAAGTTTACTAAGCACCAAGTATATCCAACTACCTGTTTTACGTTTTAGTTGAAATATAGTAATGAAAAGTGTATATATATTTTTTTTAATTATATCTTTAATGATTTAAGTACAGAAATTAAGATTTTATTTGTTTTTGACATTATTTTTTAATTTTTGAATACAGCAACCATGGAAAATGGATATTATTGGTAAAAGAGGAAATTTTTCAATTTGCCAGAAAGTTGACGGAGCGAACTGGTATGGGTTCAATATCGAGTATGAGACCCATTTCTGTTAATTACAGCTTGGCAACGCTTTCTCGTGATCCCAATCAGGTTCCTGCTTGTCCTTTGTGGGATGTTGTTCCATTCTTGGACCTGCATGGCATCAAGCTCCTGGACACTTCTTGGCTGGACTGGACGGGCTGAAATTGCAAGCTGCAACTCATTCCAGACATGACCGATTGGATTGAGGTCAGGGGATCTTGCTGACCAGTCCATACGCTCAATCCCCTCCCTCTGTCGGTACTCCCCGACAGCATGGGCAACATGAGGGCGTGCATTATCGTCCATCAGAATGAATCTATCATCCACTGCACCTGCATAAAATCTGACGTGGACATCCAGGATCTCATCAATATACCGTTGTGCAGTCAATGTACCACGTTCAAACACACAGATCTCTGTACGTCCATCCCTACTTATGCCGCCCCAGACCATGATTGACCCTCCACCATAGCGGTCATGCTCAGCTATGTTGGCTGCATAGAATCGCTCTCCTGGTCTTCTCCATACCCTAGAACGCCTAGTTGTGTGGTCTAGGCAGTACCTTGACACATCTGTAAAAAGGACAGGTCGCCAATCTTCTCTGGTCCATCTAACGTGGTCCATGGCCCATTCATATCGTGCCTGACGCTGGTTCTAGGACAGAGGAAAACGAATACATGGTCTTCTCGATCAGAGACCACCTTCGAGCAACCTTGCCCGGATAGTCTGCGTCGAAACATTTACCCAGGAGGCACTCTGAAGGTCGCTGCGAAAGTGGGTTACTGTGGCAAAGCGGTTCCTACGGGCCTGATGATTAAAAACCGGTCTTCAGCTGCAGATGTTGCCCTGTCTCTGTTTGTGCATACATCATCATTTTGTCACAAGTATTCACCACCATGCCGTCTTACTGGTGTGCCATACTGCTGAAATCTTGCCCAGGCTCTGGTGATCACCATGTGGTGCACACCAAGGTCTTCACCAACCTGGCGATGGGTAGACCCTTTCTCCACCATCCCTACAGCCCACACACATTTCTGCTTCAGACAAATGTCTTCTTACATTTCCATTTGCCATATTCGATCATTAAATCACAAGGGTTTGTGTTGAAATGAAGACTGAATACCCGACATATGTCACGCACATGTAGACAGTACACGAAAACATCGTGAAAATCAAGGGGTACATGCTTTTCATGACTGTCACGAAAAGTCTGCCTGTCACGAGAGCTAATGAAACACTGGGGACCATCTCAATACATTCTTCAATCACATCCACTAAAAATATCGCAAATATGTCACAAGCAAATTTCACAATGATGTGTCAAATATTTGGTGCTTAGCAAACTTTGAGTAGTATATATGAACGATAAATTCTTTGTTGTCATAAAATGAGAGATTTGATCTTAACTACAGATAGTGGTTAAGACCGAGTCTTTCCTTTCTTATTTTCAATTAAGAGACATAAGAAAGTGCTATTGATATCGAATTCCATCTGCAAATCTGATTAACCACGGTGTAAAACCAAGAATATACAAGAGCAAGCCATATGGCTAAAAAGTACCCATTTTTAATTATTAATTCATACCTTCTGGTCGGTTATGTTAGAACAAAAATAAAAATACAGGAAGTTTAATATTTATGTGCAATACAATTTTACAGATATGGATGTCATTGGAACTGGCTCATTGAGTCAGTTCCAATGACATCCACATTTGTCTGGTTTTATTTAAGAAACTTGCAAAGTACAAATTTTCTGTCAGTTTTTGCACAATGTAGGTTAAAGTATTAAGTACACCCAAATTCTTGGAAATAAATCCGTTATCCTTGTGTTTTCCAGGGTATATGGGAATTTACACCGGTCTGGGAACTCATACACCCTTCGGATTCGCCTCAGGGTGTATGCGTTACCAAACCGGTGTAAATTCCGATACACCCTGGAAATCACAAGGATAACTAACAATCGTAGCATCCTGGGACTCATGCGATCTGCGCCACACGTAAGCCTCAAAGATATGACGAGTGATCTCACAAAAATTGTTTCTCAAACTCTTGTCCTTATTATTTATTCTCTTATCTCTTTCCACACATTTATGTAGAACATCACATTATATAGGAACTTTGATTCATAGAGATTATTACCATTATGTGGATGTACACAATATGTATTCGAGTCGAGCTCCGGGTTCTAAGGTCTGATCACGACGAGTCGAGACTCGGATACATATTTTGTTCATCCACATAATGGTAATAATCATTTTATCTTACAAGTTTTTGGGGATAAGTCAAGAATGTAGACGAATATATAACGAACTATTTATTCGCACGGATGAACAAAAAGAAAAAAATGGAACTCACGCGAAAGGAACGTGCTTGTATTAACTCCGCAACTGTCGTGTACAGATGTTTGTATCAGGGGGTCGGGTACACGACAGTTGCGGAGTTAATACAGACAAAATACATGTTGATTGTAAGATAAATCTCTGGTATTTTTTACACAGACACCAAGTCTTTCCCACGATCTACAATTTCTAGCATTAAATGCCAAACACATTGATACTTCTGATTATTCTGTTGTCATTTACCATGTTGATAAAAGGATATTTTGAAAAAATCAAATGCTGTCTTGCTTTCACAATCTTTTTACCCTCTCAAAAAGCCTTTAAAATTCAGATATCATTTTAACCATTTTACCTCGTCCTGTTGTAAATCATTCAAAATATGAAAATAAAGGGAAGGGAATTAATTTCAGATTAATTATTCTGTGTTGTGAAAGAAACATTTTATTTGTCGGATCTTAAGCCCCAGTCATACAGATAATGCAACCACGATGCAACCTCTTGGCGACCGAAAACTTTGATAATCGCAAAAAGGTTTCAGAGATCTCTGAAAGCTTTCACAGAGGTCGCTACAAGGTTTCAGAGCGGTCAAAAACCCCATTCGAGTATGCACAAAAGACTGACTGCGACTGATTTTTTCACTCAGAAGTTTCATTGGTCTCCTAGAGGCCTCCAAGAGGCGTTATTTTAATCGCAGATTGGTTTCTACTGTGCGGCGATCGGTTTCGTCTAGACAAGGGTGTTGACTCTTTGCAACCCAGTGGCGGTCTATTTGTGATGGATTAGTGATGAGGCGATGATCGACCGGCGCTTCATCGGCGATTGGTTGTCGATCGGTTGCAAAGTGGTTTCCAAGCGTGCGTCGATCATTCGCCGTTGGGTTTGCAACATGTCACCGCCTATAAAAAGACCTGTTTGTGCATTACAGCATCATTTTGTCACAAGTATTCACAGAGTTCACATCAACGATTTTTTTATTATTTTAATTATTTCCAGGCAACTGTTCTACTGTTGACATCTTGACAACTTGCAGAGAAATGATTTGATTCTAAAAAGCATCCTTTTTATGTGCATTATGTTTTGATCGGTGATCGATCGACAACCAGTCCCTGTTCAGTTTCAACCAGTCACCGAAGATTCGCTGACTTGTCACCGATCGGTCTCAACCAGTTGCAAGCCTATCCTCGTATCTGCGGTGAACAGTTGCCGATAAGTTACCGATCAGTCACTGACAAGTTGCAAAACCTATCACTGATTGATCGTCGATCATACACAAATTCCAAATATGGGCAGAAGTGGTTGCTCCGGTCTCAGCGATCGCCAGTCTGTTGCAAATGAACTCAGTCGCCAAGAGGTTGCATCGCGGTCGCCTTGTCTGTGTGAATGGGGCATTACAGACCAATTTTTTTAAATCAGGGAAGTCCAAACATGAACTATAATAATAACACTTCGGCCGGCCGCTGATTTGTCGCGGTTCTCGTATGAGAAGGCCTTGGTTACCCATGTTCTACCAACTGCCTCCTTATTCCCACGCTTCTTCTCTCCTCCCAACACTCGGAGACGAACTGCTTGATGACATCCCTTGCCCCATTCTTCCCAATCTCTTCGATTACTATATTAACCCTCTCCTTTGAGTCGCCCCCTAACCTCATGTCCTTCATTCTCCCACCCCACTTCCCCATTATAATCCCCGTGAATCTTGTTCTTTTAGACTGGTATTTTGGGCATTCTATAAGAAAGTGTTCCAGGGTCTCCACCACGCCCAAATTACACATCTGGCACTCCTTTTCACTGTTTTTCCCAATTTTCCCCTCAGCTCCAGGGACCGCGACCTCAGCTTGAACAACAGTGACCCCCAAAGGTGACATCAAGGTACTCTTCAAAACCCGGCTTCTCTTTATCACGCAGGCCACCCAAAGATCTCTTTGATTTGACCCCCTATCGCCAATTACGGTTACAATCCCCCATGACCCTTTCTCTGGCGATCTTTTTGTCCTGTTTGCCCCAACGTCAAGGTCCGAGATCTCCAATGAGTAGTTTTCTACTAGCTCCCTCACTTGGACCATCCACCCCGTCTTGATATTTGAGTTAAAAGTTCTCAGGAACATTACTTTACACCATCGGCTATCGGGGAGATTTACCAAATAATTAAGATAACCGAGTTTCAATAGGTCTATCCTGTCCTTGATCCTCATCCACCCAAGCTCACCCCTGATCGCTTCTAGCGCTGCGGCATTACTCGAGCCTGTTATCCATCGGCCTGCATCGTTCTGCAGGATTTCCAAGCTCTTAACAGCTGTGTGGTTTAGGGGTACAACTTCCGTACCGAATGTTATCCTTGGCAGACCCACCATTTCCCAAATAGTTTTCCCCACGAAAACCTTATTGAAACTGTTTCTCCCTATAAGTTTTATTTGGTTAAGGATTCGCTTCCCCTTCAGAATCAATTTATTTGTGTGGTTTCAGTAGATGCCTCTTCCTGTGATGTTTATATTTACCCCCAGGTACTCATAGTCACTAGTAAGTCTCTCCTACACTAAGAAGTCTACTGCTACCTTCCGGAATGCAGAACTCCCCCACTCTCCACCTTCGAGTGGGGTCCACTTTGCGGCCCACGGGAATAACTTTGCTCTTGCTTTCATCAAGTTCGAGTCTCCATTTGCTCCCATATTTCCCAACAATTCCCAGCATCTTTGCTAGCCCCTTTTCGCTTTCTGACTCTAGCACCATATCGTCTGTAAAAATAGCCCTGGGATCTTCAAGTCACCAAATGCAACCCCCTCGTCGCTATGCAGGAGTTCATCACCTAAACCTTTGATGTACAATGCAAAAAGAATTGGCGAAAGGATACACCCCTGTTTTAGGCCTATCTCCATAGGCACACGTTTTGTTGTAATGTTTCCCAGGCCAAGTTCATTCTGTACATCTTTATATAATGCTTTCGTAATAATAAGCAAAGGTGTTCCAACTAATAGGCTCTTCTACGCTACTGGAGTACACTCTAGAACAAAGGAACATGGCCAGACAGTCGAAAACTATTGTATATGTAGAGAGAAGCAGAGAATTCTGAAAGAATTCGAAATAGTAAAACTTGTCGGGTTTATTTGGGTAATTAAACGAGGATTCTGGGGACAATTTTAAGTCAGAAAATTACTCTTCTACAAAGGAACATACCCCGGGGCCCCCATCGGTACTATAGCACTACGTGCTACACCGATAAAATAGGGAATCCATATAAAATAAAGTCGTTTCCGGTGATTTGGAGGGATTGTCGGGCTCATTTGGGTAATTATACAGAGAAGTCGTTCCAGAAAATACTCCCAGTCAATCGAACATACCTGGTACAGACCTCTTAGCCCTATAAGAAGCCTTTGGGTAACATAGCAACCACGTGCCACCATAGAAACAAAGATGGCGGCCCCCTTCATACAAAATGGACGACGGAAACACGTATCACCCTAACAACACGAGCTGCGCATGCGCACTCACATCACCCATCACCATGACAATGACGTCACAACATGGCCGCTCACATGGGTTACCAGGACAACCACGTGATACCCATAATACATTGCGGTATGACGTCATATGAGATCCACCAGATGAGATCCACCAGATGGGGCACGAAAACCCCCTCGCCTACTACTCTGGTGGGTTCCCCATGCCCCATTGCTTATCGTTTTCCTTTTCCCAGTGCTTGACTAGTTCTAATGCGATTTGATCTCGCTCTTCTGTAACTCTGCCATCTACTTTAATGCTCTGTGGGTTATTCACTTTGTTACGTTTGTTCACCCATTCTCAAAATAGGCTCGAACTCAACCCCCCCCCCCCCCCCATGTCGTTCTTATCGTCCTAATAAGACTGCTATTTCGCACTCTCCGGTTGTCGTCTTTAATCTTATTTACTTTATTTCGTGCTTGTTGGTATTCTTCCTTTGCTACCATGGCCTCATTGCTTTCCACCCCCTTACGTTTTCTACTTCTCCTGTATGCAGCGCATTTAGCTTTTCTAACCTGTATGGCCCTTTTCAGTTCTTCGTTCACTCTGTACCCAAGTTCCCGTGTTGACACCCTAATCTTTCCTACACTTTCCTTCCCTGCCTCCACTAGGCTCGCAGCTATGGCGTCGGCCATCTTCTGGACATTGCCCTCCTTGTGTACGGCTGCAAGCTTTGGTTTCAGTTTTTCTTCGAACTTCGCCCAGTCTGCATCATTTTTGAGTTCCCAAACCTCCTTGAAGCTTCCAAACATGAACTGAAAGAGATTGTCTGCATTTAAGTATGGAGGAACGAGACATTTACGCCCCCTTTACATTCACGTTGTTGATGATTTACAACAGAATAACCCTTAGAACTGTTAAGGCCGATTTTTCGGCCCACGGTACACACTAAAAACTAAAGTGTTAAAACTGACACTTTCAAGGTGTTAAACCCATTCTAACTCTTAGGGTTTGATTTTAACTCTCAAAGTGCAATGCTTTAAGCACTTAGACATTACAATCGTCAGACATCTGAAACTTGAATGGATGGCACTTCCCATGTGTCTAGCTTTGGTGGTTCTTCCAGAATCGTCCATAATTTGATTTGCGCTTGGTGGGTACATAATTAAAAGGACACAACACAGATGACACTGATCAGGCTCGAGAGTTCGAGCCTGATCCGCGTCATCTGCGTTGTTTCCTTTTAAGTGTCGCGACATTACACTTGTCAAGTGGTATTATTGTCAACACCTGTCAAGTTCTAGGATATCTACACTTGAACAAAGTGCTAGTTCAGCACTTAGTAAGTGTTAAATACAGCACTTCAAGTGTAGTTTTTAACACTTTAGTTTTTTGCGTGTATAATTTCGTACCATTTTGTCTTATTATAAGAGGTATGTACACGGGGGCATTGATGATACAATAATAACTACAGTCTGTAGCCACTTCGGCTGCAGACTGCAATTATTATTTTATCCTCCCTGTATATTGATACTGGACTGACCCATCTCACTGTAAGTGTACACAAAGGCGACACCATTCCAGGAAACGAGGGTTCAGAGGATTAAGCTCATATTCTTGTAGAAGGTTTTGTTGAGAATTTGTATGCTAACTCATTTTGTCTTGGAGGTTCCTTTACTATCTTCACAGCTGACATTAAAGTTGTGGGTTTCTGACAGATAGGGAGACATTAGTCATCTCCAACTCAAGGATTCATTTGGTGTCTCAATGAAAAAAAGCGAGTATGATTCAGCAAACTTGTTTGAAGCCTTTGGCTTGGTGGACCTGAGAATCAAATTTGAATGAAGTTCAGCCTTGGTTCTCGGGCTCGTAAAGCCATTGTGTCTGGTTATACCAGTTTAATGCCTTTTGAGGCTTATCAAATTAGTTAACTGTACTTCATCCAACTTATTAGTGCAATCAAATTTTCCTTTCGTGATTGCCGTTACTTTAGTTTGTGTGTTTTTGTTTTTTTTTAAACACTCTAAAGCCAATAACAACTTTTTCCAATCTTAGTAGAAACCCCACTAGCTATTGCATGGTCTGCTTTACCTCCATGGAATGTGTGTGTACATGTTTGTTTGTTGTTTTGAATATAAGTTATTAACCCTTTACCCAACGTAACGGCCAAAACCGGGCAGCGCTATTCTCAAAAATCGCCTATTAATTTTAATTATTTTTTCATTTTTTGTCTCAAAAACATAGGTTATGACCCCTCATTGGAACGAGCTCGTCGAGCTCGTTCCAATGAGGGGTCATAACCTATGTTTTTGAGACAAAAAATGAAAAAAAATAGTAATTCAAGAATTTTTTTTTCAAGTGTCGTCTGCTTTTCATGTTAGGTAAAGGGTTAAGTGCACGTTTATTGCATTCATTGTGTATGTGATTCTATGAAATATTTGTGTGTTATATGTTTATACTGGCCAGATCAAGAAATTTACAGTGACAAAATAAATTGATATATATTTTTTATTTTATATTTTTTAGTATGTACTCTTTTTATTTTTTGTGGGAATAGCACAGTGCATAATCGCCTTGTATTCTACGTACAATACTTGCCAATAGTTCGTATACGATTGTTTACATGGAATAAAATCGACCGATATAAATGCAGAACTATGAGCACAAGATAAATAAAAAATTGTATTCCTCGACATGCCCACACCCCCAGCAACAATTTTAGCATTGAACAGAAATACCATCCCCACTCCGCCGTAATTCCACCAACTGCACAAGGGCTACCACTGCAAGTGACTGGTTCAATTTCCTTACAATTCCGTGAACAAAAATACCAACAGGAACACCCCCCCCCCCCCCCTCCTCCCCAATAATGTACAATGAGGTGCCAGTGAACTTCGCACTCCACATGTAGGGCAGCATACAAAGCATCAATAGTTGATCCTTATGTTTGACATTTGGCAAGTCAATAAGACGTTCATTATACCATCCACCCTCCGTTAATTATACCATCCATACTCCCAAAGTTACGTTCAATGGCATGAAAGAAGTGTACTACTTATATCTCGCAAATATCTCAAACCTATTGCAAATATTCGCAATTATTGCAAAATTTGGCGAAAGAATGCAAAACATTTTCTTCTAAAATAAAATTACTTTTCGCAAATGTCCTGTTTGCATATCTATTTGTAGATTTAAAACAAACAAACAAACAAACAGTTGTCACTAAAATAGAAGAAACCTCTTTTGTGAATAAAAAAATTAAATAAACAAAGTATGTACTAAAATAGAAATAATCTGTTTTGAGAATAAATACAAAAATCAATGTGAATTATAAATAGAAATTCTCTATTTTGGGAATCAAAAATAAAAAAAATGAAATGTGTACTAAAATAGAAATAATCTATTTTGGAAATCCAAGAAAAAATGTGTACTAAAAATAGATAAAAACAATTTTGTAAATCAAATACAAAAAAAAAACGTAATAAAAAAATTTCCATTTTTGGAACCATCCAGAGGAATATTGTCGCTAGCTGCCTTTCAAACTGTATACAGGCAAAACCGATTTGGGTTGTCAGGTTGTCATGATTAAATTTTTGGATAGCCAAACATAACAACCAGTCATGGGCATTTCAAGTTTGAATAAGCTTACTATTCATCTGAAGCCAGCATCTTACTTTGATAAGCTTTGAAGATGTACATTAACCCTTTACTCAACGCAGACGATTTCAAAATTTATTTTTTTAAATATAATTTTTTAATTTTTTTCAAAAAGTTTCAACAAAACCATATCATGTGACGCCTCTTTGTAACGAGCTCGGTGAGCTCGTTCCAAAGTGTGGTCACATGATATGGTTTTGTTGAAATTTGTCGAAAAATAAAATTTTTCAGCTGCTGAATTTGCATATAACGCGGGCGGATGCGGGCGATTCGTTGGGTGAAGGGTTAATTATTTCTCAGCTCCTCAGAGTCTATGCATTAAATTTAGACAAGTTCGCATTCAGGTCAACGTCACCAGAGGTCAAGGATGTAGTTTCACCATAGGTGTAAATTTTAATATTTGAAATTTCATTGCTGGCGTGTTCACCACGGTTGGTGTATAAAGCTAACATTTATGTCATAGCTTTTCATAAAAAGTAGAAATGGTAACCATGGTATAAAAAATAAATAAAGGAATCATTTTTAATATTCGTCATAAAGTGAAATCATTAGTTAGCAATTAAGGCGGAGACAATTATACGGTTTTACTGCACCAAAAACCTTGATTGTGTCGATAAAAATGGCTGATTGGTCAACATGATTGGCAGAGAGAGGCTGGGGTGACAAACCAGCATTAAGACTGACACATTAAATGGTTACTACTTAAGTCACGTTAATTGTCGTTGATTGGTAATGACGCTTCTTTTATGGAAAATGATAAGATAAAACACAGCTTTACAAACGCCATCATCAAATCAGATATACACCATCGACCTGTTCAGGGCAGTAGGTCAACAGTAATTCAATAATTGATGTGTTATTATTTGAGTACAGAGGCAGCGGAGCCGTCGGGAGGGGGGGGGGGGGGAACGTTCCCCTCCACTTTTTTTCACAGACATGTTTCGTAGTTACATAATGAGTTAAAATGGGTGCATGCAAACGTGTCAAAATGCAGGCATTCTTGTAACATTATTTGCAAATCCAAACAATATTTAGCCAAAGAATCCCACTTTCGGTTGCTTCGGTCCGTTTCTTCTACTTCAACTATCTTCCAACCCGAAGGCTGGCCTTCGGGTTGGAAGATGGTTGAAGTAGAAGAAATGGACAGGACAGTGACCAGACAGCGGCATATTCATCTAAACGGGAGACTGTAGAGAATCTACATTTACCGATATACGATCCTAACGGGTCGAACCATGAAAGCATTGTAAATTTGTGCCCCTCCACTTTTATTGAGCTTCCACCGCCCTTGTCTGAGTATATCAACGTGTGTTGACATATTTTCGAAAGTTGTTCAACCTGTTCTGTTTCGGGAATTAACTGAGCTGATGGTTCACTTGCCATCAACCACTTCTAGCTCTACTCTGCTCTCAGAGAGTCTGATAGTTGGATGCCACCACTCGGTGTTTCTCTTCGGGTACTCAGGTTCCTGTAAACTCGAACAAAAGTCCCACACAATGTGGCTGTTAAAAGTGTCATTAAATCCTTTAACCCTTTACCCAACGTAACGGCCAAAACCGGCCAGCGCTATTCTCAAATATCGCCAATTAATTTTCAGTATTTTTTCATTTTTTGTCTCAAAAACATAGGTTATGACCCCTCGTTGGAACGAGCTCGTCGAGCTCGTTCCAACGAGGGGTCATAACCTATGTTTTTGAGACAAAAAAATGAAAAAAAATAGTCACTCAAGAATTTTTTTTGCAAGTGTCGTCTGCTTTTCATGTTAGGTAAAGGGTTAAACTAAAATAAACAAACATCACTGTCATCTGATTCACTTTATCTACCAAGCTTTCTACACACATATCTATCACCGGCCCCAAGTCAGTAAAACCCATCTAAAATAAATCATTTTGAAAACGTATAAATGCATGCAAGATCCAGGAAAGGGAGCAGGCCAAAAACCAAGGTAATTAATCACTTTATTCGACACTTGCCACAGATGTACCCATCCATCTCATCAGAATTTGACACCGAAATATTTTGTTTGGCTAAAAAATATTCAGCTTAACTAAAAATTAGGCACCCCACAATTCTGGGTCAGTGTAAACACACTGCCCATCTGTTGCTGGTGATGCATGAGATCGTGCACAAGTTATTCGCAATATTTTGCATTCATAAATTGTTTGCTTGTTTACTTCCAACATCCAAAGCCATATTGAGCGGGAGAGTTTTATGGGAGAAGGAAGCTGGGGTACCTAGAAAGGCAGGGGTGGACTGGGATAAACGTTGCAGAGAAACGTACCATGGGGGTCCCGATCCCGGACAAAATTTTGAATTTTCGAACCGAAAGAACGCTGCTTCCTTGCATCTGAGCGATCAATGACAGTCCACAGATAGGGTATTTGTATTTCTGTATTATCTTTGTCGCTCATTTGACAAAAGTGGTTGCACCAAAGGAGGCCCCGGACTCATCAGGCCGACCATTGTTCGGCCTAATGGGATGAAATTTTGATTCTTCGAACCGAAAGAGAACGCTGTTTCCTTGCAACCGATCGATCAGTGGCAGACTAGGAGTAGGTAATAAAGGCCGATTCACGAGCACTTTGACCATGTACCGTACACGTACACGGTGCGTTTACCATCGTAGGATTCAGTGTTAAATCGCCGACACGTTCGCAAAAAATGTCATTTTTTCATAGTGCTCCAGAATCGGCTATTATTTCGAGACTCCGAGACTCCTAGATCGCACTTTTAACGTTCAAATACCCGTTGGCGAACGTGTCGAATGTACAAGTTTTCAAAAAAGTGAAAAATGTATGAAATTGTACATTTTTCACTTTTTTTTTTTTTTTTTTTTTTTACATAAAATTTTTGTCGACGTTCCCATCGCGGATTAGACCATCGATCCATCGTTGGTGAACGCGAGCAAAAAACGTGTTGCCGATTCTGTAGCAGCGTCTAAAAGTGGTTTGCCGATTCTGGAGCATCCATGTCTAATCCGTGTTTGTACACGATTTTAACACTGAATCCCTATGGAGGCATACACGGAAACCCATTATGGATTCTACATCAGAAATCGACTTATGTACGACATGTGGAAAGAGGTGCTACTGAACTGGCAAACCCACTGCCACGTTTCCCGAAGAAATATAAAAAAGTGATTGATATATATAGGAGAGAATAAAAAAAAATATATAAATAAATAGTTATTTAAAAATAAATATATAAAATCGAATAGATAATAAAAAAAAGATACGTAAATCATGAGCGCTTCCCAGACTATTAGAGCGAGGTTTCTTTTTAAAATGCTGATGAGAGCCTACGCATTCTGCGTGAACGAACAACTAGGTTGCCTCTTGTTAGAACGATGCGTCGGATGTTGGGATCACCTAGACTTCGATCACGAGAATCATTCGTGTCTGACGATGGAAAGGGAAGATATGGTCGTCAAGTATTTCGAACCGGCGTTCGAACGCGTTCAAATCGACGACGTGATCGCGTTTTGGAAGAGATTACTCTTCTGTGAGGATCGAAGCAAGCCCACAGTTTCGAAAGAACTGAAATTGGCGCGTAGAAGTCTGACTTTAGAAGACAAGGGATGCATCATGAAATTATTGTTCAATGAAGCATACGTCTAAGTTTTCTCGTTGATATAAAATAAGGGAGAATAGAAATAAAAATAAATACACACATAAATTTTTTATCTAATATTAGAAAGAAAAAAAAATACAAAAATGAGAACCAGAAATTAATTGTATCCGACGTTAGATGACGACGAGGATGAGAAGCTGAATGGCGTTTTGCCGACGGCACTGTCGCTAGAAGAAAAAGAAAGAGGAGAGAGGTATTGCATCGATCAAATCAGTAGAATCCAAACGTATCTAATTCGAGAGAGAGATTCTCGTCATTCTCTCAAGAAGAAGTATTCGCGTTTCGTGAAATTCGTCAACGCGATCGGCACGACACTCATCACTATTTCCATGGGTTTACACGCGGCCAGCATCGGATTGTTGTCGACCGCAGTCGGCATTCCAATCATGTTGACCATAGAAGGAGTGGCTCTCGCCGCAGGATTGTTTAGCATGCTCGGAAACTTTTTGAGTAGGAAATTATATCTGAAGGCGAGGAAACACGACAAGATTCGCGTCTTGGCCGACTCCAAGAATACTTCGCGATATTGGGCGAGAAAACGAAATACGAAGCCATGAAAGAAGCCGTGAGAATCAAGACTCGTCAGATCATCAAGGAAGAGATGAAGGATTCTCTCGTGGAAAAGGGGAGGAAAGAGGCTAGGGAGGAATTCAGTAAGATGATAGAACTCAAGAGCAGCGATTGAAAAAAAATATATATATAAGAACAAAATTTTTAAAAAAAAATATTAAATTTATTTATAAAATAAAAACGAAATTAATTTAAATAACTCTTAAAAATGTATGTAAAGTGTAAGAGAGTTACCGAGACGAGTAATTCTCGAGAACTACGAACTAAAAACGACAGACAGATGCTTCGCGGAATTTGCGACGTGTGTGGTTCTATCAAGACTCGATTCATCAAAAAAAGAATGCGAGCAAAGGTAAAGGCATCGTGAATAAAATGATCAATAATCTACCTTTCGAAATGCATCTGCCTGGTCACAGTTTCACGGGACCCAGAACGAAATTGAACAAGAGACTCAATGCCGATCTGACTCCTAAATCTTGGAGCAAACCTGTGAATAGGGTGGACGCGGCCGCGTATGATCACGATCTGTGCTACGCCAGACATCCCGACACCAAGACTCGCAACGACATCTGCGATAAAAACATGTTGGGGAAATTGAGAGGCATATCGAATCCGACCAGGAGAGAGAAGATAGAACGTTTGCTGGTCGGCAATCTGATCGGTGCGAAACGTTGATTCGGATGGGGCGTTCAAAAAAAAAAAGCGCATCTGGAAAGAAGAAGAAACGATTATTGACGAACGAATTGGCCGAGGAGTTACACAAACCCATCGTGCATAAATTTCGAAAGAGAAGGGTGTTCATGAAGGGTTTGATATTTGGTCTGCCGACTTGGTCGACATGAGATCGTTTTCAAGGTGTCAAATATCTATTGACGGTCATCGACGTGTTTTCCAAATACGGTTGGATCAGAGCTTTGAAGAATAAATCGGGACCTTGCATCGCCGACGCTCTGAAGAGCATGTTCGACTCATCTTCTCAAAAACCGAGTAAATTGTGGGTGGATAAGGGAAAGGAATTCTACAACAAGCACGTTCATCAATTGGTCGACCTCTACTCGATCGAAAATGAAGAGAAAGCCAGAGTGGTGGAATGTTGGAATCGAACGATGAAGGAAAAGATGCACAGATACTTCACGGCGAATTCGACCAAGAAATACATATATGCTCTGAACGGTCTGGTTAAAGATTACAACACACGACACAGATCGATCAAGATGACTCCCGTGGAAGCTAGCGATCCTCGAAATGAAAAACGGGTCTACGCGAATCTATATCCTGAAAGATCTAAGATTAGGAAGAAGTCTAGAACGCCGAAATTTGCGGTCGGTGATCGAGTGAGAATCTACGCTTATAAGAAGCACTTCAAAAAGGGTTATACTCCTCGATGGACCTTGGAAATCTTCGTGATAATCAAAATATTTCACACCGATCCAGTGACTTATGAAATCGAAGCTTTGGATGGAGAAGAGATCATCGGAAAGTTTTACGAACAACAATTACAGAAGACAAAGTTTTGATAAAGAAAACAAATTTCTTTTATTTACACTCTTTAACATTTTCTTGTTTACACACATATATATATATAGGAGAGAAAAATAATAATAAAAATAATTAAAACTATTTTTAGATAAAAAAAAGCAAGCTAATTAATAAATAAAAAAAACAAAAGTCCTTTAAAAATGACAAATATACTAGATATAGCACAAAGCATAGTGAAAGATGAAAGTTTCAAGAATATGAGGTTCACGAATACGAATCGGTGACCGGAACGAGTTTGAACAATGCGGGAGAGATAAGAATCAACATTGAAACTCAAGATCTATTCGTCCATCCTAGCGAGAGTTACATAGTGGAGCAGGGACGTCTCACCAAGGAAGATGGGAGCGACTACGCCGACGACGACATGGTTACTCTAGCCAATAATGGCATCATGCATCTATTCAGTAATATAAAATACATGCTATCTGGACAAGAGATAGAATCTATGTTTCATCCCGGTCAGGCCACCACGATGTTCAGACTCTTAACGTATCCTGATGATTTTTCAAAATCCAGAGGACTTAATCAGTTGTGAGTGAAAGACACCGTAGGCCCTGCTAGCGCCGGCGCCGCCGCGATATTCGACTATGTCGTCAAGACGTCCAGACCTAAAGGAACGTTTTCATTCAGGATACCTTTGAAACACATCTTCGGATTTGTGGACGATTACAACAAGATCATGTACGGATTCAAACACAATCTGACGTTGATTCGAAAAAGAAACGCAATAGTGAGACTCACTGCGACCGATGTGGGTAAGATAACTCTACACAAGATATCGTGGTTCGTTCCGCACGTGGAGCCTTCGATCGTGGAAAAAGCACGTCTCTACAAGATCATAGAATCCAAGAGTAAATTACCCGTGGGATTTAGAATGAGACAGTGCGACACAGCTAGCATTCCTCTCTCCACGAATCACTTCGATTGGAGATTGACGGTGAAATCCGCTTCCAAGAGACCATGTTTCATCGTGGTTGCGTTTCAGACCGATAGGGACAGGTCTCAGGAAAAGAATGCGTAGCTGTTCGATCACTGCCATTTGAGAAACATGCAAGTGTTTCTGAATGTCACGAGATATCCAGCAATCAATTACAATGCATCGTTCGACAAGAACGATTTCTGCAGACTGTATGGCGACGCCGCTGATTTTAGAAAGAAGTATCACAGTCTAGACGAATTGATGAGCAACCCTAACATATCTCCTGGCAAATACAAGTCGATGTTTCCCATGTTCGTATTCGACGTCAGTAAACAGAATGAACGACTCAAGAGTAGCGTCTTAGATATTCAGATCAAGATGCAATTTGATAGGAACATGCCGAGAAAAACCGAAGCCTTCACCCTGGTCCTGTTGGACAGAGAATTACAATTCGAATTGGATAGAAATAAGATGTCGATCACTCGATGAGAGACGTGTGTAAAAAAAAATAAAAACAAAAATAAAAAAAAGTAATGAGTAATTATTAAAAAAAAACCAAAAAACCAAAAAAAAATAAATAAAGTAATGAGATCTAGAGAGATTGAACATCTTTTTAAATCTCATTACTTTATTTTTTTGTTTTTAATAATCACACATTATTTTTTTTTAATTCATTGTTTTCCACGCGTTCACTGTTTGTTCAAAGGAACTAGTTCAATCAGTAGACTCACCACGGAAGTGGCAGCTTCGGGATTATTGGTTTTCATAACGAAATTAATCCTGTCTCCGGCATTCACTTTGAGAGACGTGCCGAACGTGCTAACATTCGCGTGTTGATTCTCAGTCTTTTCGCTGCTGTATCTCTTATCGCTCTCTACTCCATTCACCATGAGATTGACGACCACTCTGTTATTCAAATCCGAGGAAGCCAGACTCATTCAAAGGATTTTACCTCCCAGCGGCATGGGATATCCCACCTGACCATGTTTTGATCCGCTACCTCCATTTCCGAAAGACCACTCAGCTTTTCCCTCATCTAAGGTGCCGGCCTCCTCGGCCCACACGGTGATCAATTGTCTAGCATATTTGACTTTCTCCACCACCGAAATCAGGGTGCAAGCATCCGTCATGTTCACGGGATCTGGTAGATTCGTGAGCGCATGTCCACCCATGTCTAGTTTACCTTCCATGATGTCGCCCTTTCTCCAGACCAAGTTGTCGTCCACGTACTTCCTGCTGACTGCGCTGGAATCGAATTCGGGATCGTGACTGAGTCAGAATAAATTCTCACTGTTCATGTCGATACCACCCTCCATGGTTCCGCCAGATTGTTTGTTCAGGTAGAGATTGTCCACTTGCGATTCTAGGTATTCTTGTGATCGTATCATGGCAGAATCTACGTAGCCCTTGTTGACGTGGTTGAGTCCGCACCCGTGTCGTCGACTTTTGACAGATTCAATATCTTGTTGAATCCCGCATTCAGATCCGATTTCATTTCTCGTCTGTCAGACTTGCTCTGTTCCAGATCTACGTAATGTTTGGTCGCCACGTCCTTGGGATTTGTGGCATCCGTGGGATCTATGGGATTTGCGACGTTCACCAAACGTTTAGATTTCAGATCGAGATTGTTGGTCATGGTTTATCCACGTAATTATCTAGCATGATTCGTTCGAAATCGGCATTCCCCCTGTCAACGTATTTTTTAGTCGCAGCATCTGTGAGATCTATCGGCTTGGGAAGATTGTAGAGCTTCTTATCATTCATGTTGAAAGGTTCCTCTCGAGGTTCGTATCTCGGAACGTAACGTTCGTCCAAGTTGGCAACATTGTAACCATTGTCGACTTCGAGCATCTTCCTCTTCTTTCTTAGGTTGACTTTTTCATCGTCACTTCTACCAAATTTATCGACTGGCATGTTGTTTTGAGATTTTTTTGTTTTTTAAAAAAATATATTTCAAAACATAGTTTATTAAAAAATGAATTATTTTATTTTTATTTTTCGTTTTTTATTCGATTAAAATTTTTTAAAATTAATTAATTTTTTTATCTTTATATACTATAAAAAAAAAAATCTCTCTCTAATGTAAATCATTGAGAATGTCTTGAAACCGATCTCCTTCAGACCATCTCTTGAGAACGTAGAGACACAGGTGACCGCAAAACACTTGATCTGGTGATTGCACTCATTCCGTGTTGTAACGAACCATCAATTTGTTGAAATAGTTCTTTATTTCTTTCGGCGGTGAGATTCCGTAGCTGTCGAAATAATAATTCTCCTTCCCGTTATTGAACCACGCCACCCAGTGAGTGCCTTCACCCGATAAATTGTCTAGATTTAAAATTTTGCTTTCGATTGTCGAGATCTTCTCTTCGGCAAGGCATCTCTGGAAAACACGCCTAGAAAATCTTTGATTTTCAAATCCTTCACCGCATTCGACAGATCGATGTTGGGTAGGGGTTCGTTAGGTAAGATGACACCTTCTACGGATATCTCTATTTTCTTATTCATAAATGCGTATATATTTTTTTTTTATTTATTTATTTTATTATAATTCACTAAAATGACGTTATTTTTTTTTATTTTTTTATTTTTCTTTTTAAACTAACTCTCTCGATGTCTCTATCGATTTCCATAATCTCGAATCCATCTAATTCCTCTTGATTTTCTGGAATCCTATCATCCTTACTCATATTTGGAATCCTATCATCCTTACTCATATCTGGAATCCTATCATCCACATTCATATCATCTCTAATTAGATCCGCAATCCAATGTCCGCATGCCAAAGTGCTTATTTTATCATCTAACACGAATCTCTTATCATCATTGGCCATCAGCGAAATCTTGTTGACTATTTCGGTATACAAGTCGTGATTTTCGCTTTGAATCGATTTCATAGTCTTATACACTGGACCACTTCCTAACAGACAATCTTTATACTCTTGGAAAGAGATGTTTTTCTTCACCACGCATGCTTTAACCCATTTGCACTTCTTGATCTCTTCATCTTCTAGATGATAAGCATACAGTTTGGGTCTCAAGCCCACGAATTCGATGATTTGGTTACCGCCGCTCTCATCCTTAAATTTACCCAACACCTTCTTGTTGTCGTTCGATTGAATGTTGGATGGGTGATTGACAGGAAAATTGCTTGTGTCGAATCACACGGCCATGTACAGAGATATATCTCGGTAGACGTTTTCGTCTCTATCTCATAAACTAAACTGTCTGTGTCAGTGAACAGTAGTTTGGCATTATCACCAAATTTTCCTTTGACGTAATCGTAGTGAAACTCGTACATCAATCGCTTACTGATATCTAAGATGATCGGTCCGAGATAATACGGTTTGTCGAACTTCAGGTGCGTCTTTTGCATGTGAACGGCCACTAGATTTTCGTTGAATATGGTTTGGTGTTTGTAATTGCGTTTCGCCACTAATTTTTTAGCTCTTTTCCCAGACGTGACGAGTCGAACGTCGGTTCTCTTCCTGATGTTTTCCATCGATTTACCGTACACGCAGTTGTTCATGAGTTTGAAGAAATCTTTTTCGAAATCGTTCTCTGCTTGAATTCTGAGATTCGTGTTGAGATCAATGTATTTTTCATCCAAGGCTCTTCATCGAATCGAATGATGCGATGTATGTCAACTAATTTCATCCCGTAATCGACGTATTGTTTCAAATTCTCACTGTAGACGACGTAGTTATGTTTGTTAAATAAATTGGGAATGAGTTTTTCCTCATCTCCTTCGTTCGGTTCCATTCGTTCGGGAGCCAGTGGATAATCGTGTAGATCGTGTAATTCTTCCGGATAGTTCAAATCGACTTCTAAAATGCAAGGATAGTCTCTCCATTTTTGCATCTCTTCCGGTTCCGTCACCCATTCGAAATTTCCAATCAGTAAAGGATGACCCATAGCCCAACTGTACAGATTATTAGCGTCCCAATACTGTATGTATTTACTCGACCGTTTCGAATCGAAACCTTCTTTCATGTAGGGATTGTTAGCTTCAGAATATCTGTGGGAGATCATCGAGACGCCACCTCTCGCAGCCCTTTCGAACATGAACAACAGATTCATGTCAGATAATAATTCCAATTGGACTTCGGTGGTCTTCAACAGAGTGTCCCACGCCAGACCGGGTACGGTGAAATACCAAGCGGGATCCAGATCGTAATTTTGAAGACAGACGTCTCGAAAATTTTCGAAAACGTCTGCCAGGAGCAGAACGTCAATCTTCAGATAGAGATCGTGATAATCTCTCATGGTTTTCATATCGAATGATTTTCACACGTTTTTGGCATGTTCGCAATTCTCATCGGAAATGTCGGATTCGTATAATTTTGAATAAAAATCCTCTTTCGAAGGTAGTGCGGTGTCTTTGAATCTCTTTAGATCGTTCATGTAATCGTAAGGATAGACTCCTTTCCTCAACATGACATCTACTCGTTCTCCGAAATGTTCGCTCGTGATTTTAAATTTATCCTTGCTCATGTTATCGACTAATTTTTCCAGAGCGGTCGACATGAATTTAAAACTGTCGATGAAACGTATGCTTCTACGAATGGATTTCGTTTTTTCTTTCAACGTCTCTCCGTCGATTACTCTTTTTTTCTCCATGAGCTTCCATTTCGTGAAGGAAATGTATCTTTCTTCACTGTTCGCGATGCAATTTAATTCTTCGTGGGAAGTGCCAAGATTTTTCACGAACAGATGACTGTTGTAACCCGAGAGATTGTGAAATATCACTGGATAGAAAATGGCATCTCGATATTTTAAATTACACTTGCTGTGAGCCGGACTGTGATACAGACCCGTGTAATGATCATGGTCTCTGACCTTCTTATTTTCCTCTGAATTCTCATCGAACGATTGTCTGCATATGTGACATTTGGTGGCTCTGTTATTTTCGTCCTGCTGCTCTCGCGTTATGATCATTTTTGCCGGTGTTTTGAATTTGTCGTATAACATTTGAATTTTCGATTCTAACTCTTCCGCGAACCTTTGGGCCACGTCGTCGTCTTCACACTGTTTTGTGTAGGTGAAGGGACCCATGTTGTGTTGCGAGTCGAAAATGCATTTCACGTAAATGCAATAGCCCGAAGGTATGTGTTTTTGATATCTTTTGATGTAACTTTGAAGAGCGTTGGGTTGACAGGAACTCATTTTCACGGTGAAACAATTGAAATCGGCGTACACAACGAATGGTACTTTTAACCTTCTATTGTGATTTTCAAACTTCATGATGGTGTTGGGTTTGGGCATTTCGACGGCAACACCTTGATTTTCGTTGCAATATTTCTGATGTTTCACTAACGATTTTTCGCTCTGAAATATGTTCATGCAGTTGCAACATAAACATATCTTATGTTCATGTTTATTATTTTGTCTTGACAGTAATCGGCTCGGATGTTTAACCCAACAATAATGACGATTGTCACCATTCGAAATCAATAATAAAATAATTGTCTTCTCTCTTTTGAGATACAAAGTCTGTCTGAGAGGATAGATCGTTCTTTTTTCATCGTCGTATCCCAAGACGTTTACCGCTACGGTGGGATTTTGAGCCTCGAAACGTTCGATGTGTTTTAACTCTGTTGGAAAAGTCACTCCGGTCCAACCGAGATTTTTAGAAGTCTCCTTGTAACAAGAAACTCTATCAGTGCTCATTTTGACAGGGTATAAAGCGGAGGTGACTGCCCATTTAAAACACTGATCATCTTTATTTCTCACGTTGACCACGGAGTGTTTTTTAGCTAAGAAATATGGTAATTTCACGTAGGAAGACCCTTTCAATGAATCGATTTCAGTTATATGAATTTCAAGTTTCAACACCTCATCGAACGTCCAGTTACTACCTTCATGTTGATAATTCGTGAGAGATGTCAACATCTTGTCTTTCATCTTTTCGAAAACATCCGATAAATCTGAACCTCGAAATACAGGTTCGACGTTAGATCTGAAATATGCATTTTTTACGATGCTCTCACCAGACTTCACGTCGATTTTATTCATCACGCAATGGGGTATCATCTTAACTTTTAGTCCCACGTTCATGTGTTTACAAAACAAATCCAATACTTCCTTCTTCACCCGTTCCATGAACAATTTTGGATCAATTTTCTTGAACGAGGGAACCACGTCGAAAGTTTTAAAAATGCCTTTCATCGCACTCTCCCGTTCTACGGGCTTCGATTGGAATAGTTCCATGACAAGTCATGCTACATATTCTTCTCCTTTCCCTTCGTTGATTGCTTGTCGAATTTCGCTCGATATATCTCGTTTGTCTAGAATCTGAAGTGCATCAATCGTTTTCGTTTTAGGTTGTTTTTTTTTTCTTTTGAAACTTAAAGTTCTTCAACGGCTTTTCGTTTAGTCATCTTCCTATTTTTCACAATCGAAATGTTTTGGGTTTTTTTTGACGTCGGCATTTCGATTCTTTTTACTATTTTTTTCTTCTTCTCATTTTTCACAACCGATGCATTTTTTGACGTCGTTGCTATCGACATTTCGTTTGCCTTTCTAGTGTTTCGCAGATATTCCTGTATGACTTCAATTTTTTTTTATTTAGTTCTATGATTTCTGAAATGTGGAATTTTTAATAGTTTACAAATCTCGTTTAACTGAGGTATGGTTTTCTCATTTAAATTTTCCATTTTTCTATCTGTTTGCTCCATTTGTAAGAATTTTTTTTTTTCGAATTTTGTATTAAAATAATTTGTTAAAAAGTTTTGTTTTTTACTCTTTATATATAAAAAAGATTTTTTTTTAATTTCAATTTTTTCTTTAATGTTTTTTATTCAAAATAATTTACGATCACCTTTATTTCTTGTTCACAAAGCAAACACGTTTTCTCGTCTCTAGAATAACATTCCTTACAATAACACAAATGTGCACACGGTCGAAACAAAATGTTTGCGGATTTGTTTTTGCAAAGCAGACACATGTTCATATCACCCGACTCCTTCTCAATAGATGATGATGATAACTCGTCTGCTTCTTTTATGAATCGAATCAAATCTTCTAAAGTCAAGAATTGAGATAACGTCTTGTTTGCGTAATTTAATGTATTATACAATTGTTCCTTCATGTATCCGGATTGTAAAATACCTCTTAATAAACTCTCGTTTTTATTTCTTTCCCATTCTTCATCTTCAATTTTAATCAATCCTAATGTCTAGATCTTCTTCAAATAATCGCAACAACCTTTGGTATTATTTATGTGTTCTATCAAAGGTCTGTCATGAGGTTCCCAATTCATTAAATGTATGTTGCAACAAAAACATTTAACTTTGTCACTTTTACCCATATAAATGAAACCTGCAGCAGCTAAATCTTTGGGTTTTTGAGCAAGATGCGAAGGCCAATTTTTAAACGTTTGAAGTCTTGCACGTTCTAAACTATAATTCGGATATTCAGATTTAATCATTGTTTTTTTTACCTCAAAATTGGGTTTGTAAGATTATATTTTTCGAATTTTGTATTTAAATGATAATTTGTTTAAAAAACTTTTTTTTTATATATATATAAAGAGTAAAAAAAAAATAAATCTTTTTAAACAAATTATTAAAATACAAAATTTAAAATATACATTATTTGCAAGAATTCATAAAACAAAAAATCAAATAATCTATCATGACAACAACACCTAAAAGATGCGAATTGAAATTGAAACGAGTCGAAACGTGTAAGAAATTTGGTTATAAAATCTATAGATAACAATGACACGACTCCATCGAATTGAACAAAGTTGAGATGAAGGGCTTAGAGCACAAACATGACAAATATAGCATGCCTTTGAAATTGAATGAAGCCACGCTTGATTTGTTTTACGAGTACCAAAGTGATCTACAGAAAATCGTCGTTGCCAAAGATAGAGAATTTGACAAGGAGGATTTGTCGTTGTTCTATGGAAGTTACATATATCCAAAAATCTCTCTCGAACTCGTAGACAAATTGGGTGGTGAGAGCGCATTCACCGATGTAAAAAAAAACTCAAAAGAGTAAAGATAAACATTCAACACATTTTCGAAAAAGGAGAAGAGACGAGCGTCAACATGCTAATAATGGACTTGGAAATATAAACAATAGAAAGATTGATTTTTAGCGAAGAAGAAGGAAAAAAAGGTAATGAGATCATCTTTAGATCTCATTACTTTTTTTTTTGTTTTCCTTCTTCACTATTACCCATATATTATAATAATGTTTCCTTTTTTCTTAAATTTCAGCGTTGATTCTTCTTTTCTTTTTTT
The DNA here is from genome assembly GCA_031216915.1 of Pictodentalium vernedei. Lineage (NCBI taxonomy): Eukaryota > Metazoa > Mollusca > Scaphopoda > Dentaliida > Dentaliidae > Pictodentalium > Pictodentalium vernedei. Next base: position 41,322,313 of record CM062296.1, read on the forward strand.
CTTTTTTTTGTGATATGCTACGTTTTTATAACAACACATTTGTTTATCTGAATCATAATTATGAACGAATGGTATGCATCTCTCGGTAACACTCGCATCATTACCATTCTCTTCAGAAGGTAGTGGTGACGGTGGAAAGCGTCTCATTCTTTTCAATTTCAACCATCTATCCCGATCTTTATTTAACTCTTTTATCAGTTCTTTCCTAAGATATCCATCATTAGCATCTAATTGTTTTTCCACATTTTTTTCCCACACTATCTTGCGATATTCATCCTTAGCGTCTAATTGTTTTTCCACCTTTTTATCCATTTTATATATTATTTTATACTTTCTATGATTTATATTTTATATAATTATATAATTTTTTTATATTATAATAACATATTCAAAATCGGTATATTCTTAAATGGCGAATTCTCACCAAACAACAAACCCTTGCTAAGTCGCTCAACGTTCCACCCACTCTTCAGATAGAGACCATTTCCACTCAAAGAGTTGTCACCTCTAACGCATTCTAGATACAATCCTTTACCGCTGTTGTCTACGTGGATGCGACACACGGCTCCCCCCTTCTTCAAAAACAGTCCGCTGCCACCCATTAATTTCTCAACTGCTGAACTCGCGAGTCCCGTGAGAGCTCCCACGCCGAGAGTCTTTCCGAGAAAGGGTAATGCCTTTGCGGTGAAGGGTAATGCTTTTGCGGCGATTCCTGCCAATAGCGGTAGGAAACTGCCTTTTATTCTCAAATTGTATCTTAATTGAGCGGGACTCAATCTCACCGTCAACCCTCTTCCACCACGAATCGCTTTCTTCATCCCTTTTGATTTGACTTCTGGTCCAGGCGATCGAATCCTGACTGCCTCTCGTCAGATCTTCGTGAGTGAATTTGAATCTCACCCTTCGCCTCGAGTTGTTAACGCTCTCTTAAGTTTCTTCCTCTGTCCTGCGGATATGTTCACGTTTTTAATCACGTATTCTGTCATAATTCTTTTTTTAAAATATATTTTCTTCAATTGTTTTCTTGTTTTAATGATAATTATATATATTAAATAATTTTTGTAAAATTAATATTGCGTTTATTTTATTTTTGCTATTTATATATATATATACACAATATTTTTTTTTTTGCTTTTATATTTCTGTTATGTGAAATCGTATCGTCACCCTCTCGCCGCGAAGATCTAACAGTTCACCATTTTGATCCGTCAACGTGGTTTTGAGACTATACAACGTGTCTAAAATCACTGGTTGATAAACTAAATTTCGAGGTCGCTCCTCGATCTTATAACCCGGCGACACGTTTGGAAAGAAGGAATAGATCATCGGTTGAGCTCTACCATTCACGTAGCTTCCAGCAATCACATCCACGTTCACCAGATTGCTATTGACTGCGAGAATGTCGACCGTATTTTCAGATGCCGCTTGGTCTCGATACATCTTTCGATCGAATCCCAACATCTTGCCTATAGAATCGTCCGTGTTGAAATCCACTCGAAATTGTCTTCCAAATCCAACATCGTCTGTAAGGTATTAGGATTGGGAGCGAGTTTGATCTTGTTGCTTCCCTTTCCATCTGTCTTCATTCGCGTCTGAATGTAATTGTTCAAATCGTCTATGTCATAACTTCCTTTGGGAATTCGAATCTCCAACCAATCCACTCCGTCGGAATACTTGAACGAGTTATTCTTTTCGGTGACGTTGGGAAAGGAATAAGTCTCCAGATTCACCAACGCCATCTCATATCTTTTGTCTCTATTCAATTCGATGGAAGATTCGAATTTTGTCGTGAATCGAGTCGAATCGCCACTCACCACGATTTGAGTGGATTGTTTTGCAGCCGTATTCTCGGCTATCCATTCTAACAATTCTCCTTGTTCGAACAATATATTTTAATTTTATTTTTATTTTTTCAAATCTAATTATTTGAAGATTTATTATTTTCTAAATTTTTTTTATTTTCACGCTCTATCTTATTATCATCAGAAACATAAAACTTGTAGAATCCGCACCGATATTTTCCGCGATTAAATTCGCTAGTCAAATCGATCACGACGAAATTGTAAAGTCCTCCATCCCAAACCCTCTTGCAGAATCTCCTGAATTCCGCCACGCTCATGTCGTTTGCGACGTGATCGCCGTAGATGTGATTGAGATTCTTGAAATCTTGGCGAAAGAGACATAGAAAATTAGCGTTTTCTTTTATCGTCTGTCTGGGCAATCAAAAATAATTCTGCGACAGGTAGAAACAGTCCACGTTGCTGTGTCGACCCCTAACGTAATACGATTCGCATCGGTTCTGTCTCTCCAAAAGCAGATCGTCGAAAATCATGAGATTCTTATCTTCCGATTTCAATTCTCTAGGATCCGGAACGTCGCTAGCGTTCTCATAAAATCAACACTCGACGTTCGAAGATGCATTTCTCTTCATCAATTCCATCGCCGCACAGTCCAAAATGGTCAAAAGAGGAGCTTCACTTTTGTTGAATTCCTCCCTACTGTCAAAGATTCTGGCTATGACTTCCTTGGGCAATCTACGATCCATGCATTCTCGAAGCAATCTGTATTCGGGTTGAAACAAGCTCTTGCCTAACACAAACAATCTGTCGTAATCCAACCAGTCGGGTCGGGACAACAGATTCATCAACAGATTGGTCTTTCCACAATTCGATTTTCCCACTATCAAGCCTCTTATGCTTTTGGGAAAGAACTCGTTATTCGACCTCTTGGTCGCGGCATTGTTCCAAGACATATCTTTAATGTTCATCTTTGTTTTATTTTTTTTTTGTTGTTATTTTAGATTCTTTCAAACACAATTTTTATGTTTTTTTCAAACTCAGTTGTTTTAATATTATTATTTATTTATATTACACCGTCGCGAATTCTCTTCAATCCGGATCCACTCGTCATTTTGGCTAAATCTTGTATGGGTACCACAGCATCCTTAAAATCTTTCCAACTTTTCGGCGTTCGCTCTAACGCAGCTCGCTTCGCCAGTGGACTGATCAACTTGTCGATCAATGCGTCAGCTGCCCTCTTGCCAGCCACAGAAGCTATCCTACCACTGGCTTCGGAAGCGGCTTTCTTACCAGCATCCAAAGCCGTCTTCTTACCGACCTCAAAAGCGGTCGATGCGAGTTTTCTACCCGCATCGCTCGTGAACACTCACATTATAGAATCGACGATGCCAGAACCGCCTTGACCGTAAGTTCTGACGTATCCCCTGTTCTTTATCACCAACATATTTTTATTTTATAATATATTTTGTTTTTTCACTGGTAAAATCGTTTGTTGTTTAAATACTTTTATTATTCTAGTGTAAAAATTTACTGTTTTTATTATTTTATATATTTTTGTTCGTTTGTTTGTTTCTCTCTACTTATTATATACATCAGTCCTTCAATTCGTTCATCAGCCTTTTATAATGGTTTTTATTCAAAACCTTCTGTCTTAACAATTCGTCACATATGCTAACTATCTCATTATATAATCCTGTGTTACCATCGCGTCTACTCGCCATCAACAATCTCAATCTCTGAGACAGAGCGTCAGAATCGCTAGGAAGAAAAGTGGTTCTCACCCCTTTGCCAGTCACTGATTCGACGAACTTCTTATTCATATCCCATATGGGTTTCACCACTTTCGTCCACTTGTAACCTCTGTTGGCTTTGGGTCTTGTCTCTCTGGCATTGTTATTTCTCAGCATGGCGTGAGTCTGAACCAGAATGTCGCCGTAATTGTCGAAATCCTGTTCCGTGTAATCTCCAGGCTAGTCGAAAAGGAGCAATTTGCGCAGTCCATCAGTTATTTTATACTTATTCGAACCGACAATTAAATCTTCATCATCCATTTCCACTTCTGTGTCGACTACAAAAGTTCTACCCTCAGAATCCTTATAAATTCCATACAACAGATCTCTCTTACCACCATCCTCGGACGACGCGACGCTATCAGTGGTGATAGTCGAAGCTGTATCGTCGCTCACGTCGGTTTGAATCCCTGTGGGAACGTAATCTGGTGTAGATTGAAAGGAAAACTGTTTTGTAAAACTACCGGGTAACGAACTCATTCTCAAAGAACTCTCTTTTATGGGTCTCAATTCTTCAACTATCTCCTTCTTGCTTCGCTCTTGAACATCCGTCACGGGTTTAAATATTTTTGTGGCTTCGCGTCTGAGTTCCATCTCTCCGAGACGTCTGCTTCTGTCAGCTGACTGAATGCTCTTCTTGGCACGTTCATATTCGTTTTAAAATATGATCTCGACGTTTAGCATCCATGTGTAAAAACATTTTTCGTTTTTAAATTATTAATGTTCCTTTAAGTATGCTAATGTGAGTTATTTATTATTTTCAAAATTAAATGTATAATTATTTTTTTTATGTTTTAAGTAAATAAAAATCTTCTGTCTTTAATATAATAACTAAAAAAATTCATATCTCAACTCAGTGTTGAACTGGGAAAACTTTGAAAGTTTAAGCACATGACAAACCGGTTTCTGATTTAACGCATTTGAGAATAATTTACGTTTGTTAAAAGGAATTTCATTCATATCTCAAAACCATTCACTCAATGTTGAATTGTGAAAACTTTGAAAAAGTTAAAAGATTTTAGCACATAAAGAAACCGGTTTCTAATTTAACGTTAAAAGGATTTCATTCACACCTCCGAACATTATCACGAATATATTAAAAATTTACCACTCAAACCTAATTGAGTGGAAAAAATGCGTTTTATTATCTATTATTAAAACGATCCATTAAAACGAAAAACCTTCATTCACACCACAACAAAAACCTGAGTGTCAATTATGAATTATTTTTTTATTTGATGAAACATTCCATAAAGTGTTTATTAAAATTTACTTCACAACACCAAAAACAAAAACTGACACTCATGTTTATAGTCGACTCTTTTGGACGAAAACCTTTCATTCACACACCAGAAACAAAAACTGACACTCTTCTTTATAGTCGACTCTTTTGAACGAAAACCTTTCATTCACACCAAAAACAAAAACTAACACTCATCTTTATAGTCGACTCTTTTGAACGAAAACCTTTCATTCACGCCAGAAACAAAAACTGACACTCATGTTTATAGTCGACTCTTTTAAACAAAAACCTTCATTCACGCCAGAACAAAAACGTAAGTGTCAGTTTTTACTCTCATCGTTGCAGTGGGTTTGCCGGTTCAGTAGCACCTCTTTCCACGTGTCGTACATAAGTCGATTTCTGATGTAGAATCCATAATGGGTTTCTGTGTACGCCTCCATAGGGATTGAGTGTTAAAATCGTGTACAAACACGGATTAGACATGGATGCTCCAGAATCGGCAAACCACTTTTTGACGCTGCTACAGAATCGGCAACACGTTTTTTGCTCACGTTCACCAACAATGGATCGATGGTCTAATCCGCGATGGGAACGTCGACAAAAATTTTATGTAAAAAAAAAAAAAAAAAAAAGTGAAAAATGTACAGTTTCATACATTTTTCACTTTTTTGAAAACTTGTACATTCGACACGTTCGCCAACGGGTATTTAAACGTTAAAAGTGCGATCTAGGAGTCTCAAAATAATAGCCGATTCTGGAGCACTATGAAAAAATGACATTTTTTGCGAACGTGTCGGCGATTTAACACTGAATCCTACGATGGTAAATGCACCGTGTACGTGTACGGTACATGGTCAAAGTGCTCATGAATCGGCCTTTATTACCTACCACTAGGCTGCTTTTATATCGAAATGCCCTCTATGTGATCTACCAAGCTATGCAATCAGATTCATTTCGCCCTTTGGTCATGTTCCCGAAATTTCATGCGACAAGAGGTGTTGAGCTGCGTAAATTCCTGGGTTCATTTTTTCTTCCACAAACGTAAAACAGGTCATGATAACACGAATGCGGTACAGGTCAGAGGTCAACAAGTCCGTCTGTACTACTATAGGAATACATTCTTTCAGTGTTAAAGCTACGGAGAAAAATATATCACCCTCTGGCAGCTGCTACTAGTTGAATAAAGCAAAAAAATTATCCAAGACTTTTTTTGTTCGAATAAACGTCCATTTATGGGATAAATAGAGGATATGGAATGAGTGTTTTTCTCAAAATCTATGTTTTGGAAGCTAAAAGTGAAAATATAAAAAAGAAAGAATGGCGTTTTTCTTGTAGGTAAAAGATTAATACAATATAACCCACCCAAAATAGGACAGCTAACGTAAATTCTCCCTACTGAAATTATGCAAATGTGACCCAGTTGTATTTTGTTTAGCCAATGAAATTGTCCAGTTTTGAAACTGACCAATGAAAGCTCCCAACTCTAATTATGCAAATTATGAAAATGTGGCCCAGTTGTATTTTGTTCAGCCAATCAAATTATCTAGTTTTGAAATTGACCAATGAAATTGACAGAAGGATTTATTTATCACTGATTAATATGAAAACAAAATATCAAATGTTTTAATGTGAACAAAACGGACGAGTCATATGATAAAAAAGAGATCATTTGTTTTCATTTGATATAACAAAAGGCCTATGTTTAATCAAGATATATTATGTCCATCAACTCCACGCCTTTTTAACAGGGATTGCTGAAACATTCTAGATAAGCCATTTAATTATTTTTAGACAGTATGGGACAAGAAAAGTTCTGATTCAAAGTAACTAAATTACTCAAATTCATGCAGCAGGACAGGCCATCTGTCTAAAATGGTCAAATGATGCTTTTGAATATACCCAAGGTGGCAGAACCACTTATGCAAACAAATTTTACATTACTCATGGTGTACTGTTTCTATCGAAATTAACACGTCTGCACTGTATCTACCTCGGACATGTATCAACCTAACATAACTTTCAAAACGCTAATACAACTGGACTTTATGATTTTGGCGAATCATGGCTTTTTCCAGATGAGATTCCATGATTTTTTATGACCACAGAGTGTCTGATGAATTGTTTTCAACTGTCACACTGAAGTTCCTTTATTGATGTTATGAGAAAGGTGAGTATAGTAGTCTCAAATGACTCAGTTTGATAAAAAAAATGTTTAGGTAAAAACCATCATTAATGGTGGAGAAGGTTAATATCAATATCGTTGTTCGACAGGTTAATGACCCACAAAAGGAGTTATGATTGTTTGATACATACTCACTGAGTGCTGTGTCTATTTTAAAATGGTACATTTTATCTCAAATGTATCCACAATATTGATGTCTGGCAGCTTATACAGGGTTAACAAGTGCTAACAGGAATGTTTGTCCATGCAACTTCTAATATCACCACCAAGAACTGCGAATGGCCAATTTTTTTAAAAAATCTACAAGATGTTTTCAGAGAAATCGAGAGAGAACATGAATTTTAAACTTTTGATGGGTATCATTGTTTATCCAGCCCAAAACGGGTTAAGGGTTGTTTTTTGAATACCCTTATTACTTACAAAATATAGTTCTCAGTGAATTCTACTTTCACTTATGTTGATCTCTCCTCTTAAATTTGGGTGCTCTGGATACGCAAACATTGCCCATTTTATCAGAATTTTGATATTTGAGAACATGCATAGATTTAACAAATGCTTACTGTAATAGGTTGTACAGTCAACTTGTAATGTGACACTAAAATCTGAGAATGGCCAATTTTTCTTCAAAATCTTCGAGATGTTTTCAGAGAAATCCTCGGATAACATGAATTTTTAAACTTTTGAGGGGTATAGCTCTGTAACCACCCCTAAACAGGTTAATGCTTGGTTTTGTGAATACCTTCATTACTTACAAAATGAACCTCGCTGAATTCCACTTCCCATGATGGAGGTTATGTTTATCTCGTAGGTACACATTGGATGTTATGGGTGCCCAAGAACAGCCCATTTTCTCAAAATGTATTGGCAGCCTCTGGAGGGTTTACAAATGCTTACCGGAATATTTTGTCCATGCAACTTGTAATGTAACTCCAAGACCTGGGAATACTCAATGTTTCTTGAAAACTTACTAGATTTTTTGGAGAAATCCACAGAAAAGGAGAATTTTAAGCTTTTAAGGAGTATATCTCCTTAACCGTCGAAAATAGGTTAAGACCTCGATTTTTGAATACCCTTACTACTTACAAAAGAATTTCCCTATTAGTTTTGCGTCCGGTAAAAGAAGTTACGTTTCTCTGTGGCATTCCCATTTGTTGTTGTTGATGTCCAAAAAAGCAGACTATTTTTTCAAAATTTTGATATTAGGCAACCCATGGAGGGTTAACAAATGCTTACCAGAATATTTTATCAATGCAACTGGTAATGTGACACCAAGACCTATCAATGGCCATTTTCTCTTGAAAACCTACAAGATGTTTGTAAAGAAATCCATGGAAAACATGATTTTTTAAGCTTTTGATGGGTATAACTATTAACGACTTCAAAGGGGGTTAACACTTGGTTTTTTGAATACCCTTATTACTTACAAAAATGGTCCTCGGTGAATTCCACTTCCAACAAAGGAGATTGTGTTCATCTCTCGTGTATACACTGCATGCTGTGTCCGTCCGAAAACTGCCCATTTCAACAAAATTACGATGCTTGGCAGTCTGTTGAGGGCTAATAAACGCTCACCGGAATATTTTGTCCATGCATCTTGTAATGTCACACAAAGACCTGCGAATAGTCAATTTTTCTTGAAAACGTGCAAGATATTTTTAGAGAAATCCACAGAAAATGAGAATTTTAAGCTTTTAAGAGGTATCTCTCTTTATCTTGCCCAAAATGGGTTAAGACTTCGACTTTTGAATACCATTACTACTTACAAAAATGTTTCCGTATAAATTTTGCGCTCCATAAAAGAAGGTACTTTTCTTTGTGGCGTACCCATTTTATCACAATTTTGACATTTAACAGTCCGTGGAGGGTTAACAAATGGCCACCGGAGTATTTTGTTCATGCAACTTGTATTGTCACACCAGGACTTGCGAGTTGCCAAATTTTCTTGAAAATCTACAAGACTCGTTCAGAGAAATCCACAAAAAGCATGATTTTTTTTAGATTTTGAGGGGTATTGCAGTTTAACGCTTGACTTTGTTAATACCCTTATTACTTCCAAAAAGGATCCAAGCTGAATCCCACTTCCAATAAATGAAGTTATGTTTATCTCTCGTGTATCGTCTGGGTGCTTTAGGGGCCCGAAAACAGCCCATTTCATCAAAATTTCGATGTTTGGAAGCATGTGGAGGGTTAACATATGCACTGCCTAATATCTCTTGTATATGAATGGTCTTTCTGACCTTTGGTACAAACGTATCAGAAGGAGAATGCGAAAGGAGGTCCAGCCTTCCTTTCACTTTAACATATAAAGGAATGAATGTGAAAACAGCAAAAATAGTAAAAAAAAATTTATTTCACTCTAACAAACTCCAGATTTAACCCTTTACCTAACATGAAAAGCAGACGACATCTGGCCAAAATTGCCAGCGCTATTCGTAAAAATCGCCAATTAATTTTTATTATTTTTTCATTTTTTGTCTCAAAAACATAGGTTATGAAACCCTCTTTGGAACGAGCTCGACGAGCTCGTTCCAAAGAGGGGTCAAAACCTATGTTTTTGAGACAAAAAATAAAAAAATAATGAAACTTCATTGGCGATTTTTGTGAATAGAGCTGGCCGGTTTTGGCCGTTACGTTAGGTAAAGGGTTAAAGTACCTTTAAATCTTCCACCTGTCGTCGCTTATAAGAAAAAAACTAAAGCTTCCGTAATATCCCTGTAAGGACCAGATGGGGGGAGCCCATTAATCAATAATATCAATATTTTGGCGGCATATCAAACAGACATTTCAGTAGGTCCCCGTTTGGTGTTAATAGCGAACGAAAGCGACCCGCAGGGTCGCTTGCAAGCGATTCTTCGGATCGCTTGCTTCGCAAGCTATTAGGCAACACGCATGTATCATTTGCATGAACTCAAAGCTAAGCTGATTTCAAAGGCATCAACTTCAAAATTTTTCAACGGAAGTGGTACACAAGGACGCTGACATGTTTGTGCATGGCGGAAATTGACATTCGCAATTCAGGAAATGATTTATTTATCGAAGGACGATACTACATTTTGACAGTATATTTATGTAGTTACTAACAGTTTGTAATAGTAACAATAAATGCAACACGCTATTTGTGAAAAAATAAAAATGAACGCAGCAATTTCCCTAACTCCTCGGATAAATTCCGGAAAAAAACGACGCCATAAATATATCTTCCAATCAAAGCAATGATAAAATTATCTTTCGGTCAGAGCACTGGAAAATAATATCTTCCAGTCAAAACGCAGATAAAAATAGTTGTCTCGAAATAGACAAAAATACGTCGTCTGCTGTTTACAAATATTGGGAAGAGCCACTGTGGTCTGCTTCAGGCGCAGTTTTTCAAAAGAAAAAAAATATATATATTGGGCCTACAATTTTATTTCATAATAACTTGTACAGTTGCAGTTTTATTTTTAAAACATATACAAAGTGAGCTGTGTTTTTTTTTTCAAGTTGAAGTAGGCCCTAAGTTTTAAAACTATCCTTTACCAGTCAATGTAGGCCTACAGCACCGTAGGCCTAATGCATCACTTTCGCTCGCTTTCAGGTTTGCCTAAATTTCATATTAAAGCTTGAAACTATCCACTATTGTAGGTAATGGCCACCCTACCACACACACCTGCACGCACATACCTACGCATGCGCACACACTTCTACAGTCTTGTTTTACCGCTTTTGTTGGGGGACGTTTTGTTATTTCTCTTGTTCTCTGTGAAAAACCAAATAATCATGAGAAACTTCATATAAAAACCTACATTCCAGCCATAATTTTTGAGGGTGTGCAATGGTTTAGTGTTTTAGGTGTTGGACTCCTGATCGCTAGATGGTGTTGCCGATTGTTCGACGCCGGCTGGGAATCAGAATCCAACGTTCCAAATTCTTCGAAAACATGATTTCGTCCTTCAATATACACACACTTATACAGTATTGAATAACCGCGTTTGTGGGGGACATTTTGTTTTTTCTTTTGTTCTCTGTGTAAAATAAGTCTCGGCAAAACCGGGAAAACTATTATGATCCCCGATGAGTCTGGAGGTGGGATGGGCAAATCTCACCCTCGGGGCAAGATATTTGAACCAGACCCGAGGGTCTGGTTCAAATATCTTGCCCCGAGGGTGAGATTTCCCCATTCCCACCTACAGACTCATCGAGGATGATTTTTTTTTCTCCCCCCCCCCCCCCCCCCCCACACACACGAGGATTGCGCCATTATAGATAATTGGCGGTCATGTGCTGACATACCCAATTTATCAAGTCGTAGTCCTTTCGAAAAACGAACAATTTCGTCGGACAGATCGTACAAAAGTTAGGTATATACTATAGGTATATACTAAAAAATTGATTTGTAACACTGTCCGTCATGGGGTTAATGAATTTGCGCGTGACAAACTCTAATGTAAAGGGCATTGTGAGATTATTGATCGATCGACAAATTCGCTCAGTGATATTATTAAATCTGCAGAGAAACATGGGGTTGAAACAAATCAAGTTTAATATTTGAATAATAATTAAATATTGAGTGTATTTATATTTGCAAATCGTGAAGCCATTTTGTTTATTCACAATTGTGCAGACGATGATGAAATAGTTCCGGCGACCTAATAAAAGATGCAAATGTGCATGTCACGTGGGGTGGGTGGGGTAGAAATATCCCACCCTGCTGTCCCACCCGGGACACGCATATGTTTCAAGTATAGTGGGAGAGAATATTATTATCCTTGATGGGTATGTGGATGGGATGGGGAAGTCTCACCTGAGGGGCAATATATTTGAGCCTGACACGTATTTTGCCGAGTGTTTGGATCAAATATCTTGCCCCAAGAGTGCGATTTATCCATCCCACCCAGATACACATCGAGGATGACTTTTGTCGCATCATTTTAGGGATGCGATGCCATTAATAAGAAAATACTATATTTTCCAGAAAAAAATTATTCTTAGTGCGTTCATTGAAGGAGAAAACCAGTGAGATATTCAGAAAGCTTGCCGAGAAGTGTGGTATTTTCCAGAGGTATATACTTCACTACACGCAGACTAGCACTGCATGTTGAGGTTTAATGCACTAAAGCGACCTGAAATGAAATCGACATGACTGCACACGCCATTTCCAGACTTGTACTTGTCAGGGCGCAGTGATATCAGATGTATATTTCTCTCCTATAAACTAACAGAGCAATTTGAAGCATGCTATTTATGTATTTGTTTATTGGTGTTTAAGATCACATATTTATGCACAATGTCTAATCATGACCTTGACAGTTTTACGGGTGGAGGAAGCCGGAGTACCCGGAGAGAACCACCAAGCAACGACGAGCAGCTGCCAGCTCCCCAACTCCGCACTGCAGCACAGGCAGGGTAGATTGGTTGAAGACATGCGCACTATCGACGTGCAGTACGCCTTAGTACACGGCGTCAACGTGCCCCCATGTGGACGATTGGGATTAAGTGTTAAGGCATGCTGAAGTTTTTCTCAGAGTGTTCTGGTTTCGATTTTCGTTTATAAAGGCAGTCGTATTCATGGAAGCAAAACGGCCTTCCATTTTGTTTGTTTTTACATGTGCAGACGTGATTTGCGATGATTAAATAGCTCCGGTGCCAATTAAATATGCAAATAGGTTGGTCACATGGGTGGGGTGAGATAGCGTTCACGTGGGTGGAGTGAGACTGCATATCTCACCCAGCTGTCCCACACGACTATATATATATCTCACTACCTCAGTGGAGGGAGAAAAACACTAACCCATTATTTTCTTTGCGAGAACGCGGAGAAAACGAATACATCTTTGTTGGTACAGTGGAGCCCACTTAATTGGATATCTCTTAACTGAATAACCCTGTTAATTGAATATAATTTCCAAACACAAAACCATATACCATACCTTCAGTACAAATTTGACCTGTTAATTAAATATGGGTTATAGAGTAAACTCCTGTTAATTGAATAACAAATATTGCAACCTGTCGTGAAATTACCCTGACTCGCCCCAGTTTTCCTTGGTTTATAGACCTATTTGGCTTCAGTACATCCAAAACAGGCATTTGATCTATTAAATCTTGCTTGACAGAGCTCATGGAGCTCTGTCAAACAAGATATAATAGATTAAATGCTAAGTTTATCTCTAGAATACAGGAAAGTAAAATAATCCCTGTTAATTGAATACTCCTGTTAATTGAATAATTTTCATTTGCAAAGTGGCTATCCAATTAACAGGGTTCCACTGTACCCATACACTATTTTATTACCCGCCTGTTCCTTGAAATCCCCATCTACAGCAACACTAAACCATGTGGAAAATGGCAATCTGTTCCGCACATAGGTGCCGAACGGAAGTCGTTGACGGACTATTTTTAAATAGAAGCGAATGTAACCAGAGCTGTCCATATATATTGTGAAATATATATTAATATTCATTACTTATTTATTTTAATTAATTATTTACTTATTTATTCAATTACAGCTATGGGTGTGTGGCTCGCACTGTTTGGTCATGGGTTAAAACATATCTGCAGTGATGTTTTAACCAATGATCAACTTACTCACGACAGTTCACCGCATGTGCATGATTTTGTGAATAAGCACTCACCATTTCCCGCCTAACAAGCACTCCTTGTCATAACCGTTTCTGCTCTCGTCAGCTCAACTCACTCTTCCATCAGCGTAAATTTATTTGAAGTATTTTACTTATCTGCGAAGATGTAGTAACTTTAATATACTGTGCTTATCTGGTGAGTTTCTATTTGTATTGCATTTGGGTCGATTTTCGAATTCATCGTGTACCGTGATTCGCATTTACATTTCGATACATCTCGATTCATTTCATTCTGTCATTATATTATTATGTGCAATATTCTGAAAACTCATGTTTGTGTATATTTATTTTATAGGTTTTATTGTCATCATGTAGTAATAAAGATTTAGAAGCGTTATTAGATGCAATAAACTGTGTTTTGAACCCTGAACTCCGTCTGATATTTTGTGGAGATCACCCCGGGTTACACGAAATTTCACTGGAAGTTTCTACAAATCGCAATTACAATCTGAATCACTTGCAATAGCTAAACGTAGTAACACGGGTTCCCATCACAAATATGATTGCGATAAAATACGTTCCCCTCGCAAATTTGGTTGGCGATAAAATGCGTTCTTTTTGTTGATAGTAACTTTGTTCAAATGAATTGCTGAGCGTCCTTCTAATAATAGCTTTCATAGACGTGAAGGCGTGTAATAAACACAGAATAACACACGCGTGCGAATAGGTTAATCGATATGGCACTTGTTCCATCGCGGAAGGATAAAACTCGAGGCCTGTGGCCTCTCGTTTCATCCTTCCGCACTGGCACTCGTGCCATATCGACTAACCCCTTTAAACGCGTGTGTTGCCCTGTTTCCTTGGGTACCCATACACTATTGTCAAGGTTCTGACAAATTCGGCAAAGTATCCCTCCTCGCACACGCGCACACTCACACATATCCCCCTCATTCCATCTTACAGTCGCCCAATGCACCCTCACGAGTACACGCCATCAAACTTTGCTAAACAGAGAAACCAGCCGTCCTTAGGAACATTTTTCTTCTGTTGAAATATATTTATTTGAAATCTTTCAGAAACGTGGATTTGAAATATACAGCTTCTGAATGGAGCTCTTAATCCGTTGGCCTTATTAATTCGTTTCCTTTCGAATTGTGTGACCCCCCCCCCCCCCCCGCACCCCCTCCCCTCCCCCCAGTGATCGAGCACTTGAAGTTAACTAACCAACAAGATTTGTCTTTTTTTCTCAAGAAATGAGTAGGATCGGCTGTTATGTTGAAAATGGTCCAAAAGAACACACACACACACAGGTTTTGCATATATATACTTCATCTGTGAGGAAGGGTGACCAAGTACTTTTTGCTGGAGGATGGGAGATGTTTTTTATTTTTTAGTACGTCCTGTTGTTTACGTTTTAAATGATTTTTCCCGTGCAGTTCTTCATTTCTATAAGAAATAAATGGGACGCATTAGTTGGAGCACCATCAATTTTACATGAGTCGCTAAAACATACTTTACAATTTTGAACATTGTTTCTGCCGTAAATGAGAGCCCTTATCCGGTTTGAAAGCAATTCCATTAGGCCAATCTTTCTTTTTGATACTTTTACGAATATTCCTAATGTACATAAATAATAAATTGCGCAAACCAATATCATTCCTCCAGCTGACCGTAGTTTGTGCGGGGGGTTGTCAATATTAACCCTTTGAACTCGTAAGACCGATTTTTTCTTTCCAAGGCATAATTTCGTCCCATTGTTGTCTTATTATAAGAGATCTATACACTGCAAAAATATAGGTTCTATTTAGAACCAAAACTGGTTCTAATCTTTCCCTGAGATGGAACCAGTTCTGTTTAAACAGTATTTGTTTCAAATCAAATAAATTTATAAAGATTAACATTAAATATTAACAGAATTAAACATAAATTAAGGGGGTTTCAGCTGTAAGTTTAGAGCTTATATGAGGTTGTTCAGATCATTATTAAGCAAAGGAGATATGAACAGTTGTCATATCGAACCAGTTTTGGTTCTGAAAAGAACCAATATACCTGGTATTTATATTCGCTTTGTTTCAAAATGTTTGGCGAGTGCGTTGAATAAGCTCCAAGTTTACTGCTGAAACTACTTAAGTTCATGTATTATTCTATTAAAATTGAATGCTAATCTTGGTAAATTTATTTTGATTTGAAATACATACTGTTTAAACTAAACTGGTTCCATCTCAGGGGCGAGATTAGAACCAGTTTTGGTTCTAAAGAGAACCTGTAGTTTTTGCAGTGTACACGGGGCAATGGTGATAAAATAATAACTGCAGTCTGCAGCCAGATGGCTGCAGACTGCAGTTATTATTTTATCATCCCTGCATATTGATATTGGACTGTACCATCTCACTGTAAGTGTACACAAAGGCAATATCATTCCAGGAAACGAGGGTTAAAGGGTTTAAAGCGGTCATTGTTAAATATTGCAAAAATTGTTTTTCAAGTGTAGATTTACGCTGTTCCTAATAATTAATTCAAACACCTGATGAACATCTGCGCACCATTCCGTACCTATATTTTTCTGAAACATAAGTGATACTACAAATACACTTTTTGCAGACAGATAAAAAAAAAAACCACACCTCGTGTTCTGATGGACGGTGAGACAACCAAAAATCCAGATTTCGAGCTCAACCTTGAAATGATGTCTTGTGTTTTTTTTCTTTAGATTCATATAGTTGAGAGTCAATATGTGTCTCTTTCAATATCTCTTTCTGATGCAATGAGACTTCTTGTCTTTGGGGACGCATGCGCTATGCATATCTGAAAGTATGTCTTTTAGTTTATGTCTCTGAACCTTAGAGGTTTGGGGTATAAGTAGACGCACATGTTTTGTGGCATTAAATAATTAGAACTGGTTTTTTTTTCATTTTGTCCTCAAGAATGTCCTGAAAAGTATCACGATATATCTTGATATGTCTGAAAACTTTCTGAATCCTTGCTTGGTCCGATTCTATAATTTTTTCCTTCTTTGTCCCCAGTTGAATCGTTGTTGCAGAACGCACTGCGCAGCTGCCATTTCTGATCGAAAGTGTTTCCACGTGTATGCTTCACATCAGTTACAACTGAAAACTCAAATAAAATATATGAGTATGCAAAACACTGGTTGAGTGTCTAAGTTTTGAGGGCGATTTTAAACATTTGATGGGAGTTCGCCATAACAGCATAAAGTGTTTATATATGTAAATAACCAACGATGGAGGGGATGCGACAACCGTTTACTTATTCCCAGTTCCTCATTCGACATTCGTTATCAGCCAATAACATCGTTTGATAACGAATATCGAACAAGGGACCAGGAATAAGAAACGGTTGTTACGTCCGTAACGATGACATGATGTCACCCGACAGTTTCTTAACATTGTGACCAGGGGGGCGTCGTATTGAATGCTACGGGATCAAAGAATGTCCAAATGATAAAAGACACATATAATATTTATTAATGTCCAGGAAACATCTCCAAGAATAACAATAACATGTGGAATGTGAAATCCAGGCTGTGAGAGCCGTATAACGTGGCCAGTAACTACGGGAGTCGTATGATGTGATCAGTAACTGCGAGAGTCGTATAACGTGGTCAGTAACTATACGAGAGCCGTATAACGTGGTCAGTAACTTGTGCTTCCAAAGTTAGTATTGAACATTTGAGATACCATTTATATTCATAATATTTAACAAAGGATTTAATTCTACCATACAATTTTACTAATACTGCAAATTAGCGAACAATATTAATAGTGGTAAACAAGGAAATTAATTTACCAACGCCAGATTAAACATGCTGATGCAAGTCTCAGTGCTGGGAGCTGAGATAAACTTTCAAAAGATAATTAGCAGCCCATCGTGGTCGCTACGTGGGGTGTGAGTCACATAGACGCCTTGTTGTTCAACTAAAACAATAGTACCTTATTGAGCGTCGGAATGCTGGCGCCTCGCAGTGAACAAAATTCGATTGAAAATCAACTAATTATACCTTACATTTAAAACATAAAATTTTGAATACCTTCAATTCGAGTGTGGTAATATTTGCAACAGTCTACAGATGGCCCGACCATAACATATTGACCCTGACTATCAGAATCCAAAGAAAAAGAACCGAAGTCTACGTGTTCTTCAAACTATGTCATTATATTTTAATGTATATATTCTTGACAGCAATGTGTGCTCGATAACACTCACTTAACTCATTAGAAGTTAAATTATAATCACTTGTCCTGATAACTGCCCTTGGAACTTGCCTTCGCCCTCCTACAAACGATCATGGCTAACGATATCACTCTTGATGGGATACAGAGCAACAATTCTTTTGATTTTATTGATTTTATCAGCGAGTTCAACCGCCGTCACTAAACCCACCGATGACCCAAATCTAGCATTCGCGATCTACAAAAAATTGAAGCATTTACTACACCCCACAAGAGTGTGCAAACTCCATAGTGAAGAAAAAGAAAACATTCTGCTTGCTGAACATCAAATGTCGAAGGCTAAACACCAAGTGGGACAACGTCCACAACTTAATCTGTGATTTACAGCCATCATTCCATTTTCTATATGTTATTGGAATAACAGAATCTTCAGCGTAAGAGGTAGCGATTACATAGTCGATGGTTACCATCCGAGAGAAACACACCTGCGCCCTGACTAGGAATATGGTGGAGAAGGAGTTGCAATGTTCGTGAAAGTAAATGTACGGCGCAAAATTCGTAATGATCTCTCAGCTTTGATCCCGCGTGTCTTTTTTAACCCTTTACCTAACATGAAACGCAGACGACACTTGCAAACAAAATTCTTGAATAACTCATCTTTTCACTTTTTGTCTCAAAGACGACACTTGCGAACAAAGTACCTGAATCATTTTTTTCATTTTTTGTCTCAAAAACATAGGTTATGACCCCTCATTGGAACGAGCTCGATGAGCTCGTTCCAAAGAGGGGTCATAACCTATGTTTTTGAGACCAAAAATGAAAAAATAATGAAAATTAATTGGCGATTTTTGTGAATAGCGCTGGCCGGTTTTGACGTTACGTTGGGTAAAGGGTTAAGTTTCAGTTAATTGAGACCAATTTTCCCCAAATATGTATTGCAGGTATAATTTTATAGACCCAACACAGTCCCGAAAGCAGACCTTGATTTGTTCTTGGCAATGCTGGCCCAGTTGATCAGGGAGATAAACAAAGAAAATCAAAATTCATATTTGATAGAGGACTTCAATGTCTTAAAAGTTCAGAAATCCTAACATTCACAGAAGAGTACACAATCAACTTTAAAAATATTCTGTCTGTTTGTGACTTCAAAATGTATGTAATGCCATCTGTCCCAACGAAGCGTACAGTTAAAACTAGAAGTCCTGTCACGAACTGTGCGCTTATCCAGGCTTAATTACGCGTAGGAATCGCGCGCAATTGCCATATCGAATGGCATCCAAAGCACGGCAGGTTCTCCTGGTTACTCATTGCAAACACAGGCAATGTTTCTGCCAATGGACCCGGAGATCCACTGGCTGCAACATTGCTTGTGCACAGGCCATATGTACAGAATTTGAGAGCCTTACTATGGCTATAAACGTGTAGATAAACGCGCAGATCGACGTGCTATTTGTGCGTATTTCATGACAGGACTTCCAGTTTTAACGGTATGTTGATGATCTTATCGACAATCTACAACAAGCCTCTGACGTAGCATTCCCTTTAAAATATAGTCGCTTCAAGGAGAATGCATCATTCGTGAACCGTGACCCTCCTACTGTAATCCTCATTAAATAAGCAAAAGCTTCAGCAAAAAACTGAAAATCTCACAAACCATAATATAGAACAATGTGAAAACCACTGTTGTTTTTTCAACTGCCTGAATCGTACTTTGAAAGCTGAATATTATAACTCAGTGCTTATGGAGAATAAACACGATGTCAAAAGTCTTTGAAATCCTGCGCAATGCTGTCAACTAATCAAATCGTATCCACACTTGCCACGCACATTAAAAGATGAGAGTAAGGAACTAACTCACCCTGAAGACCTAGCAGAGAAATTAATCTATTATTTGCTAATAACGGTAAAAATATTGGTAACCAATTTTAGAGTGCTAATTACCATTTTTCAAACTGTATTAAGTTTAACAACTGGGAATCGTTTTTTATCTCGCCTACAAATAAACAGGAAGTAGTCGTATGTTAATTTTGTGTCTATGAGAAAAAGTGGGCAAGAACTGTGATAATATTCCCACCAGGTTCAAAAAATTATAATAACTGAAACTGCGAACCATTAGCTTTCATAATTAACTTGTCCTTCTCTATTGGAAAGGCTCACAAAAAAATGAAAGTGGCAAAAACCATACTCATTTTTAAAACTGGCGACCGGAAACTATAGACCTTTCATATTCGTCCTGCCCTCTCTGAGGTAGTTGCAAAGATTGTGCACAGGAGACTGTCAATTCCCCTAGAAGAAAATAACCTAATATACCGATACCTATTGGGATTTTGGAAGGGACACTCTGCCATTCATCCTATACGCCGCCTAATTAATAACTTTATAGAGATGACCGACAAACTTACCAAGGATTGGATACGGTCAATTTTTCTGATCTCAAAGCATTCGGAATGATGGGCCATTCAGCTGCGAAAACGTCCGTCATATGGGCTAAGATGTATAGCTTGTTCTGGTTCGAAGACTGTAGTCATGGCGTCACACATAGTTAAGTTATTGGACCTATCCTGCTTCTGATGTATATAAATGATATTATTGAATCAACACTCTTAAAGATGCTGTCGTTCGCAGATGACACAACTGCCTTCACATCGGGTAATAATCTGGACTCCCAATAATTAACGCCGCAAATTATTTATTTATTTATTTATTTACTGGAGTTTAACGGCACTTTCGACAGTCAGGATCACCTCGTGTCGGACATTTTTACGGGTGGAAGCAGGCGGAGTACCTGGAGAGAACCACAGAGCAACGGCGAGCAACTGTCAGACTCAACCAACGCACTGACTCCATACGAGCAGGGTTAGCATTGGTTGAAGACAGGTGCACCATCGACATGCAGTACTCCTTAGTACACAGCGCCAACGTACCCCCACGTGGGCAATCGGCATGAAGTGCCTTGCCCAAGGACACAACGCAGTTACACTTGGTGGGAATCGAACTGTGGACATCTCCTTTTGAAGTTCGTTGCCGTTACCACTGAGTCAATGCGCCCCCGACGCCGCCGATGATGAAGTGTCTAATATTCATATTTTTTACTATTATTTATTTATTAGTGTTTAAGGTCACATATTTTTGCACAATGGCTAATCATGACCACAACATGAGTATCAACTCAAGACCAGGGGTGAGTGTTAATAAGCCATGTTGCCCATTTAGAGAGGGTTTGCATCTCCCAAGCATTGGTGACTGGGTCCTATTTTACCAGTAAAACAGAGCCTTTTACCGCAGTGAACAGGCACTGCTTCACTTCCCGGGGTTCCCGCGGGGTAGTGTCTCAAATAAGTAAACACACTTGCGCTGAACGCCTGTAAAACTAAATGTATCTTGCTTCACCCACAAGGCTCGACAAATGCCGGGGCTATGTGTATTATTTAAAAAAACAAACATATCACCGGTTGGTGACAATCAGGCTGACAAATCTATAAAACTTCTATAGGCATCCATTTGGATGAATATTTGAGCTTCAAACATCATGTTTTGATTGTCTGCTCGAAAATAGCAAGAGCCATGTATGCACTTAATAAATCTAAAAGAATACTTCCTACGAATGTCAAAAAAACTATATTATACCCTGATTCAAAACCACGTCTATTTCCTGGGGCGGTGGAAGCTCCAAAAAAGTTGGAGGGTGGGGGGCACAATTTTTTTCTGGGTAACTGCAGGGGTGTACACATGCGCACGTTTTACCATAGTCCAAACTTGGACCCAAAGTCCGTAATGTAATTTTTTGGTTTGGTACGTCCAAAGGACATACCAAACCAAAAAATTACATTACGGACTTTGGGTCCAAGTTTGGACTAGTTTTACTATTATTATACATGTAGTCTGTGCTTATTATGGCTAGTTACGAACTTGCGATGTGCAATATCTCAATATATAAAATGGACAGTGACACCGATAGTATTATGTTGCTAATTTTGATAGAACTATATTACTATCTCCCACAGTCAATATGGCCATAGGGGTTGTGTACGTTATGTCAGAATATGTCCTGTTACTGTACCCATAATTGGTGAAAAAAGTGTGGGGGGCACGTGCCCCCGGTGCCCCTCCCCCCCCCCCGGGCTCCGCCGTCCCTGTCTATTTCAGAATACATGTTTGGAGTCGTACAGTAGCTACAAAACGGATTTTATTTTCAATGTTTAGAAAAACGGCCATCCGTAATATAGCAAATATATAACACGCACACTGATTCGCTATTTAAAAACTTTGGAATCCTAAAATTTGAAGATCTATATACACTGCAAGTTCTTTTCGTGTATGATTGGTATAACAGTAACCTACCCGATTGCTTCAATGAGCGCTATAAAATATATAATAATAATAATAATAATAATAATAATAATAATAATAATAATAATAATAATAATAATAATAAATATTTATATAGCGCACATATCACAATGATAAAAAGTTCCATGGTGCTTACAAAGACATTTATGACATGTGGCAATGCCTATGGACTGTACATTCATACGATGCTACTCAGAATTACCCTGAGTATGATTTATCAAAAAGATGGGTTCTCAGCACAGATCTGAAAGCACTCGGAGACGGGTAGCCCATTAAAAAGCCTAGGAGCACTGTAGGTAACGGAGCGGCCACCATATGATACTAAGTTGCAGGTAGTTTCCTCAAGCAACTTGTGAGCAGAGGATCTTAACGAGCGTTTAGGCTCATATGGAACCACAATATAAGCTGGAGCCAGATCACAGCAGCGGGCCTAGTGTGCAAAGAGCAATACCCTGAACTCAATCCTTGCAGAAATACGAAGCCAGTGTAGATCTTTCAACACTGGAATTATATGCTGGCGCCGCTTCGTCAATGAGACAATACGGGCAGCTGTGTTCTGTATTTGTTGCAACCTTTGTATTTGCTTGTGGTCGCCTCTTGTTAGAATGATGCATCGGGTGTCGGGATCATCTAGACTTCGATCACGAGGATCATTCGTGTCTGATGATGGAAAGGGAAGATATGGTCGTCAGGTATTTCGAACCGGCGTTCGAATCGACGACATGATCAAGTTTTGGAGGAGATTAGTCTCCTGTAGCGGGCGAGCCAAGCCCACCGGTTCGGAAGAAATGAAATTGGCGCGTGGAAGTCTGACTTTAGAGGACAGGGGATGCGTCTTGAAATTATTGCTGGAGGAAGCATACGTTCTAAGTTTTCTTGTTGATACAAATAAGGGAGAATAGAAAATGAAATAAATACACGCATAAATTTTTATCTAATATTAGAAAGAAAAAAAACACAAAATTGAGAACCAGAAATAAATTGTATCCGGCGTTAGATGCCGACGAGGATGAGAAGCCGAACGACGTTTTGCCAACGGCGCCATCGCCAGAAGAAAAAGAAAGAGGAGAGAGGTATCACATCGATCAAATCAGTAGAATCCAGTTGTATCTGACTCAAGAGAGAGACTCCCGTCGTTCTCTCAAGAAGAAGTATTCGAGCCTCGTGAAATTCATCAACGCGGTGGACACGACACTCATCACGATTTCCATGGGTTTACACACGGCCAGCATCGGACTGTTGTCGACCGCGGCCGACCTTCCGATCGTGTTGACCATTGAAGGAGTGGCTCTTGCCGCCGGATTGTTTAGCACGGTCGGAAACTTTTTGAGTAGGAAATTATATCTGAAGGCTAGGAAACACGAAAAGATTTGTGTCTTGGCTGACTCCAAGATCGACACGATATCCGAAATGATCTCGATGGCGTTGAAAGACGGTAGGATATCGGATGGAGAATACTTCATGATATTGGGCGAGAAAACGAAATACGAAGCCATGAAAGAAGCCGTGAGAATCAAGACTCGTCAGATCATCAAGGAAGAGATGAAGGACTCTCATGGAAAGGGGTTGGAAAGAGGCTAGGGAGGAATTCGGTAAGTTGATAGAGCTCAAGAACAGCGATTGAAAATAATATATACATAATAAGCACAGAATTTAAAAAAAAAATATTTAATTTATATATAAAAAAAATAAATACGACATTAATTTAAATAACCCTAAAAAAATGTATTGCGTAAAGTGTAAGAGAGTTACCGAGACGGGTAATTCGCGAGAAGTACGAACTAAAAACAACAGACAGATGCTTCGCGGAATTTGCAATGTGTGTGGTTCGATCAAGACTTGATTCGTCAAAAAAAAAAAAAACGAGTAGAGGCAAAGGCGTCGTGAATAAAATGATCAATAATCTACCTTTCGAAATGCATCTGCCGGGTCACAGTTTCACGGGACCCGGAACGAAATTGAACAAGAGACTCAACGCCGATCTTACTCCTAAATCTTGGAGCAAACCTGTGAATAAGGTGGACACGGCCGCGTATGATCACGATCTGTGCAACGCCGAACATCCTGACACTAAGACTCGTAACGACGTCTGCGATAAAAACATGTTGGCGAAATTGAGAGGCATTTTGAATTCGATCAGGAGAGAGAAGTTAGAACGTTCGCTGGTCGGCAAAGTGATCGGTGCGAAAAGTCGATTCAGATGGGGCATTAAAAAAAAAAATCACTTCGGAAAAGAAGAAGAAGCGATTATTGACGAGCGAATTGGCTGAGGAGGTACACAAACCCATCGTGTGTAAATTTCGAAAGAGAGGGTGTTCGTGAAGGGTCTGGATGATATTTGGTCCGCCGGCTTGGTTGACATGAGATCGTTTTCGAGATGGAACGAGGGCGTCAAATATCTATTGATGGTCATCGATGTGTTTTCCAAATACGGTTTGATCAGAGCTTTGAAGAATAAATCGGGACCTTGCGTCGCTGAGGCTCTGAAGAGCGTGTTCTACTCGTATTCTCGAAAACCGAATAAATTGTGGGTGGACAAGGGGAAGGAATTCTACAATAAGAACGTTCGTCGATTGGTCGACCTCTACTCGATCGAAAACAAAGAGAAACCCAGCATCGTGGAACGATGGAATCGAACGATGAAGGAAAAGATGCACAGGTACTTCACGGCGAATTCAACCAAGAAATACATATACGCTCTGAACGGTCTGGTTAAAGATTACAACAACACGCGACACAGATCGATCAAGATGTCCCCCGTGGAAGCTAGCTATCCTCGAAACGAAAAACGGGTCTACACGAATCTATATCCCGAGAGATCTAAGATCAGGAAAAAGTCTAGACCGCTGAAATTTGCAGTCGGCGATCGAGTGAGAATCTACACTTATAAGAAGCATTTCAAAAAGGGTTACACTCCTCGATGGACCTCGGAAATCTTCGTGATAATCAGAATATTTCACACCGATCCAGTGACTTATGAAATCGAAGCTTTGGATGGAGAAGAGATCATCGGAAAGTTTTACAAACAACAATTACAGAAGACGAAGTTTTAATAAAGAAAAATAAATTTTTATTTACTCTCTTTAACATTTTCTTGTTTACTCATATATATATAAAGGAGAGAAAAAATAATAATAATAAAAAAATAATTAAAACTATTTATAAAAAAAAAGAAGCAAGCTAATTAATAAACAAAAAAACAAAAAAAAACCTTCAAAAAATGGCAAATATACTAGATATCGCACAAAGCATAGTGAAAGATGAAAGTATTCAAGAATATGAGGTTCACGAATACGAACCGATAACCGGAACTAGTTTGAACAATGCGGGAGAGATAAGAATCAACGTCGAAACCCAAGATCTATTCGTTCATCCTAGCGAGAGTTACATAGTGGTGCAGGGACGTCTCACCAAGGTAGATGGGACCGAATACGCCGACGATGAAACGATTACTCTAGCCAATAATGGCATAATGCATCTATTTAGTAATATAAAATACATGCTATCCGGATAAGAGATAGAATCTGTGTTTCATCCCAGTCAGGCTACCATGATGTTCGGACTCTTGACATATCCGGATGATTTTTCAAAATCTAAGGGACTTAATCAGTTGTGGTTGAAAGGCACCGTCGGGGATGTCAGTTCTGCTAACGCTGGTGTCGCCGCGAGATTCGAGTACGTCGTCAAGACATCCAGACCCAAAGGAACGTTTTCGTTCAGGATACCTTTGAAACACATCTTCGGATTCGCGGACGATTACAACAAGATCATGTACGGATTCAAACACAATTTAACATTGATTTGAAAGGGAAACGATGATGCAATAGTGAGACGCCCCGTGATCTATGTGGCTAAGTTAACTCTACACAAGATATCGTGGTTCATTCCGCATGTGCAGCCTTCGATCGTGGAAAAAACGCGTCTCTACAAGATCATAGCATCCAAGAGTAAATTACCCGTTGGATTTAGAATGAGGCAGTGCGACGCGGCTAGCATTTCGTTCTCCACAAATCACTTTGATTGGAGATTGACCATGAAATCCGCTTCCGAGAGACCACGTTTCATCGTGGTCGCGTTTCAGACTGATAGGGATGGGTCTCAAGAAAAGAATGCGTCGCTGTTTGATCACTGCAATTTGAGAAACATGCAAGTGTTTCTGAATGCCACAAGATATCCAGCAATCGATTACAATGCGTCGTTCGACAAGAACTATTTCTGCAGACTGTACGGCGATGCCGCAGATTTTAAAAAGAACTATCAAGGTCTGGACGAATTGATGAGCAGCCCTAATATATCTCCCGGTGATAACAAGTCGATGTATCCCATGTTCGTATTTGACGTCAGTAAACAGAGCGAACAACTTAAGAGTAGCTTCTTAGACATTCAGATCAAGATGCAATTCAATAGGAACGTGCCAAAAAAAATGAAGCCTTTGCCCTGGTCCTGTCGGATAGAGAATTACAATTCGAATCAGATGGAAATAAGATATCAATCGTTCAATGAGAGACGTGTGTGTGTGAAGAAAAGAAAAAAAGAAAGAAAAAAAATATAAAAATAAAAATTACAAAAAAAAAATAATTACAAAAAAAAATGAATGATAAAGAAAGAGAGTACTTGAGAAGAAACAGACGTGGTTTGATTAAAAATATTTCACAAGATTCGCTATCAAGAATTCTAGACACTTTAGTCGGAACAGAACCTTTGATATTGACTGATTATGTGAGATGCGAAAGCAAAAGTAAAATCTCAATAGACGATAAGACCAGAAAACTTTTAGACACGTTGACGTATAGAGGACCAACTGCTTTTCGAGAATTTATAAAAGCTCTCGGATATGCCAAAATAGATGTTGATGCGTGTTTCGAGATAGGCAATCCAATTTCACGAGATGAAACATTATAAGAATAACGTATTAAAAACAAAACAAAAAATAAAAAGTAATGAGATCTAGAGAGATTGAACATCTTTCTAAATCTCATTACTTTTTATTTTTTTTGTTTTTTTTTTACTCATTATTTTTAATTAATAATTTCCATGCATTCTCTGTTTGTTCAGAGAATCTAGTTCGATCAGTAGGCTCACCACGGAAGTGACGGCTTCGGGATTATTGGTTTTCGTAACGAAATTAATCCTGCCTCCAGCGTTCACTTTGAGAGGCATGCCAAACATTTGAGTGTTGATTCTCGGTCTTTTCGACACTGTATCTCTTATCGCTCTCTACTCTGTTCACCATGAGATTGACGACTGCTCTGTTATTCAATTCCGTGGAAGCCAGACTCATTCGAATGATTTCACCTCCCTATGACATGTGATATCCCACCTGACCATGTTGCGATCCGCTACCTCCATTTCCGAAAGACCACTCCGCTTTTCCCTCCTCTAACGTGCTGCTCTCCTCAGCCCACACGGTGATCAATTGCCAAGCATATTTGATTTTCTCCACCACGTGCAGGCGTCTGTCATGTTCACGGGATCCGGTAGATTCGTGAGCGCGTGTCCGCCCATGTCCAATCTACCTTCCATGATGTCACCCTTTCTAAAGACCGAGTTGTCGTCCACGTACTTCCTGCTGACTGCACTGGATTCGTATTCAGGATCATGATCTAGACCGAATAAGTTCTTAATGTTCATGTCGATGCCACTCTCCATGGTTCGGCCAGATTGTTTGTTCAGGTAGAGATCGTCTACTTGCGATGTTATGTATTCTTGAGATCGTATCACGGCAGAATCCACGTAGCCCTTGTTGACCGTGGTGGAGTCTGCGTCACCATAGTCGATCTTTGACAGATTCAATATCTTGTTGAATCCCGCATTCAGATCCGATTTCATTTCTCGTCTGTCAGACTTTCTCTGTTTCAGGTCTATGTAATGTTTGGTCGCCACATCCTTGGGATTCGTGGGAGTGGCTACCTTCATTATCTTGTTAGAATTGGCATTCAATTCCGATTGCATCGTTTTCTGAACGTATCTACATCTCAGGTGTTCGCTGAATCGCACGTGAGAGTCATCCGCATATTTCTTGGTCGTGGCATTGGTGGAATCTATGGGATTTGTGACATTCACCAAACGTTTGGATATCAGATTGAGATCGTCGGTCATGGCCTTATCCACATAATTATCTACCATGATTCGTTCGAAATCCGCGTTCCCTCTGTCGACATATTTTTTAGTTGCCGCATCTGTGAGATCTGCTGGCTCGGGAAGATTGTAGAGCTTCTTATCGTTCATGTTCAAAGGTTCCTCTTGAGGTTCGTATCTCCGAACGTAATGTTCGTCCAAGTTAGCAACGTTGTAACCATCGCCAACTTCGAGCGTCTTCCTCTTCTTTTTGGGTCGACTTTCGTCGCCACTTCTACCAAATTTATCGACTTGCATGTTGTTTTGAGTATTTTTTTGTTGTAAAAAATATATTTCAATGCAGTTTTTTAAAAATGAATTATTTCACTTATTTTTTATTTTTTGTTTTATTCGAGTTTTAAGTTTTTTTAAATAATTTTTTTTACCTTTATATATATACTATAAAAAAAATCTCTCTCTAATGTAAATCGTTGAGAATGTCTTGAAACCAATCTCCTTCCAACCATCTCTTGAGAATGTAAAGACATAGGTGACCACAAAACACTTGATCTGGTGATTGCACTCATTCCGTGTTGTAACGAACCATTGATTCATCAAAATAGTTCTTTATTTCTTTCTGCGGCGAGATTCCGTAGCTGTCGAAAAAATAATTCTTCTTCCCGTTCTTGAACAACGCCACCCAGTGAGTGCCTTCACCCAATAAATCATCCAGATTTAAAATTCTGCATTCCAATTGTGGAGGTCTTCTCTTTGGCAAGGCATCTCTAGAAAACACGCCTAGAAAATCTTTGATTTTCAAATCCTTCCCCGCATTCAACAGATCGATGTTGGATAGGGGTTTGTTAGGTAAGATGACACCTTCTACGGATATCTGTATTTTCTTATTCATAAATGTGTATATTTTTTTTTTTATTTATTTATTTTATTATAATTCACTAAAATGCCATTATCTTTTTTTTCTTTTTTTTTTTTTTTTTTACTTTTTAAACTAACTCTCTTGATGTCTCTATCGACTTCCATAATCTTGAATTTGTCTAATTCCTCTTGATTTTCTAGAATCCTATCCTATTAATTATATCCAAAGTGCAATGTCCGAGTGCCAAAGTGCTTATTTTATCGTCTAACACGAATCGTCGTCAGCCATCGCCGAAATCTCGTTGATTATTGCGGTATACACGTTGTGATTGTCGCTTTGAATCGATTTCATAGTCTTGTACACCGGTCCACTTCCGAACAGAATTTTTATACTCTTGGAAAGAGATGTTTTTTTTTCACCACGCATGCTTTAACCCCTTTGCACTTCTTGATCTCTTCACCTTCTAGGTGATAAGCATACTGTTTGGGTCTCAAACCCACGA
This sequence comes from Pictodentalium vernedei, assembly GCA_031216915.1. Classification (NCBI taxonomy): domain Eukaryota; kingdom Metazoa; phylum Mollusca; class Scaphopoda; order Dentaliida; family Dentaliidae; genus Pictodentalium; species Pictodentalium vernedei. The sequence goes on from CM062296.1 coordinate 41,351,857, forward strand.
ATTTGACGATTTGTTTACCGCCGCTCTCGTCCTTAAATTTACCCAACACCTTTTTGTTGTCATTCGATTGAATGTTGGATGGTGATCGACGGGATAATTGCTCATGTTGAACCACGCGACCACGTTCAGAGATATATCTCGGTAGACGTCTTTCGTCTCTATCTCGTAAACTAAACTGTCCGTGTTGGTGAACAGTAGTTTGGCTTTCTCACCAAATTTCTGTTTGATGTAATCATAGTGAAACTCGTACATCAATCGCTTGCTGATATCTAAAATGACCAGTCCGAGATAATAGGGCTTGTTGAACTTCTGGTGTGTCTTTTGCATGTGAACGACCACTAGATTTTTGTTGAATATGGTTCGGTGTCTGTAATTGGGTTTTGCCACTAATTTTTGTAGCTTTTTTCTACGACTTGACGAGTCGAATGTCAGTTCTCTTCCTGATTTTTTCCATCGATTTACCATACACGCAGATGTTCATAATTTTGAAGAAATCTTTTTCGAAATCATTCTCGGCTCGAATTATGAGATTCGTGTTGAGATGATGTATTTTTTCATCCAAGGCTCTTCGTCGAAGCGAATGATGCAATGTATGTTGCCTAATTTCATCCCGTGATCGATGTATTTTTTCAAATTCTCGCTGTAGATGACGTACTTAAGTTTGTTAAATAAATTGGGAATGAGTTTTTCGTCATCTCCTTTGATCGGTTCCATTCATTCAGGAGCCAGCGGATAATTGTTGTGTAGATTGTGTAACTCTTCCCAATAGTTAAATCGACTTCTAAAATGCAAGGATAGTCTCTCCATTTTTGCATCTCTTCCAGTTTCGTCACCCATTTGAAATTTCCAATCGGTAAAGGATGACTCATGGCCCAACCGTACAGATTATTAGCATCCCAATACTGTATGTATTTATTTGGTCGTTCCAAATTGAAACCTTCTTTCATGTAGGGATTGTTGGCTTCAGAATATCTGTGGGAGATCATCGAGACGCCACCTCTCACAGCCTTTTCGAACATGAGCAACATGTTCACATTGGATAATAATTCCAATTGGACTTTGGTGGTCTTCAACAGAGCGTCCCACGCCAGGCTGGGTATGGTTAAATACCAAGCAGGATCCAGATCGTAATTTCAATGACAGACGTCTCGAAAATTTCCGAACACGTCTGCCAGGAACAGAACGTTGGTCTTCAGATAGAGATCGTGACAATCTTTCATGGTTTTCATATCGAATGATTTCCACACGTTATTGGCGTTTTTGACATTTTTCTCACCGGAAATGTCAGATTCGTATAATTTCAAATAAAAATCTTCTTTTGAAGGTAGCGCGGTGTCATCGAATCTCTTTAGATTGTTCATGTAATCGTAAGGATAGACTCCTTTCCTCAACATAACGTCTACTCATTCTCCAAAGTGTTCACTCGTGATTTTAAATTTATCCTTGCTCATGTTATCAACTAATTTTTCCAGAGCGGTTGACATGAATTTAAAACTGTCGATGAAATGTATGCCTTTACGAATAGATTTCGTTTTTTCTTCCAACGTCTCTCCGTCAATTACTCTTTTTTTCTCCACGACCTTCCATTTTGTGAAGGTAATGTATCTTTGTTTGTTGTTCGTGATGCAATTTAATTCTTCATGAGAGATGCCAAGATTTTTCATGAACAGGTGACTGTCGTAACCCAAGAGATTGTGAAATATCACCGGATAGAAAACGGCATCTCGATATTTTAAATTACACTTGCTGTGGGCTGGACCATGATACAGACCCGTGTAATGATCATGGTCTCTGACCTTCTTATTTTCCTGCGAACTCTTATCGAACGATTGTCTGCATATGTGGCATTCGATGGCTCTGTTATTTTCGTCCTGCTGTTCTTGGGTGATGATCAATTTCGCCGGAGTTTGGAATTTGTCGTATAAAATTTGAATTTTCGATTCTAACTCTTCCATGAACCTTCGAGCCACGTCGTCATCTTTGCACCGTTTCATGTAGGTGAAGGGACCCATGTCGTGTTGCGAGTCAAAAGCACATTTCACGTAAATGCAATAGCCTGAAGGCGTGTGTTTTTGATATCTTTCAACGTAACTTCAAAGAGTGTCGGGTTGGCAGGAACTCATTTTCATGGTGAAGCATTCGAAATCGGCGTACACGACGAATGGTACTTTTAACATTCTATTGTGATGGTGAAAGTTCATGATGGTGTTGGGTTTGGGCATTTCGATGGTGACACCTTGATTTTCGTTGCAATATTCCTGATGTTTCGCTAACGATTTTTCGGCGCAAAGCGTGTTCATGCAGTTGCAACATAAATATATCTTTTCTTTATGTTTACCACTCTGGATCCACAGTAATCGACTCGAATTTGCAACCCAACAATAATGACGATTGTCACCGTTTGAAATCAATAATAAAATGATCATCTTTTCTCTTTTGAAATACGAAGTCTGTCTGAGAGGATAGATCGTTCGTTTTTCCTCATCGTATCCCAAGACGTTCACCACTAGGGTGGGATGTTGAACCTCGAAACGTTTGATGTCTTTTAACGGCGTTCGAAAAGTCACTCCGGTCCAATCAAGATTTTTAGAAGTCTCCTTGTAACGAGAAACTCTATCAGGGTTCATTTTGACAGAAATATGGTAATTCCACGTAGGAAGATGCTTTCAATGAATCATTTTTAGTTAGATGAATTTCGAGATTCAACACCTCTTTGAACGTCCAATTACTAACTTCATGTTGATAATTCGTGAGAGACATCAACATCTTGTCTTTCATCACTTCAAAAACGTCTGATAAATCTGAACCTCGAAATACGGGTTGGACGTTAGATCTCTCACGATGCACTCGCTGGAATTCACGTCGATTTTATTCATCGAGCAATGGAGTATCATCTTAATTTTTAGTCTCACATCCATGTGTTCGCAAAACAAATCTGATACTTTTTTCTTCACCCGTTCCATGAACAATTTCGGATCGACTTTCTTGAACGAGGGAACCATGCCGAAAGTTTTAAAAAATGCCTTTGATCGCACTCTCCCATTCTTCGGGATTCAAGATGCTTCTGTGACGAGTCATGCTACATATTCTTCTCCTTTCCCTTCGTCAATTGCTCATCAAATTTATTCGATATATCTCGTTTGTCTAGAACCTGAACCACATCACTCGTTTTCATTTTTTTTTATTTTCTTTTGAAACTTGTAGTTCTTCGATGGCTTTTCGTTTAGTCGTCTTCTTATTTTTCGAAACAGAAACGTTTTTTTTTATGTCAGCATTTCGATTCCCCTTGCCACCTTTTTCTTCTCATTTTTGGCAACTGAAACATTTTTTGATGTCGTTGCTATCAGCATTTTGTTTGCCTTTTCACCGAGCAAACTACTTAACTTCTTAAGTATCTTAAGTATCTCTCTAAGTTTTTCATCATGCTCCACGTTTCGTTTTCTATTGTCAGGTGTTACTGCTATCAGCTTATTTTTTTCGCAATTCCAATCTGTTTAAGTTTGTTCACTTTTGATCTTTCGATTTTTTTCTTTCCATCACCTCGCGAATGATACTCCTGTATGACTTTAATTTTTTTTGATTTGGTTCTATGATTTCTGAAATTTGGAATTTTTAATTCTTTACAAATCTCGTTTAACTGAGGTACGGTATACTCATCTAAATTTTCCATTTTTTTATTTGTTTGCTTCATTTGTAAGAATATATTTTTTTGAATTTTGTATTTAAATAATAATTTGTTAAAAGTTTGAAAATAGTCTTTATATATATGTTTTATTTCCCTCAAAATTTTTTGGGGGGTAAAATTAATCAATTTTTTATGTTCCTTAACATGAGATAAAATTGAATTAATACAAGAAAAAAAGACATTAAAATTTAAACTTTTTATTTATATATATAATGAGAAAAAAACACTTTTACAAAAAATTTCACATGAAAGAAACTTAAAATTAAAAACTTTTTTGTATATATATATATAAAGAGAAAAAAACACTTTTTACAAAAAAAAATTTCACATTAAAGAAAATTAAAATTAAAAACTTTTTTGTATATATACAGAGAGAAAAAACAAACTTTTTTAACAAATTATTATTTAAACATAAAATTCAAAAAATATATATTATTTGCAATAATTCATAAAACAAAAAAAAACAAATAATCGATCATGACAACAACACCTAAAAGATGCGAATTGAAATTGAAACGAGTCAAAACGTGCAAGAAACTCAGTTGTAAAATCTACAGATTACACCGACACGACGCCATCGAATTGAACGAGGTCAAGACGAAGGGCTTACAGCACAAATATGACAAATATAACATGCCTTTGAAATTGGATGAAGCCACGCTCAATTTGTTTTACGAGTACGAAAGCAATCTACAGAATATCGTCATCGCCAAAGACAGAGAAAATCGACAAGAGAGATTTGTCGTTGCCCTACGGAAGTTACATATATAAAAAAATCTCTCTCAAACTCGTGAACAAATCGGATGGTGAGAGTGCATTGACCGAAGTAAAAAAAACTCGCAAAAGTAAAGATAAACATTCAACACATTTGCGAAAAAGGAGAAGACCCGACCGTCAACATGCTAATAATTGACTTGGAAATATAAAAAAACAACAGAGAGACTGATTTTTAGCGAAGAAGAAGGGAAAAAAAGAAAAAGTAATGAGATCTAGAGAGGTTGAACATCTCTAGATCTCATTACTTTTTTTGTTTTCCTCCTCCTTCTTTCTTCTTCTTCTTCTTCTTCTTCTTCTTCTTCTTCCTCACTATCACCCATATATACTATAATAAAGTCTCCTTTTTTCTCCACTTTCAGCGTCAATTCTTCTTTTCTTTTTTTGTATGATATATTACGTTTTTTATAATAACACATTTGTTTTGCTATATCATAATTATGAACGAATGTGGTGCATCTCTTGGCAACACTCACATCATTACCATTCTATTCAGAAGGTGGTGGTAGTAGTGGTGGTGGTGGAAAACAACTCATACTTCTTCTTTTTAATAAATGTTGTCCAATTGGGGCAGTTGAGGTGTCAATCTTCTTTATTCCTCGGGGGCCACCCATCAACACCAAAATATCCCGTCATTTTAACCTGCTTTGGTGATATTTTGTAACTGGTCCTTTTGGGGGCCTTAGTAGGGCCCCTAAATGTGGTCCAATTGGGGTGGTCGAGGTGTCAATCTTCTTTATTCCTTGGGGAGCATCCATCAACACCAAAATATCCCGTGATTTTAACCTTCTTTGGTAATATTTTGTAACTGGCCCTTTTTGGGCCCTTAGTAGGGCCCTAAATGTGGTCCGATTCGGGCGGTTGAGGCGTCAATCTTCTTTATTCCTCGGGGCCACCCATCAACAACAAAATATCCCGTGATTTTAACCTGCTTTGGTGATATTTTATAACTGGCCCTTTTTGGGGCCTTAGTAGGGCCCCTAAATGTTGTCCGATTGGGGCAGTTGAGGTGTCAATCTTCTTTATTCCTTGGGGGGCCACCCATCAACACCAAAATATCCCCTGATTTTAACCTGCTTTAGTGATATTTTGTAACTGGCCCTTTTTGGGGCCCCACTAGGCCCCTAAATGTGGTTCAATTGGGGTGGATGAGGTGTCAATATTCTTTATTCCTCGGGGGCCACTCATCAACACCAAAATATCCCGTTATTTTAACCTGCTTTGGTGATTTTTTGTAACTGGCCCTTTTTGAGGCCTTAGAAGGGCCCCTAAATGTGGTCCGATTGGAGTGCTTGAGGTGTCAATCTTCTTTATTCCTCGGGGGCCACCCATCAACATCAAAATATCCAGTGATTTTAACTTGCTTTGGTGATATTTTGTAACTGGCCCTTTTTGGGGCCTTAGTAGGGCCCCTAAATGTGGTCCGATTGGGGCGGTTGAGGTGTCAATCTTCTTTATTCCTCGGGTGTCCACCCATCAACATCAAAATATCCCGTGATTTTAACTTGCTTTGGGGATATTTTGTAACTGGCCCTTTTGGGGGGCCTTAGTAGGGCCCCTAAATGTTGTCCGATAGGGGCGGTTGAGGTGTCAATCTTCTTTATTCCTCGAGGGCCACCCATCAACACCAAAATATCCCGTGATTTTAACTTGCTTTGGTGATATTTTGTAACTGGCCCTTTTTGGAGCCTTAGTAGGGCCCCTAAATGTGGTCCGATTGGGGCGGTTGAGGTGTCACTCTTCTTTATTCAATGAGGGCCACCCATCAACACCAAAATATCCAGTAATTTTTTTCGAATTTTAAATGTCGAATAAGGAAACGGGAATAAGTAACTAAATTCACAGTACTTATAGAGGTTGTACATGAAAAAGAAATGAAGAAAATCTCAAAATGTTTCAATGAATAAGTGGGTTTTCAAAAGAAAAACTACCTGAAGAATATTCTTCATGACAAGAGAGGAGGATCAAATGGAATTCAGAAAGTGGTGTAAGTACGTCCTCGCTCGTTGAGTGATCAAACTTCACTGGATAGCGGATGACACTCTTGGAAATTGCCGCTTTCCAGAAGACGTTTTTTTCAACCCTGGTTGAATTGCGTTTTTTTTCTAATATCGCTCTTTATATTAGTACATAAAGGGAAAAATAATGTTTTTATGATGCCCTGATGTCTGATGATCAGTTTCTTTGCAGTCTGTATCGTACGGAAACGTCCTAGCGCCAACGAGAAAAAAAAATTAAATCGTAATTACGATTTACTAAACGGAAACGTCCTAGCGCCAACGAGAAAAAAAAAATAAATCGTAATTACGATTTACTAGACCGTAATTACGATTTAATAAACCGTAATTACGGTTTAGCTAAATCGTAATTACTGTTTATCTAAATCGTAATTACGGTTTATTAAATCGTAATTACGGTTTATTAAATCGTAATTACGGTTTATTAAATCGTAATTACGGTTTATCTAAATCGTAATTACGGTTTATTAAATCGTAATTACGGTTTAGTAAATCGTAATTACGGCTTAGTAAATCGTAATTACGGTTTAGTATATCGTAATTACGATTTAATTTTTTTTCTCGTTGGCGCTAGGACGTTTCCGTAGTATCGATGTTGGCGGGGAAAAAACTCAATTTGTCGCGTCTAAATACTGGCCGGTAAATTTCTCTATTTTCGCAAAGTTGCGCCTATTTGGGGCGTTGCACAAAAAATCCTCAAGGCTGTCCACACGGCAGCCGGTGAAATATTGATATAGAAGATTTCTACTATTAAGAACCCAAGAGAAAAACTTCATACGCGAAAACACGCATTAGCCAAAAATTGGGGTTTGGCGATTGGGTTAATCCTCCCCGGTATGGCTCGCGCTGTGTACAATGATAGTTAAGGGACTGACTGATAGATAGTGAGGTACAATAAATCTGTACATTGTCTGTAACACGGGTTCCCCTCAAAAATTTGATTGACGATAAAATGTGTTCTTTGTGTTGATAGTTGGAAAGTGAATTGCTGAATATCCTTCTAATAATTGTTTTTATAGGCGTGTAATAAACACAGAACGACACGCGCGTGTGAATGGGTTAATCGATATGGCACTTGTACCATTGTGGAAGGATAGAACTCGGGGTCTACGGCCTCTCATTTTATCCTTCCGCGCTGGCACTCGTGCCATATCGATTAGTGTCGTTCTGTGTTTATGAATCGCATCAGCCAATGTGGTAAGGTTACTTCGTAGATCTGATCAAGTCTGTGTTGACGACATTCTGCAAGTTTCTGAAAGAGATCACATTGGTTAAATAATATCTAGCAGAGCTGTACCACAACTGATTAAGTGAAACCATTTCAATCTTTCAATACATAAATATGAGGGTTTCTGAAAATACAAAATAACATACAATTGTACAACTTGTATACAATTGCCACACTCGTCAGCTGAAAATTTAAAATAAACAATAAAATAAATAAAATATACCCAAAGTAGCTTGGTGTACCAAATGTACCATATGTTCACCACTTGTGGTGAACACTGGGCACACCAAGCTACTATCAGTATATTCAATATTTCTGCATCACTGTCCAACATATCACTGCAACGACATTTTAACTAATTTGCATATTTATGCATAATTCTACCCGATTCTTTTTCCATATCACAATTCACACTATCTAATATAGACATAATTGCACCATCCAGTGGCGGGCCTAAGTAAGACATGGGAAAGGAGAAGGTCGAGATGCCGAAGGCATCTCCCAAACGCCGCAGGCCTGAGCTAGAGGAGGATAGGGGAGGAGGTAGTTCAGCGATCTGAATGTAGTGGCTACCCCCTGTAAGGGAGTAGCCACTACGTTCAGATCGCTGAACGAGGGAGGAGGGTGTACTCTTCCGTTTGTGCGTGTGTGTGGGGGGGGGGGGGGGTCTCCCTAGGAAACATTTTCATTTTCTTTTCAGTTTTCTCCTCAGCTTTGGACTCAATGAGGGTAAAACTTTCGGTGACAATAAATGACTCCCCATGAGTAAAAATGACAGAAAAAGCCCCTGTGACAAAGTATGGCGTTGACCAATAAGCAAACAATAAGAAAACAGGAATCTGGAAAGTCTTTTTTCCAGAGAACTGACTAAAATGTCTTCAAACCCCTTTTGAAAGTCTGAACCGCTCTTGCTGGTAAGCCGTTAGATGCTGGGTGGAAAGGTGAGGTACGGATATGCTTAATGCCATCTCGTTCTAGAAAATGCTCAAACTCCAAGCTAGTAAAATAAGAACAATTATCAGAAACAATTATATCTACAAGGCCATGAGTGGCAAACATTTCCCTCAATTTTACAATTGAACTCTCAGATGGGTATGAATTGGTTGGTTAACCTTTACCTAACATGAAAAGCAGACGACACTTGCAAAAAAAAATATTGAATAACTAATTTTTTTCATTTTTTGTCTCAAAAACATAGGTTATGACCCCTCATTGGAACGAGCTCGACGAGCTCGTTCCAATGAGGGGTCATAACCTATGTTTTTGAGACAAAAAATGAAAAAATAATGAAAATTAATTGGCGATTTTTGAGAATAGCGCTGGCCGGTTTTGGCCGTTACGTTGGGTAAAGGGTTATCTTCACCTCGATCCATTTACTGAAGGCATCTACAAGAATAAGAAACATTTTATAGTTTATCGGATTTTTACCCATGTTTTGACATGTCGCGCAATTGCGAATTGCAATTGCGAATATATTGTTGAATCTCAGAATCCAAATTTGGACACCAAATGTGAGACCTGGCTAAAGACTTCATACCTACGATGCCTGGGTGTGAGTCATGCAATACATTCAACATCTTACTTGACCTTTGTTAGACACGAAAACTCTAGATCCCCAAAGTGGGCGAACGCTTTCCACAGTCAATTCATTTTTATTATTAGCATAGACACTAAACTGTGGATCAACCTTTTCCGGCCAACCAAAAAGTACAGATTTCATGACCTTTGAAAGCACACAGTCTTGATTGGTCCATTTGGCAATTTGGTTACAATTGACTGGCGACTCAACCAACTCCAGCAATTTTTCAAAATTAGCTTTTAAATCCAGGTCAATGCAAAATTTTGCAAGCATAGCAGACAACAGCAATGACATCGGTTACTGATGCACTATCCGACACACACTTTTGTTTACCAAATAGTGTAATTAACTCCTTGTTATCTGTATATATGCTGACAGTTGCTCGCCGTTGCTCGGTGGTTCTCTCCGGGTACTCCGGCTTCCTCCACCCGTAAAAACTGTCACGGTCATGATTAGCCATTGTTCATAAATATGTGACCTTAAAAACCAATAAATAAATAAATAAATAAATAAATAAATAAATAAATAAATAAATAAATAATCTGTATATATTATTGTGTCCTTGGGCAAGGCACTTAACCCCGATTGTCCACACGGGGGCGCGATGACGCTGTGTACCAGGGCGTACTGCACGTCGATGGTGCGCATATCTTCAACCAATCTAACCCTGCCTGTGCTGAGGTGCGGAGTTACGATGTTGGGGGAGCTGGTAGCTGCTCGTTGTTGCTCGGTGGTTCTCTCCGGGTACTCCGGTTTCCTCCACCTGTAAAACTGTCACGAGCCATTGTGCATAAGTATGTGACCTTAAACACCAATAAATAACTAAATAAATTTGTATATATATATTTGTATATATATATACATAACGGCACATACGTATGAATGGGTTAAGAATTATCGCACGAGATTGCTTTGGCCCAGGATATCACCTTCGGCTCTCGTGATATCCTGGACCAAAGCAACCGATTACGATAATTCTTAAATCATTCAAACGTATGTGCCGTTCTGTATTTATCACACACCTCTCATGTAACAACCAGTCTACACGGAAATTTAACTAAAAGCACATTTCAACTCGATAATTGCCGAGTTTACTTCATTGTCAACAAGATATCACTGTTTGCTTTTTAAGTTTTACGGCATTCAATTGGTCGAAACCAATTTGCACCATTCAGTGTCATGGCCACGATGATAGAACTTTAAATATTAACAAAACTGTGGAGAATAATTTTAAATAGCTAATGCGTTTATCACACTCCATCATTATATGACCAGTTGTGGAAAGTATTTGTCAAGGAACAAGCAGTCAGAATGTTACTTTTATTTTGTAATTTTTTTACTCGAATCTGATTGTTTAAATATCAAGGGTAAATAAATCTATAACAGGAACTTGGGCTTGGAAATTCCAAGTTCCTGATTTAGATTTTTGTTCATTCGACCAATGATGACGTGATTTTTTAGACGGGTTCCTTCTCTGTTTATGTTGGAAACGAAATTGAACGTGTTTTGTATCGCCACATGTGCGATACAACTTTATTTTATCGTACAGGCAGAACAGTGGAAATCTCGTGTTTTACATTAATAGGTGTATGATAAAATGAAAGGCTCTTTTAAACCATATAAATAGTCATGAAACTTCTTCCTGAAGCCAAACATGTTTGCCAAGCCTTCGTCGCCTGAGTGCTAGAATGTCCTATGTCCCATAGGGGACATAGGACATTCTAGCACTCAGACGACACCTTCTCTATCCAAGGTACTATAATTGCGCTCTGCTTGATTTAAAGCCTTCGATGCAAATGCAATAAGTCTTTCACTACCATCCGACATATCATGACTGATGACAGCTGAAATCCCCACAAGCCAGTATAATTCTTTACTTCTATCAAAATGTGTAAGAACAATAGCTGACATGAACGTTTCCTTCACTGCTATAAACGCTTTGATTTGAGCTTCACCCCAACTTCCATTTTGTCTCTTTATGCAATGGCGTATGTAATGGATGCAAAATACTTGTCAAATGATGCATGTTTTTCCTATAATATTCCAATGTACTCTTTTTTTTTATTTATGTTTAAGGTCACATATTTATGCACAATGGCTAATCATGACCGTGACAGTTTTACGGGTGGAGGAAGCCGGAGTACCCGGAGAGAACCACCGAGCAACGACGAGCAGCTGCCAGCTCCCCAACATCGTAACTCCGCACTGCAGCACAGGCAGGGTTAGATTGTTTGAAGACATGCGTACCATTGACGCGCAGTACGCCTTAGTACACGGCGTCATCGTGCCCCCACGCGGGCAATGGAGATGAAGTGTCTTGCCCAAGGATACAATGCGGTTGCCGCAGGTGGGATTCGAACCGAGGACCTCTCGTCTTGTAGCCTGCACCTCTACCGACTGAGCCACCGCGCTCCCCTTCCAATGTACTCAAAAAGGCTTTCAGTTGGGCTATGTTCTCAAGGGCTGGGCATTTAACAATTGCTTTTACTTTATCTTCAACTGGATGTATGCCTTCAGCACTGATGCAGTGCCCAATATATACAACCTTGTCTTTAATTAAGTGACACTTACCTTGGTTAACCCCCAGACAAGCATCAGATAATCTGATCAATACAGATTTCAGAGTATTCCTGTGTGAAATATCATCAGCCCAGTACCAAATATATTAACTTGGAATACCACGTAATTATGTATGCCCCTCAGGACGTTTTGGAAATATAAGACCTGATGGTTTATACCTAATTGGTAAGCGATTGTAAACAAACAAGCCTCTGGGTGTATTTATTGTTGTATATTACTTGGAACCCTCATGAAGGCAGCATTGTAGATATGCCATAGACAAGTAAATTTTTGTAAACTTTTTACCAGTTGAAATTGCAGATGTGAGATCTTGAATGTGCGGAATAGGATAATCTTTTCCAGTTTACCAAGGGGGGGGGGGGGGGGCGGGGGGGGGGGGGGGACTAAACATTTGCAAGACGTGCCGTCCTATTTTTTATTCGGCTCCCTTTTTACACCCACCCACCCACTACGTGCAAATTTTCTACTACCGTTCTCAGACACCCACCCCACTCTCCCATTAAAATCCAAAATAAACTTATAAACTTAGTAGGCACAGCTGTCTTTAGGGGGTTTTCATAAAGTCCTTAACCCTTTACCCAACGTAACGGCCAAAACCGTCCAGCGCTATTCTCAAATATCACCAATTAATTTTTACTATTTTTTCATTTTTTGTCTCAAAAACATAGGTTATGACCCCTCATTGGAACGAGCTCAACGAGCTCGTTCCAATGAGGGGTCATAACCTATGTTTTTGAGACAAAAAATGAAAAAAATTAGTTATTCAATCATTTTTTGGCAAGTGTCGTCTGCTTTTCATGTTAGGTAAAGGGTTGGTTAAACTGGTACCACCAACTTAAACCTCTGTGGGCTGCTGTGGGTCCCAATCTACAAAGGACAAGCTGTTCATTATCAGGCTTGGCCAGAGCAGGTGTACATATACGGGAACAAATTTTCATTTGAATTGTTCCAAAAATATTGTCTGCACATTTTCTACATTTCGAACAAGACATCCACATCCTACTAACGTGTGACATTTTCCCAGATTAAGCCCACTATTCTCACATATAAAGCCTCCTGATGTTGTATTTATGTCAAGAGTGTGATGTACAACATCATCTTTAAGGTTTGAAACACAAATGATGGTATATATTAGCTGATATATTGATATATTTTTAAAAAATTCAAAAACTTGCACATGCAGGTTGGAAATGCACATTTTTGGCGCACTCAAGAGACCCACTCACCCCCACGTCACGTCTTGCAAATTTTTGGTGGCCTCCCCCTGAGTTTACAATGATTATTGATTGTCATTTTATAATCAGCACATATTCTTACATCGGTTTTGCCCTTTGGGGCCACCATAATTGGCGACGCCCATTCTAATAATTCAACTGGTTCAATTATTTTCAAACGTTGCATCCTATCTAACTCCTGATCAACAATCTCACGTAATGCATATGGTATTGATCGAGACTGAATGTAGTTTGCTGAGGCTTGAGGAGCAACCTAAATTTTAGCTTCCACATTTTTAAGGGGTCGTCCAACCTAACTTTGGTCAATTTGTTGACATTTTTCCCAATGCCTCAGAAACAGATAAGAGAAGTAAGGAAAGGCAAATTATATATCAAAATAATGAGTAAAGTGCATAGAAAAGGTACATATATTTTTTTTCAGGAAAAAAAGTGAATTTTATGATTTTGAAGAAGATTAATTTGCAAATGGCATAAGTAACGAACCGGTAAAACCACAAAATAATCGGTAATTCGAAAGCCTTGTCCTCAATATAATGATAACATACTACAGACTCGGAGAAAGCATTTTTATGACACACACTCTGGTGGGTTTTGACGTTTGAATGTAATAACACCAACACAAATTTTGGATGTTCCGGATGTGGCCATGTTTCAATGATGTTTTTCCGGTCATGTGATTACGATGTGATTCTTGCAGAAATACTCAATTTGGGCAATCGTAAGAATGCAAGGACGTGATCACGCCCCTTATTTGTTCGAGACAATGTATGAGCGGATTTTCAAACAGGTGACAGCAAATACTTGAGCTGTTAATGTAATAACTGCAAAATATGGTTCGAAATTCCCTCTCGTGTTTACAGGCCGTCTGAACTTTTTTGTTGACAAAAAATCTGAATTATTGCGCACTAGAAAGACAACATGAACCACTTGTAAAAAAAAATAACCGAGTGTATAAAATCGGGACGATACACATAAAATAAGGCAATATTCATAACAAAGTAAGCAGAATGCTTCAGAAATCACTTTTTCACAAAGTATATTCCAAGTGATCTGGAACTATATTGAGCGTGTTAATTTCCCCTTGTCGCTGCGAAGTTATTTACTTCCTAGTAACCATGGAATTTGAAGGCGGGTATGTTTGATGTCTGCAAAGGACCGATTGAAGATGGGTTGAAAATGATGCATTCGTGCTTTTAAATAAGGTGCGCTTGGACGACGCTGAGAATGTAGTTTTTTGTTGCAACCAACCACCATAGTAATACAAGCGTCGATCAGTGTCTTTTATGGTCGTTTTACACTGACAAATGTGACAAATCTCCTTCACCGGAAACCATCCCCCAATTTGCATATTACAATAAACACAACCGCTGTCACGGAGTGTCAGCGTGGCCGTGTGGTCAAAACTGAAACGAATTATCGAATGCACGGTCAATATTAGCTGCAATTGGCTTTTAAACAAACAAAATATTCGCAATTTCTTCATTATTCATGCCGAGTTACTTTTTAACCAAACCACATGCCTTCAGTTTCTTTTGTCGGCTTCAAACTGATATTGTTTGTGGTAATTAAATAGTACGAGAAGGCGAAGGAAGCCAAATATTTTCCATCATCTATTAATTAATTCAAATTGATAATTTCTTTTATTTTACTGAAATTATCAACTGATAAGGTGGGTGTGTTGCGATTATTATGCCCCAGACCTGGAAGTTGGAAAATCAAAAGTGCATCTAGGGCCGTGCAGTGCCAGTGGTGACCTTTGTCCTCTTACCCATTCATCATTACATGTACCAACATTCTCCCTTGTATCTCAACCATTGCTACTCCAATGTGAAGGATATTTGGTGTTGTGATCGAGCATCATGGGGAAACAATGCCTGTGTAGCTGCTGTAGCATGTGTTTCTTCCCACATTTTTTCAGAGTTGTGGTACTTTTTCACTCTTTTGAGTTAGAAAATTTTGTTTATAACTAGTTGATTTGTTACAATTTGTTGCTAATACCTTCAATTGTATTGCTACAGAATTTTCTTATGAAGATTTTGTTCCTATTACTTATCAAGCAACAACCTAATGAATATTCTGTATAAAGCCACCAATCTGATGTTTGACACTTTTATCGGAGCTGTTTTGAAGGCTTATGGAACTCAAAATGTTGATTATGGCAGGACTTTTCTATTCACCCATTAATCGATAAATTAAGTGTTATAGTTGGAAGTAAGAAGCATGAAAGGTCCAGAACTAAAACTCTAAAAAGAATGTTTTGCAATTTAACATGATTTTTGCAGATACACTTATTTGGAGGGCTACCTGTCTGATAGTGTTTGGAACAGTGTGGCCAGGGTCTTCAAAAAGAAAAAAGAGTTAAACTTTGAGAAAAAAGGCATATTCCTTGAGTGCCGGAGGTAGAGTCATACAAGGAAGAGAGCCCCCCCCCCCCCCCCCAAGAAATTTTTTGTGTCAAATGGAGCTCACTTGTCATCTTTTGGGGATTGAAAAATATGTGAGACCCTCTGGATGTGCCCTTCTGATCTCAGTATGTCAATAAGCCTCCTTGGGGAAAGTACATGCAATAATGGTTATGTAAGGTTGATTTGATGTGTTTTGAATAACAATGTACTTTTAAGTACATTAGATGGTTTATTGCAGTGACAGGTTACAGTTACCCTTATTTCTTCTCCAACAGATATCATGAGTGTATTGGTGTCCAAGAGTTAAACAAAGCTAATATACTTATTGATAAACCAGCCAAATTTAACAATTTAATCACTATCAAATTGATGCATGGGATAAAAGGGGTTACAGTGCAAGGGGTTTGTAAATATATTTATTCAACTACAATGTATGACTTTGCAGTGCATTCTACATAGGAGAATATCATATTTTCTTTTCAAACCATTACAGTAACACATACATCTTTATATTGGGAGACACTCTTTTGCCCTTCCATACTTCTGCTGGACTCCTTCAAGTTGACCTTTGTTGAACTCCCCAAATCAAAACATAAACAAAAGAAAATGTCTGCCTTCAGTCAGTGAGCACTCCACTTATAACATTTGGTCTCAATCTTTATTACTTTCATGAATTAGGAAAAGATTTCTTCGAGTATGTACTTAAATGTTTATAGAATACAGCTGTTATTTTATTTTGAGGTATTTTATTGTAAAAATTTTGTTCTCTTACTTATGCTACAGCAGACTTTCAGGTGGTGCTATTTACACATGGCAGCAGTTCCATGGCAAATTTCAGTTTCCACATGTTCTATGTTTCATTCCAAGCATTTTGATATATAATTTATTGGGGTTATTCATTTTGGGCCTTTTTTAGACTTGAAAGAAAATTACATGAAATTTGACCAAAGTTAGGTTGGACGTCCCCTTAAATGTTCCCAGTTTACCCTTAAAGACATCACATGGTTTTTTAAGTTCACCAATCTGCTTCGAGACATCTGAAGTGTCAGTTTGTAAGAATTTAAATTTCAACACTTTCCAATTTAGCTGAATTTCATTGAGCCAATTTTGCCCAAATAATTATGGTTCTTCATCAACGATAACGAGTGGTAAAGTAAATTTCTGTCCCTTGTAGGCAATATCTTTGTGCTTCCCCGAGAACATTTATCAACTCGTCTGTTTAAGTTCGCTGTTTTATGTTAGAATTCTTCATGTTAACAGATTTGGTATATATCAATTTTTTAAAAGAATGTTTACCCATCAACGAAACTGATGCATCTGTATCCAATTCCACCTTGATTGGATTCCCACTAATGTGTAAGTCAATGACTATTGGGTCAGTCTTAGACTCATTCAATCAGAACAATCAATTTGTTTCCTCGGTATTACCGGTATCACCTTTTGCGGAATCTTTAGCAACTGTTTTCACATCGTATGTTCGTCTAAAGTTAGATGGCCTCGTTCTACACTGTTTCGTAGTATGGCCCTTGTAACAACACCGATAGCATTCTTCTTCCTTGGATATACACGATTCTGAGTAATGTGACGCAGATAGACATCGCTTGCACGTCACCGTTTTCATTGACTGTTTCTTCTGGGAATATCTCGATATATGTTTTGTGTCCCTGATTATCTTTTCTTCCTGGTTTTCAGAATTCTTCTCACCCAGGGCCTCCAATTGTCTTTCTGTGACATCGAGTGAGTGCGATAGAACGTTCATGTGCCTTTTCAAATTTTAGGTCAGGCTCAGTCAATAGTCGCCTCTGGATTCTATTGTTCCGGATTTCAGCACCTAACCGATACTGCAACTGATCTCCATATTCGCACCCTTTGGCAATGTGACGCAATTAACCCTTTACCCAACGTAACGGCCAAACCGGCCAGCGCTATTCCCAAATATCGCCAATTAATTTTCAAAATATTTTCATTTTTGTCTCAAAAACATAGGTTATGACCCCTCGTTGGAACGAGCTCGTCGAGCTCGTTCCAACGAGGGGTCATAACCTATGTTTTTGAGACAAAAAATAAAAAAAAATTAGTTATTCAAGAATTTTTTTTGCAAGTGTCGTCTGCTTTTCATGTTAGGTAAAGGGTTAATATATGACACTAATACATACCCAAAATCTGTCAATCAGTGGGGGTAGTACAGAGCCCAAGTTTGTCAATCAATGGAGCTAGTACATACCTTAATCTGTCAATCAATGGAGCTATGAACGCCGGATTTTCCCCCAGCTGACATTTCTCCTGTACACATTTATTTCCCCAGCTGACATTTCTTCGGCGGACATTACTCCTGGCGGACATTTCTCTCGATGGTATTTCCCCACTGTGGGCGGACATTTCACCAATATAGGCGGGCATTACTTTAGATATTTTCTCATAGATGGGCGGGCATTATGAGATAGTAATGACACTTTGAAAACAACAACAGAGTGACTTTGAAGGGACACAATTTCTACGTTGATAAAACAAGATCCCGGCATCGTTTCAAGAGCTTGAAACGATTTGCATTATATTATTTCTGTGGTAATAAAACCATGTCCTGTTATCATTTCTTGGATAGTCGTTCAAGTTCTTATTCAAGTATACGCATCAACTTATTTAGGTGTACTGTGCGCATTTTGCCAAAACCAATGTCGGCTGTACACAAAGCAAGAAGTTCTTATCACAGCATAAAAGTCGGCTCGAAATTACAGGGAGTATCTCCCAACACTAGGCAAAACATTTGGAAGTGTTGTAAAACAAAACACAAATTAAAACGCAAAAAGTTTACTCCAAACAAATTAAAATATAACAGAAAACTGCAGGGGAAATGTCCGCTTTTCTAAAAATAAAAAAAAGCCTGGGAAATGTCCTCTGGAGAAATGTTCGCCGACCATGTGTGGGATGATGTCCGCCCGGGGAAATGTCCGCTGAGAAATTGTTCGCGAACCTGAGTAGTATCATAGAGAAAGAATAGAGCGACCACTGGATGTTAACGAAATCAAACGGCCATGAGCAAAAGCCACCTTGCGTTACAGATGTAAAAGAATTCAAGGGAGATAATTTAAGGGACTGTTTACAATGGAAACGTTCTCATTATCAATCTGAAACGTGCGATTAAATTAAATTTCTCAATTTTTATGAATCATCGCCAATTGAATTGTCGTGCATTATCGTGGAAGATGTTTTGAGATTTAAATACGATTTAGTCCGCGGCTGAAGTAGATCGAAGTCACCGGACAGACTTTCAAACAAGGCATGCGAAAAACATGTTGGTTTAAAATCTGGTGAACGTCACTTCCCGAAATGAATTTCGTAAAGGGTTAACAGCAAAAATGACAAGGACACAGGGACGTAGCTAGTGGCGCGGGGCGGGGGCGTGGGATGGAGGGGTATGTCACCCCTCCAATTATAGCCTAAAATTTCACAAGTTGGAAATTCGGGGATGTAAATTCCTAAAGCTGTAAATTCAATGATATCAGTTTAACCCTTTACCCAACGAATCGCCCGCATCCGCCCGCGTAATATGCAAATTCAGCAGTTGAAAAAAAATTTTTTTTCAAAAAATTTCAACAAAACCATATCATGTGACCCCTCGTTGGAACGAACTCGTCGAGCTCGTTCCAACGAGGGGTCACATGATATGGTTTTGTTGAAATTTTTTGAAAAATTTGAAAAAATGACATTTAAAATAATAAATTTTGATATCGTCTGCGTTGGGTAAAGGGTTAATTTGCTTTTGACATATTTTATCGGTCAGACTTACAGCCAGAATGATTTTCCAATTTTCGATCAAATTGTTCGACTCTTCCAATCCGAAATTCCGACACGAATCTGTGACTGGTCAGGTTTTTCACATTCATCGTCCCATTTTCCAACTCAGATGAAACTGAGTGCGGTCTTATTTTGACAAATGGATAGATACGTCACTACTTTGTGGTTCCAGTCAGTTGGAAGGAGTAGGTATTGGCTGTAGCCTGGTCAGTGTAAGGGAAAAACTCATGGACCTACATGGGGAAATGAATTTTTCTTGTGGATAAAACGACTAGATTTAAGCCATAAGGAGGCCTCAGAATCAATCTTAGGGGTTCAAAAATTACAAATTTTCCTAAGAAACTACGCCAGCTCTCATCCAATCAGATGGCGAGAATTTTACACTTATTGGAACATATTCTCATGCAGTAAACTTCAAGCACCAAGCTAGGCTGTATTAGGTGTTGGGGTGGGGAGAGGACAAGATATTTTTCTGTTGCTAATAGCATCAGTAATATATCCCCCCCACCCCCGAACACTCCCTCTTCATTCCACATTGGACTGGAGTATTATCTCCCAAAGCTGACGGTTCAGTTGTTTCTTGGAAAAACGTCTTTCATGCCAATCGGAACACACTGATGGGTACTTTGAAGGCCTAAGTACGCAGAAAAGGAAGGAATAACTATAGTAAAATAACCCAAGAAATATCTGGGAGGGAACATGAACCACTTTTGGGGTATTTTAGGCATGAATGTATAGGCCTATACAACGTTGACATTTTTCAGGATAAGTGCGTGTCTGAGTATGTGTTTGTGGGGGGGGGGGAGTGGGGGTCTACCGTCTGGGTCAGTGGCATAGAGTATGGAATCCAGGGGGTATTTATGCCCTCCCCCCCCCCCCCCCAAAAAAAAAATCCAAACGCTCTTGTGAACTCCTCCTGTAACGTGTTTTGCATTGGTCACCACTGTGTAAAAATAAGTTTACCACCCCCCCCCCCCCCCCCCCCCCACCCACCCCCAAGAACAAGGAAAAAATACAGTCTACACCACTGCTCTGGTTCTCCTCTATTACATTCAAATTAGTTTCATTGTTTTTCACATTAATTGTATACTACTGTTGTGTGCACACGCATTATCAACCTATCTGTGGCTTTCCAGTACAATCCTTTTTGTTATCATGGAATATACAAAATGTCAATATTTTTATTTACATTGTTAATTAGTTACTACTTCCCGACAGGTTTATTGTATTTCCACATAGACAAACATCCATTTAGCACTATACATAAAACATAGACTCTACATAAACAGAAAAACACAGTAAAAACACAGAACATATTTATATTTTAAAATTCACAGTCAATCACAAGAGCAGACAAAAAAAAATTAACCTGATCGCTGATCGCAACTGGGCCACAATCCGGTTGAATTTTTTGTCAACACTCGCACCCCAAACACCTTAGAATCTCTTCTGTCGAAAAATGAAATGAGAGAAAATGGCACTGTAGATTCTATATTTACGTTGGATCCCCTCACCCATCCCCATACCACCAGCAAAAGAGAAATTAAATTTATTGAATTTTAAAAAAAATATGAGTAATAAATAAACAAATAAATGAAAAGAAATTAAAAAAAAAGTAAACTAAATAAATATATTGAAATTAAGAAAGAAATGAGTGACAAATAAACAAATAAATGAAAAATAAAAGAAATTGAAAAAAGTGAATGAAATAACTAAAAATATAGGCTTTTAGTTTTAAAAATAAAGGGTTTTGTCCTGAGAAGACTTCGTCCATTGTGAGTTTTGTCCTATAACCTATAAGTCCTATGTGGGTCGTTGTTGCATCTGTTTGTTCTATGGATTTGTATTTACATGCAGTTTTGTGTGGTAATTCGACGTACCACTTCCAACTAAATACGACGGAAAGTCTAAAATCAACACAGGGTGTCTGATGTTTTAAAACATTGGATGAGCCATTTTCATGTGAACTTTCTAAAAGTGATGATAAATAGGGAATATAAGGTTTAAATAGGTTTAAATAACAGAAAATGGCAATATTAGGGCATTTTGGTATGCGAATTCGACATCAGACATCCCTAAATATAAATTCAGGCAAATTCGGGGTCTTTGATGGGGAAATTGCTGAAATTTAATTGAAAACTCAGACACGAATTGTCAAACGCAATGTCTGTACACCTCGATGCACTGCAGTATTTAACTGGTTGAGAGCTAGCTTATTTTTGTGGTTAGAATTTGCTATTCAAAATTTGTTGTATTACAAATTATTGGAGAGTGCCGAGGGCACTCTCCAATAATTTGTAATGAAACAAATGTATATAAACAAAATATTATTTACGTTTAACTGAATATGAAATATGAGCAAGGAAAATGTTGGCTTTTGCTCTGGTGCCCTCATTTTTTGAAAGCCCTGATGGGGGCGTCTAGCACTCTAACAGTGAATGTTTTTCCCTTTTTTGTCGCGGGTGCAGTCGTTGTAGTTGTATTAAAACATGGCGTCGAGGTTAGAATTTGTTATTATTTATTTATTTATTTATTTATTTATTTATTTATTTATTTATTTATTTATTTATTGGGATTTAAGGTCACATACTTATGTACAATGGCTAATCGTGACCGTGACAGTTTTACGGGTGGAGAAAGCCGGAGTACCCGGAGAGAACCACCGAGCATCGACGAGCAACTGTCAGCTCCTCAACATTCCAACTCTGTTCAAGCCCCGCTCAAACAGGGTTACAGCGGTTGAAGACATGTGCACAATCGACTTGCAATACTCATCACGTCATCGTGCCCCCATGTAGGCAACTGGGATGAAGTGCCTTGTCCAAGGACACAACGCGCGTCGTCCCGGTCGAGGATCGAACTATGGACCTCAAGCATAGAAGTCCAACAGTCTATCACTGAGCCACCGCGCTCCCAGAATTTGTTATTCAAAATTTGTTGTATTACAAATTATTGGAGAGTCCCGAGGGCACTCTCCAATAATTTGTAATGAAACAAATGTATATAAACAAAACATTATTTGCGTTTAACTGAATATGAAACATGAGCAAGGAAAATGCTGTCTTTTGCTCTGGTATCCTTATTTTTTTAAAGTCCTGATAGTGACTTCTGCCACTCGAACAGTTAATGCTTTTCCCTTTTTTTGTCGCGGGTGCATTCGTTGTAGTTGTATTGTTCGCTGCCAGTTTACGTCGTTAAATCATTACGTCGACCTCCCCATTGGCGTTACAATTTTGCTTATTCAAATCGCGCAAGTGTTCTCTCTATTCTTTCTCTATTCTTTGACAGTATTCTACCCACCTTAATAATGCCAATCACATTCTGTAAGTTTCAATAATTATTTCCGGTGGGTGTATCTTGTCCCGAATACGAAGGTATTTTTAAGTAGAAGATGACAATTGGTACATTTTCGTTTTATACATATGTAAATACCATTTACCAAGATGGATCTGATATACACCTAAATTATCATTAAACACAGGATTACCATTTAATAATGAAGTGACAAGTCTGGCAGTTTGAAATCGATTTCTGTCTCAGAACAGTTTATGAAGAAACAAGCATTTAAAATACCCATAATAAAACAGTTCACAACACGGCTCTGCTGAGTATCAACGTATTGTGTGTGGTGTCATACTTCTGTGAGCGTTCCATTAGATGTCGTTTAAGTTTTACTCTCGTATAAAAGGTCGTGTCACAGGACAAATTATATAGGTTTTGGCTCTGCTCTCGTTTCTGATTTTAGAGTCTAAAAAGCATTGAGTTCATTTCAGTAAACAGTAAGCAACAAAATAGAACTAAAATGCTGTTTTCGAATTCAGTCAGCCACAATGACACCTGGATGCTTGATAAAGAAAATTCTTCTAAAGTACAGATACCATATATCACAATTTTAATTCTGGCGTCTATTAGTGGAACGTGTGGTAATATTCTAGTGATTTCTGCGATACTGTTTGACAAGGTGAGTCAGTTGTGGCAATAAATAAACTTTGGAACATTCTCAGAGGCGCCGGGGGTTGGGTGGGGGGGGGGGGCAAAGGGGGTACGTGCCCCTTCAGTTTTTTTTTCACAAACCCCTTGCTCGTTTTCACAATGAGTTAAATGGGCGCAAACAAACGTGTCAATATTCCTGTAATATATTATTTGTAAATCCAAAAAAACATTTGGCCAAAGAATATCATCTCGGGTCGCTTCGATACGTTTCTTCTATACTTCAGCCATCTTCCAACCCGAAGGCCAGCCTCCGGGTTGGAATATGATTGAAGTAGAAGAAATGGACAGGACAGTGACACCGCGACATGCTCATCTAAACGAGACACTATGGTGTGTCATGCCACATTTACCGATATGCGATTGTAACTTCTCTCTCACTGGGCCGTACCATAGTAGCCTTTAAAATTTGTGCCCCTCCACTTTTATCATGTTTCCACCACCTCTGGACATTCTTGTGGGATCAAGATAAGATGTTTCGTGGATAACGTTAGCTAAGTGATACTATTAGTTACCCCGTGTCTGATCACGTGGTACGGGTTTTTACCTACCCGAAGCCAGCCGTATCTCATGAGGCCTAAGCCTCATGGGATACGGCTGGCTTCGGGTAGGTAAAAACCCGTACCACGTGATCAGACACGGGGTAACGAATTTATCTATTGACTTTCCGTTTTAGAAGTACAATCTATTTCATGTGTCTTTTATCTTCCATTGTTGAGCCATACATGTTTCTGTGGAATTTTTGTGCAAAAGAGTTTTTGTGAAAATATGCCGATATGACAAGTATAAAGAATTATTATATATGGACGATTTGTAGATTTCGGAACGAGGCTTCCACTTGGTATGGGAAATTTGTCAGTGGCTGGACGGACGTATCGTGGGTTTCAATGAACATGGTCTCATACCACGTATCTATCAACCAATCAAATCAAAAAATTCACTTTAGTCAATAGATAAAGAGACGTAACTATCAAAACCTTTTTTTCTTTTTTAAAGGGGTGGGTGTGTAGGATGTCGGCGCCCGATGACGGCTCGGTAATATCGCCAGACTATTTGGAACATACCTAATCTCTTTTATCAAAGACGTATACGCTACAAATATACTTTCCATTGATAAAATAGTGTATTTTAAACATACAACAGGGGAAATAATTTGTAATAATAAGTACCGTACCCTCCAACATAATAATTCAGTTTTTCAAGATATATGAAATTTATCTTTGAAGATAGGATTTCTCCTGGAACTTTGGAATGAAAACTGCCGTATAGAAGTTTTTAATGTTTGTTTACCGATACATTAAGTCGGGAATTTATTGCACTTTCTCTTCTGTGTATATTTTTGTCGTGCAAGCAAGAGATTTCGCCCAACCGAGTGCTCCAAAGCGTTTGAATATTTTCGTCGGCCAAGCAAGGATGTCTGCCCAATTTGGTATTTCATAATTGTTTGCTCACCCCATGCCCAACGAAGTCCATGATCAGGATATTTTTTTTTTTTTTTTTGGAGGCGGGGGGGTGTTCACACCCTACATGACCCGTCCCTAACAATTTAGGCCCCTGAAGCGATAAATAAACACGTTGCTAACGTCAGTTGTACAATGAACGACAAGTTAGAAGAGATATAAGCGTATATCAAATATAACTTACTGTGCCAGCAAGCAAATTTAATGTTCACGGCCACTGTTCACGCTGCTTGTCGTTATATTTTTTCGTGCCAAGAGGAATTTTAGTTCGGTGCCTAACCATTTTTTTTGGTGCCAAATGAAAGATTACACATGAGAATAAATTAACCATGTATCGTCCTTTGAGTGCAACAAGGCGACATCTGCAATGCTAAAGCATTGCAGATGGTGCTTTGTTGCATTCAATGTACAAAACCATTTTATGGTCACTTACTTATGCACTATGGCTGATCGTGACTGTGACAGTTTTACGGGTGGAGGAAGTCGGTGTAATCGAGCATCGACGAGCAGCTGCCAGCTCCTCAACATTCTAACTCTGTTCAAATTCCGCTCAAGCAGAGTCACAGCAGATGAAGACATGCGCACCATCGACGTGTACACGGCACCATCGTGCCCCATGTAGGCAACCGGGATAAAGTGCATTACCCAAGGATACAACGCGGGTCGCCCTGGACGGGATCGAACTCAGGACCTCTAGCATAGAAGCCCAACAGTCTACCACTGAGCCAACGTACTCCCCTTTTAAGTACTTTAGATGCAAAAAGCGCACAAATGATAAAAATAAATAAATAATAATAAATAAATTTATCATATGACTCGTCTGGTTTGTTCTCTTTAAAACATTTGATATTTTGTTTTCATATTAATCAGTGATAAATAAAGCCTTCCGTCAATTTTATTGGTCACTTTCAAAACTAGACAATTTGATTGGCTGAACAAAGTAAAACTGGGCCACATTTTCATAATTTGCATAATTAGAGTTGGGAGCTTTCATTGGTCAATTTCAAAACTGGACAATTTGATTGGCTAAACAAGATACAATTGGGTGACACTTGCATAATTTCAGCAGGGAGAATTTACGTTATCTGTCCTATTTAGGGTGGGTTATATTGTATTAATCTTTTACCTACAAGAAGAACGCCATTCATTTTTTTTTTATATTTTCAGTTTTTGCTTCCAAAACATAGGTTATGACACATCATTGGAACGAGCTCGATGAGCTCGTTCCAAGATCGATCCAATGAGAGGTCATAACCTATGTTTTGGAAGCAAAAAATGAAAATTTTTAGTTACACGAGGATGTTTTTCCAAGTGTCGTCTGCAACTAAAGTTAGGTGATGGGTTAAAAAGTCATACTAAGTGGCTAATTTGTGCATTGTGTGTGTCATATGATAAATAGAATATGAAATGAGTGTTTTTCTCATATAATATGTATGAAACTCGTCTGAATTTTCCGTTTGGGCTCGCCAAAACGGAAAATTCTTAGACTCGTTTCATAAATATTATATGAGAAAAACACTCATTTCATATCCTCTATATCTTCCAGAAGAATCATAGAATAGAGCAGGCAATATAAAAAGACTAAGTTACAAAGATATGTTTGGACAAACTGTTAATTGAGTTGAACTATAACAAAGAACCACAATACCACCTGTTAATTATAGATTGCTTGACAAACGTGAATTCTGTTTCGTCTGTATCGAGAGACAGCAATTTCATCGAAAACGACACACTGGAATTTATTTAGTTTATTAATTTATTAGGGTTTAACGACACTTTCGACATCCTGGGTTACCTCATGTCGGACAGTTTTAAGGGTGAAGAAAACCACCGAGCAACGGCGAGCAACTGTCAGGCTCCCCAACAGACTAACTCCACACAAGCAGGGTTAGCATCAATTGGTTGAAGATAAGTGCACCATCGCAATAGTACACAACGCCACCGTGCCCCCACGTGGGCAATAGAGTGGGGGGGGGGGATGAAGTGTCATGCCCAAGGACACAACGCGGTTACCGCAGGGAGGATTCGAACGGAGGACCTCTCGGCTTGTGGCCTGCATCACAACCTACTGAGCCACCGCGCCCTCGCACACTGAAATTAAAACACAAAGCCTTTGATTGAGACCTACCAAAAGTATATTTTGGGTGCCCAATTTTGGTGCCAAATTTTATATTTTGGTGCTAAACGAATTTATTTTAATTCAATTGGTACCATGATACACGACACCGTAAATACTCTTCACAGTCCAAAGGTAGATTACCTGGTGGCAGCGAATTTTACTAAGTGGCGTCTCAAATTTCTGCCGGACAAACCAGTATAAGTGTGAATGAATCATCTGTATTGCTGAAACGTCACCGAATACGTCAGTAGTAAGTATGTTCCCAACTACCCTTTTTCTGCCGCAACAGGAACCGGAGGTATCGATGACGTTATTTTATTTGTTTTTTTTTAATTTTTGAAATGTTTTTTAAAGGTTTTTTTTTAGTTTTTTATTTGATTTTTTAAAAATCTGACATCACCCATACTGTGCTCGAACATGTGTTTGCTTTCATATTGTAGTGGAGAGCTGACGGAAACTAGCAGAGGTTTTCATATATTACTACTAAATGTTTGCAATCATGAATCAATTAGGAGATAAACAGATTTTCTCCCACCACTAAGGTAGCCTACCGAGAGACAAATAAAGTCGTGTAAGACAGCTGGGCGAGATATGCCTGTCTCACCCCACCCACGTGATAGCTACCGCACCCCCACCCACGTGACCAACCTATATTGGCTTATTAGCATATTTAATGAGCGCAGGTCTATTCAATCATCGCACGTTCTTCTGTAAACAAACAACATGTCACGTTTCGGAAATATTTGCAGACTGACGTTTGTCGAAGAAAATAGAAATAAAAACACAGACCGCAAAACCAAAAGTCACTTGACTCTTTCATATGAATGTCTGGGTGAACGTCATTATGAGATGAGAGAGTTGCACGAAATTAGAGTCGAAAAGTTATGCGAATGCATTGCAGAATTCATATGACGTCATCGGAATATGTCAATGTTCATTTCGCTGGAAATCTTTAACCCCT
Source organism: Pictodentalium vernedei (assembly GCA_031216915.1). Classification (NCBI taxonomy): domain Eukaryota; kingdom Metazoa; phylum Mollusca; class Scaphopoda; order Dentaliida; family Dentaliidae; genus Pictodentalium; species Pictodentalium vernedei. The sequence continues at coordinate 41,379,686 of CM062296.1, forward strand.
GTCTTGCCGGCGTTGGGATTTAACAGTGTGGTATATACCTGTTCATTTTTTGTCGCAAAAACATAGGTTATGACCCCTCGTTGGAACGAGCTCGTCGAGCTCGTTCCAATGAGGGGTCATAACCTATGTTTTTGAGACAAAAAATGAAAAAAATGGTTATTCAAGAATGTTGATTGTTGTCTGCTTTTCATGTTAGGTAAAGTGTTAATAAAGGATTAAAAATGTATTTTCGTTTCTCAATTCCGATGTTTTCGGCTTCGTTCATCTCATACCTTTTTTGTTCGTTCATATTACGGGAATCTGAAGTCCCGCAGTGACTTATGATTTGTGGTAATCATTGCGATGCCCTCTTAATGTATGGCTGTATGATTATATACCTTATTATGGGTGTATCCGTCGTTTCTTCATTGTCCGAATTATTTTTCATTTATTTCGTTTTATATTGTTTCATTATTGTTTCATTATATTACCACAATAATGCTGTTGTAAAATTGACAATCTGCCTCAAGTTGGTGTTTATTGCTTCAATAAATTCTATTCTATTCTAACCCTCATCTCACCGAAGTCGCTGAACAGTCTCTTTGATTTTTCTGTCGACCGGATGTCGTCTGAACATCCGTACTCGATTCTTCATTCACCTCAAAAAGCTCTTACAGGGGGATTCTCTCACACTGTCTTCAAGAGATTCCCTGGCCACTTCCCTGCCCTCGTCTTTGGGCAAGCCGCTGTCTACATACGACGCTTTCAACTCCTGAAATTCTGCCACATTATCCTCATATGGTCTTCGGGTTAAATCGTCTGCAAGGCTATTTTTGTCGGCTTCATCTTCTGAATATACCCTCTCAGTAGTTCTATCGGTATCTTCTGATCCTGAACTTGCGCTCTCCTTAGAATCGGACAAGATGTCGCCTTATTTCTACTCATGTCCTTCACCTGCCATAATTATTTGGGAACAGTACTCCCTGGGATGTCTCGATAAGTTAACTGGTCGAGAAAAGAACTTTCCACAAGACTCGCATACGGGCATATCTCAACGGCTCTCAACAGCGTAGATGTGAATTGACAACTGATTCAAACCCACCAACAACATTGTATTTAAAGCGGTATGGTGAAATGATGAATTATGAGATAGCTACCTCATCCTCACCCCAGTCCATAAAATCACTATGTGTGAAGTATCGGATTTTCTTGTATAAGGATGGGAGGACATCCTCACTGTCCCTCATTTTTTTGTGATGGGCTCCTCATTTTTGTGAGGGACTCCTCACTGTTTTTGAGTGGCTTCTCGTTGTTTGTGAGGGACTCCTCACTGTTTTCAGGGCTCTGCATTCTTTCACCGTATGCTGGCTGATTTGGTGGGGTGATATAATGACACAACAAAATTGATAAAAGAAGAACGAACCGGGCAACAACAATGATACACACCTCTTTCAGATACCATAGATCCCATTTATAGGTGAGATGTATATCGGACAAACTACACTTAATTGATAGTCTGCAACATTCCTAACCCACTGACAGTTAAGTGTCACTGTTTTCCCACGAGCCCCAACGGACCAGTGAATATACAGGTACTCATGTATTAACCCTTTACCCAACGTAACGGTTAAAACCGGCTAGCGCGATTCTCAAAAATCGCCAATTAATTTTCATTATTTTTTCATTTTTTGTCTCGAAAACATAGGTTATGACCCCTCGTTGGAACGAGCTCGTCGAGCTCGTTCCAATGAGGGGTCATAACATATGTTTTTGAGACAAAAAATGAAAAACATTAGTTATTCAAGAATTTTTTTTGCAAGTGCCGTCTGCTTTTCAGGTTTGGTAAAGGGTTAAATAGATATTGCAGGGATGTGGCGACAGGGGAGGTGTGGGGTGTGTCACCTCTCCCCCGGTCAAAATTTCCTATAGTTGGAAATTTTGAAGAAAATCATGAGGAGTTGGAAATTCCATCTTTCTGGATTTTAGAGCTTCTTAGCTGATGCTGATGTCTCCTTTACTTCCCAAAATACCAACTCGGTTTCAAATCGGCAAAAATTCCAACTGTTACCATTTACAACTACAGTGTACGCAATATTGAGCTTCATAAGTATGCATGATGTCAATCGGCACGAGATTTCTATTGTGCGTTTACTTATCGTAATAAAACAAATCCTCGAAATGCACTTCAAGAAAATCGCATCATGTAAAATCGTTATCCTGAGTTAATTCCATCATTCACAGTTACAAAATGATGAAACATCGAAAATTGATCATTCCTGCATAAGATCTTATTTAATGTTAGGAGAGTGTGAATTGCTCAAAGTTCTCAGCTTGAGCATTTGTTAGCACACATTCAATTCCCCGAAAAATACCAAATAATAATAACCTGAAAGTTCTGTCATAAATGTGTGGGCATTTCAGTTACTAGAGTCAATTTTATGCTACCTTTCATGGCTTCATTTTCAAAAATTTTCTCGGTAGTGAATTTCTCACTAGGGGGAGGGACCAGGCGGGACACCCCCCCCCCCCTGGAAATTCACTATCCTACATCCCCACTCCCAATCGGAAGCCTCTAGCATGTCACTTAATTCATGTACAGTGCAGACTATGGTCTTGGAAACACAAGTCTCTAATATTGGCCTGTGGAGTAGAACACAGAAATACATGTACAGATTGCATAATCCAATACCGTATCTGACTGTCCACATGGGGGCACGATGGCGCCGTGTACTAAGGCGTACTGCACGTCGATGATGCGTATGTCTTCAACCAATCTAACCCTGCCTATATTGCAGTGCGGAGTTACGATGTTGGGGAGCTCGCAGCTGCTCGTCGTTGTTCGGTGGTTCTCTCCGGGTACTCCGGCTTCCTCCACCTGTCAAACTGTCACGGTCATGATTAACCATTGTGCATAAGTATGTGACCTTAAACACCAATAAATAAATAATAAATAATACCGTATCTATATTTTTACACATTGTCCAACCATTGGGGTGGTTGATTATAATGTGTTGAATACTAGCAGTACCTTAGCCAAATCGGCAAGATCTCATGTAATAACAGAGGGATGAAATCTCTGAATGATGGTCGTGTGTGTCTCTGGTGCATTTGGGAGGCTATTACATTTGTTACTAATATACTTTTCTTACCAGTTTCTCCAGCCATTGACTAGACATATACAACGAGCTGACCACGCATGTCAAAATAACATTAAACGCTAATCATAAAACATTTTGATATGATTCTGTTTCCCGTGAAGCGGCGCATTGGTGGGAGAGAAAATACAGACCCCCCGGGGGGGGGGGGGGTCAATTAGATGGTACCACCTGGGCCCCCTTGTTTCAAACCCAACTTACCAAGGACCCATGAAAATATCAGTTCTCGGATTTGACCAGGAATATCGAAGCGGGACGTCTATATAACCTAATTACAGAAGAGCATATTGTAGGCGGATCGACCCACGATATATCTAATAACAGTTCTTGAAAGGAATATATGCTTACTGGTGAATTCGTGGGCCCGCGGCCCGCCTGTCGATTCACACACATTGGGCATTGAAATGCCTCGGGTCTGGTTCAAATATCTTGCCCCTCGGGTGAGATTTCCCCATCCCACCTCCAGACTCATCGGGGATCATAATAATCACAGCATTAGCTTGATTTCCTTGATGGCGCCAGTAAATAATTATTTAGGCTTTGACACCGTGCCATAGAGAATATTCATAGTAACTACACAATTGATGAAATTAGGTTGAATGTTCATCACCCTTAGGATTGAGGCACCAGTATTATCAGAATCCAGTTTAAGTCCAAGCAATTTACCAAGTTCATCGTCGCTCATGGCCAAGATATCATTAAAGTCAACGTTAAGTTCAAGTCGACCTCTCTCTTCGAGCTGCTACTTTTCCAATTTCTTCGATGTTGCAGACGAAATAATGTCAGAATTTTGCCGCTTCTTGGTCTCACTGAGATGATTCGCAAATGATCTGATCGGGGGGGGGGGGGGAGTGTCTAAAAATCAGCCCCAAAAAAATAAATAGGTGTACATTGGTCCTACAGCCATAATAAAACAGTACCATGGTACACCATGGTGTTGTGCCGGAACTTCATGTTATACTAGGGTAATACTATGGTATATCATGGTGTTTAGGGACAATACCATCGTGTGCCATGTGACCTTTTTTATATAACGCGAGTTATGAAGCTTGTGCTAAAAATTTTCAGTTTATATCACAAAAACTGAAGGAAAACAACAGTTATTTCTTAACTGTCCACACGATCAAATTCCAAGAATAGAATGAAGGATTAAAAGCAAGTTGATTCTCGGGTGTAAACTTACAACATTTATTTTGGTCAGTAAATTCAGGCTGATGATTACAATTATGAGGATTTGGAGCCCTAAAAAGAGTCTGAAGATAAAACTTGGGATTTCAATAATCTTGTAGCTCTGGGCACCACCCCACTGTTCCGCGAATGCCGGACAATAATTACCATTTTGACCATTTGGTCACTTTTAATGGTCAATCTGATGCCTAAAAAGGGGTCGGAGGATGAAACTTAGGAGTTCAATAATTTTACTATCTTAAGGCTCCACCCTAGAACGCCGTTTATTCCGCGACCTTTCGCCAGTAATTACTATTTTGACCATTTGGTCATTTTTAGGGTTCAATTTGGCCTAAAAAGGGGCGGAGGTTGGAACTTAGGAGTTTAGTAATCTTGTATCTAGGGCGGCACTCTAGAACGCCGTTTATTCCGGGAATCTCGGCTAATACTTACCATTTTGAACATTTGGTCACTTGTATGGGTCAATCTGACCCCTAAAAATGGGCGGAGGATGAAACTTAGGATTTCAATAATCTTGTATCTTAGGTCAACCCTAGAACGCCGTATATTCCGTGAATTTCGGCCAACAATTACCAATTTAACCATTTGGTCACTTTTAGGGGCCAATTCGACCCCTTAAAAGGGTCGGAGGATGAAACTTAGGATTTTAATAATCTTGTATCTTAGGGCGCCACCCTATAACGCCGTTTATTTCGGGAATTTCGGCCAATCATTGCCATTTTAACCACTTGGTCACTTTTAGGGGTCAATCTGACCCCTAAAAAGGGGTCGGAGGATGAAACTTAGGGTTTCAACTAGAGAAGTGTAATTTATTGGACAAATTATAGGCTTTCCCAATTTTTAATGTGAAAAGGCGCGCTGGGGTCAAATTTATCAGCATGTAAATCACTCTAAATCCTTCAAAATGTATTTTTGAGCAAAGAAAAAAATGCCTAATTGACATGGGGGTGGGGGGTCATAGGAATAAGATTTGCTTAATGTGGATGTACGCACTCTAAATCTGTCAAAATGCCATTTGACCCACCCCCCCACCCCCTCCCCCGTCCTCTTCAAAAAGAAATGCCTAACTGGCACCCCTGGGGAGGGGTGGGGTGGTAGGGTCTGGTGGTTATAGTAGTCAAAATGTTTTCCGCATGTAGTCACTCTAAATCCTTCAAAATGCACTTTGGACTAAAGAAAAAATTATTGCCTAAATGGCCTGGGGGAGAGGAGGGAGGGGGTTATAGGAGTCATTTGTTTCTCCATAGTCTCTCTGAACGCTTCAAAATCCATTTTGGAGTAAAGAAAAACAAATGCCTAACTGGCACCTGGGGAGGGGGGGAGGTTATAGGAGTCAATTTTTTTTCTACATGTAGTCACTCTAAAATGCATGTTACAGCAAAGAAAAAAATGCCTAATTGGCAGGGGGGGGCAGGGCAATAACAACAATTGTCATCGAATAAGGCTGTCATCGACTTGACGTAGACATTGTTGCTATAGAGACACATATCGATATACCGAAAAAATTGAAATTTGTTAAATATGATAATTGTTTATGCCATAAACAAAGTTTGGACGGACAGACGGTCGGACGAATGTATGGACGGATGGATGGGCAGGCAGACAGACAGACAGACAGACAGACAGACAGACAGACAGACAGACAGACAGACAGACAGACAGACAGACAGACAGACAGACAGACAGACAGACCTCTATACTACATCCATCCATTGTGAGGGGATAAAAACGAAGTATGTGTAGGAGCCTAATTTGAAATTTAAAGAAACTAAGTTCGAAAATCGTTTTGAAAAGGGTTATTTTAGTTTATCATATGACTCGTCCGTTTTGTTCACTTTAAAACATTTGATATTTTGTTTTCATATTAACCAGTGATAAATAAAGCCTTCCGTCAATTTCATTGGTCAATTTCAAAACTAGACAATTTGATTGGTTGAACAAAATACAACTGGGCCACATTTTCTTAATTTGCATAATTAGAGTTGGGAGCTTTCATTGGTCAATTTCAAAACTGGACAATTTGAATGACTAAACAAAATACAGCTGGGTCACATTTGCATAATTTCAGTAGGGAGAATTTACGTTATCTGTCCTATTTAGGGTGGGTTATATTGTATTAATCTTTTACCTACAAGAAAAACGCCATACATGTTTTTTTATATTTTGACTTTTTGCTTCCAAAACATAGGTTATGACCCCTCATTGGAACGAGCTCGACGAGCTCGTTCCAATGAGGGGTCATAACCTATGTTTTGGAAGCAAAAAAATGGACATTTTTAGTTATACGAGCATGTTTTTTCCAAGTGCCGTCTGCAACTCAAGTCAGGTGATGGGTTAAAAAGTCATACTAAGTGGCTAATTTGTGCGTGTGTGTGTCATATGATAAATAGAATATGAAATGAGTGTTTTTCTCATATAATATTATTTGTATCCACTGTATACAGGTTCAGTCGACCTTGCCCCTAATGAAAACAATGACGTTGTAGTACAGAGTTTGAAGAATGAAAGGGACAACCTTGAAAAGCAAAACTTTAATCCGAAACTTCAAGCTGGGAATAGTCAGTAAAACAAGAAAATGGTTAAATATTTCCTAAACCGATAAAAGAAATCATTGGTGTAAATGCAGTCATTAAGTTGTATTGACCATGCAAGAATTAGAGTAAGAAAGTATAGCCTTGACTGTAAACAGTCGGGCTAAAAATGTAAAATCACAACACAATTCGCTCGTGTTTTTTTTATCTAACAATCACATAGATTTTGGCCTGAAAACCACGAGAAACGGTACGTATCACATAATGTGTTCCGACTCCGCATCATATAGACGACTCATTCTGATTCCGTATCATATAGATTCAACTTCCGGTAAACACCGCGCTATGACAAATAATAACATTATATGCATTGTTATTACGCATTAAAATATGAAATTCAAACTTTTGACCAATTCGAACCCAATTTAAACTGAAAAACAGGCTTTATGTAACGGGATTGTTAGATAAATGTATTATCATGACAAAATGCATGTCCTGTAATTTGTATCAGATTCTCGGTCGTGTTTACAATCGGATCACAACTCGCCCTGACGGGCTCGTTGCGATCTGATTGTAAACACGAGCTCGAATCTGATACAAATTACAGGACATACACATGGTCATGATAATCTCTATTTATTTTATATTTTTTTGCAAATAGAAACACACACAATACAATTTTAAGCCTTTTAAACAGAATTTCTTTTGTTAGAGGGTAACCAATATCTACTGACCCCGACATGGCACAGAGCTGCCTTCCTGGTAGGTGATATTACTGCGTCATGACACTGTGTGTACGATATATAGAGATTATCATGACCATGTGCACGTCCCGTCCTGTAATTTGTATCAGATTCGAGGTCGTGTTTACAATCAGATCGCAACGAGCCCGTCAGGGCGAGTTGTGATCCGATTGTTATGTTATTGTGGGTTTAGCGACTCATTAACAGCCAGGGTCATATCATGTCGGTGACAGTTTTACGGGTGGAGGAAGCCGGAGTACCCGGAGAGAACCACCGAGCAACGACGAGCAGCTGTCAGCTCCCCAACATCGTAACTCTGAACTCTGCACCGCGGCACAGGCAGGGTTAGATTGGTTGAAGACATGTGCACCATCGACGTGCAGTACGCCTTAGTACACAGCGTCATCGTGCCCCCATGTAGGCAAGCGGGGTGAAGTTTGGGTTTAGCGACACATTAACAGCCATGGTCATATCATATCGGTGACAGTTTTACGGGTGGAGGAAGCCGGAGTACCCGGAGAGAACCACCGAGCAACGACGAGCAGCTGTCAGCTCCCCAACATCGTAACTCTGCACCGCGGCACAGGCAGGGTTAGATTGGTTGAAGACATGTGCACCATCGACGTGCAGTACGCCTTAGTACACAGCGTCATCGTGCCCCATGTAGGCAAGCGGGGTGAAGTGTCTTGCCCAAGGACACAACGCGGTTGCCGCAGGTGGGATTCGAACCGAGGACCTCTCGGCTTGCAGCCTGCACCTCTACCTACTGAGCCACCGCGCCCCCGTGATCCGATTGTAAACACGACCGAGAATCTGATACAAATTACAGGACATGCATTTGGTCGTGATAATACATTTATCTAACAATTCCGTTACATAAACCCTTTTTCCGTTTTTCAGTTTACATTGGGTTGGAATTAGTCAAAATTTTTTGAATTTCATATTTTTATGCGTAATAACAATGCATATAATGATATTATTTGTCATAGTTCGGTTTTTACCGGAAGTTGAATCTATATGATACGGAATCAGAATGAGTCGTCTATATGATACGGAATCTGAACACATTATGTGATACGTACCGTTTCTCGTGGTTTTCAGGCCAAAATCTATGTGATTGTTAGATAAATAATGAACGCGCGTACTAATATACGCATGTTTTGGAGTCATGCGCGAGTATGATTCTTCTAAAGACCAGTCAATAATGTACTATACTTTTATTATTCCATGTCCAATGGACGTTTCTGCATTAACACGCCCATGTTAATTCAGAATTGCTCAATCGACTCCCCAATAATACAAAACACGCAAATAGCAACATGTGTCCACACACTGCAGACATGACTAATGAGGAACCTTAGCTATCTTCTTAAAAGTGACGTGGTCCGGAAAATAACGTATTGAAACTTCATTAACAGGTTCGTCATTAACGGGTACGGTAATCAGACCTCTTTTAAATTCTCGGAAGCCACTATAATTGCTTCAGACTAAATCGTACGCCTATTTTCAATTTGGTCGCAAACGACAATGTGCTCATAAACAATGCGCCATTCCCCAGTGAACTGTAACAATATAAAATTTATAAGTAGCAATAAAACTTTGAATCTCCTAAATCAATAAGAAGTTATGATTTAAACGAAGAATGAATGTTTGAAGACATTTTTTAAACTGACGTTAGGAAAAATATAGCTGCGACCGACGTAGTTTGCATATTTGCCGTTTTCACCGCACATTTCCTGCTCACGGCATTTGCGAAGTCAAAGCAGAAGTGCCGTCATCGCCATACAGGGGAATTTTCACTTCATCGCAATTACCTCGAAGAGACAAACCTTTCATCTCAGGATCCTTCCTAACCTGAACCACGAAAGATTCCAGGAATAATACATACACCTGGAACTTAGTTACAGTACGTGGAGAGTGGATTGTAAATAAATCACCCGCGGAGTGGAGTTATCACCCAAGCTATATCTTTCAAATTTTGTACATATCGACAAAAAACACAAGCAATGTTTCTGCCAATGGACCTCCGGGTTTAACCCGGAGGTCCATTGGCTGAAACTTGCTGGTGCTGGTTTTGCTTTGCAACAAATTTGCAATTATTGGTCGGGTGGAATCTCCACTCTGCGGGTGATTTAGTGATAATACACTCTCCACGTACTGTAAGTACCCCTTGTTTTTTTTTTCGAAGTGGTGTTAATAGAAACTGTCATCACTTTCATGCTATCTTTCAGATGGCCAAAAGTGATTGTTTGCGGAAAGAATGGTCTATTGACAAATGAAAGACAACACAATGATGAAAATATGAAGTATTTTAATGGCACTAATCACACATATCTGTCACTAACGTTTTTGATGGAACAATGTTCCCTCGACAACAAGTATGGAGCTCGAACGGTCCATCTTGAAACATTGCAGGTAATTACTGACAAAAAATGTAATTTGTGATCTCCTGAACACAATAGCAGTGTTTGACGTCAGTAGCGAGTGTGTCCACCACGTTCCCCCATGACAGCCTGAACCCTCCTTCTAATGCTACCGATGAGCCTTGTGATAGATTCCATGGGCAACTCCTACCAAACCTCGTGTAATACAGCTTCCAAATCGGCCAAATTCTGTACAGGCGGATACCTTGCTTGCACACGACGTCCAAGAAAGTCCCAGATGTGCTCTGGGGATTCAAATCGGGGTTCATTGCAGGCCAAGGTAGTGTGGTAATAGCGTTGTTCTGAAGGAATGCTCTCACAGCATGGGAACGATGTGACCTTGCATTGTCGTCCACGAATACAGGGCGAGTAGGGTGGTTGTCAAAATGAGGCACGACAACCGGATTGCGAATGTCCCGATGACCATTGAGATTTCCACACAATCAATCACATTTCATTTAGTGAACCATGATATTTTTGGTTGATAGCGTACCCCAAACACATCCCCTTGTCCACGTGAAGCATGCTTCCCACGAATGTCACAAAAAGCATTATCATCCACATGCAATATCTGGGTATAAAACAAGAAAATTTGTCACTTCTTTTATCAATAAATCTTGACATGGAAAGGAGGAGACTGCCAGAGGCACTAAGATTGCGAATCGTTGGCATGCACGCAACAGGTATGTCATTCAAAGCCTTTCGAAGGCAACTAGGCTATAGTAATTCTGTCATCAGCAGATTTGTCCGAAAACATCAACAAACCAACGATGTTAAGGACCGACCAATGCCTCAACAACCCCAAAAAAACCTCTCCTCGGGAAGATCGGAGGCTGACACGCCTCGTGAGGTGGGGTTTTAAAACGCGTTTGGCTCCCCCAACAGGCGTTTATGCAACAGAACTGTCCGAAATCGTCTCAAAACACTGGGTATGAGGACTAGAAGGGTCATCAAGCGTCTAACTCCTTTCGATCAGCATCAAAGACGTTTGGAGTGGTGTATGGCACGACAACATTGGAATCTCAAGACGTGGAGACGAGTCCATTGGTCAGACGAGAGTAGGTTCCTGCTTCACGTCACAGATGGTTGCATGAAAGTGTGGCGGCACAGAAATACTGCTTACGTGCCCTGGAACAGCTGACCTACTGTTCCTTATAGTGGAGGATCAGTAATGATCTGGGGATTCCTCTCTCGTGGTTGCAAACTTGATATGGTGACTGTACGTGGGAATCTCAATAGTCATCGGTACATCCGGGATATTCTCAATCCGGTTGTCGTACCTCATTTTGACAACCATCTACTTGTCCTGTATTCATGGACGACAATGAAAAAGGCCACATCGTTCCCATGCTGTGAGAGCATTCTTCAGAACAACGCTATTACCACATTACCTTGGCCTGCAATGAGCCCCGACTTGAATCCCTTAGAACACATCTGGGACTTTCTTGGACGTCGTGCGCAAGCAAGGTACCCGCCTATACAGAATTTGGCCGACTTGGAAGCTGCATTGCATGAGGAGTGGCAGCAGTTGCCCATGGACCGTATCAGAAGGCTCACTGGTAGCATTAGGAGGAGAATTCAAGCTGTCATGCGGGAACGTGGTGGATACACTTGATACTGACGTTAGACACTGTTATTGTGTTCAGGAGATCACAAATTACATTTTTTGTCAGTAATTACCGGCATTGTTTCATCATGGACCGTTCCAGCACCATAATTTCGAGAGAACAGTTTTTCATCAAAAACATAAGCGACAGGTATGTGTAATTAGCGCCATTAAAATACTGCATATTTTTATCTTTGTGTTGTCTTTCATTTGTCAATAGACCATTCTTTCCATAAACAATCACTTTTGGCCATCTTAAAGGTAGCATGAAAGTAACGACAGTTTCTATTAACACCATCTCGAAAAAACAGGGGCTGCTTAATAAAGTTCCAGGTGAATATAATAAGGGAGACAAGCTGAAACCTTGACAAACATACCTAGCGACCGGAAAGGGTTCGGAAGGAGAGCCATGTGTATGTGTTGAACTAAATAAGTAATAGTTCCGGACATATAACAATAACAAATATCACTTTTAACCCTTTACCCAACGTAACGGTCAAAAACGGCCAGCGCTATTCACAAAAATCGCCAATTAATTTTCATTATTTGTCTCAAAAACATAGCTTATGACCCCTCTTTGGAACGAGCTCGACGAGGTCGTTCCAAAGAGGGGTCATAACCTATGTTTTTGAGACAAAAAATAAAAAAAATTAGTTATTCAAGAATTTTGTTTGCAAGTGTCGTCTGCTTTTCATGTTAGGTAAATGGTTAAAAGATGATATAAAAGCTCGTACCCATGAATAGCTCCCATACAATTCGCGACGATAAATTTTCTTCCACGACAGTCCACATGACGTCAAGAAAATCAATCATTTCAAAAATGACGTCACAGGAATGTCAGCTGTTTCAGCTCTCTTTAGGATATTAACCCATCGCTGCCGTGCATAAACGTTGGTTTTCGTAGCAGCGTCGTAGCCACTGGTAGGGGATGGAGAGGCGTGGGCTTTCTCTTACAAATATTTCGCTGCTTCCCCAAACATTGGCCCAATACAACTTTCACATAACATATAGGGCCCTAAAATGATCCCCATTATAGGGCTACGCATGTTATAAATGCCGTATATTCGATTTTGGAGTAATGAGTTTTGCAAAATCTTCTTGGGGTGGACGTCCTAGTCCTCGGGAGGTGGGAGGAGGTTGTACCGACCGGAGGATCCTAGTTAAGAATAGGGGAGGTTCCTGTTCCTCCCACAACAGATTGGGCACTCCCCTATTATAGAATCCTGGCTACGTGATTGTTTTCGTAGTACTTTTATACATATAGAGACTTCGTTGCTCTTTCCGAATAAGCAATTCATTTTTCCCCCACGATCAATTGTAGAACAGTAAATTTTCTTTGCCTGGACAGTACTTCCATTCCGATGAGGTCATGTGGGTGGGGCAGTGGGAGAAAATCCTTCTCGGAAAAAGATATTCGACCCAGACCTGTGCCCCCTCCGGTGAGATTTCCCCATACTACCCCACACTACTCAAGGATAATACTAACCTAGAATTTTAATTGCTGCACCTAGTCTGGCTATTATAAATTTATTTGTATTTACAGACTCTCAAGACTTGCGGGAACATGTTCATCTTGAATTTGGCAGTTGCTGATTTGTGCATTACAACCTTCGTTAACACTTTTAGCGTTATTGGTAAGTATAGTAAATATTCCGAACATTAGATAAGATATAGACAGGACGGCATTCGCGTTTGAAATGTCATTATTTATCGCACGAGATCGATTCAGACGGAGGGATAATATTGAACGAGGAGCCGAAGGCATCAAGTTCAACATTATCCTTCCGCCCAAATCGATTGAGTGCGGTAAAAAATGATAGTTCGAATATTTATTGCACGCCTGCAGTTTACTAAACAATTTCTAGTCGATATTAGCGGAGGGATAATATTGAACTCAATGCCTTCAGCTTCTTGTTCAATATTATCCCTCCACGCGAAATCGATCTCGTGCAGTAAAAAATGGCAGTTCGAACACGTATGCTGTTCTGCATTTATTGCACGCCTACAGTTTACTAAAAGAATATTAAAAACACAAAAATATTGCTAAAAGTGACCAAAATGTAAAAAAAAGAAATAGTTAAATAGTCCGCGCACGTGACTATTTAACCCTTTACCTAACGTGAAAAGCAGACGACACTTGCAAAAAAAATTCTTGAATAACTAATTTTTTTCATTTTTTGTCTCAAAAACATAGGTTATGACCCCTCGTTGGAACGAGCTCGACGAGCTCGTTCCAACGAGGGGTCATAACCTATGTTTTTGAGACAAAAAATGAAAAAAATAGTGAAAATTAATTGGCGATTTTTGAGAATAGCGCTGGCCGGTTTTGGCCGTTACGTTGGGTAAAGGGTTAACGTATTGTTCAAGGACAAAAAAAAAATATTGTTCGCTTCGGCTTTCACAGAAAAGGCAACGGGCTTTATTAGTTTGTGAAACATTTTGAGAGAAGATCTGACAGGAAGCGGGGCAGTTCTATGACAAGCCCCAAGTAAGGAAAACATTGTTCTCCGAGCTTTCACACTCTGTTCAGAAATTGCTTGAGTGAACGTTCCTGAATTTCTGAGCATTGTTCCAAGATAATTATACACATCAACATTTTCTAAGGGGTTGTTATTTATGGAAAATGTAGGGTCTCGTTTTGCTGCTCGCGCCCTAAATACCATGCATTTTGTTCGTATTAATCGCTAATGAATTAATATGGATATAATTTTGTAACTTCTCCAAACATTGTTGAAGACCGTCAGGACTATCCGAGACTAATACAAGGTCATCAGCAAGCATGGTGTGATTAAAGGACATGTCACCTGTTTAACTGGATCACAAATTGCATCCCCTGGACAATCTAATAATGTGAGTTAAAAGAACAGAATGACAAATGGCAAATGTTAAGGTTAAACAGGCTCTATCTGGACAGCAAGTAGTTGTTACTTTTATTTTGAGATTGAGTTGATTGGAACTGGTTAAAAGTTTCTTCGTCATGAATCAAACTCCAGAATGTTCTATCATTTGTTATTTTGATTTGGCGCATTGAATGAGTAATCGAGTAATTGGTTAATCAGTTGATCAGTCAATTGAACAATTGGGCACTCAACTAATTAATCAGTTAATCACTTAATAAACAGACCGTGTTTCTGAATAAATGAAATAATAATAATATATTTTTGCAAGTAGACCAGTAGACCAGTAAGGTAAGGTAATAGGGTAATGTATAATCGGAAAACCGTAAATTGTAAATTGGAGGGGAACATGTTCCTGAGCTCGCGAGGAGAAAAAGAAGTCGATAACGACCCGATAGTCTACCTATTAGGCGGTAGTTGGCAATTAAGAAATCAAATAATTAATCAATTAACCAATTAATTAATTGACTGTCTTTCCGAATAAATGAAATAATATATTTATGCTGAGTAGACCAGTAAGGTCATGGGTGATATATAATCGGAAAACCTTAAATGGTAAGGTAATATGTTCCTGAGCTCTCGAGGAGAAAAAAAGGCGATAACAACCCAGGAGACTAACTATTAATTAGACAGCAGATAGTCGGGACATCTCGGTTAGGAACAGCTGACATCGGCGTTATATGTGTTTAGAAATTGATCAGTTAATGGTTTTTTTTAATAACCTGCGGTTGGAGGTTCTTAACGTTGTACCAAGGTCGTTCCACATTTTAGGAATAGAAAAATATGGAAGAGATGCTGAGAACTGGGTGCGAGGTTTATGTGTTTTCAAGTTTCCACATTGCCTTGTATTCATGCCTGAGGGGTTTGAGTACACTTGGAATGTAGTTTCAAAACTGACAGGGAGGTTGTGTTCTGACCAGTCGTACATGAATAGAAGTGAGTGTAGCTTGTATAAATCGTTAAATTTGAGAATTTTCAAACGTTTGAAAAGGGGTCCGTATGTGAGTTGTACTTTTTGTTCGTTATGATACGAACAGCCTTTTTCTGCAACTTGAGAATTTGTTTGCTTGCTGGTGTTACCCCATATTTGGATCCCATAAATTAAATGGCTTTGAATTAGGTTGAAATAAAGTGAACGTAATGTCTCGAGCGGCAGAAACTTTTTGGCTCTTCTCAGAATATAAATTGCCCTGGGTAGCTTTGTACAGAGAGCAGATACATGCTGATTAAATTTAAGACTCTCGTCCAGGTTAATTCCCAGAAATATTAAGAATTTGTCATGACTATTATTACCTGCAAATATTATGTCTAACGCCCAAACTGACTTTATTTGGTTCCAGTTCTTCCAGAAGCATGCCGGGATGAGTAGCACGTAGTGCTATAGGTCTGTACAATGCGCTTGCTGTCTATACAGAGTTATCTTTCTTGTATATAAAGGAGGCCCGCATGGTCATTGAGCATAAGTCTGAAAATCAATCGAGCAGTGACTGAACAGACGTTGCACGAACAACTCGATTCTTGTCGAGCAGTGGCGGCGCCAGAGTTACAAAAGTGAGGGGGTACAGTTGGGGATTGTGCAGCGCCGAGCTGGGGTGAGTTTCGGGGGGAGGGGGGGTTCTCTCCCTAAGTTGAGAAAATTTTTAACTGTTTGCAACAAAACCATGCGAATATGGATATCATTGGAACCGGCTGCACAAGCCGGTTCCAATGATATTCATATTTGCACGATTTCATTGAGTTATACCTTTGAGAATTTTTCTAAAATTTTAAATTTTATTTATTTTTTGAAATTGCTGTAGGCTGAATTCCAAAGGGATGCCTTGCACGCTCTCGATTCTAGCATTCGTCGAATACTCTTAGGCACTATGTTTCAGTCCGTTTAAACGCGGCATGCCTTGTTGCAATTTGGACCATCGACTCTTGCTTGTTGTTTGCAGCTAGCGTGTGTGTGGAGGGACGGGGTGGGGGGGGGGGGCAAACATAATTTCAAAACTTCTCTGATTTAGTGCACTTGGGAATATGGGATTAAGCATACCGACCATTACACCGCAACGTTCAATACAACAAAAATTAAAATGATAGTATTGTTTTACTACGCTTGGCGAAAAAAGTGGAGGGGTAAGTACCCCCACATACCCCTCCATGGCGCCGCCACTGTCGTCGAGCCAAAAATTATGGAGCAATTGTTTGAAAGAGTAAATCGACTCTTTGTACGACCCTTTGACTCTTTTCGAAAAAATCAGATTCTTGTGCGTAACGGTTTACCTCCATATCCAGTTTGATATTTTGTCACTAAAACAAAATAGTCCGGATAAAGTGACGTCCTTGACGTTAGAGGGGATGTTTTTTATTATAAGGCTTTTCCAGAGAGTACCAGAATCAGCCTTTGATTTAATTCAGTCCAATGACGCGGACAAATGTATCACAGGGATGAATTTTCATCACGGTTTCTCTCCCGATCGAATACATTTCGAATCACTGAGGCCTTTGACGTCGAAAGTGACGTCTTCATTAGAAGTCAATGCCATGGACTCCCGAATCAAATCTTTCTCGATTCTGCCGACAAATTTATTCAACGGAACAAATTTTCAAACTGCGTCAGTGACGGCGTCACTGAAAAACACAGAGACCTAGTTCAGACAAACTGCGTCAATGACAGGAGTGACGTTATCAGTAAATGGAGGATATCTCGGTTTTTTGAGTTGATACCGGAAATTATCTCATGAGTGACCGAGACAAATGTTTATTTTTCGCGAGCGCTTTACCCTTTGTCTCGGTCACAAGTGAGATAAATTTCGGTATCCACTCAAAAACACTAGATTTTCTTTTTTTTATACGCTTTTTATAAGAATCGGATAATTCCACTCGTTTCAACCTTGAATTGATACATGAAAGTAAACAGTGTATTGAATCATTGATAGGCTAAAGTGATTTGCTTGATACTCGGAACAGATAGCGCCTTGCAATCTGATTCAGCTGGCGGGTTTCTAGTCCAAACATGGCCTGAAAGTCCGTAATATAAGTTTTTGGTTTGGTACGTCTTTTTAAAGGACGTACAAAACCAATAACTTATATTTCAGTCACTCGGTCAGTGTTTGGACTAGCGGGTTTCATGCATCAATTCAAGGTGAATACGTGTTGAATTATTGCTGGAAATGATCGGTATCCACTCAAAAATACTAGATTTTCTTTTCATTATACCTTTTTAGAACAAATTGATAGAGCTGTAGGTTTTTAAATTTCTTGTTCGGTTTCGGTTTTGGTTTTTCAGGTGGAGTAAAACCTCGGTTCGGTTCGGTTTTCGGTTTGTTCATGAGGCCAAATAAAATTCAATAAAACTCATTCCTATATCCTGAGTCATAACTGAATGGCAGTGAAATTGAGTGAAACTCAATGAATGCCCGAAATAAGCTATAATACATGAAGAATCAGGAAGGCCAATATAATAATTACCTAAATATAAAGAACTTTTATTGTGCTTGGCCATTTTTCGAGGTCTGACACCTACACGCAACTTGAGGAAAGCTGCAAACACAACTAAACTGAAATGTCGGAAATTCACAGAATGTAGCCTTCCCAGAGTAGTGAGAGTACCCTGGACACTGCCATTGGCCAGTGTCTGGGTACTCTCACTACTCTGGGATGGCTACATTCTGTGAATTTCTGCAGCAATAGAGTATTTAATAAAAAACGAAAAACCTTATATTACGGGATGTCGACGGTTTCGGTTTCGGTTTTAAAAAAAAAAACTAAAAACCTCGGTTCGGTTTCGGTTAACCTACAGCTCTACAAATTGACCATTTCCAGGGATAATTTGACTCGTATTCACCTTGAAGTGATGCTTTGAAAACCGCCATTTCGATTGATATCGTGAAAGTGAAAATTTCTAGATCTTCACAGTGGGGGTTCGATTTCTATCTTTGGCACTTTCTTCGATAATCTATCGTTTGGCGTATAATAAAAGACAAAATCAGAGAGTGCGTTATTACGACAATTCCATTTATTGCACGCCTAGGCTTTTATTTTCATAAAATACACGCGTTTTCTGAAAAAACAGAAGCGAACAATAATTTTTTAGCTGCGACTAGCAGTTCTATAAGTGGCAATGTCGGTCTGTCTGTCTGTCTGTCTGTCTGTCTGTCTGTCTGTCTGTCTGTCTGTCTGTCTGTCTGTCTGTCTGTCTGTCTGTCTGTCTGTCTGTGACCAACGAGTTTCAAAACTCAATAACTTTTGAAATACTTGATGGAATGACTTTATATTTGGCATGTAAGTGTATCTTATTGATGTCTAGCCACTGTTCAATGCATCTGTTGTTCCAAATATTTTTCTTGGAGTTATGGCCCTTGATGAACTTAGAATGTCGGTCGGTCTGTCTGTGACCAACGAGTTTCAAAACTCAATAACTTTTGAAATACTTGATGGAATGACTTTATATTTGGCATGTAAGTGTATCTTATTGATGTCTAGCCACTGTTCAATGCATGTGTTGTTCCAAATATTTTCCTTCGAGTTATGGCCCTTGATGAACGTCGCAGCTACGGCGTCGATGTCGCGATTTTTTTGTATTGGCCTTGAACAATACGGATCACGTGTGCGGACTATTTAACTATTTCTTTTTTTACGTTTGGGTTGTTTTTGGCAATAATTTGAATTTTTTTTTTTTTTTAGTCAACTGTAGGCGTGCAAAAAATACAGTACAGCATACGCGTTCGAACTGTCATTGTTTTACCGCACTCGATCGATTTCGGAGGAGGGATAATATTGAACAAGGAGGGCATTGTGGTTTATTAACGGCCCAATAGGTGTGAATAACAGCCCGACAGCTCCTTAAAGGCCCGAGACGAAGTCGAGGGCCGTTAATAAGCTGAAGGGCTGTTATTCACACCTATTGGGCCGTTAATAAACCACAAGGCCCGACAAAGTCATGTTATTACTATTATTACCACTGGGATTCTGAGAAAGTTTTCACCCATGCCTTATATGGCATCCGCCAACAGCTAAAAGATATGCGAATATAAGTCAACTAAGACTTTCCATATGTTAATTTCTATTTTCTGAACAAAACCATACAAATACAGTGTATTGATGTCAATGGAGCCTGGTCCCTAAATTGACTCCATTTATATCAATAGTTTATCATTTCACTGGGGCTGGGGGCATTTAATTCTTTAGCAGTTGATATGAAATCTACATTACTTTTCCAAACGCTGTGATGATCAAATTAAATAATTTTAATGTTTGACAAGGGCTAATTGAGGCAACTGAATTTTTGAAATCAGAACACTGTTAATTTATTAATGAGACAATACAATTTGTTTAGCAAGTGTTTTTAATGAATAAAGGCTTGAAATGTATACATACTTACTTACTATATACAGCTGTTTCTTCTTATGAGCCTGGCTTTACTGGACAGTTTACATATTCAATAATTTAAATAAAACCACATTGTTTACGAGTTGAGAGCATTTCCGAAAACCGTCTCCACTTCCGAGTGAACGACAGCGGGAACAAAAGTCACGTGACGTGTCGGGCTGTTATTGAGATGGTCAACCCAATAACGGCCCGACACGTCACGTGACTTTTTGAAGTACAGCGTTACGTTCTTGTAATGCCCTATTATACTTTGTTAATGTACTAGAGAACGCCCGCTAGAGTGGTAATAAAATAACAATAACATGATTTTGAAGGGCATTACAGTGTATTAACGGCTCAACAGAAATGGTTCACAGCCCAAGAGTTTATTAGCGGCCCGCGACGAAGTCGAGGGCCGCTAATAAGCTCAAGGGCTGTTAACCATTTCTGTTGAGCCGTTGATACACTGTAATGCCCGACAAAGTCATGTTATTTCTATTATTGCCACTTTCGTACATCGGTACATTACAATTAAATTATATGGGAAATAAGATAAATAAATGAAGTTTGACATTTTAGAATTAAAAAACAGCGACACTATCGTCTGACAAACAAAACGGGTAACATGACTATCGTCTGATCAGTCTACGGCGAAATTTGGGAAGTTAGATGATGAAATATATCTTCGAAATGCGAACTTTAGGCAAGGGGTTTATTCATCAAAGATGTCATCACTTACTATGTGCGTATCGCTTCCTATATTTGATACATTATCTATCTGTGACACAAGGTGAAACACTTGAAACAAATGTGTTAATTGTGTTTACAAATTTTAAAAAATCCGAATTGAATTTCGATCCCAATGGAAATCTGGGAAAAATTTTGTTGATCGGCTGAGAGATGTGTCATTGTCTATATTTAGACGTGTCGGGCTGTTATTGACGTGTTGGGCTGTTATAGTCAATAACGGCCCAACACGTCACATGGCTTGTACTTGTTGAGCATTACGAGGTTTCAACGCCCGGTAAAACATTGTTAATGTGCTAGGAACGCCCGCAAAAGTGGTAATAATATTGTTTTAGGAAACTATAGGCGTGCAGTAAATACAGAACAGCATATGCGTTCGAATTGTCATTTTTTACCACACTAGATCGATTTTTGGCAACAGGATATCTCTAAAAATCAAAATATTAACATGTTTATTTATTTATTGATGTTTAAGGTCACATATTTATGCACAATGGCTAATCATGACCGTGACAGTTTTACGGGTGGAGGAAGCCGGAGTACCCGGAGAGAACCACCGAGCAACGACGAGCAGCTGCCAGCTCCCCAACATCGTAACTCCGCTCTGCAGCACAGGCAGGGTTAGATTGGTTGAAGACATGCGCACCATCGACGTGCAGTACGCCTTAGTACACGGCGTCATCGTGCCCCCACGCGGGCATTGGAGATGAAGTGTCTTGCCCAAGGACACAGCGCGGTTGCCGCAGGTGGGATTCGAACCGAGGACCTCTCGGCTTGCAGCCTGCACCTCTACCCACTGAGCCACCGCGCTCCCAAAAATATTAACATAAAAACTGGAACTACGAGGCGTAATCATAAAATAAAGGCTGTGATGAGTCTTCATTACTAACGGTAATGTCATCAAAAACTTTTGTAAAATGAAGTCTCTTGATAAAAAGAAAAGGAAAGTTTATGGTATTTGTGAGATTCAGCGTCTGCAATATATCAGTTGGTCGGAAAAGCGAACCCAAGGTTCGCTTATCCGACCAACTGAAATATTCCAAAGTAGTAAATCTAAATAGAGGCGATTATTTAAGGGCTAGACTAATACCAAGCCATAACAGAGTCGAATTCCTTAGAGAATAAGACTGGTGGCCCGAAAAATTTCAGTTTTCGGTGTTGTTGTATGAACAAAACCACTGAC
This sequence comes from Pictodentalium vernedei, assembly GCA_031216915.1. NCBI lineage: Eukaryota > Metazoa > Mollusca > Scaphopoda > Dentaliida > Dentaliidae > Pictodentalium > Pictodentalium vernedei. The sequence goes on from CM062296.1 coordinate 41,401,490, forward strand.
CAATCAGGCCCGGCATTGTTTAGGAGTGCAGGGGTGCTGCACGCCTAGAAAAAATTGAGGAGGGCAATGTTTTTGACCCCTTGATTTTCTGGACCTGTTTGGGACTGCCTTTAAATTCTATTATCATTTCGTCCCCTGAGTTCCAATGTTTTCCTGACAGAGAGAGCACATTGGAACTCCGGGGACGATTGGTCAATGCTGCATTGATTCGCAATAATTCATGCCCCATTCTGTGTTGCATTTCAATACATTTTGAGTGTAGAAGACAGTCACATAAGAATTGAATGCAACATTTTTAATAATGAGATGTGTGTGCCAACTTTTCCACTATGTAGCTGCATTTAGTACAATTTTTCAGTCACAATATTAGTACTTTGACGTGAATATAACCAAAATAGCATACAACTTTTTGCATTGAAAATTTCAGGTGCAAATGCACTCCTAAGCAATCTGAGGAGGGCATTTGTTTTGCACTCCTCGGTTTTCTAGATTGCCAGGCCTGACCAATTAATGATTTCAACAGGCAACGTTAGTGAAAATATATTGATCGGGTTTCCCACAAATCGTATTGTCAGTTTTCTCAATACGCCCCTGTCAGTTTTATACTAACCCACAATAGTGGATACTGATACTGGAGAGTGAGGTGGCTCAATGGTAGACTGTTGGATTTTTATACCAGAGGTCCCGAGTGCGATCTCCGTCTGGGATGACCTGCGTTGTGTTGGGCAAGGCACTTTATCCCGGTTGTCTACATGGGGGCACGATGACGCTGTGTACTAAGGCGTACTGCACGTCGATGGTGCACATGTTTTCAACAGTTGTGACCCTGCTTGAGCGGAACTTGAACAGAGATAGAATGTTGAGGAGCTGACAGTTGCTCGTCGATGCTCAGTGGTTCTCTCTGGGTACTACGGCTTCCTCCACCCGTAAAACTGCCACGGTCACGATTAGCCAGTGTGCATAAGTATGTGACCTTAAACACCAATAAATAAATAAATAAATAAATAAATAAATAAATAAATAAATAAATAAATAAATAAATAAATATGAATACTGATATTCCGTGGCGAGTCTCGTGAAGGCTATTCTGCAATTTTATCTTACAATCAAAATGTATTTTGTGTGTATTAACTCCGCAACTGTCGTGTATCCGACCCCCTGATACAGATGTTTGTATCAGGGAGTCGGATACAAGCGCGTTCCTTTCGCGTGAGTTCCAATTTTTTTTTCTTTTTGTTCATTGTTACGGTGTGGAATTATTAATGATATTGGTAACAGAAAGAAATCTGAGAATCAGCAACAAAACTATGAATTTAACTATTCTGAAATTTAATTAAAAAAAATTGATATAAAAAAAAATGATACAAAGATCTTTTACACTAATTGGGTTACAGAAAATAAAAAAAAACAATGGTACTTATCAATTATAGAATTAGTCCAAAGTACAGTTTGACAGAATCCAGTAATCCAGTGGCGAAGTATCTTCTGAAGAAAGTTACCAGCTGGTACATGTAGTATTAAATCCAAGAATGTCTCTTCAGAAACAGTATCCTGTAGATTTATAATAAAATTTTCACTTAGAAATTTCAGCAGTCTCCAATAAAATATAATAAAACGCTCTGCAAAATTCAAATGGAGTAAAAATCCAAGAAGTATTGGCGCCACAGGTAATTTCCAAATAATCCAGTAGAATCCTGGCTTTTCACAAAATAATATTATTCTGTTTCACAGAAAGTATAAATTCTCTTTTCCAAGACGAATAGATTCTCTTCAAAATTCTCTTTTGGAATCAATCTTCCAAAATCACAAAGAAACACTGCTTCTATAATAAATGCACTGCTCTGAAACAATAATAATCTCCAATGGAAACAATTGAAGTTAGTCTTTCTGAAATGGTTCTCTAAAATGAGTTTTTGAATTCTGTTGACAAACCTTTATATAGTAACCAGATAGAATGTCCCAGAAGGGGAAGTTTCTGCAATGTTCTATTTGTTTCTGGGGAATTCTGTTGAAGTTCAAGTAAACAAGGTCATTGACCTATTTAAACAATTAAACAATCAACAGCTATATGTACAATATATCAGTGTAACAATGATGTAAACAAGGTCACTGAGTGCAAAAGAGTTAGACCAGTCAGAAAATGCAGAAATAAAAAAAAATCTTTCTCACATAATTATCAACTTAAGGATATATCAATCTCAATATAATATGGGGGCTATAACACACCCCGCCTTAAAAGAAAAAGTTTGAAGGTACTGAAAACTTTTTACATAATTTTAGCAGACTCTGACCGGTTTACAATACACACATACACCATAATCTTCACAATTTTATTTTATTTTTTTTTTTTTTTAATAAACATATATACACTTGAAGTGAATAGAGACCGATCATATCATTTTAAATTAGGATATTCTGGAAAGAGCATCAGCTACAACATTATCTCTTTCCGAAATATGCCTAATCTCTAAATTATATTCTTGAAGGGCTAAACTCCACCGCAATAATCTTTGATTCTTGTTTTTCATTTTATTGATAAAAGTTAAGGGGTTATGATCGGTGTAAACTGTAATTGGGCATTGGGTGGTTCCTAGATACACATCAAAATGGGTTAATGCCAAAATTAGAGCCAAAGTTTCTTTTTCTACTGTAGAGTAATTCTTTTGATGTTTGAGAAATTTTCGGGAAAAATAACATACAGGGTGATCAATACGTTGGGAATCTTCCTGGGCAATTTTCCCACCTGCTCCATTGTCACTTGCATCTATGAATAATTTGAAGGACTTTTCACAATTTGGACTGGCCAGGACAGGGGAATTATTTAATAAAATTTTTATTCTGTTAAAGGATTTCTGACATTCCTCAGTCCAAACAAACTTAACCCTTTTGCTCAATAAACTGGTCAAAGGAGAGACAACATCTGAGAAATTTAAACAAAATTTTCTATAATATCCAGCCATGCCTAAGAATCTCATGAGCTCCTTTTTAGAGCTTGGTACTGGAAAATTTACAATGGCATCAACTTTCGCCGCAATCGGCCTCACCTGCCCCTGCCCCACAACATGACCTAAATAATTTACAGTTGCTTTGCCAAATTCTGATTTTACCAAGTTAATAGTTAGGTTGGCTTGGGTCACTTTGTCAAAAAATTCTTGAATATGCTTTAGATGATCAGCCCAATTTGTATCTGTGTGTATAATAACATCATCAATATAAGCTTCACTGTGATCTAGGTCTGCAATTAAGTGGTTAACCATGCGCTGGAACGTTGCCGGAGAGTTTTTCATGCCAAAAGGGGTAACTTTATATTGATACAATCCAAATGGTGTAACAAAAGCAGATATTTCTTTTGCTTTTTCTGTTAAAGGGACTTGCCAATAACCCTTTAACAAGTCAAATTTTGTCACAAATTTAGCATGGCCAAGTTTGTCAATGCAGTCATCAATTCTAGGAATTGGATAATTGTCTGTTTTGGTGAGGCTGTTCACCTTTCGGTAATCCGTACAAAATCGGTAACTGCCATCAGGTTTTGGGACGAGTATACAGGGCGAACTCCAGTTGCTATGGCTAGGTTCTGATATCATTGTCCAGCATATACTGTATTTCCTTTCGCATGATCTCAGCTTTGAAAGGGTTCAATCTATATGGATGCTGTTTGATGGGATTTGCCTCTCCTACATCAACATCATGAAAAATAACAGATGTCCTACTAGGCACATCGGGAATAAGTGTTGATATTTGAAAATTAAATCAACTAAATCCTTTCTTTGGTCAGGCAGTAAATAATCAGTTTTATTTTGTAGATCTCTCAGGACATCTGAGTTCTGTAACTTTAGAGGTACATTTTCGCCGCCTTCATGAATATCCTCTACAGGATTTTCCAGCTCATCCATGTGGGTGACTGTTGAGACTGGTAGAGAGTTTGGTTCTCTCTCATAATATGTTTTCAACATATTTATATGGCACAGCTGAGTATTTTTGAGTCTATCGGGAGTCTCAACAACATAATCAATATCACTGATCTTGTGCTTAACAATATAAGGGCCTGAATATCTTGCTTGTAAAGCATTGCCCTTTAAAGGGAATAATACTAACACCTTGTCCCCAGGTTTAAAGGTGCGAAATTTCGCTTTTTTGTCATACCAGGTCTTCATATGACTCTGGGCTTTCTGTAAATGTTTATTTGCCATTTCTCTGGCCTGGTGCAATTTTTCCTTAAAAGTGGACACATAGTCCAGGAGAGAAATTTCAGGTGGCTCTTCCTCGAGCCATTTCTCCTTCAAAGCAGTAAGTGGACCCCTCACTGAGTGTCCAAACACTAATTCAAAAGGGCTGAACCCCAGAGATTCCTGTACAGTTTCACGGACTGCAAATAAAAGGAGATGTACTCCTTCATCCCAATCCTTCTCATTATTCTCCCCATAGGCCTTTATCATGGTCTTCAGTGTTTGATGAAAGCGTTCTAGAGCTCCTTGACTTTCGGGATGATAAGCACTTGATGTGTACTGCTTAATTTTGAGCTCATACATCACCTGCTGAAAAATGTTTGACATAAAATTTGAGCCTTGGTCCGATTGCACTGACCTGGGTAGACCGAAAGTCGTGAAAAATTTTATCAAGGCCTTAACTATAGTCTTAGTTTTAATATTTCTTAGAGGAATAGCCTCAGGAAATCGTGTAGAAGCACACATGATGGTAAGAAGATATTCAGTTCCAGATCTTGTTCTAGGCAATGGGCCAACACAATCAATAATAATTCTACTAAATGGCTCCTCAAAAGCAGGGATTAGTTGAAGGGGAGCAGGAGGAATCTTCTGGTTGGGTTTTCCTACAATTTGACAGGTGTGGCAGGTTTTACAAAATTCGACAACATCCTGTCGAAGCTTGGGCCAGTAAAAACATTGTTGAATACGAGAGTAGGTTTTCCTAACTCCCAAATGTCCAGCCATTGGATTTTCATGAGCCAGGCTTATTATTTCATTCCGGTATTTAGTGGGGACAACTATTTGATAAATAACCTCCCAATCACTATTGGAGGGTACTTCTGGTGGTCGCCATTTCCTCATAAGTACACCAGATTTTCTGAAATAACCGACAGGGGAGTTTTGGGCTCCAGCCTGTGTTAGAGCCTTTTCACGTGGCTCGGCAAGGTCAGGATCACTTTCCTGTTCCTGAATTAAAGATGTCCGGGAAATGACATTCAAGGAGGTCCCCCTATCACTCTCAGGTGTAGTGGCCTCTTTACAATGTCTGGACGAGTCATCACTTTGACTCAAAAAAGTCTGAGACAAATCAATGTCTTCAGAATCTGTAATTCTGTGACAGTTCTTATCCTCAGCTTTGCTGTTTAAATCAACACAATTGAGGTTGTTATCAACCTCAGTTTTCTTTGCCATGGACCGAGTCACAGCACATGCTGGAAAGGCAAAAGGAAAACATTCCTTCAAATTAATAATACTTTCATCTGTGCTCGGCTTATCCACCACTTGAGGTTCTACAGTGACTTTGTCACCAGCTAAGTCATTTCCCAATAATAAAGAAATACCTTTTACAGGTAGAGTAGGTCTGATTCCTACTGTCACAGTCCCATTTACTAAGCTACTTCTTAAATTTATTTTATGAAGTGGGACATTTAAAGAGTTTGACTCAATACCTGATATTAGAACTTGTGCCCCTGTAGCACTTTCTTCAGAAAATGGCAAAATGCCTTCTAACATTAATGACTGAGTAGCCCCTGTGTCTCTCAGTATTTTTATTGGTAAGGAACAGTGCTTATCCCCATCAAGGGAAACAAAGCCTTCAGAAATGAATGGCTTATAATTTTCTAAAGCATCTTGCTTTATAACATAATTTTCAGGGCATGGAGCACATGCTAGTGCATTCTGTGAAGTAGAGGACTCACTTTTCCTTTTTAACAGCCAGCAATCAGATAATAAATGACCTGGTTTCTTACAATAATTACAAGTTTTACTTGAACTGTTGGGTCGTAATGGTGTAGGGCTGGCATTAGATGACTTATTCTCATTAGGCTTCCGATTAAATTTGGGTGGTGAAAAGTTTGGAGGATTGGAAGGATGATTAGAAGGATGAGTTTTATCTGAAGTAGGTCTAGGTCCACTTTGGAAAGAATTCCTGTGAAGCCAAAAATTTGTAGAGTTACGACTCATTTTATGAGTTAAGGCATAGTCATCTGCCAGTACTGCTGCTCTATTTAATGTGTCAACTTTTTGCTCATCCAGGTGGGCCTTTATATCTGAATGTATCTTTCCTTTAAACTCCTCAATCAGCATCATTTCCTTTAATTTTGTAAAATCTTTCCCTATTTCTTTTGAGTGGCACCACCTGTCAAATAAATTTTGCTTTTCTCTGGCAAATTCCACATGAGTTTGATTTTCATTTTTATAATAATTTCTGAATTTCTGCCTATAGGCCTCTGGAACAAGTTCATATGCCTTAAGTATTGCCTCTTTAACAGCGTCATAATTGTTGCTTTGCTCAGAAGATAGAGCGGAATAGATTTCTTGGGCCTTCCCTTTCAAAACACTTTGCAATAGCAAAGTCCAGACATCCCTTGGCCATTCTAAACTTGTTGCCACTTTTTCAAAATGTGAAAAATATTTATCAACTTCTTTTTCTTGAAAGGGGGGAACTAGCCTAACATGTTTAGTTGCATCAAATCTACTTGGGGAAATTACATTTGAGCCTTGACGCTGTGATTCTAATTCTTTTATTTTTATTTCCTTTTGATTTTCTAATTCTTTCAAGTGCATTTCTTTTTGAGTTTCTATTTCCCTTAATTTTAATTCCGTGTCCTCCTTTTCTTTTTGAGCCTGAATTTGTATTTGTTCCCTTTCTTTTTGAGCTTCTAATTCTTTTAATTTTAATTCCCTGGCTTCTTTTTCTTTTTGAGCCTGAATTTGAATTTGTTCCATTTCTTTTTGAGCTTCTAATTCTTTTAATTTCATTTCATTTTCCTGCCTTTTCATTTCTTGTTGTATTTCTAATCTCTTTAGTTCCAATTCTAACTTTTTAAGTTCAAGAGCATCAGTAGGTTGTGGTTCAGCGACAGGTGACCCAGACTGAGGCAAAAGACCCTCCTCAATATAATAATTAACAATGAGCTGTTTAAGTTTATGCTTGTTCAGACCAGGGGTGGCAGGTAATTTTAGATACTGAGCAAGTTGAAATAAATCCTCCTTCTTAAGAGATTCTAAAAGGGCCAAACTAGGAGATCTTTCAAATTCAGAAATAAATTTTGTCACAATAAATACCATGATGAAAAGGTTTGTTGGCTCTCAGATTATATAAATAATAATACTGAAATTTTCTAAGAAAATTTAGATGTTTCGACTATGAGCCAAACTAATAATTGCAATATGTAAATAAAGCTTTCTCGTTATCTTATAATCAATCTCGGCAACGAGCCCCCAATTTCTGTTACGGTATGGAAATATTATTGATATTGGTAACAGAAAGAAATCTGAGAATCAGCAACAAAACTATGAATTTAACTATTCTGAAATTTAATTAAAAAAAATTGATATAAAAAAAAAATGATACAAAGATCTTTTACACTAATTGGGTTACAGAAAATAAAAAAAACAATGGTACTTATCAATTATAGAATTAGTCCAAAGTACAGTTTGACAGAATCCAGTAATCCAGTGGCGAAGTATCTTCTGAAGAAAGTTACCAGCTGGTAGATGTAGTATTGAATCCAAGAATGTCTCTTCAGAAACAGTATCCCGTAGATTTATAATAAAATTTTCACTTAGAAATTTCAGCAGTCTCCATTAAAATATAATAAAACGCTCTGCAAAATTCAAATGGAGTAAAAATCCAAGAAGTATTGGCGCCACAGGTAATTTCCAAATAATCCAGTAGAATCCTGGCTTTTCACAAAATAATATTATTCTGTTTCACAGAAAGTATAAATTCTCTTTTCCAAGACGAATAGATTCTCTTCAAAATTCTCTTTTGGAATCAATCTTCCAAAATCACAAAGAAGCACTGCTTCTATAATAAATGCACTGCTCTGAAACAATAATAATCTCCAATGGAAACAAGTTAGTCTTTCTGAAATGGTTCTCTAAAATGAGTTTTTGAATTCTGTTGACAAACCTTTATATAGTAACCAGATAGAATGTCCCAGAAGAGGAAGTTTCTGCAATGTTCTATTTGTTTCTGGGGAATTCTGTTAAAGTTCAAGTAAACAAGGTCATTGACCTATTTAAACAATTAAACAATCAACAGCTATATGTACAATATATCAGTGTAACAAAGATGTAAACAAGGTCACTGAGTGCAAAAGAGTTAGACCAGTCAGAAAATGCAGAAATAAAAAAAAATCTTTCTCACATAATTATCAACTTAAGGATATATCAATCTCAATATAATATGGGGGCTATAACATCATCCGTACGAATAAATAGTTTGTTATATATTCGTCTACATTCTTGACTTATCCCCAATATATTGTAAGATAAAATGATTATTACCATTATGTGGATGTACAAAATATGTATCCGAGTCTCGCTCCGTTTTCTAAGGGTAGATCACAACTCGTCTTCGACTCGTCCTGATCTGCCCTTAGAATCCGGAGCTCGACTGGGATACATATTTTGTACATCCACATAATGTTAATAATCTCTATGTCTTAACCCTTTACCCAACGTAACGGCCAAAACCGGCCAGCGCTATTCTCAAAAATCGCCAATTAATTTTCATTATTTTTTTTATTTTTTGTATCAAAAACATAGGTTATGACCCCTCATTGGAACGAGCTCGTCGAGCTCGTTCCAATGAGGGGTCATAACCTATGTTTTTGAAACAAAAAATGAAAAAAATTAGTTATTCAAGAATTTTTTTTGCATGTGTCGTCTGCTTTTCATGTTAGTTAAAGGGTTAAAAAATACGACAATCCTACCTGTTGTTCCTTTTTTATGAAACACAAGTAAAATGTCAGCCAACTGACTTCAAGTTTGAACTTGTAGACCCATTACCCAGAAATTTGCTTGTGCTTCGGAAATTTTCAACAGAATTAAAATTATTCTATGAGAAAAAATCGCCAATATGTGAACGATTTCATAATAATCTACCATAGAAGAATATATATATCAGGAATATAATAAAATCTATCAGCTCAACTGAAGAACAAAATTTGATGCCGATCGATAAAATTGCTCATTTTCGGTCTTCTTAAATCACAAGAGACGTTTATAAATCATTATTCGTCATAACGTAAAGAATATGACAACAATGAAGAAACATTATATTGGTGCAAGTATTGCTTACATGCCAAATAAAACCAATGCAGAAAATGTCGTGGCAGCAAAACAAGTGCGAACTCTTTATATCACATGGATGTTATTATTTTTATTGAGGTTATAATGAGAACGCCAGAATATGCAGACATCGTTGGAAAAGCAATTAAAACAATGTTATGTCCCCAAAGGACTGAGTAAATTAAAATTGCGTGCTAAGCATTTGAGTGCGGCAAAGTCCATGTACTCTTCCAATAGGAACCCCGAGAAGTGGAGCGTTGCTTGTTTAATAGAACCGGGAACCAACGTCTAGGGTGGAAGTCCTCTAACGTGGACAGCACAGGTACAAAAGATTGGTTCAACATGACTTCATACCTATGTTGTGGTTATGATGTAGACATAGAACTGGGAGGTTTAGATTCGGTTCAGTGTCGGTTCGATTTAAGGAAAAAACCTCGGTTTCGGTTCATTTTTTTCTATGTGTCAAGAACATGAACATGTAGTAAACAATACTTGAGGCTCCTTACCTTGGAAAAAAAGCAATACAATACACAATACCAGACACTACAAAAGGCCCTCTCTGTGCAGTTAAAACTAGAAGTCCTGTCACGAACTGTGCGCTTATCTTGGCTTAATTGAGCGTAGGAATTGCGCTCGATTGCCATATCGAATGACACCCAAAGCATGACCACTCATAGCAAACACAGGCAATGTTTCAGCCAATGGACCTCCGGGTTGCCCGGAGGTCCATTGGCAGAAACATTGCTTGTGCACTGGCCATATGTATAGAATTTGATAGCCTTACTATGGCCATAACGCGCAGATTAGCGCGCAGATCGAGGTGATATTTGTGCGCATTTCATGACAGGATTCTAGTTTTAACTGTAAATATCTCTTTGGGGTTCAGTTTAACTCCCCTTTCACCATGCTTAATTTTAGACGACCAATAGCTAATTCTATTCAGGAAGCATCCCCCTCCTACATAAATTTGGGTGACAAATGGATAAAGTTCATCTAATCGATGCTGTCTCATTGTCAAATTTACTTCCTTGTTGTCTCGTCCGGTGGAGTCCGGTCCGGTGGAGTCCGGTGGACGAGTCAATAAGAAAGAAATGTGACAATGAGAACTCGACGTATTCGCCCCTTTTCCGGATAGACTACGTCAGGAGAGTCTATAGTACGTGGAGAGTGTATTATCACTAAATCACCCGCAGAGTGGAGATTCCACCCAAGCAATAATTGCGAATTTGTTGCAAAGCACAACCAGCACCAGCAATGTTTCAGCCAATGGACCTCCGGGTTAAATCCGGAGGTCCATTGGCTGAAACATTGCTTGTGTTTTTTGTCGATATGAACAAAATTTGAAAGTTATAGCTTGGGTGATAACTCCACTCCGCGGGTGATTTACTTACAATCCACTCTCCACGTACTGTATATGGACCACCAGACCTAGCATTCTTTAGGAGCGCAGGAGTGCTGCACGCCTACTGCATGCCTAGAAAAAAATTGAGAAGGGCAATTTTTTACACCCCTTGATTTTCTGGAATTCCAGACCTGTTGGGACTGCCTTTAACCCTTTACCCAACGAATCGGCCATATCCGCCCGCATAACATGCAAATTCAGCAGCTGAAAAAATACTATTGTTCAAAAAATTTCAACAAAACCTCGTCTTGCTCGTTCCAGTGCGGGATCACATGATATGGTTTTGTTGAATTTTTTATTTGCTCTTGAAAATTATTTAATTAATAGAAGTATTCAATTTACAAGGATTTTGGTACCTTTTCTGCATTCTAGAGATAAACTCAGTATTTATTCTATTATATCTTGTTTGCCAAAGCTCATGGAACACTGCCAAACAAGATATAATAGATTAAAAACTTGTATTTCAACCTGAAGATTTTCCCCACAATGCAACTAGGAATTTAACCAACTGAATCTTGTTTCACATAGCTCACTGACCTCTGTCAAACAAGATTACATTGGTTAAACTCCAAGTTGAATTATGGGGAAAGTTTCTACATGCAATTTTGGAATTTTGACACAAGAGTGTAGAGGGTTAAGTGGGGCATTCTGTACTACTACTGCTACTACTACTACTACTACGAACCTTGCCGACCATTGTGACTATCACTAATTAGTCCCGGTGTGACAAGAATGGAAGTCCGTAGGAACGTTAGTCCCTCTAGACTATTATTCCGCGGAATTATAGTCCTAGGTCTAACATTTCTAGGAATAGTAGTCCGGCGGACTACTATTCCTAGAAATGTTAGACCTAGGACTATAATTCCGCGGAATACTAGTCCAGAGGGACTAATTGTCCTACAGACTTCCATTCCTGTCACACCGGCACATTCGGAAAGGATATGGTACGATCGATAGTGCGTTTATCTTGAAGAGCGCAATAAACAAATACAAGAAATTAAAAAAAAAAACATTGTGTGCTGTTTTTGTAGATTTCAGGAAGGCATTCGAAACTGTAGATCGTTCTATACTTTTCCACAAATTGCAACAAATCGGAATCAATGGAGCAACATTCCAAACCTTATCGTCCCTGTATCAGTCGAGTTATTATATAACAAAAACAATTAAAGACTTTGGGCCACCAGGACTGTCAACAACCGGCGTCAGGCAGGGCTGTAACATCTCTCCGACTCTCTTTAAAATATTTATAGATGACATTGGAAGAATATTTAACGAAAGCTGCAGCCGATACTATTGAACAGTTGTGAATTAAACCATCTGCTGTTCGCAGATGACCTGGTCTTACAGTCCGACTCACCAACAGGTCTCCAAAAACTGCCAGCGAAAACTGGAGTCATACGCTCTGTTAAACAACCTGAGTATTAATGGTGAAAAAAATAAATGTATGATTTTCAGGCCAAAAAATCGAAGCTATCTCCATATTTCCATTTTGACTCGTCCAAACTCGAGCTAGTCAATAACTACAGTTATCTTTGTTTGAATTTGTCATCCACTGGCAAACTACGTGATGCTCAATATCAATTGAGCCTCAAAGCTCTAAAGGCGCTGTATGCCCTTATTAACTCATTTCAGTCAGCATGTCACCCTTCAGTGTCCGTGTATTCTAAATTATTCGACAAACTGATTAAGCCCATTTTACTTTACGGCTGTGAAATATGGGTTTTGGAACTGACTAATAAAGCTGAACAAACCACTCCTTGTGAAAATGAACACATCAAATTTTGCAAATTGATACTTGGAGTGAGTAAAAGTTCATCTAATCATGCGGTACGCGCAGAATTAGGCCGATATCCAGTTACCATTGACGCCACGGTACGCCAAGTCAAATATCTGCATAAATTAGAGTCGTTGCCTCTTAAAACATTACTTGGCGAGGCATATACAGATGTAAACAAATATGATCTCCTAAAACCTATCAAAATGAAAATGACAAATATTATAAAACCGGACACTCAAAAACTTAATACTGGCCGGAATCACCAAAATAAGTATATGCTAGAAGAGCTAAAGAGTTGTCATGAAAATAATTTCTTCTCTAGCATTCACGATGACAACAGAAATGGAAAGAAAAATAAACTAAGGACTTATATACTATTTAAAGACGACTATAACATGGAGCCATATTTGATACAAACGAATTCCCGGGAAGCTAGAAACGACTTCACTCGACTCCGAATCAGCAACCACAGTCTATCAATCGAGAAAGGGAGACACTCTCAGCCCCTATCCCGGTTGAGGGCAAACTGTGCAAGGTTTGTGGCTCGGGGGCGACTGAAGATGAGTTTCACTTTATTATGGAATGTATCAATTATGGCCATATGCGAAAGGAGCTCTTTAGAGCAATAAATAAAGAGAACGAAACTTTCCAGTATATGAATACCAAAGCGAAATTTAACCTTATAATGAGAAACAATATCCCCCAGCTATGTAATCCCATCTGTAACATGATCTGGAGCTTCTTCCAACAAAGGAGAGACGAACTTTCTACATGACTTTTCCCTGTATAAGTATTTTTTGAGTTTATTACACAATTTTAACACATCTTGTTTGAATGTTTTATAATATTTAAGAAATAACTGTTGTCTTCCTTCGGTTTATGCGATATAAACCGAAAATTTTCAGCACAAGCTTCATAACTCGCGTAGCGAGTTATGATTAAGCTTGTGCTGAAAATTTTCGGTTTATATCGCATAAACCGAAGGAAAACGACAGTTAGTTCTTATAATTTAATGCGGCTGTAATATTAAAATATAAAAGACTGTGTGTACGTGAACGAAAAACTTTTAATTTTTGAAAAAGACAACAGTCAAACTCAGGAAAGTGTGCCACAAACAGGTCATGTCAATCATTGTCAAATTGTTTGTTGTTTTGATTTTCGATCGCAGACGACAGATATTAAGCAAGTCACGTAACAATATCATTAAAAACATTTTTTTAATTCCCCCAAAATCATGTTTGGATGTATGATCTTTTATTCGTCTCCCACTTCGGTATATTTTATTAAATTCAATTGTTCCCGAGAAATTATCATTATATTCTCGCCGACTGGAGGCGATGAAAAATCGGTCATTGATCTTTGTTTACAAGCTTGTTATCCATCTATCAGTCTGACGTCACGCCCTCGCGGTGACAATTGGATTGAGTGGGCGGGGCTTCCAGAGTCTTCAAAGTTGGATCGGATGTGCGAAGGTGTAAACATTCCAAATCAATACGTGATTTGGTTTATATGATTTTGACGACTTTCACGCTGTATGCTTTCAACCAATCAAACGCAGAAGGGGCAAATGATTCAATTATAATGTTATCATTTTGTTTTTTAGCAATCTGCCTCTATGTAGGTGTTAATTGCTTGAATAAATATCATATTATATCATTGGATTCACTTGGGACGATAATCGGAGAAAGCTGATTTTTTTCAGGGATTAATATGAACATGTGTATAAATAACACAGCAAAGGTCCCCGAAAATCCTAGTTGAGCTTTTTTGAGATATCGTGAGTTTTCGGGATGATTCAAATTCTGACGCTATTTCACCAATCAAATGTAGACTAATTTAGGGTCTCAGTCTTCACAGATACCCATCTACCGTGGAGCAGGTGTCACTAGATCAGGGGCGGGACCAGAGCCGACTTGATACCTGTTACAGGTAAGGGCGCCAAAACCTGGAGGCTAAATACCCCCAAATTTCTGCAGTAAAATATTATTCAGCTAAGAAATCTACCAGTTAGAAGTAATTAAGTTTCAATATTTAGTAGAAATCTATACACATGCAGTTGATAAAAAGCACTTGAAGACACATCGAGTGGTCTAATCATCTGTAATAAGACATCTCATTTTATTTGGGAACATCCTCAATTGAAAAACAGGTGTTCCCAAAACATTTTTGCATTCGTCCTGGAGCTAGATATGTGCAGTTGATGCTGGGGGAACTACCAGACGATATTTCGTAATTGTGATGACAATATTGCAGAAGTGAGCATTGAAATTGCACGACGATTCAGATTTTTCCCATAAATGAAAGCGAGTGGAGATATTCAGGTGACAATGGGTTGAAATATTAACTCTTCTACTAGAACAGAGGTTAATTCAAAGAATGGAATTGATAAGATATATCCGAAGGCCACCACTCTCATGATATTATGGCCGAAAACTTAACACTATTCCTTAACCCTTCACCTAACATGAAAAGTAGACGACACATATGGCAAACGAAGTTACCAGTTATTAGAGACATAATGATAATCGCTCCCCCAAAGTCGAATGAGTTGACATTTGTTGGCATAGTGAAGAAATTGAAGGATCGTAAATACCTTTCGCCATCCGCAATTGTTAAACGGTATGAGGTAAACCCTTTACCTAACATGAAAAGCAGACGACACTTGCAAACAAAATTCTTGAATAACTCATTTTTTTCATTTTTTTGTCTCAAAAACATAGGTTATGACCCCTCGTTGGAACGAGCTCGACGTGCTCGTTCCAACGAGGGGTCATAACCTATGTTTTTGAGACAAAAAATAAAAAAAATAATGAAAATTAATTGGCGATTTTGAGAATAGCGCTGACGGGTTTTGGTCGTTACGTTTGGGTAAAGGGTTAAAAAGTACGCCATGATTTCGAGTGTCTGAAAGGCTAAAGATACCACATAACAAATATTCATGTCAGGAAAGTTCATACGAACAAGACAGCTGATCATATATCCATCAAGGGTACACCCAGGTTCCCACCCTTGAACAACAACAACAACGACGATGCTTACAAACTCTATTGGAATATTTAGACACTATGCAGAACGCATTTCACGGGAAGATACATTATGACTTGTGCTGGCTTGATCGCAAAAACATAACCCATGACATTAAACAGACGAGAGCCAAAATACTGAAAAGCGAATATTCAAGTGTGTCCAATTAATCTCTAGTTATTCATCAGCTTCGGCTATTTCAGAAGTGCCGGTTGGGTCTGCGAGCTTGTAATTGATACAAGAATCATCCAAATTACACCTGCTTTCTTATATCCCACATCTTACTCTAACACCTACAGTTAAAACTAGAAGTCCCGTCACGAACTGTGCGCTTATCTAGGCTTAATTGCGCGTAGAAATTGCGCGCAATTGCCATATCGAATGGCACCCAAAGCACGGCAGATTCACCTGGTTACTCATCGCAAACACAGGCAATGTTTCAGCCAATGGACCTCCAGGTTACCCGGAGGTCTATTGGCTGAAACATTGCTTGTGCACAGGCCATATGTATAGAATTTGGTAGCCTTACTATAGTCATAACGCGTAGATTAACGCGTAGATCGACGTACTATTCGTGCGCATTTCATGACAGGACTTCTAGTTTTAATTGTATAACTGACCAAGTTCAAGAGACTCTCATGTGCGAAGGGCCGCATTGTTGTTATTGGTCTGAGAACTCCTATGGCCATCGACCAGTCCCACTCTGTGGGGGACAGTGAGTACCCTAACCACCCCTGAACCAGTTGGTATTTTCGGAAGATACGTTGGTGTGCAGCACGACTGGATGGTAGGAGGGAAACCTGTGGAATGCAATGTTTCAGCTTAGTTTGGGTTCCAGCACATAAGCAATGTATCCGTAATGGTCGAAGGATGCGAGCTTTCTCGCTCCGAATAACACCAACAGAATTCGATTCGCCCCCCCCCCCCCCTCCCCCGGCGAGGCAGTATCTTGAATTGTGCTGTCATGTACTGCGAAAGAAGCAGTGTAGTTTTGTAAATGTCCAGCAAGTTCAGAGACCATCAGGTTGAAGTCTTTCTTCTATACCCTAGGCGAAAGAGCAACGAAGTTGTGTCAAAGCCGAAGTTGTGTCACAATAGCATGTGTCAGCAACACATTTCCCTCTTACCTAATTTGGTCACAATATCTCCGAATGAGAAGAGGACTATTGATGCGACAGAGAACCTCGTGTATATGTTCCATTCTAAATGACAGCAGGACGTTAGAATAGCAAGTAAGTCGTTGCCTGTTCCAAGAACTACATCACAAGATCTAGGCTATTCAAACTTATATTTTCCTGGCCCTGTGCCTCATCCCCCCACACACAACCCTGTGTCTCATTTATATCGAATCAGGCCGTTATTTCTCCTATTAAATCCCATTAAATTAATCACACTCTTCGCTGACATCAAACCACCTCAAAGATTAGCACCCTGTTCGTGGATTAAAGACAATTTCTTGGACATATGTTTTTCCTTCTCCTGTTTTTCACTTTTTGTTTATCCAACTCCAGTATGCCTTATTTCCAACAGTTTTCTTTACATTTCCTTTCTCTATCTGAAGCCAACTTGAATGTATCTTATGCACAACGGACTGAACTGTCTTCTATCATGAAGAGTATTATTATCCGAGCACTCAGTGTGTGGTACCACTCAGATATTACATAATGTGTAACCTCGCAATGTATCGAGCTCGGATAGGTACCTTCAACTTAGCAGCTTACATTCGTCGCATCAAAAGCACGTTAGGACAGTCGGAATCCATTTTCTTATTGATATATTTGCTCATGCGCCTTCATGGCACGGAACACATTGAATGTCTAGTTGCGATGACTGTTCTGTTCTTTCTCACATTGCAGCCATCGTGGAAGAGCGTTCGGGCAAATATATCTTACATGCCAAAGAGTCCAAAGAAACCCATCGTACCCAACGACCTTGCTTACATGGTCCCTAACAATTTTCTGGATAGAAACGTAATATATTTCATCTTGTGCCTCCTTCCGTGTTTCCTGGCCATTCTGTTGTTAACTTGCGGAGACATTCATCCCAACCCAGGACCAACTAACGAGGACTTTCACCAAATCGATAACACGCTTAAAATCCTCCACCTTAACATACAAAGCCTAAAGCCCAAAATTGACATTATACAGTGTGAGGGTTACATAATGATGACCCAGTTAATGAAATTATTATACGTGGATTCCAGGAGCCGCTGCTCTTTAATCGTTCATCAAGAGGAGGCGGGGTAGCAGTATACATTAAGGATGGCATTGCATTTAGGCACAGACCTGACCTACAAATGACACCTGTCGAGTGCCTATGGGTGGAATTAATAAGAGAAAGGGGTAAGTCGCTTCTTTTAGGAGTATTTTATCGCCCACCCAACAGTCCTGTTGATACATGGGATACTATATCCGCTTCGATTGACAAAGCAACGGATACATCTGTTTCTGACCTTGTCATTACCGGTGATTTCAACGACAATCAAATCGCAGGTCCAAGAGGGCATCTTTCAGATATTATTAGATATTTTAATTTTAGACAGCTTGTGGATGGGCCAACATGTTTCACGGAATCCTCTTCTTCACTGATTGACATTTTCGCCGTTAGCAAGACAGTCAACGTGAAGACTTGTGAGATCTTAGATCCATTTATACCTGATATGATCCGCTATCACTGTCCTACTGTCCTGGAGATCGACTTTATCAAACCATCGCGCATCTCCTTTAGGAGACAAATTTATTTGTATTCACAGGGCCACTATCGCGAACTGAATGACGCGCTCGCTAGAGTAAACTGGGATACTATTTTCAATGCATCGAGTCTGGATATAATTGTCTCTGAGTTCTCTAAAGAGCTACTTAACACTGCTTCCCGTCATATTCCCAACAAATGGATCACTGTTAGAAAGTATCAACCAAAATGGATGCATAACGAAATAAGATTACTAATAAGACAGAGGAAAAGGTTATATCGCGTTGCCAAACGCAATGGTCTCCCACAGTCCTTTGAAAAATACAAACAGAAGAGAAACGAAGTGGTCTCGGCCATCAGGAAGGCGAAGGCAGCTTATGTTGCGAACGTACAGTCAGTACTCACTAGTCGTGCAACTCCGCCAGCCCAGTGGTGGAAAACCCTTAAGACGTTCATTGGCAACACCAATTCAGATATTCCGGCTATCAGTCATTTGGACAAAACGTACGTCACAAACAGGGAAAAAGCTGATGTGTTTAATGAATACTTTAGCTCTATCTCATCAGTGGATGACTCTCAGGCATCCCTACCTATACTGGCCACACCCACCCCTTACTCAATAGACAGGATAATCATACAGAGCAGTGATGTATACGAAGCGCTAAAATCCCTTAATGCATCAACGGCTGCAGGACCTGATCTTATAAGTCCCCGGTTGCTGAAGGAATGTAAATTATCCCTATGTGAACCTCTCTCAGTAATCTTCAATATTCTCCTGAATAATAATTACTTTCCACTTATGTGGAAAAAGGCTAATGTAACGCCCGTTTTAAAAAAAGCATCCATCCAATTTAGTAACGAACTATCGTCCGATTTCCCTCCTTAGTTGTGTTGGTAAGGTTTTTGAAAAATGTATTTTCAAACAGTTGTGGAAGTACTTGAGCGACAACAACATCCTAAGTCAATTTCAGTCGGGATTCACCCGTGGTGATTCGACTATACTTCAACTAACTGACCTCTATGACGAATTCTGCCGAGTCATCGACGACGGAAAAGAGGTTCGCGTAGTCTTCTGCGACGTCAGTAAAGCTTTCGATAAGGTGTGGCATGTTGGTCTCATTCTCAAGCTGGAAAAAATTGGAGTGTCAGGTGATCTACTCGCATTTTTAAAATCGTACCTCTCCGACAGGGTCCAGAGGGTCGCAATTGCCTCCGAGACCTCATCCTGGAGACCGATAAACTCCGGAGTACCTCAGGGGTCGATACTTCGCCCCTTATTATTTCTCATATATATCAATGACATAACAGATAACCTCTTGAGTAGCATTCGGCTCTTCGCTGATGATACATCATTGTATCTAATAGTTGAGAATCCAACCCAAGCAGCAACTGTGATTAACAGAATCTGACTACAATAGAGCATTGGGCCAAGACGTGGTTGGTTGAGTTCAATCCTAAAAAATCTGAGACCATGCTCATATCGCGCAAGGTTAGCCCTGGTGTGCACCCACCACTGTTTCTTGGTAATGCCCAGATATCGGAAGTTAAAAATCACAAGCACCTGGGAATTATCTTAAATGATGCATGTACGTGGAATGACCACATTGAACATATCTGCGGTAAAGCATGGTCTCGCGTAGATTTACTGAGGAGGCAAAAGTTTACTCTTGGCCGCTGTGTCCTTGAAAAGATTTACTTTGCCTTTATTATGCCTCTTCTTGAATATGGTAGCACAATTTGGGACAATTGCACGGCGAGTAATAAAAATGATTTGGAAAAAGTACAGTTGGCTTCAGCAAGGATAGTGACTGGCGCAACCATGAGTGCTAGGACTTCTGCGTTGTACAATGAAACCCGCTGGGACACACTTGAGGAAAGACGTCGCAAATACAAACTGAAACAATTTTTCCGAATGTTCCACCATGCGACGCCCCCATAAATTACTAATAAGGTACCTCCAACAGTCTCCACCACCAGCCGATGTCTCAATCTCCGATCAGGTAATGACCTCCGAGTTCCCTTCTGCAACACCCAACTGTACCAGTCTTCATTTATACCGAGAACTACAAGCCTATGGAACGACATACCTCTATCAATCAGAGAAAATTCATCAGTGAGTAATTTCGCAAGTTATCTTAACAGGGGCAATCTGCGACCCCGTCTTTCTATGGCCTTGCAAAATCACGAATAGGACAAATCTATCACTGCAGATTGCGGTTGTGTTGCAGTAATCTAAGCACCCATTTATTCAATAACTACCTGTCGCCTTCGCCCCTGTGTCAGTGTGGTGCCCTCGAGACAAGCGAACACTTTCTTTTGTTCTGTCCTGTCTTTGAAGAGGCACGCAGGTCAACAATAAAAACACTTCCGGTTGCACCAGACGTACAACACTACTATTTGGCTCCGAATTCCTTACCAGAAAATTACAAAGAAAATTTGTCTGTATTTGAAATGGTGCAGGACTTTATTCTACTTAGTAAACGCTTCCAATAAAGGTGCAGGACTTTATTCTACTTAGTAAACGCTTCCAATAATTGCGACCCTACCGCTGCTCACCTTATAGTTTACAATGGGTGGAATCAGGGCCTAGTCGCCTTCTGGATGGTCTCTCAACACAACATCTCTTTCAAGTGAGCTCCTATCATATTATCCAATTATCTCTTCTGTTAGTGGACCATCTAACTAACCTGATGATCGGTGGCGGGGGGTTTACTTGTCTGACTTACGTAAGTTTTCTTTTTTAGTAAAAGCCTACATCAAATGAAATATCTGCGGGTTGAGGGCCTGGTTATTAGCTTCTCACACTGTTGGGTTTTATCATGGGGCGGAGGGGGGTAGGGTTCCGGGTTAATGTTGCCGCGCTCTGTACCGCGGGTGACGAATGGTGGTTCGTACATTATTGAACAAGACATTGCATGCTAACGAATAATGCGTCTTCCACTTGCAAGATACTGTTCGTTTCCCGGCGGTGCATGGTGCATGGTGCTGGCGGCGGTCCTCCAGAGTCGTGTCCTTTACTCAAATGAAAAATGTTATCAGCGCTCGCGCCCCCCACCCCTCCCCAGCCGTTGTCCATTAGAATACCCTCGTCTTATATTAGCGTTAGGCTGCGATTTCCAAGTGAGTCAGTTCCCTAACTGTTGTCGATCAATGTTGATGTCTTTTGCATTCAAGTTGGCCCTTTTCAATTGTCATCCTTCTCCTTCACTGTTCATCACTGTTCCTCTCGATCTACTTTCTTCATTTTTTTCTCGTTTACACAATATCGAAACAGACCCCCCCCCCCCCCCCCCCCCCCCCCCCCCCGTTCTATCTGTCTAATTGAAATTGTGTAATCTTGCAGACCTGGGAGACGGTTTACATAAGCATTCAGCTTTCTTCCGAATCCCCTACTACAACAAGTTAGTTTGACATTTCAGGTGTTAAATGTATTCACTGAATTTTATATACAAAACATTCAATATGTTTACACTTGTTTTCATGTATACAGTTAACTTATCTTTTTCAATAAATATTGTTTAAAGTAAGAAATACACGTACGATATTGGCTTCAGCCTTCTGAGCCAGGTCTAGTGCTATCTCCGAGATCAGAAATTCAGAACATCAGTATCTGCCTTTGCTTGCTTCGATTGGGCACTGATGTGAGCAAATTTCTGCATTAACATACGGATTAGTTGTGTTTTGTTCCGACGATTGGCCAGAAAATCAGACTGGAAGGTGGTTACTGGCAAGTCAAACGAGATGTTGATATCTGCGGACTATCTACCCCTAGCTTTGCGCACTTGTTCCATATCCTTTGTTGGCATGTAACCTTCAAAGCCACCAGATACAGCAATGGTACTGGCTTCAAAATATTTTGTAAAATAATTTGAATATGTGATGCAGGTATCTCCAGATGATTACTGTTTGGGCCATATGACTGCTCTCGACAGAAAGCCACCATCATTCATGTAAACACCGGGATTCCTGGAAGGTCATCATGTTCAGTGGCATTTGGCTTAAGTATTTTGTCAAGGGTGCTCTTCTGTGTCTTTCTCATTCCATCAGAATCAAACAATACGGGAGTTTTAGTGCAAGCTCATACTTGAGCTATCCCTCCATTTCAGACTGCGATGTGACTGAAAAGTACCAATGGGATCGATTACCACTTCATCCCGGGGGGCCGGAACGGCCCAAACATTGGCCCGACCATAACACCCAGATCCCTGTTTTTTTTCGAATTGTTGCCGTCGATTATGTGGGGGAGAAACAAAATGACGGTGCATGCAGTTCGTCTTTCGAGGAATATAATATAACAAAATTCCCTACCAAATTGCCAAAGGCAATTTGGCAGGGAATTTTGTCATATTATGTTCCTCGAAAGACGAACTTTAATGTGGTAGCCGCCACAAATGTGGGGACCCAGGGCGTCCGCCCAGTCTGCCCATTCGTAACTCCGGCCCTACCCCCAGAAAATGTTTCAAAAATTACATCTCTCAGACCCATTTTGGGGTTACTTCTTTAGTATTCCAACCGCTTCCGAAGCGGATGGAATAATAATGAAGTAGCTCCCAAATCTCCTCATCTTACGTTAACTGGTCATTAATAGCCGCTATTGTGTGCGCAATATTGAAGAAACAAGACGATTTTTGCGAGCACTATTTTCGGATATCCGCCAGAACAAAATTAAAAAATCATAGCCTAGTTATTTGATTTGAATAACGTTCGGCTGAAGGTCGGTCACAAAAATATCACGATTGACAAATTTTTTGCCCCGACATTGGTCGGGGTGGTCGGGGCGGCTCCGGCGCTCCTGCATCTACACGAATTGTGACAGAATCGGTCATTGGTGGGATTGGTTTGACAATCTCGGCGCTACGCTGGTTGATGTTACTGAATACTTTCCCTGTAACCTTTTATACACACCCATTACCAACTGTAATGGTCTGGTCATAATTGACTGATTTGTCTGCCTCAGTGCCAGATGACAGTGTGGCTAAGTTCAGAGTCTCTTTTGTGAAACGCAGAATGTACTCTCAACCAGTTAAGGATTTTTTAATGTCACTGATGTCATTTGTTTCTGCGAAGATCCCAGTTGTGGTCACTGTGGCCAGTGTGGACTTGAACAAACCTTACAAGACCATTGCATATCGACAGACAGTGGGGGAGGGCGCGAACCCATTTCGCAGTAGTGTTCTCCGTTATTCCAACCACGTGTGAGACCACCAGCTGCCTTAACCACCCACATAAGGCACTATTCTATGGTTTGGTGAGAATAAAACCCATCCCAGAACTTCTGATCGTGAAGAATTCCTTCTCCGTGAATGCCTTGAACGAGCATTGTTCGGGAGAGATCTTCCATCTGTTGGAGTTTGATATGGACACACTTAGAATGGAAATTGGGATCATCAGACTTACACAATACGAAAGGAAGGCCCATTCTCCGCTGCGTTCTACTGCCAGGAACAATTGTGGGAGATTGATTTGTTTGTAATACTGCGCTCACAACTTTCCAGTCCGTCCACCCACGGCATCGCGAAGCAGGACATCATGAAAATCTAACAAATTGGTGACGTCAGGCTGAACAACACCTTCCGTTGTTGTGCATGTACCTGAGACGGGGTCGCCAATCGCCATATGTTGCGTTCAAAGTGGTGCAGTCCACTTTAGCAAGCGCACTACTTTCTTCGAACAGAAGTCTGGTCATAGCAAATTTGGTCAGCGAATGAACACGGGCAATCCCGGAGTAAGCGTGCCCATTAATCACATAATGGATTGATTATCCAACATATACAGTGGCCCAAATTCATCAAGACCACTGCCAGCCATAATAGACCCCACGGGCCTACAAAATCAGACATAAGTATGTGGAATCCTACAAGCCTCACGAAGAGACTTTTGTCAACTCGTCAGAGTAAATTACTGTCTTAACCGTCTTGATATATAGCGACAGATCAAAAATCACTGGGCAAACGTTTAGTCCATGTCTTTCGTATTCGGTTTGCGTGAACATGAGTGCTGTATGTATGGTACTGACATCCGAAGAATCGAAATTTTTGAAGGGCAAGATTATTATTATCCCTGGTGTGTGAGGGTGTGAGATGGGGAAATCTCATCCGAGGGCAAGATATTTGGGCCAGACACAGGCTTGCCGAGTGTCTGGATGAAATAGCTTGTCCCGAGAGTGAGACACCCACCCCATCAAGGATAATCCCCCTCCCCCCACCCCCACCCCTACACACACCAAGATACCCCGACGTCATCGAAAGTAATTCAGGGGCACGTGCAGCTATATATTGTCTATTTCTGAAAAAAACCTGATTTGCTTATCGGAAAGAGCGCCCAAAAGTTCCGTATATACCATAAGTATATACCGCGAAATTAAATAGCAAAGCCGACAACATACGGGTTAAGCATTTGTAGAGAAATAAACATTGACACATTCCGATGATGTCATGTTATGAATATTGCAATGTATTCGCATAACTGAAAGCGCGGTGGCTCAGTGGTAGGATGTTGGACTTCTATGTTAGAGGTTCCGAGTTCGATCCCCGTCCGAGACGACACACGTTGTGTCCTTGGGCAAGGCACTTTATCCCGATTGCCTAAATGGGGGCACGATGACGCCGTGTACTAAGGCGTATTGTACGTCGATGGTGCACATGTCTTCAACCGCTGTAACCCTGCTTGAGCGGAGCTTGAACAGAATTATTGTCTTTTCCATAACCCCCAAGGGTAAATGAACTCTGGGATAATAGAAAATCAAGAAAATATCTTTTAGTTTTCAGCTCACGATTACGTGTAAAATATATAACTGTCGTTACGTTTCTGTGATTTTGGCTCACTCGAAAATTAGAGCTGTAGGTTTTTAAATTTCTGGTTCGGTTTCGGTTTTGGTTTTTCAGGTGGAGTAAAACCTCGGTTCGGTTCGGTTTTCGGTTTGTTCATGAGCCCAAATAAAATTCAATAAAACTCATTCTTATGTCCGGAGTCATAACTGAATGGCAGTGAAACTGAGTGAAACTCAATGAATGCCCGAAATAAGCTATAATATATGAAGAATCAGGAAGGCCAATATAATAATTACCTAAATATACAGAACTTTTATTCTGCATTGCCATTTTTCGAGGTCTGACACCTACACGCAACTTGAGGAAAGCTGCAAACACAACTAAACTGAAATGTCGGAAATTCACAGAATGTAGCCTTCCCAGTGTAGTGAGAGTACCCAGACAGTGTCCCGGTACTCTCACTACTCTGGGATGGTTACATTCTGTGAATTTCTGCAGCAAGAGAGTATTTAATAAAAAACGAAAAACCTTAGATTACGGGATGTCGACGGTTTCGGTTTCGGTTTTTTAAAAAAAAACTAAAAACCCCGGTTCGGTTTCGGTTAACCTGCAGCTCTATCGAAAATTATATGAACGAATTTATCTATGGGAATTTGTGTGTATTTTCAGAAGAGCGTCCATTTTGCAACAATGCACAAGTGACGTAACTGGGACGGTCCATTTGAGAATAGGTACAATTTGAATTTTCACGGCTTGCCTTTGCAGAAGGCGCGTTTTGACGAAGTTGGAATATCAGTCAGTCGTGATGATGGTCCAAAATAAAACTCATGTCTTGTTCAAAACGCGTTAGTGAATTAGTGGATAAATAAAATATACATGTATTGTAGTTGTGACGCAAATTATTTAATTAATACGTGCCGTACCAGTATTCCAAATTTGTCATGTCTTGCCGACAAGAGTCCTCAGTGATCGGATTCTACTGACCTCCATATAGGTTTTGATGGTTTGTATGACTCGGGTACAGGCGAAAAGGGCACCGTGTGAAACCCGGGGCCCGTTACTTTCGGACAGGAGTCCGGATTTCTTCGATTTGGACTGCCCCCGTCGAAATATGGCCTAAAATACCGTGTTTTAATTGTTTGCCTTGGCACGTCATTTGAATTCAGACTCACCCCCCCCCCTCCCCCCAACACACACACACAAGATTCTGAATTTTGCGTCAATAATAAAGAAGGGGGTGTATCGTGAATCCAGGTTGGATAGATTCCAGAGCCGAGGAGAGGGTGTGGCCTGGGTTGGAGGAGGAGTGTTCTTGCTTTTAATGTTTAGAAGTAACGGCTGAAAAACAAGAAATCCATTTAAAGAGATTTGGGGGGGGGGGGGGGGGGGAGATATATCCTCTCATTTTTAACTGCTCAATTTTCAACAAATTTATTAGAGAACCTACATGTAAAATGCATCCTCAAACTTAGCCTCAATACTCAGTTTCAAAACGAAACACAGAAAAAGGCAGAATGAAATGAATTAATTTCGCCATCGGAACTGATGCCGTTCTCACTACAATCAATTGGTGCCGTTTTCGCTTACTTGGTGCCGTTTACTCCAGGTGCCGTTTTCAAACGGTGTCGTTTTCACTATAACCCGACACAACAAGCCAAAGTATCAAATTTACTTTTAAGAAAGTATATAACTAATAGCATGAGAGAATTGGCATCTTCGAATGCAATCCTGACGAATACGTATAATCAGAAGAAAGTTTATAGGAAATTTATAAGGGGGCGGGGGGCGTCACGAATACGTCACTACGTGATCACGCCCCCACCTTCTCTTAGCAAACACCTGATAAATCTGCTGAGAGAGAAATCACTTGGTATATAATATTAATCACATTTCGACTTATCTGATTAAACACAGCATAGGCGAACGTTGACCAACGGGACAACTTTTTTCCATGGGGGCGGGGTGGGGTGGAAGATTTTGCCCGAATCGTAGTTAGGTGCGTAGCCCTAGTGTAGGTGTTCGTGCGCGTATCTTCTCCTACTGGTGGGTCAAGGGGAACACTCCCCGGGAAACATTTTTAAAACTCTGATCCACTGGAGGGTTTCTAGAGGACCCAGGCTACCTATCGAACCTTGCAATTGAAAGAAAAGACGATCCCTTTTGTAGAGGTGCCTGGCTGATGTGTTCGAGTAATCTCGTCTGGTATCAGTCAACTGCAATAAAACATATGATTCTCAGGATTCAGCTGGAGTAAATACGTGTAATGGAAGGCCTGTGTGTCCATAGCATTAGAGGATCGAACACTAGGCTGGCCGCTGATTTGCTGTGGTTCTCAGTTGAGATGTTTTGGTTACTCATGTGCTTCCAACTGCCTCCCGATTCCCACGCCTCTTTCCTCCCAACACTGAGACGAACTGCTTGAAGACACTGTGTACCCCATTCTTCGCAATCCCTCCGATAAGCATACTAACCATCGCATGTGTGTCAACCACTAACCACATGCCCTTCATTCTCCCATCCCACGTCCTCATAATACTACGCCCAGTGAATTTTGATCCAGTAGATTGGGATTTTGGACTTCCTAATAAAAATGTATTCCAAAGTCACCACTACGCCCAAGTTACACATTTGGCTCTCCTTTTCCACCGTCTTTCCCAATTCCCCCTAATCTCCAGTGATCGCGACCTCAGCTTGAACAACAGTGACCACCCCCTCCCCTCACAAAGGTGCCATCGTCAAGGTACTCTTCAAAACCTGTCTACTCTTTGTCACGCAGGCCACACAAAGACATCTTTCTTTTGACCTACTCTCGCCAATTTCGGTTACATTCCCCATAACTCTTTCTCTGACGGTTTTTTTTTACCTTTGGTTGTCTTTATACTTCTGAGTTCGATATATCTTTTGGATAGTTCCCTACAAGCTTCTACCTACACTGCAGTAAATTACAACGAAATTTTTAAAAACACTAACCTATGAATTATTATCTCGACTGTCTAATGCTTCAACATGCCTGCGTTACTTCCACTGGGTCCAGTGGCGGCTCAAGAGTGTCTCCCCCTCTGGATATACATAACCCTTTACCTAACGTGAAAAGCAGACGACACTTGCAAAAAAAAAATTCTTGAACAACTAATTTTTTTTCATTTTTTTAAGAATCCCTTTTTCGAAAACGCCTGTGGCTGTGGAATCCCTTTTTCTCAAATGAGTCGTCGAGCAGTACGTGCGAGTCACTCGAACGAGCAATTGCTCGTTAGCTCATTTGCGCGATGGGATTCGAGTCATTCGAGCAATATGTGCGAGTCACTCGACATAAGACGGAATCCCACTTAAGGAATCCATTTTTGGAATCCCATTTGTGGAATCCCTTTTTCGAAAACGCCTGTGGCTATGGGATCCCTTTTTCTGAAATGAGTCGTCGAGCAGTATGTGCGAGTCACTCGAACGAGCAATTGCTCGTTAGCTCATTTGCTCGATGGGATTCGAGTCGTTCGAGTTTTATGTGCGAGTTAGCTCATTTGCTCGATGGAATTCCAGTCGTTCGAGCAATATGTGCGAGTCACTCGATCGAGCAATTGCTCTAAAGCCCATTTGCTCGATCTGCTTCTAGTCGTTCCAGTAATGACTTACTAGTAACTGCTCGATAGCTTATTGGCTTTGGGAATGATATGGGGTTTGTTGTACACATGGGAGATAACTCTGCATACAGATTATGGGAAATCAAGCACTGGTAATTATAAGACTTGGACGAGAGAACCAGAGATAGTTTGACTGGATAGACTGTTAGTGTTAGAGAAACATATGCAATAGGCATTGGAAATGGGATTCTGGGAAAATCAAGTCCTGTACTCCTATTCAATAGAACATACCCCCAGGAGATATCTCGGTCCTATAGCATTACGTGTTATTTTTATATGCCCAAAATGGGGCTTTACATGTCCGTTTTTGGTGGTTTGGTGTAGATTTTGGTGATTTGGAGGGATTGTCGGGGTTGTTTGTGGTAATTATACGAGGATTCTGGGAGAATTCTAAGCCAGAAAATTACTCCTATTCAATCGAACACACCCCCGGTACCCTTTGGTACTATAGCACTATGTACTAAGCCGATAAATTGGGGAATCCGTAGTAAATAAAGTCAATTTCGGTGATTTGGAGGGATTGTCGGGTTTATTTGGGTAATTCTTCGAATCGGGAAATTACTCCTGTACAAAGGAACACACCCTCCGAATATAGCCCTGTCTTGTTAGAAGCCATTGGGTCACATAGCAACCACGTGCTACCACAGGAACCAAGATGGCGGACTCCAGTATACAAGATGGACAACGGAAACACGTTTCATCCTAACAACACGCGCTGCGCATGCGCACTCACTCCACGTGTCACTCTGGAGATAACGCCACAAGATGGCCGCTCACGCGGGTTACCATGACAACCAAACATGGCGCCACCTTGTCACGTGATATGACGTCACTTCCGGGGGTCCCGCCCGAGGTCCTGTCAATAAGGCCCGTTTCGTCGCTCTCCTACTACTCAGATGGATGAGGCTTTGACACTATATACGTGGGTCGATATACTATTAATAACAGTTTGGCTGGCCGCTGATTTCCTGTGGTTCTCAGTTGAGATGTCCTGGTTACTCATGTGCTTCCAACTGCCTCCCGATTTCCACGCCTCTTTCCTCCCAACACCGAGACGAACTGCTTGAAGGAACTCTGTACCCACATTCTTCACAATCCCTCCGATAAGCATACTGAGCATCGCATGTGTGTCAACCACTAACCACATGCCCTTCATTCTCCCATCCCACGTCCTCATTATACTACGCCCAGTGAATTTTGATCCAGCAGTTTGGGATTTTGGACTTCCTAATAAAAACGTATTCCAAAGTCACCACTACGCCCAAGTTACACATTTGGCTCTCCTTTTCCACCGTCTGTCCCAATTTCCACCCATCTCCAGTGATCGCGACCTCGGCTTGAACAACAGTGACCAGCCCCTCGCCTCACAAAGGTGCCATCGTCAAGGTACTCGTCAAAACCTGTCTACTCTTAGTCACGCAGGCCACACAAAAACCTCTTTCTTTTGACTTACTCTCGCCAATTTCGATTACAATCCCCATGACTCTTTCTCTGACGTTTTTTTTTACCTTTGGTTGTCTCTATACTTCTGAGTTCGATATATCTTTTGGATAGTTCCCTACAATCTTCTACCTACACTGCAGTTAATTACAACGAAATTTTAAAAAAACCCTAAGCTATGAATTATTATCTCGACTGTCTAATACTTCAACATGCCTGCATTACTTCCACTGGGTCCAGTGGCGGCTCAAGAGTGTCTCCCCCTCTGGATATAAATAACCCTTTACCTAACCTGAAAAGCAGACGACACTTGCAAAAAAAATTCTTGAATAACTTTTTTTATGCCCCCCGACTTGGGTCGGGTGGTATATAGTGATTGAAGTGTCCGTGTGTGTGTCCGAGCCAATAACTCGAAAACTGTTAGGGCCACAGTCATCAAACTTCACACAATTATAAAGGACCATGGGAGGATGTGTCACACAGCATAGCCGGGTTCGTACCTTCAAGGTCAAGGTCACATTTCAAGGTCACACTAAAAATCTGTCAATATTCGTGTCTCAGCCATAACTCGGAAACGAATCATAGTACAATTGTTAAACTTTTTACAAATGTTAAGGACAGCCAGAAGGTGTGTCGCGTATAATAGTTTCCGCCGCATCTGCAAGGTGAAGGTCACAAGGGGTGGGGGGGGGGGCATGTGTTACCTTTGTAACATCCTTCTTTTTTTTCATTTTTTATCTCAAAAAACATAGGTTATGACCCCTCGTTGGAACGAGATCGACGAGTCATACCCCATGTTTTTGAAATAAAAAATGAAAAAATAATGAAAATTAATTGGAATTTTTTTAGAATAACGTTGGCCGGTTTTGGCCGTTACTTTTGGATAAACGGTTAAGCAAGGGGGCGTCATAAGGCCTAAGGTGGGATGCTAATTGAATTATAGGTGGCGGGCGGGGGAGTATCCCCGGGAAAACTGGAAAAAATTTCAATCCCCGAGGGCTTTTTAGCCACTTAATAAACTACGTTCGCATTCAGCCTGCCCACATTTTTCAGTGGGTAGGTAGATAGTGTGAGATTTTATGTAATAAAATCAATCAGTAACTGGAGCTTTCGGCCACTTAGCCTTATTCGATGATGTTAGTAGTAGATGTGGAGATCGTGCCACATTGTGGGGACCTAGTGGGGGACCTGAGAAGTGACTTCATAGTCATGCGACCCAATTACATCATGTTAGGTTGTCATGGTAGTGGTCATCTTGTGGCGTCAGCTCCATAGTGATACGTCATCTTAGTGAGCACGCGCAGCGCGTGTTGTTAGGGTGATAGTATTTCCGTCGTCCATTTTGTCTCCTGGAGGCCGCCATCTTGGTTTCTAAGGTAGCACGTGGTTGCTATGAGCCTGAATGGCCTACAACAAGACGGGGCTATGTTCGGAGGCTATGTTCGTTTGAATAGAAGTAAATGTGATTACCCAAATAGACCCGCCAATCCACCCAAACCAGCCAAAACGACTATTTGATACGGATTCCCCACGAATCCTACTTTTTTCAATAACTGGTACGTTCCATTGTACAAGAGTAGTTTTATTTTGTAGAATTACCACAAACAAGCCGACAATCCCTCCAAATCACCAAAATGCGCCCAAAACAACCGAAACGAACTTGTACTCCCCATCTAGGTTTTTAGTAGTAGCACGTAGTGCTCTAGGATCGAGAGTATGTTCTATTACACTGGAGTACTGGTCCAGTTTTTTCCAAGAACCCTATTTTTATGCCTATTACGGATACTACTCTAACACTAGAAGTATGTCTAGCCCAAACTATCTCTAGTTCCCTCGTCCACGTCTTATAATCACCAGTGATTGGTTTCCCATAACATGTATGCAGAATTATCTTCATTGTGTACATCGAAAGCCTGTATGATTCTTAAAGCCACGAATCCATCGAAGAGTTACTGAAAAGTCATTCTCAATCGACTCGAATCCCATCGAGCAAATGAGCTATAGAACAATTGCTCGTTCGAGTGAGGAACCCTATGGCCAGTATACAAAATGCCCCCCCCCCCCCCCCCCCCCCCATGTGGCACGATCTCCACATCTACTACTAATGGTGTTACATAAATGCACACTACATCATGCAGGTAGACTTCCGGAAATACAATTAACATTAACGTCCTGCATGATGAAGTCTATAGTTTATATAATCGTTTATAAAGACGAAGTGACCGAAAACCCAAGATATCAATCATTTCTATTACACGTAGAACGACAGTTCCCCGCCGTTCCAATTGGGATAGACGCTTATTTATAAATTTGATAATTTTTTTTGTACGGGGCGCCTGAAGATTAAGCGCGCATCCTGGTAATATGGTAAATTTTCTGGTTACGATCCTGCCAGACATGCATTCATTGTCATAGCATGAATGATCAGTGATGCAACAAATCTCGAAACCCAAACTGAATGCCAAATGACACTTCACTATTAATTCTATTATCACATGATACTTGATAAACATATTGGCAAATACAACAGAACCAATTGTCGCAATTGTGGAGTTTTACGTTTTAATACCATCACGCTGATTGTATCATCAAAATTATTGTGATGTGTATCGTCAAAATTACGACAGATTACAACAGGCGGCGAAAAGACTGGACATGATCAAAGTAATTGATGATTGACTTTATGTGTGAAATCTTCCTTGCCTTCAGCGCTGCAAAATCTTTAATCCTGTGCGTCCATGTCAAGTCGTTTAAGTAGTATGTCCCGTATGTTTCACCCCCTATTGGCAGGACCCCGGTGCAGGACCCCGGAAGTGACGTCATGTCACGTGACCTAGTGGCGCCCTGTTATGTTGTCATGGTAACCCGCGAGAGCGGCCATCTTGTGACGTCATCTCCATAGTGATACGTGGTGTGAGTGCGCATGCGCAGCGCGTGTTGTTAGGGTGACACGTGTTTCCGTCGTCCATTTTGTATACTGGAGGCCGCCATCTTGGTTTCTATGGTAGCACGTGATTGCTATGTTACCCAATTTTTCTGCAATAAGACGGGGTATGTTCGGAGGGTGTGTTCGATTGTAGAAGAGTAAATCTAATTACCACAAACAACCCGACAATCCATCCAAATCACCAAAATCCACCCGAAATCACCGAAATTGACTTTATTTCCCCATTTTATCGGTTTAGCACGTAGTGCTATAGTACTAAGGGGTACAAGGGGTGCATTCGACTGAAGTGGAGTAATTTTCTGGTTCGGATTTTTCCAGAATCCTCATTTAATTACCCAAATAAACTCGTCAAGTTGTATTATTTCGAATTCTTTAAGAATCCTTTTTTTTGGATCCCATGACGTGTTATTTCCCTATTAAGAGTAACACGTAATACCGAGGGGGTGTGCTCGTTTGAAGTGGAGTAATGTTCCCATTTTTTTGGATCCCATGACGTTTTATTTCCCTATTAAGAGTAGCACGTAGTGCTATAGGACAATTTACCCAGAATCCTTTGCTTCTACTTGGAACTATATTTTTATAAATTCCTACACTCTATTTTTAGTAACATCCTTAACTGACCCCCTAACTAATTGTTAGTGTCTATATTTAGCAATTTCTTTAAATGACCCCCCT
This sequence comes from Pictodentalium vernedei, assembly GCA_031216915.1. Lineage (NCBI taxonomy): Eukaryota > Metazoa > Mollusca > Scaphopoda > Dentaliida > Dentaliidae > Pictodentalium > Pictodentalium vernedei. Next base: position 41,435,135 of record CM062296.1, read on the forward strand.
AACTACATGATTTTAAATAATAAAATTAATGAGGAGCAAGATGTTTTTACACTGACCAATCAGAGCGAAGTTAATCCACCAATCAGATTTCTGGATTCCCATTGTGTTTCTTTCCCATTGACTTCTATACTAATTTTCTAAATTTTCCAACTTTAACCTATAATCCTATAGGAAACAAACACAAACGCCCATTGAGAATGAAAATATCGATGAAAAAACGTTGTGACGTCGTGACGTTTTCAAAAACGTCCGTCACGTCGAAATAAATTCCGGAGAAGAATAACGTCGCGTCATTCTGTTTCGATCCTTCGAACTGAACACATCGCTAGAGAGTTTTCTATAGCAATTTTGCCATTGCAAAAAACTTATGAAGATGGAGTCTGATGCTGCTACTGCCGTTACCAGAACTGATGTTTATGCCTGTGAAGAGTGTGGAAAGACCTTTAAGGACCATCGGAACCGGAATCGCCATGTGCGCACCCAGCACGCCGGAGAGAAGAAGACCCACGATTGTACCAACTGCAACAAGACCTTTACGAGGAAAGAGTATCTCCTTGACCATCTGAAGAAATGTTTGGAGACATATACATGTATGGAATGCGGCCAGGAGTTTAACCAACTACTCCATTTTAATCGACACAAGAGCGTTGCCCACCGACCAGTTCCTGTACCATCTAAAAGGAAGACTGATGAACCGAAGAGAGGACCACCTAAACAACCACGGACCACGACGACCACCCATTATGATGTTGACCCAATTGAGTTTGAAAAGAATATGATGTCTGAAGAAGAGCCAGATGAGATGTCGACCGTTTACGAAGATAACTCGAGTTCTATTAGAACTCGCCACATGATGAACAGAAGAGTCCAGGACCAATATAACTACCGGATCAACGATGTGAACCTGAAGATGATGACTGATGAATTGATGACTACCATATTTCTACCACAACAGCTAAGATTTAAAATCATCTGAGTTTTTATTTTATCCTGCGACACAATGAAACGAATGAACTGAAGTATTACCATCCATCACAATACAACGCCCGGGTACTTGATGTTCCACAACTTGTATGCTGCCAAGAAGACTTTGAAGAATTCCTTGATGATGTCATGGAAGAAGATATCCTGGAATGGGCCTAATTAAAACGACCCAACACCAAATGGCTTGTGGAGAGAGTTACGAACGTCACATTTTATGTGAATAAGCTGAAAGACCACCCAATTGGAATGGTAGAAGATCTTCCTGACTGCATTCTCCAGAACAAAGCAGTAAATGCTTTGGTGAAACATGAACATCACCAGTTTTATTATGATGATAACCTGTGCATGTTCCACTGTTTAGCTTTATGGAGTGGTTCCACAGCTCACAATTTGAACTATACAAAAGATGCCATGTACAACAAGTATACAAAGAAGCCAAAGAATGAATTCCGTGGAGTAACTTTAGCCGAATTACCTGACTTGGAGAAATGTTTTGAAGAAAATATCCAAGTTTATGAACTTGTCAAGAATAATGATGACCAAATTGTTGCCCAATTAGTACAGAGATCTCACAGAAAGTATGAAGATACCATGTATGTGAACGTTTACAAGAACCATTTTAGCTACATCATCGATATAGACCAATACTGCAAATCCTTTGAATGCCGCAAATGCGGCAAATTATGGAAAAATGGATTTCTACTCAATCGTCACGAGAAAATCTGTACAGATGAAGTAAATTAACAGTATGTTGGCGGTGTATACCATCCATCCCAGTCCATATTTGATCTGTTAGAAGTCGAAGGTATAGAAGTACCTGAAGAGAAGAAGTTTTATCCATACCGTGCAATGTTTGATTTTGAAAGTTACTTTGTCAAATCCAGTCTACCTGCTGACAGTGATAAACTGATATGGGAAGCAGAACACCGACCATTGAGTGTTAGCATATGTAGTAATGTTCCAGAATACCAAAATGTTTTCCATGTTTCGCGTTAATCTTAGTGATCATGGTCTTTTTGTGAAATTTGACCAGGACACAAATACTGGGAAGTGTTTCTCAGCATTGTTTTTCATTGTATTGTGTTAGGTGTTTCGATTTCCTTGCTTGAAATAAGATCTTATAACATATAGTAGCGGTTGATAGTCGACAACAGGAGATCCACGTAAATGACTTAGGTTCTGCTATTTCGCTCAGCTATTTCTATAAAATTCAAATCATTTTAAAACATGGGTCATAAGACGAAATGGAAAGTTTGCACTCATGGCTCTATGGGTGATGAAGATTTTTCCACTCCATTGAGTAAGGGACATTGAGGGACTTTAGAACACTTAGTGCTATAGTGGCTTAAATAATGTGTGAATATATGTGTGGGTGTGGGGGGGGGGGGGGGGGGGGTTGTCCGATTGAATAAGAGTATACCTAATTGGCAAATATGGCCATACAAATATTTCCTCAGTTTTCCAGAACCCGCGGGATCCCTCTACTGGGCCCTATTCTATGTTATCTAACCCTACAATTCGATCTAGTCCTATTTTTGACCTTGTTCCGACCCCTACCATCGATCAAGTCTTAGCAAATTCAGAAGATCGCCCACTTTACCTAAACCCACCCACTCTCAGTTCATGTACAGCTGCTTAAACGATACAACTTGATGAAGGTCATAAACGAGATGCGACACATCACTCCATAAAACTACACTGCACTGGTGATCTTTCTGTTAAAACACTGCCAACTGGTAATAATTAAAAAGTATATAGTATACTCAGCAGGGGGGGGGGGGGGGCACTAAAAATCTGCAAGACGTGACGTCCTATTTTTTATTCGGCTCCTTTTTCCACCCACCCACCCACTACGTGCAAATTTTCTACTACCCTTCTCAGACACCCACCCCCCACTCTCCCATTAAAATCCAAAATAAGCTTATAAACTTAGTAGGCACAGCTGTCTTTAGGGGGTTGTCATAATGTTCTTAACCCTTTACCCAACGTAACGGCCCAAACCGGCCAGCGCTATTCTCAAAAATCCCCAATTAATTTTTATTATTTTTTCATTTTTTGTCTCAAAAACATAGGTTATGACCCCTCATTGGAACGAGCTCGTCGAGCTCGTTCCAATGTGGGGTCATAACCTATGTTTTTGAGACAAAAAATGAAAAAAATAGTTATTCAATCATTTTTTTGGCAAGTGTCGTCTGCTTTTCATGTTAGGTAAAGGGTTAAACTGGTACCACCAATTTAAACCTCTGTGTGCTGCTGTGGGTCCCAATCTACAAATGACAAGCTGTTCATTATCAGACTTGGCCAGAGCAGGTGTACATATGCGGGAACAAATTTTCATGTGAATTGTTCCCAAAATATTGTCTGCACATTTTCTACATTTCGAACAAGACACCCACCCCCTACTAACGTGTGACATTTTTCCAGTTTAAGCCCAATATTCTCACATATAAAGCCTCCTGATGTTGTATTTATGTTAAGAGTGTGATGTACTATACTACATCATCTTTAAGGTTTCAAACACAAATGATGGTATATATTAGCTGATATATTGATATATTTTTAAAAAATTCAAAAAATTGCACAAGTTGGAAATGCACATTTTTGGCGCACTCAAGAGATCCACCCACCCCCACGTCACGTCTTGCAAATTTTTGGTGGCCTCCCCCTGTGCCCAATGGGAGGAATGAAAAAGAAGAAATCTATTTTGGACGAAAATAGACAACAAACTTTTTGTTTTAGTTATTGCTGCAGCGTGTTCTTTATCTCCATTCCAGTGAGTGTACTTATTGGCGTTTTAAGGGCACATACTTTTGCACAATGGCTAGCCATGACCGTGGCAGTGTTACGGGTGGAGGAAGCCGGAGTACCCGGAGAGAACCACCGAGCAACTGTCAGCTCCCCAACATACCAACTCCACACAGGCAGGGTTAGCATTGGTTGAAGACGGGTTCACCATCGACGTGCAGTACACCTTAGTACACAACGTCACCGTGCCCCCACGTGGGCAATGGGGGAGAAGTTTCTTGCCCAAGGACACAACGCGGTTGCCGCAGGTGGGATTCGAACCGAGGACCTCTCGGCTTTCAGCCTGCACCTCTACCAGCTGAGCCACCGCGCCCCCCTGTGGGTGTACTCGATATGTTTTATTATTATGGTGTACCCGACAAAACATCTACCATTGGTTCAACAACATTCGCTAATTGGTTGAGTGCTAGAAGCCACTATCAGAGTTTTCTTAAAAAAGGGGGGAACAAGAGCAAAAGTAAACATTTTCCTTGCTCGCGTTTCATATTCAGTCAAACACAAATGCTATTTTGTTTATACAATTCTTTTTTATTACACTCTCCAATAATTTGTAGTAAAATAAATTTTGATGAACAAAATTCAGACTACCAAAAATAATATATCCCTCAACCAGTCAAAAAATGAATTTATTCGCTTGTAAAACGACGATGTAAAAAAAAGTAGTAATTAATTGATAGTTTATGGATTTATATCCCATTTTATAATGCGAGGTGAAGAAGAGAACACAAATCGCACTCAGTCTCTTTTTCGATTTTGCGGTATCACACTGCGTGCTTTTTGCCAGTATTATTACTAACACATTCCGTCTGATACAGCAGGAAAGATTTGATGACCGAATACGTATCCGTGTCAATTATAGGTGTATAATAAATCCATAATAATAATAAGATTATCTACTACTCGTAATTGAATTATAAGAATTGAAATGAATTATCTGTCACATTATCGTAGTACGAATTAGTGAGATCTACAGTGGGAAGGGGGACCTCACCGATCGGCATCTCTTAGGTCTGGCAAACCGTCAAAGTATGTAAAAAAAAACATGAAATCCAGACGTCCGCATTTATCCAGAGGCCACTAAAATAATCATCGGTGCATTGAGGATAGGGCGGCAGCTAAGGTTGAACTCGTATGGCAATTTATGTCACTGGAGTGGATGTGGGATGTGCATGTTAAGTTGCGTATTAAGTGTTGCACACATCACAAACCTTAATACACTCATAAAGGAAGAGATAATGCATTTATATGATTAATATTTCACCTAATTTCATGCTATTTTGTGTTGAAGTCATCATATTATAACTACAAGTTTTGTCTCCGGTTTTATTATAGAATAATTGCTACATTCATCTTAACGATTTGGTGTTGTATTTTACAGGTGCTATCGACGGTGAAGATTACTTTGAGGAGAAACCGGCATTATGTGAAATCATTGGCCGTGTTTGTTTGATTAGCTGTATCTGTTCAATATACAGCATAGGTGGTATAAGTCTCAACAGGTGTATACATATTTGTCGTCACCAATACTACGAGAGAATATTCACGCCAAAGAAAACAGTCGGCTATTTACTGGGGATGTGGATCTGGGCGTTTATTATAGAAATGCCGTCATACACAGACTTTGGAAGTCATATATTTGATACAAAGATTGCGTCTTGTATCTGGAATCGGCTACATTCTCTAGCTTTCAGTGTGTATGTCGTCATTATGGCTATAGGGCTCCCATGGCTTCTTGCGTCCATTTGTTATTTGATAATATTTGCGTTCGTAAAAGCAAGTAAAAAAAGGATAGCCAACCAACAACTCATACACAAATCCAATAAAGAAAAAAGAAGATTACGCGAAAACATCGATTCCCGAAAGCTCGCACTAACACTCTTCATAATCTTTGTTACATTCTCAATCAACTATATTCCTTACGGGGTTGTTGTCATTGCCGACATTGAAGATACGTATGCTCAGGAAGTACACATGTACGCGCTTATGTTTGCCCACGGTAATTCCAGTATCAACTGGATAGTGTATGGTCTTACCAACACAAACTTTAGAAGAGCTTACAAATATGTCCTCAGAAGGATGTGTTCTCGATACACTCCCACCACTGACCTGTCAACGAGCACTCAAAGACCAAATATTGCCACAACTGACATTTAAAATGTTTTTGTTTGGGGATGGGATCGTTTTTCATATTACAAGAGCTTCATAAGTCCAGTCAAGACTCTTTGGTGTTGATGAAACAGTCGAACTTGTCCTTGTGACGTTGAGCATCATGTATGTGTGATTTATTGGGATTTCCGGGTTTGATTATAAACGATAACTTCACAAGTGAATTATGCAATCAACAATTGTGTCATGTATCCGTGCGCGCAAACGAAGACGCTTTGCCGTGGGTGTAATGGGAACTTCATTGTTTTGGGGTTTTTTTTAACCCTTTACCTGATATGAAAAGCAGACGACACTTCCAAAAAAATTCTTGAATAGCTATTATTTTCACTTTTTGTCTCAAAAACATAGGTTATAACCCCCCGTTGGAACGAGCTCGTCGAGCTCGTTTCAATGAGGGGTCATAACCTATGTTTTAGAGACAAAAAATGAAAAAATAATGAAAATTAATTGGCGATTTTTGAGAATAGCGCTGGCTCGAACGGTTACGTTAGGAGGTAAAGGGTTAAATAATATAATTATCGTTAATAATGAAAAGTAATAAAAAGAGTAATCGCTTGACTGGACTGGTTACGTGAAATAATTCATTCGAGGCGAGGGACAATATTGTAAAACACTCGTGCGCATTCGCACACCGTTTGTACGACGTCCCTCACCTCTCATGAATTATTTCACGTAACCAGTCCAAGCGATTTCTCTCTATTTATTTTTATTTTGAAATAGGTTAAAATATTTGTTTTCTTACTTTGAGATTTTTTTTATGAGAGGGAACATTCAGACTAATATCAACGAGTCAGAATATTGCAGTTTCTTTAGCTTATCCTGGTGTCCCTTCAGCTTATCCCATGGGGTTTTGTGGGCATAACCCTGGTGCTTTCTGTAGGTTATCGCTTAGGTTTCTGTCATTTAACATCGCAATGTGTTTAGTGTATCCCTGGAATTAGTGTAGCTGAACTCCGGAGTTTCTTCAGCTTTTTTCTGGAGTTCCTTCAGCTTGTTTCTAGATTTCCTGTAGTTTCTTCGGGTCACACCGGAAGATGCTTTCGCATATTTCTGAAGTTCATTTGGCTTATCACCTGGGTTTATTTATGAAGTTTTGCTTAGTTGATTTCTGCACTTTTACCATACTGCCGGAGGTTCTTTCGCCGCGCTTCGCAGCATATTATGCACGTCTCCAGAATTTTAGTCTGACGTCGTTTAGCACATCCATTGAGCGTGCTCAGTCGATCCATAGAGTTCCTTTATCATCTAATTGATGTTTTCGTTCAATGATCCGTGATGTTTCTTTATCTTCTCCTCTGTATTCGGAAGTACTTGAGCTTATCCTCAGAGTCTGGAATTTATTAAGCACATCCCCGGAGTTTTTAGTCCTTGCATAAGGTTTATTTATTTATTTATTTATTTATTTATTTATTTATTTATTTAATGGTGTTTAAGGTCACATACTTATGCACAATGACCAATCATGACCGTGACAGTTTTATGGGTGGAGGAAGCCGGAGTACCCGGGGAGAACCACCGAGCAACGACGAGCAGCTGCCAGCTCCCCAACATCGTAACTCCGCACTGCAGCACAGGCAGGGTTAGATTGGTTGAAGACATGCGCACCATCGACGTGCAGCACGCCTTAGTACACAGTGTCATCGTGCTCCCATGTGGACAATCTGGGTTAAGTGCCTTGCCCAAGGACACAACGCGGGAGTCAGAAATGATCGCTCAGACGGTCACCCATCCTAGGACTAATCGGGCTCGACGTTGCTTAACTTCGGTGATCTGACGAGAACCGGTTACCGCAACGCCACCGCGCCCCCTTTTTATATTACTGCTCAGTGCTTTAAACTTATCACAATAGCAGGGGGGTAACTATTGGAGTAGAGAATGTGACACACCCCACTCCAAATGATTTTTCACCCGATGCATTTTAATCTGGATTGGTATCATAGATATTCATTCGCGCTTGCTTGTACTTTATGTGGGGGCGCGGTGGTGGTAAACTTAAATGTGATAACTAGTTTCATAATATCATGGATTTTAAACAATCGTAATTCTATTCTTAACTTCTTAAGTAAACAGGGGCCGCGGAACCGGGGGGGGGGCTTCAACCCCACACACACACACTTTTTTTGACGGGCCATGTTTTTGTATGCACATATTTAAACACAACCAATGACTGGTGAAACAAGGGGCGGATCCAGAGCCTCCCTCAAATTTTCGCCAGCTATGTTTCTCTCGCACTGGTTCAGTTTCGATGGATTTCGGATCATTTTTTGCAGCAAGTGGCAGCAAACGCTAAAATGTATGCAGTATGTTTAAAAAATCGGTTAACCGAACTTGTTAGTAATCTTACAGACATACAAGTACCAAATCCACCCCCAGACAAGATAATTCACAGACAGTATAATTGCTGTTAACGTCTGGTAAAGCATACAGGTGAGGTCTATTTATCGGCTTCGGTCGTTACGACCAAAGCTGATAAATAGACCTCACCTGTATGCTTTACCGACGTTTTTTAACGGCTCTCAACGTGTGAAATCTTTCAAATACATCTGAAAAATCTCCAAATATCCGCTCAGATGCATGGAAATGTGGGTTTTGGGACCCTGGAATTTAAAATTTTCGTACGACGGGCCGAATCATGGTCGGCCCGTCATACCTACGACCACCCATCGTCCGATCCACCTCCTCCTGCCCCCTCCCCCCACACTTTGAAAATCTTTCCACCGCCCCTGGTAAACACTGGAAATACTGTAACACACTCTTTGCATTCTTGTGTAGTAAAAGGGGTCATGTTGCTGGATTTAATTGGTTCAATTAAGCTGTTCAGTCCAAGACGATCATGAAACCATCAGTTGGAGAAGCTGATCTGAAAAACGCATTTCAATATGCTTTTATATTTTTGCATTTTGGGAGGATCAGACAATATCATTAACTCCTTGACCAACGTAACGGCCAAAACCGGCCAGCGCTATTCACAAAATTCGCCAATTAATTTTTATTACTTTTTAATTTTTTGTCTCAAAAAAATAAGTTATGACCCCTCTCTCAAACGAGCTCGTCGAACTCGTTGCAATGAGGGGTCATAACCTATATTTTTGAGACAAAAAATGAAAAAAATTTAGTTATTCAAGAATTTTGTTTGCAAGTGTCGTCTTCTTTTCATGTTAGGTAAAGGGTTAACTTTTATCCCCATTGACAAATATTCCAACTGCATTGTCGAGGCATGGCTTCGAAGAAGGCATGCCTTGATGGTGTAGTTGCATATTTCTTCAGTCGGGACTGTAGTCATGACAGTTAGGACATACTAATCTTACACTCCACCTTTGCCTCCAATCGGTCATTTCCGCGACATCCCTGTAAATATAATGGTGGTTGTGATCCATTCGAACTGATAGCCCAAAAGATGATACGATTGGGTGGTTTTGGGTTGGGACTTCCTTGGGTTTTGAGATATTGGTATTTTCACAATTTCTCATTATCAATGATTAGTTAGCTTGGGTATCATGTCGTTTATTTATTTATTTATTTATTTATTTATTTATTTATTTATTTATTTATTTATTCATTTATTTATTTATTTATTTAACGACACTTTCGCCAGCCAGAGTCACCTCGTGTCGGACAGTTTTACGGGTGGAGGAAGCCGGAGTACGGTACCTGGAGAGAACAACCGAGCAATGGCGAGCAACTGCCAGACTCCCGATCATACTAACTGCACACAAGCAGGGTTAGCAATGGTTGAAGAATCATCTCGTTTAAACTCAGAATTACATTATCTGGTCCGATCATCGCGAAACAGAAGAAAATTCATCATGTTGTACTTGGTCGCACCAGAGGTTTCAACATGTGACGTGGTTCGAATTTTTTTCCAAGAAGTGCGATGGTTTCGAATTGAATCAAATTAGGAAAGAGATGCGAAAATGAATCTAATCTCGAACGTTCGGTGGATCCTATATGGGGTTTCGTTGGACCATCCTCTGAAACTCTTAAGTTTTTAGCTGCGACTAGCAGCTCTATAAGTGGCAATGTCGGTCGGTCGGTCGGTCGGTCGACCAAAGATTTTCAAAACTCAATAACTTTTGAAATACTTGATGGAATGACTTTATATTTGGCATGTAAGTGTATCTTATTGATGTCTAGCCACTGTTCAATGCATGTGTTGTTCCAAATATTTTTCTTGGAGTTATGGCCATTGATGAACTTAGAATTTTGTGAAATTGCACCACCCGTCGCAGCTTCGGCGTCGATGTCGCGATTTTTATCAGGATTTTCTTTATTTTATCCAACCCGGTTTCGGTCTATCCATGACGATTGCTTATTGGGGTTTAACGACCCTTTCAACAAACAGGCTCGCATCGTGTTTTACGGGTGAAGGAAGCTGGAGAGAACCACCAATCAGCTGAAAGAAACTGTCAGATTCTCCACCCTACTAACGCTGTACAAGTTACTTGTTGTTAGTTGAAGGTAAGTGCATGACTGACGTAAAGTGCGTCTTAGTATAAAGCGCCACGGTGCCCCACTGCCCCTACACTACGTGGAGAGTGTATTATCACTAAATCACCCGAAGAGTGGAGATTCCACCCAAGCAATAATTTCAAATGTGTTGCAAAGCATAACCAGCACAAGCAAGGTTTCAGCCAATGGACCTCCGGGTTAAACCCGGAGGTCCATTGGCTGAAACATTGCTTATGTTTTTTGTCGATATGTAAAAAATTTGAAAGTTATAGCTTGGGTGATATCTCCACTCCGCGGGTGATTTAGTTACAATCCACTCTCCACTGTCCCTTCGTGGGCAATCGGAATTAAGTGTCTTTCTATCCAAGGCGTTTTTTTTTGTTAACCATCAGCCGAGTTCTTTCAGCTAATCCCTATAGTTTACTTTCCTTATTCCTGGAGTGTGAAGGGTGGCTTTCTTGTCCGTCTTCATCATATCATTGTTTTTAGCATCTTATTTGTGGTAGTTCTGTAGTCTATCACTCCATAGATTATTCATGGAGCTCCACTTGCATTTCTCTTGAGTTCTTCAGCTTACCTTTGAGATTCCTTTTTATCTCTTAAATTTCCCGTAACTCATTCCTGGATCCCCGTGGGAACCCCGGGAAGAAAGCAGCACTTGTTTACTGTGGTAAACCAGTTCCGCTTTACTAGTAAAATAGGACCCAGTCACCAATGCTTGGGGTGAAAGTCCTCTAAAATGGGCAACATGTAGATCAACGATTGACTAAACTTTACTTCATCTCCATGTTGTGTCACGATTAGCCATGGTGCATAAATATGTGACGTTAACCCCCAACAAACAAACAAACAAACTCATTCCTGGAATTCCTTTAGCTTATACTTTGAGTTTCTTCAGAATATCTCTGGCGTTCCTTCCGCTTATCATTTGAGTTCCTTTAGCTAAACTGAAGCTATTTAGCTTATCCCTCGAGTTCCTTTAGCTACGTTTTGGTGTTCCCTTCAGCTTATATTCGGAATTCCTTTAGAATATTTCTGGAGTTTCATTTGCTTATCCACCCAGTTCCCTTATCTTATGTCAAGCGTATTATTTAGTTTCTACCGGGAGTTTCTCTATGTTTCCTTTTGAATTTCTTTAGCTTTAACTTCCATTAGGTTACCATGGTGGTCCTTCGTCGTATATGTAACGTTCCTTTAGTCTAGCTCTGGCGTTCCTTCAGGTTACCTCTGGTGTTCCTTCGGCTGATATCTAAAGTTTCCCGAGCTTACCTCTGGTGTTTCTTTAGCCTCCCTCTCGCCTTCTTTCGCTTCGAATCGAATCAGGCCTATTCGAATTTGAATCGAATCTCTCAACGAATCAGGGGCGTCTTGAAGATGACAGATTGGGGAAGGGGGGGGGGGTGCTGTAAATCTGATTTGTTCCTTCAGTGATGGCTCAAGTCCCGACTGATAAAATATTCCAGCTACATCACCAAGGCATGCCTTCATCGAAGGCATGCCTTGGTAATGTAGCTAGAATATTATCCTGTAAGGATTGTAGTTCAAAAACAGAAATGGGTGTGAGAATCATCGGTATTAAGAGCTGCACAGGGATAGCCGCTAGCAACAGTTCGTCGTTGATGCATGGGTACAGACATTGTTTTTGTTTAGATAGCGGAAACTACACTCAGTCCTTATTTTCAATATTATTTATGTACAATTTCCACCAGAACTATGCATATTATATTCCAGTGAAAAGATTCGAATCGTGAAGCCAATTCGAATCGAACCGAATAGCTACTTAAGATTCGAAATCTAAAGTTTGCTTAGTTTATCTCTGAGGTTTCTCCGGTTTATCTCTCGAGTTTCTCCTGTTTATACCAAGAGTTCCTTTTACCAACATCTGAATTTTCTTTATCTTTATCTCATCTCTAGAGGTTATTCTGATTATCTCTGTTGTGTCTTTGGCGAATATCTGAAGTTCCTGTAGATTATCGCTGTAGTATTTTTTGTTTATCTTTGGAGTAATATGTAGATTTCCTTTAGCTATCCATTTAGTTCCTTTATTTTATATCTGGAGTTCCTTTAATTTATCACTGAAGTTCCTCCAGTCTATTTCACTGGAGTTCCTCCAGACTATATCTAGCGTTCCTTTATTTTATACAAGGAGTTAATTTATTTTATTTTTTGGGCTGCTCTTATTTATAGTTAAAGTTCCTTTATTTTATCTCTGGGTGCTTTCAGTTTATCTCAAGAGTTCCTTTAGTTTATCTCTAAGGTTCCTCTATTTTATCTCTGGGGTTCCTTTAGTTTACCCTTGGGGATCCTTTAGTTTATCTCTGGGGTTCCTTTGGTTTATCTCTGGAGTTCCTTTAGTTTATCTTTGGAGTTCCTTTAGTTTATCTCTGGGATCACTTTAGTTTACCTTTGGAGTTCCTTTAGTTTATCTTTGGAGTTCTTTTAGTTTATCTTAGGAGTTCCTTTAGTTTATCTTTGGAGTTCCTTTAGTTTATCTCTGGGATCACTTTAGTTTATCTTTGGAGTTCTTTTAGTTTATCTTTGGAGTTCCTTTAGTTTATCTTTGGAGTTCCTTTAGTTTATCTTTGGAGTTCCTTTAGTTTATCTCTGGGATCACTTTAGTTTATCTTTGGAGTTTTTTTAGTTTATCTTTGGAGTTCCTTTAGTTTATCTTTGGAGTTCCTTTAGTTTATCTTTGGAGTTCCTTTAGTTTATCTCTGGGATCACTTTAGTTTATCTTTGGAGTTCTTTTAGTTTATCTTTGGAGTTCTTTTAGTTTATCTTTGGAGTTCCTTTAGTTTATCTTTGGAGTTCCTTTAGTTTATCTTTGGAGTTCCTTTAGTTTATCTTTGGAGTTCCTTTAGTTTATCTTTGGAGTTTCTTTAGTTTATTTTGGAGTTCCATCAGATTATATCTGGATCCCCTTTAGTTTATCTCTGGAGTTCCTTTAGTTTATCTTTGAAGTTTCTTTAGTTTACCTCTGGAGTTCCTGTAGTTTATCTCTGGAGTTCCTTTAGTTTATCTTTGGAGTTCCTTTAGTTTATCTTTGGAGTTCCTTTAGTTTATCTTTGGGATCACTTTAGTTTATCTCTGGAGTTCCTTTAGTTTATCTTTGGAGTTCCTTTAGTTTATCTCTGGGATCACTTTAGTTTATCTTTGGAGTTCTTTTAGTTTATCTTTGGAGTTCCTTTAGTTTATCTTTGGAGTTCCTTTAGTTTATCTTTGGAGTTCCTTTAGTTTATCTCTGGGATCACTTTAGTTTATCTTTGGAGTTCTTTTAGTTTATCTTTGGAGTTCCTTTAGTTTATCTTTGGAGTTCCTTTAGTTTATCTTTGGAGTTCCTTTAGTTTATCTCTGGGATCACTTTAGTTTATCTCTGGAGTTCCTTTAGTTTATCTTTGGAGTTCCTTTAGTTTATCTCTGGGATCACTTTAGTTTATCTTTGGAGTTCTTTTAGTTTATCTTTGGAGTTCCTTTAGTTTATCTTTGGAGTTCCTTTAGTTTATCTTTGGAGTTCCTTTAGTTTATCTCTGGGATCACTTTAGTTTATCTTTGGAGTTCTTTTAGTTTATCTTTGGAGTTCCTTTAGTTTATCTTTGGAGTTCCTTTAGTTTATCTTTGGAGTTCCTTTAGTTTATCTTTGGAGTTTCTTTAGTTTATTTTGGAGTTCCATCAGATTATATCTGGATCCCCTTTAGTTTATCTCTGGAGTTCCTTTAGTTTATCTTTGGAGTTTCTTTAGTTTACCTCTGGAGTTCCTGTAGTTTATCTCTGGAGTTCTTTTAGTTTATCTCTGGGATCACTTTAGTTTATCTTTGGAGTTCTTTTAGTTTATCTTTGGAGTTCCTTTAGTTTATCTTTGGAGTTCCTTTAGTTTATCTTTGGAGTTCCTTTAGTTTATCTCTGGGATCACTTTAGTTTATCTTTGGAGTTCTTTTAGTTTATCTTTGGAGTTCCTTTAGTTTATCTTTGGAGTTCCTTTAGTTTATCTTTGGAGTTCCTTTAGTTTATCTCTGGGATCACTTTAGTTTATCTTTGGAGTTCTTTTAGTTTATCTTTGGAGTTCCTTTAGTTTATCTTTGGAGTTCCTTTAGTTTATCTTTGGAGTTCCTTTAGTTTATCTCTGGGATCACTTTAGTTTATCTCTGGAGTTCCTTTAGTTTATCTTTGGAGTTCCTTTAGTTTATCTCTGGGATCACTTTAGTTTATCTTTGGAGTTCTTTTAGTTTATCTTTGGAGTTCCTTTAGTTTATCTTTGGAGTTCCTTTAGTTTATCTTTGGAGTTCCTTTAGTTTATCTCTGGGATCACTTTAGTTTATCTTTGGAGTTCTTTTAGTTTATCTTTGGAGTTCCTTTAGTTTATCTTTGGAGTTCCTTTAGTTTATCTTTGGAGTTCCTTTAGTTTATCTTTGGAGTTTCTTTAGTTTATTTTGGAGTTCCATCAGATTATATCTGGATCCCCTTTAGTTTATCTCTGGAGTTCCTTTAGTTTATCTTTGGAGTTTCTTTAGTTTACCTCTGGAGTTCCTGTAGTTTATCTCTGGAGTTCTTTTAGTTTATCTCTGGGATCACCTTAGTTTACCTCTGGAGTTCCTTTAGTTTATCTTTGGAGTTTCTTTAGTTTATTTTGGAGTTCCATCAGATTATATCTGGATCCCCTTTAGTTTATCTCTGGAGTTCCTTTAGTTTATCTTTGGAGTTTCTTTAGTTTATTTTGGAGTTCCATCAGATTATATCTGGAGCTTCTTGAGTTTATCTCTGGGGTTCCTTTAGTTTATCTTTGGGATCACCTTAGTTTGCCTCTGGAGTTCCTTCGGTTTATCTTTGGAGTTTCTTTATTTTATTTTGGAGTTCCATAAGATTATATCTAGAACCCCTTTAGTTTATCTCTGGAGTTGCTCTAGATCATATTTAAGGTTCCTTTAGTTTATCTCTGGAGTGGTTTTAGTTTATCTCTGGAGTTCTATAAGATTATATCTAGAACCCCTTTAGTTTATCTCTGGAGTTGCTCTAGATCATATTTAAGGTGCCTTTAGTTTATCTCTGGAGTGGTTTTAGTTTATCTTTGGAGTTCTATAAGATTATATCTAGAACCCCTTTAGTTTATCTCTGGAGTTGCTCTAGATCATATTTAAGGTGCCTTTAGTTTATCTCTGGAGTGCCTTTGGTTTATCTCTGGAGTTCTATAAGATTATATCTAGAACCCCTTTAGTTTATCTCTGGAGTTGCTTTAGATTATTTTTAAAGTTCCTTTATTTTATATCTGGGGTGCCTTTGGTTTATCTCTGGAATTCTATAAGATTATATATAGAACCCCTTTAGTTTATCTCTGGAGTTGCTTTAGATTATTTTTAAAGTTCCTTTATTTTATATCTGGGGTGACTTTGGTTTATCTCTGGAGTTCTATAAGATTATTTATAGAACCCCTTTAGTTCATATCTGGAGTTCTATAAGATTATATATAGAAACCCTTTAGTTTATCTCTGGAGTTGCTTTAGATTATTTTTAAAGTTCCTTTATTTTATTTCTGGGGTGACTTTGGTTTATCTCTGGAGTTCTATAAGAGTATATCTAGAACCCCTTTAGTTTATCTCTGGAGTTGCTTTAGACTATTTTTAAAGTTCCTTTATTTTATCTCTGGAGTGCCTTTGGTTTATCTCTGGAATTCTATAAGATTATATATAGAACCCCCTTTAGTTTATCTCTGGAGTTGCTTTAGACTATTTTTAAAGTTCCTTTATTTTATCTCTGGAGTGCCTTTGGTTTATCTCTGGAATTCTATAAGATTATATATAGAACCCCTTTAGTTTATCTCTGGAGTTGCTTTAGATTATTTTTAAAGTTCCTTTATTTTATCTCTGGGGTGACTTTGGTTTATCTCTGGAGTTCTATAAGATTATTTATAGAACCCCTTTAGTTCATATCTGGAGTTCTATAAGATTATATATAGAAACCCTTTGGTTTATCTCTGGAGTTCTATAAGATTATATATAGAACCCCCTTTAGTTTATCTCTGGAGTTGCTTTAGACTATTTTTAAAGTTCCTTTATTTTATCTCTGGAGTGCCTTTGGTTTATCTCTGGAGTTCTATAAGATTATATATAGAACCCCTTTAGTTTATCTCTGGAGTTGCTTTAGATTATTTTTAAAGTTCCTTTATTTTATCTCTTGGGTCCCTTTGGTTTATCTCTGTAGTTTCCTCAGATTATATCCAGAGCTCCTTGGGGTTATCTCTTGTGTTTTCTGCCTGATTATGCCTGCTCTCTTTAACTTCCAACCTCAATTTCTTTTTTCTTATAGAATTCCTGAGATAAACCAAAGGCACTCTGGAGTGCCTTTGGTTTATCTCTGGAGTTCTATAAGATTATATATAGAACCCCCTTTGGTTTATCTCTGTAGTTTCCTCAGATTATATCCAGAGCTCCTGGAGTTTATCTTTTGAGTTTTCTGCCTGATTATGCCCGCTCTCTTTAACTTCTTACCACAATTTTTTTTCTTATAGAATTCCTGAGATAAACCAAAGGCACTCTGGAGTGCCTTTGGTTTATCTCTGGAGTTCTATAAGATTATATATAGAACCCCTTTAGTTTATCTCTGGAGTTGCTTTAGACTATTTTTAAAGTTCCTTTATTTTATCTCTGGAGTGCCTTTGGTTTATCTCTGGAGTTCTATAAGATTATATATAGAACCCCTTTAGTTTATCTCTGGAGTTGCTTTAGACTATTTTTAAAGTTCCTTTATTTTATCTCTGGAGTGCCTTTGGTTTATCTCTGGAATTCTATAAGATTATATATAGAACCCCCTTTAGTTTATCTCTGGAGTTGCTTTAGATAATTTTTAAAGTTCTTTTATTTTATCTCTTGGGTCCCTTTGGTTTATCTCTGTAGTTTCCTCAGATTATATCCAGAGCTCCTGGAGTTTATCTTTTGAGTTTTCTGCCTGATTATGCCCGCTCTCTTTAACTTCTTACCACAATTTTTTTTTATTATAGAACTCCAGAGATAAAACAAAGGCACTCTGGAGTGCCTTTGGTTTATCTCTGGAGTTCTATAAGATTATATATAGAACCCCTTTAGTTTATCTCTGGAGTTGCTTTAGATTATTTTTAAAGTTCCTTTATATTATCTCTTGGGTCCCTTTGGTTTATCTCTGGAGTTTCCTCAGATTATGTCTGCTCTCTTTAACTTCTTACCACAAATTGGGGGGGGGGGGGGGGGTCTTCTCCAGCTAGGCAGATCTTTTAATTTCATCTTTAACCCTCTCTTCGACTACTGCTGAAGGCGTGACCCATTCCACTTTCAACTCATCTTTCAATTTTTCTTCAGGTTTCTCGATGTTGGGTATTATTTTAGAATAACCATTGTAAAGACGCTTTAGGCGGCCTGCTACCATCCCTTCAAAATAGTCAATGCAATGTTGAACATCCGATTTGCGGGCGACCCACTTGTCAGTGTCCCAATTGTAACGTGACTGGTCATATCCGTCTCAGATGAAAAGCGCACTGAAATTTGAAGATTGGCGTATTCTTAATTATTGCTTGCAAGTTCTTATAAATCAAGCAGCCCTCAGTACCAACACTGCCCATGCTCTCAGTCTGATTCTTCTCTTTCGCTGCTACTGTTTTCAATATTCTCGAATGATTGATCAAAACTGTGCTTGTGTTCGTAAAGAACATGCTTATAGCCTTGTCCATAGCCATTACTTTTTTCAGCCACCTGGGTAGTAATATTTTGTTTGATGGCATCATGCAGGTGACCTTTATTCAAGTCACGCATCAGACTTAATATTTCCTTGTATTTCTGAAACAATGATATTCTTCCAAGTGCAGCATGAGTTCCCTCCCTTCCATTTAGGCTTCTGTTCTACACTCTAAAACCGTTTGTGTTAAAAATCAACTCCAATCAACTGAATTGAGGGAATATGAACCCAATTGGGTTCATATTCTCTCGATCCAGTTGATTTCGGTTGGTTTTTAACTGAGTTGAGTAGGGGGCGCGGTGGCTCGGTTGGTAGAGGTGCAGGCTGCAAGCCGAGAGGTCATCGGTTCGAATTCGCGTTGTGTTCTTGGGTAAGACATTTCACCCCCATTGCCCACGTGGGGACACAGTGACGTTGTGTACTAATGCGTACTGCACGTCGATGGTGCACCTGTCTTCAACCAATGCTAACCCTGCTCGTGTGGAGTTGATATGTTGGGGAGCTGACAGTTGCTCGCCGTTGCTCGGTAGTTCTCTCCGGGTACTCCGGCTTCCTCCACCGTAAAACTGTCACGGTCATGGTCAGCCATTGTGCAGAAATATGTGACCTTAAAAACCAATAAATAAATAAATAAATATAACTGGGTTGAGTGAATATGAACCCAATATTCACTCAACCCAGTTAAAAATCAATCGAAATCAACTGGATCGAGTGAATATGAACCCAATTGGGATTTGGTTCATATTCACTCAATCCAGTTGAATTGGTTGATTTTTTACCCAACTGATTTTAGAGTGCAGTACTTCTATCTTCACCAATCAGTTGTCTCGCTTCATTTTGAAATTGCTTGTCGTAGTTTTCGTAAACTGAATCGACTTTTGAACTGAAACCGATTTCACCATCATCATAATCATCACTTTGATTACCTTTCAAACCTCCCTCCAGTTCGGATTCATAGTCGCCCTTGGAGCAACCTGGTTTTGTGTGACCCTGCAGGTCATACGATGTACTGAACCTATTCATGCAGTCACTGCATTATGGAGATTTTGCCGATTTTAAATTATAGACAGTTTTTACTCTTTTAAACTCATGTATTCATATCTATTCGGCAGGATGATTTTCACAGTATTCTTTAAACAACTGCCGCAGGGGCGTCGGAACGGCCCAAACATTGGTCCGACCATAACACCCAGATCCCTGTTTTTCGAATTGTTGCCATCGATTCTGTGGGAGAGAAAAAAATGACAGCGCATGCAGTTCGTCTTTCGAGGAACATAATATGACATAATATGTTCCTCGAAAGATGAACTTCACTGTGGAGGGCCCCACAAATGTGGGGCCCTGGGCGTCCGCCCAGTCTGCCCATTCGTAAATCCGGCCTGCCCCCAGAAAATGATGACATTTCTCAGACCCATTTTGGGGCTACTTCTTTCGTATTCCAGCCGCTTCCAAAGCGGTTGGAATACGAAAGAAGTAGCCCCCAAAATCTCCTCATCTTACGTTAACTCGTCATTAATAGCCGCCATTGTGTGTCCAATATTAAAGAAATAAGACGATCTATGCGCGCACTATTTTCGGATATCCGCCAGAACAAAATTAAAAAATCATAGCCTAGATATTTGATATGAATGACGTTCGGCTGAAGGTCGGTCACAAAAATATCATGATCGGCAAATTTTTTGCACCGACATTGGTCGGGGTGGTCGGAGCGGCTCCTATGCCCCTGACTGGTCTCATTTACTCATTCCTGTGTTCACAACTCATTTGTATTCTTCCAGATTTGATTTTATGGAAGATAATTTCCTCTTCTTGTTCATATTTTTCATCGCCATGATATAGTCTTGATACCAACGTGGCATTTTGCACCAATAGATAAATAAATAAGTTTCTTTGCAGTCATATTATGGTAGAGTGTGCGAGGGTCTGGCCATTCTCGTCGTTGCAGTCTGATAGACGTGGTGATAAATTACTCATAATCACCTTTGCTTCCCGGTCTAGGTTACAATACAGTGTTTTTTTTTTCCATTGACGACGGTACTAATCTTTCCTCCTCTCCCTATCTCATCAAGCTGATTTGGGCAAAAACAACCATCTATCCATTTAGTTTATGATCTCATGAAAAAAAGATACAGAAAAAAAATATAGGCCTCCACGTGAATTTTGCCTTCAAATTTGGAGCTTCCTATACTCCCGTCCAGTTTCGCACTGAATGAAATAGACGTATTTTTACCTACTCCCACCCAATTTTAATCTTCTCTCACACATTTCAGAAGACCATAGTCACCAATATTTTATATCTTTTCCAAAACTTGCACTTTAAAAATTTTATTCACACTTACAAGCTTGGTTCATTTTCCGCCAATCGGATAATTCCAGGAACTTTTATCCTCCATTAGAGGAGCTGTTTGCATGAAAACACTGTATTGTAACATCTACAAACTATAATCAGGCATTAAAGGTTCACCATGTGTCTTGTAGTTTTCAAGGTTGAATATATCAGTGCGTAGTCTTCTCAGTCTCCTTTGTGTTTTGTTTTAAGTTGGCAACTAAATAACCATTGGGGTTTTCGGTGTCTTTCGGGTAGGTATATTTTGTGATTTATACAGTTACATTTGTCTGGCTAATGTTCTAATTTGCTGTTGACGTGGGTTTATAAACAGTACAAAATATGAGGCGTTTAAGTTTACTGTTCTATTCTCGTGTCCACTGTTAAATAGATTCTGTACAACGCAGACTACACTTACATTCCTATGGTGTTCACCTTCTATGAGTTCACAAACCTCGAAGTCTTTCATTGCATCTTTCATGAGATCGCCAGCCAAAGTGGGCGTAAAGTCACTTGGGTCTACAGTACGTGGAGAGTGTATTATCAATAAATCACTCGCAGAGTGGAGACTCCACCCGAGAAATAACTGCAAATTTATTGCAAAGCATAACAATCACAAGCAAAGTTCCAGCCAATGGACCTCCGGGTTGAACCCGGAGGTCCATTGGATGAAACATTGCTTGTGTTTTTTGTCCATATGTACAGACTTTGAAAGTGATACTTTGGGTGGTAACTCCACTCCGCGGGTGATTTAGTTACAATCCACTCTCCACGTACTGTACGAAAGAATCATTTCGAATTTCATCTGTTAAGCCTTGGACGAATTATGTTTGGGGTATGGATAGTTTCAATTCGTCATATGCCAGCGGCCATCGCTTGTACATCCATATTGTTCAGGTTGGAGGAGGCCAGATCACTATATTTCTATTCTGGTTAAGATTTTTGATCCATGTCGTCCTACTGCTCATTGTCAAGCCGAAAGCTATGAGCGTAAATGGATGTTCAATGTGGAGTACTGGTTTTGATGGTTCTTGACCGCATATCTCCTGTTGCCACGGTAGTATTGGCACTGGGCGTGGTGCAGTGCTTTTGGTAACACTTGTTAGTTGACTCCACTGCACAGTGAATAGGTATGACTGCCTCAGTGTGCTGTTCAAAGCATCCTAACATTAGTAGTGATGTCTACAAGCTGAAAACAGTACGGACATGTCTTTTTTAAATAATTGATAATACGGAATTTTTCTTGCGATCTTACAGACAAACCCATCACAGACTATCACCACCACCATTACAAAACCACCGTCACCACACCACCACAAAATCACAACCGCGCCACCACCACTACAGGCCAGCAACACACCACCCCACTACCACCACTTTTGATCTATTTCTAACAAACGGTGACATCATGGAATTTTATTTTTGCTGAAATATGTTGAGACCTGTCCTGGTGACCTAGTTTTGCACATGAATGCACTGGGGGCATTAGTACTATAAGTAATGAGTTACATAATATACTCGCCCAAAAAAGAAAGTGTGCATTGCAGAAATTGATGAAACTCCAAAAAAATAATTTCGTAGGTGTAAAGAGTGTCAACCTGTTCATGAATAAGTTATATTGAACACAAAAACAGCTTTCCCCGTTAAAATTGCATTAACGTTAAATGACGTACTACACGTTTGTGAAAAGGCATAATTTGCACGTGGAGAGTCTAAAAATTCATGCAGCAGTGTGAATCCTTGGGTATTTAAACACTAAAATAAGGCCTTCCTATCGTTCACATTCAAACTTGCGCTGCTGTTAAAACGACTCCACATTAGCATGCCAAGATTGACAATGAATCAATGTCTCCTTGTCCTGGGTATGATTAGAGCTGGCAGAACACACAGAGAGGTTGCCCAGCATTTTAACTGCCACCATAACACTGTAGACAGGCTAGTCCATCGACATGCACAACATGATGACGTTCGAGACCGACCCCGTCTGGGAGACCCCGAGTTACCACCCCTGCACAAGATCGGTATATCCGTGTCGTCCATTTCCGGAACCGGCAACAAACGGCAACAAACGGCAACGACGACAGCCAGGAACATCCCTAACCTGAGACGGATACATCCTCAAACAGTAATCAACCGGCTGAGAGAATACGGCTTACGTCCTCGAAGACCTGCAATTCGTCCGATTTTGACGTTATGTCATCGTCGTGCTCGACTGCAGTGGTGTAGAGTAGGGTTAGGGTTAGGGTTAGCCTAACCTAACCCTAACCCTACCCTAACCCTAAACTAACCCTAACCCTAACCTAACCGAACCCTAACCCTAACCTAACCCAACCTAACCCTAACCCTACCTAACCCTAACCTAACCCTACCCTAACCCACTTCCATGCTAACTTGTTCGCTCCCATGAGGCGTAGATGCACAGCAGTAGTCGATGCAGACGGAGGTCATACCAGATATTGAGTGTGTGACTTTTGTGTTTGACCCTTAGTGTCTTTGACTCTCCATGGCACCAAGAGTATTTGTCGTAGCGTAATGAAATTTCTTGTGTCGATCACAAATTGATTCATCTGTGATTGAATAAAATTTCCATGAATGAAAATGATATATATCTTTTTTTAGTGTTGCACACTTTCTTTTTTGGGAGAGTATATTATGAGTACTCTTGAGTGCCTAATAATTATACATGTATGATTATTCTTTTTCGAACAAAATTCCTGCCTGTATGATCCTTATTTTGGCGATGTATGATTATTAATTTTCAGCAATCGAATGTGCAGACTGCCGCTTATCTCAAGAAGTTCACTAAAACAAACAAGTAAGGTACATGTACAAGCAAACACAGGATGCAACGGAAATGTTAACTGGTAGAGATCTGGAAGCATACATTTGGGCTTTACTCTGAAGTACAGTTACCATAACTTTAAGACCTAGTACTCAGTGAATGTGCTTCATTCCATCGCTGAAACAGAATTAATTAGTCTATAAGGTTTTGCCTTGGTGCAATTTATGGGAGAGTGCCTGTTGGCACTCTCCCATAAATTGCAACAAGTCAAATCCACGTGAAAATTATGAAAACTGAAAGTAATTTAGCCCTTCACCTCTTCAAGAGCATAAGACATCTGTGTTATAAAAACGGCTCAGAGCATAGCGGCTGGCTCACATCTTGGACTTTTCCACCCTGTACTATTATTCGACCCTATACTATTATTAATTTTCAGAAATTTCCCACCCTGTACTTATTTCGCCCTGTACTATTATTAGGCACTCGAGAATAATTATTTGGCACACGAGACTTGTCGCAGCAGCTTTTTGGGTTTCAATCATAATTTTTGCACCCGCATGTCCTAGTTTTGCTCGTGAAGGCCCTTGGAGGCAGTAATATGAGTCATGAATTATGTCACTTTAACTCATTATTTAAAATGTGTTGAACGTTGTGCTAATGGCTTATGACGTCATGGAAGTATTTTATTGAAACATTTCCCGGTAGCTTGTAATGGGGTATTGGTCATGGATTATGTGCCTGCATGACCTATAGTTTTGCAGGGCCATGCTCTGGGGGGAGGGGGGGGGGGGCACTAATACTATGAGTTATGGGTTATGTTACTTTGAGTCATTTGAAACTGAAACTCTTGTAGCATTATGGGATTTGTGTAGAAGAATGTTAAGCAATATCCTGATGACCTATGAAACACGTATGAGCCATGGGTTATGTAATGCTACATGAAGAGAGCTGATACACTTTAGACAAGACCAGTATTTTGAAACCCCTTCCCTTCACTTATTATGTCCTGAACCTGAACAATTTCTGAAGAGCTGCGGTATCCTTGGTCACAGCAAGGTGAATCATCAACTGTATGTTATAGTGTGACGCTTCTAAATTTAGGCAAATGGAGCGTTGTAGTTATGGGGGAGGCTTGGGAAGGGAGTTTAGCCATCCTAAAATTTTCACTGCCTTCCCCCAAAACATTAGCCCAATGCAACTTTCTCCCAATATAGAGACCCAAAATAATGTCCAATATAGGGCTATACTCGCTACAAATGCCTCAGTTTCGCTCTTATAGCACTAAATTTTGCAAAATTTTCTCGGGGGTGATACGGGGGGGGGGGGGGGGTCCTAACTATGAATCTTTGGGCGTTACCCCCTCCTCCCACTTCCCTGAAAGTAAGTGGGAGCATGAGCAGCGACCGGAAGGTCCTAGTTAAGAACACGATATAGGCCCCCGAAATCCCATATAACGGCTTTTCAAATATCATCTTTTGTTTTGCATAGCCAATTGCGCTTGCATACTGGAGTGTGCAGTTCCCTGAAACATGGAATGTATGATAAAGGTACACTAGACGCATCTTCCGTTTCAGTACGGAAGCGTATTTAGGACATGTGTGAAATGCTTTTTCCTAAATCGTTATAACGACTTACAAAGGCGTTATAACGACTTAGTAAACTCGTTATAACAACTTTATAAGTCGTTATAATGGGCTAATAATTCGTTATAACAAGTTAGCTAAATCGTTATAATTACTTACGTAACTCGTTATAACAACTTAGAAAAAAACAACACGCATGTCCTAAATAGCCTTCCCTAGTACAGCATTTTCAGTTTTTGTATTTTTATTGTCGCTGTAATAACGATACGAGAGCTTTTATCGTCGAATTGTTATCGCTTCTGATATTGGTGTTTGCGATTGCTTTTATAGGTAAATGGAAGAAAGTTTTGTGTATCTATAATTGTGTTGATACAAAACTGTCAAGTGGTATATTGTTCCTAATACAAAACTGTCAAGTGGTATATTGTTCCTAATACAAAACTGTCAAGTGGTATATTGTTCCTAATACAAAACTGTCAAGTGGTATATTGTTCCTAATACAAAACTGTCAAGAGGTATATTGTTCCTAATACAAAATTGTCAAGTGGTATATTGTTCCTAATACAAAACTGTCAAGTGGTATATTGTTCCTAATACAAACTGTCAAGTGGTATATTGTTCCTAATACAAAACTGTCAAGTGGTATATTGTTCCTAATACAAACTGTCAAGTGGTATATTGTTCCTAATACAAAACTGTCAAGTGGTATATTGTTCCTAATACAAACTGTCAAGTGGTATATTGTTCCTAATACAAAACTGTCAAGTGGTATATTGTTCCTAATACAAAACTGTCAAGTGGTATATTGTTCCTAATACAAAACTGTCAAGTGGTATATTGTTCCTAATACAAACTATCAAGTGGTATATTGTTCCTAATACAAAACTGTCAAGTGGTATATTGTTCCTAATACAAAACTGTCATGTGGTATATTGTTCCTAATACAAAACTGTCAAGTGGTATATTGTTCCTAATACAAACTGTCAAGTGGTATATTATTCCTAATACAAAACTGTCAAGTGGTATATTGTTCCTAATACAAACTGTCAAGTAGTATATTGTTCCTAATACAAAACTGTCAAGTGGTATATTGTTCCTAATACAAAACTGTCAAGTGGTATATTGTTCCTAATACAAAACTGTCAAGTGGTATATTGTTCATAATACAAAACTGTCAAGTGGTATATTGTTCCTAATACAAAACTGTCAAGTGGTATATTGTTCCTAATACAAAACTGTCAAGTGGTATATTGTTCCTAATACAAAACTGTCAAGTGGTATATTGTTCCTAATACAAAACTGTCAAGTGGTTTTTGCCCCAAGTGCACTTTGGGTTAACGGCTTTAAAGTCAGAACCTATTCTAGACATGAGAAGAATAACAGCTATGTTTATCGTTTTACAGCGGTGATGGAAGCTCAAAAAGGGGGATCACACCTTTCTGGGTACCGCAAGGGTGCAGGATGGAAAATAATTTTTCTTGGGGGGGGGGATCAATGGTGGTGGGGTGGTGTATTGATGCAAAATATATAAATTTATATACGCTGCCTCTCTCCTTTGTTCCCACCCTATTTAAGATACTGACCTCAGCGACCTCAACCTAACCTCAACCTTATTGTCATTATTTTTGCGATATTGGAAATTGACTGGTCAGTATTGAATCGTATGGCATCAGCTGTCTTCGTGTGGCATCTTCTGTCTTCGTGTATTACCACAGATTAGGGTAGTAGTAGTGGATTTATTTTTTTTATTTTTGATTAAGAGTAGCATTGCCTTTATAAATCTCACCTTTTGGTGCACACGACAACCTTTTTGGCGGCCACCCAATTCGCATAGTTACAGTTACTCCCCCTGCATCACCAAGCAACGCGCACTGGTGTATAATGCTGTTACATGTATCATGCTTTATTCATTTTGTTTTGTTTTTACTTAATCATAACTTTCCAACCGTCCTTTGAAATATTACGTTTCATTTGAAGCTATCTATTTTTATTCAATAAAATCTTGAATCTTGAAAACCAATGTTGTCATATTTGTATAGGTGATGTGTAGTGGTCATAGGGTTATGTACGTTATTTCGGAAAGTGCCGTTCGGGTACCTCTGTAATTGGTGAAAAAAGTGCTAGAGTTGCATCTCGTTGGTTTTGTTGCGCGGATCTTCGCGAGAATCGATTCTCGTATTCTCGTCGAAATATAAGCCCTGCTCCACCTGCATATTGATAAACCTGGGTGAGGCAGATCCATCATACCCACTTCACCATTGTTCTTTGAATGTTTAATAATTTTATCATCGTCTGTAATTGACACTGTTGACCATCCACATCAACCGAAAATGATTTTCTCCCACCACACGTCACATGAAGTCAGGGGCGGCGGAGCTGGGGGGGCACAGGGTCCACGTGCCCCCCCCCCCACCCTTTTCACCAATTTGGGTACCCTAACAGGACATATTCTGACATAACGTACACAACCCCTATGGCCATATTGACTGTGGGAGATAGTAATATAGTTCTATCAAAATTAGCAACATAATACTATCGGTGTCACTGTCCATTTTATATATTGAGATATTGCACATCGCAAGTTCGTAACTAGCTATAATAAGCACAGACTACATGCATAGTAATAGTATAACTAGTCCAAACTTGGACACAAAGTTCGTTATGTAATTTTTTGGTTTGGTACGTTCTTTGGACTTTGGGTCCAAGTTTGGACTATGGTAAAACGTGCGCATGTGTACACCCCTGCAATTACCCAGAAACAAATTTGTGCCCCCCCCCCCCCCCCCCCCCACACACACACACTTTTTGGAGCTTCCGCCGCCCCTGCATGAAGTGATATTCTCCTAAACTGAGAAGTAGAGGACCGCAGCTCATCATTTCAGCAATCATCGACGATTTGTCGGGGGTCTTCCTGGGAAAATGTTTTAAATTTTTATTGCAGAATCGCATTTTTGTTGATTTTTCGCAGTGAATGTTATTACTCTTATAGACAAATAACAGGGCGATTCACCATAGCTGACATTCTGATTGGCGGCACGTATCCTAGGTGCAAATGTCATTGGGGGCAGTTTTCCTAGCTGACATTTTGATTGGGGGGGGGGGGGCACATATCCTAGGTGACAATTCACTGGCGGGGTGGGGTGGGGTGGGGCAGTTGTCCAATTGGCTATAATTGGACTGGGGGACTTGTCCTGGTCAAGATTAAGGAATTCCAGGTCTTGCAACTGTGGCGGAATGGCATCCCCCACCCCCCCCCCCACCCTCCGAAAAAGTAGGGTAACGGTATTCCCTTGCGTTCCCCCGGGAAAAGCATCACTGGTCACATGACACATCAAAATTAATAATGTCAGGATTGGCCTCAATGAAATGTTAGCGGTTTCAACGCGCTTCAATATGCTAACACAACGCTGCGGTGTACTAACCACTTATTTATTTATTGGGGTTTAACGACACTTTCTACAGCCAGGGTCACCTCGTATCGGACAGTTTTACGGGTGGAGGAAGCCGGAGTACCCGGAGAGAACCACCGAGCAACGACGAGCAGTATGTCGAGTCACTCGAACGAGCAATTACTCGTCAGCTCATTTGCTCGATCGACTTCGAGTCGTTCGAGCAATGAATTTTCAGTAACTGCTCGATAGCTTATTGGCTTTGGGAATGCTTTTTGTTACACAGACGGGAGATAACTCTGCTTACAGATTATGGGAAATCAAGCAACCTGATTGGTTAGTTAGCGCCAGTAAAGTGAACTGACTGGGTGATCTAGATAAATGAAACAACAAGAGTACACATAGGGTCAGAACTGACAAGAACAGACCAGAAATTGCTAAATATAGTACCAAAAAGCTAAAACTGTTCCAACTGTAGGGCTCTTCTACGGTACTGGAGTATACATGGCCAGGTAGACGAAAACTATTGCATATATAGATAGAAGCAGAGAATTCTGAAAGAATTCGAAATAGTAAAACTTGTCGGGTTTATTTGGGTAATTCTAGGAATTCGAAAATTACTCTTGTTCAATCGAACACACCCTCCCAACATACCCCTGTCCTATTATAAGCCATAGGGTAACATAGTAAACACGTGCTACCATACAAATCAAGATGGCGGCCTCCAGTATACAAAATGGACGACGGAAACACGTATCACCCTAACAACACGCGGTGCGCATGCGCACTAACACCGCGTATCACTACGGAGTGACGTCACAAGATGGCCACTCACGCGGGTTACCATGACAACACAACATGGCGCCACCAGGTCACGTGACATGACGTCATTTCCTAGGTCTCCCACTAGCCCCCCCCCCCCCCCCCCAATAGGGCCCGATCCACACATGCTATACTACTAACATCAATACAGGATGGGCATGGCCTGTGAGGACTCCAATGGAGGATTATTATATTGAGACCGTAGATCTACAAGGAGGCAGTGAAATTGGAGGGGGCAGATTTATCAGGTGATGGGAACTCGAGGATTTTAATAGAAAGGTTCATTGGACGGCTTATACAAAAAAAAGATGCTTCAACTTTTGAGGAGTACTTAGATGGATCTGTAGGGGTCAGTTTTATTCAAATAAATTATGTTTTTGAATGGCCCAAATACTTGCCTAGTAGACATCTCGTGAGAAACTGATGGATAGAACTAAAGAACAGTATGGAATCATGACATATAAGTGGATTAGCGAGGTCATGTTGGGAAGGGTCAAAATTATAGATGGGGAGATTGAGAAAGCATCAATGGGGATATTATAAAACAGTTTATTACACGTCTGTTCTATGTAATCCACATCTACAACAACACTAAACCATACGAAAAATGAAAATCTGTTCCGTACATACGTACGAAAACGGAAATCGTTGACGGACTATTTTTGAAAAGAAGCGAAATGTCCCTGGAAATTTTCTACAATTTGAATTGCTAGCGAAAGCTGAAAATCGTCCCCTGAGTTCCAATGTGTTCTATGCGCCAGTAGGCGTCAGCACTCGTCTGTCCGTCTCTCTGTCTGTCTACATGCCCGCCCGCCCGCCCGCCCGCCCACCCAACATAAGATAGTGAGCGTGCTTGTTTGCAGAGGATCTAACTCAATTTGGTTTAGTACTCTACAACACCCGAACCCACCCTTGATATCGTTCCCATTATAAATACCATTATCCTTTCCATAACAGTTTGTACAGTTTGTTTTGTTCATTTTCTTCTTTTCAGTGATGTCCTTTTTTGCATTTTCACTCTGGATCTGTGTTGGCAACACCAAATTAAACACAGTAAAAACTATGTTTCAGTGACTCCCACTGCCTGCACCAATTTTCTACTAAGTATCTTACAATCGAATAAACATGGGGATTGAATTAGCACAATACAGGCAGTCAGTGGGCGTCTTCTACAACTGCATGTACTCCATGATGAGGGTTCGTCATGGGTTCTGTGGAAAGTCCTCATTTGCTAATAAATTATATTTGTCCACATTTCTTCTAATTGCCACCAGCTTCTTCTTTCAAAATATTAATCATTAGGAGTGGGGACATTGAGGTTAACCCTGGCCCCCACATACAGTAAGGACATGTCAACTTCTGAAACATCTGCGATTTCGATACTGAACTACAACATTCGTAGTATTCGCCACAAACTCCCTCTTCTCAGAGACGAGATCGATGATTTCGACATTCTCTGTTTTACGGAAACTCACCTTGACGATGAGTATGATATCAGTAATATTTTGCTACCTAACTTCTCCGCTGCATTTACTCACAATAGGAACCAGTTCGGTGGCGGCATCGCAGTGTATTTCTCAGACAGTTTATACCATAGAAAGCTAGACTATCTCTCATTTAATGACGACATTCTCTGTTTTGAGGTTGGGGTTAAACATAAATTTATTTTATGCCTGACATACAGATCCGAGAGAGAATCAGTTGCAGACTACTGGTCTAAACTAGAAGATAAAATAGATCTGGCATTATCCCTTAACCCCGCGATAGTAGTTACAGGTGACATCAACTCTGATCTCCTAAACCCCCAAAGCAAACTACATTCTCTCATGACATTATTCAATTTAAACAATGTAATAACAGAACCCACTAGAGTAACTCCTACTTCGCAGTCACCGCTTGATCCGATAATCGTTAGCGACACTGTTAATGTGTTCAACTCAGGAACATTGGAACTGGGGTTATCCGACCATAGAGCTACTTATGCCCATATTGTCAATTCGCATTTTAACAACCCTGTTACGTTTCGTGACGTCTGGCTTTACAACAAAGCCGACTTCCAACGAATGAATACCATGATAGCTAGGTCCGATTGGGAAAATTTAATAAGCGACGCGCCTCCCATAAATGATGCTGTGTCAAACTTTGTATCGGAGTTCTTAAAAATAGCGAAGCAATGTAACTCCAATTCCACAATAACAGTGCGAAATAAAGACAAACCATGGTTTGACAGCGCTATTAGAAGAGAGTTACGCCACCGTGACCGATTAAGAAAATTAGCTTCAAAAATAATAAACCCCAGCTTTGGGCAAAATATAAAACAGCCAGAAACAAGGTTAACAACATGAAAAAATTTGCGAAGAATGTATACATGGAAAAAGTTGACGAATCTCTCTCTCACGACACGGAACCTAAGCAGTTTTGGCATGTTGTTAAAAAGTTTCTGGACAATTTTTCTAGTATTACTGGCATAACCCATCTTTACCGCCTATCCGAGAAAGGCTGTGAAATTATCGAG
Organism: Pictodentalium vernedei; assembly: GCA_031216915.1. NCBI lineage: Eukaryota > Metazoa > Mollusca > Scaphopoda > Dentaliida > Dentaliidae > Pictodentalium > Pictodentalium vernedei. Next base: position 41,466,651 of record CM062296.1, read on the forward strand.
AACGATACAGAGAAAGCAAACCTCCTAAACGAAACTTTTAGAAGTAACAGTGCATTAAACTCGCGTTCAAAAAACCTTCCGCCTTTCGAACGGAGATGCCCTCACTCCATTAGCAGCGTATCGTTCTCTGAGCAGGACATCTTGAATATTCTAAAAAGTTTAAAAACTAAAAAGTCACATGGTCACGACGGAGTAGGTCACAAAATATTGAAGGAAACAAAATATTCTGTTAGCAGACCCATTTTTCTCCTCTTCAATAAATCATTGTCAGAGTGCGTCTACCCCGACGAGTGGAAACTTGCTGATGTGATTCCTGTTTATAAGAAAGGAGACAAATACGACGCGAAAAATTATAGGCCCATATCGTTGTTATGCTGTATCGATAAAATAATGGAACGAATTGTCTTTAGAGATATCCACAAATATTTCCTTGAAAATAGTTTATTTTACAAATTCCAGTCAGGGTTTTGTTTTTGCCGAATAATAGTACTGTGTACCAGTTGATAGAGGTCTATCATAACCTTTGCAACGCCATAGATAAAAATATGCAAACTTGTGGTGTTTTTGTGACATTTCTAAGGCCTTTGACAGGGTTTGGCACAGCGGTTTAATTTTCAAACTGAAGCAATATGGGGTTTCTGGTTCCTTGCTGCGATGGTTTCAAAGCTATTTGGCACACAGAAGTCAAAGGGTGAAAATTAAAGAATGTAAATCCGAGTACAGAAACACAGAAGCGGGGGTTCCTCAGGGGTCTGTTCTTGGACATTTTTTATTTTTGGTCTACATCAATGATATAGCCGACGATATTGAGTCTATTGTTAGACTCTTCGCTGACGATACCTGTTTGACCGAATCATCTATTGGCATTCACAGAATTGAGTCAAAAATGAACATCGAACTCCAAAAAATCAACAAATGGGCCGATACCTTGCTGGTCACATTTAATGCTAAAAAAACCAACGCTGTGTTGTTTACACTCAATAGGAATGTCATTATTCCAAGTGTTTTGTTCGACATCGAAACACTTGACTTCGTTGGCGTCCACAAACACTTGGGATATTATCCATCCAATCAAACTTGGGCTGGGAAGCGCCTATTGACGACATTTGCAAAAAAGCCTGTGTTAGACTTTCACAGTTAAGAAAACTAAACCATATTTTCAATCGACAGATTTTGAATAAGATGTGTAATGCCTTCATTTTGCCAATATTGGAATACGGGAGTCCGGTGTGGTGCGGAGCTCCCCAATATATGATGAAGCGTCTAGAGGATATACACTGTGATGCCGCACGAATCGTATCAGGGCTGACGAGATCGGTATCGCGAGATCTCCTTTTGATTGAAGTTGGGTGGGACAGCCTCGAAACAAGAAGACACATACAAAAGATGTGTACCTTCTACAAAATCGAATTACTACCACCAAGAGTTCGTGACACATCTGGTTATAACCTTCGAAATTCGGCAGATTTTATGCCTTATTGCATGCGAACAGAGCTATTCAAAAGATCATTTTTCCCCTCGTGTACAGGAACATGGAATAGTCTACTAGTGTCCGTGCGAAACAGCAGTTCACTTAATGATCTCAAAAAACTCATATCACCGCCTGAAGGAAGACCTCCAGGATACTTCTCCTGTGGTGTCAGAAAATACAACATTATTCATAGTAGAATTCGAACTTGTTGCAGCGATTTGAACAATGATAAGTTTCTCAAGTACATCTCCGAATCTCCATACTGTCCCCATTGTCCAGCTGTTGTTGAGGACGCAGAGCACTATTTCCTCTTTTGCCCCTTTTATTTAGACTCTCGCAACGCTCTCATTGGTAAACTATTGGAAATTAATGTTAATCTGAACTCCGTTGATATTTTACTGTACGGCGATCCCATTTTAGAACATAAAACAAATACCTCACTTTTTAAATTTGTTCAAAAATTTATTCGTAACATTCGAAGATTCGATAATGAGTTTCCATCCTAGTATTATTTAACACATGCAGTTCATTGCGACTCCTTAGGCGCGTGATTAGGCAGCGAAAGTTTAACCAATGGATGATTACGGAAATTAATATGTAATTATTATTATTATTATTATTTATTATTATTATTATTATTATTATTATTATTATTATTATTATTATTATTATTATTATTATTATTATTATTATTCACCGCAGGAGTGCTATGTCGGTGGTAAGATTTGAGCGCGATAGTAAAAGTATTATCTATAGTAGTAGCAGTATTGATTGTGGTAATGGTAGTAGCAACCACTCAGTGCAGCGCCCGGTCGACCCTCGGCATGGAAAATCAAATTGACAGAGACAGACTCAAGGTGCAGAAAGGACATCAATCAATCGATCACTTTTTCTCTCTCTCTCTCTCTCTCTCTCTCTCTCTCTCTCTCTCTCTCTCTCTCACTCTTTTTTATTGCGAAGTTAGATTTTCTTGCACATATTTTTTTACATTTCTCTCATTAGTTTGTTTCGCCATTATATTGATTTTTTCGTATCATGTTAAGGGAGCGGAGGGTATACTAAGTGGAAAGCACTTGTCCTCCTATCCCAATTTGCAACTTATTTTTTTTTGCCGAATAAAAATAAAAATATGTTTAACCTAAAGAACTCTTTGGAACTCATGGGACGAAATAGTAATACGGGTTACCCTCGCGAATTTTGGTTGACGATAAGGCTAAAAAAAAATAATGTTTTGATTCTCAGGCCCTCCCTCGTTGGATTTGAACCTCGTCATTAGACATTTTTATTATGTCATGTTTTTTAAAGAATTTGTGAAAACTTGGAATGGTCATTTTTTCACATTTCTCGACATATAATTATTTAGCTGTGTTTGCAGTAAATTGGTTTTTCTTGTTGCAGTTTATGGGAGAGTGCCCAGAGGCACTCTCCCATAAACTGTAACAAAGAAAATTCTGATATACTGGATCATGATTTAATTATTCATTTATTTGCTGGTGTTTAAGGTAATATTTTTCTGCACAATGGCTGATAATGGCCGCAACATCGATATAAACTCAAGTTTAACCAATCATTTAGAGCCATGTGTCCCATTTTAAAGGACTCCTACCCCAAGCATTCGTTACTGGGGCCTATTCTAATGGAATATGATGCTTGACAGATCTATGCCATTAAAAAGAACAATAAAATACAAATACTTTTAGCTGTTGTTATGGCAGTTAGTTATAAAAGTTATACTATAATTACACTAAAATACAACCTTTTCTCTTTTTCAAGTGGAAAGACAGCAAAAAGATTGCTGACTATACTCAACCCTTTACATGAAAAAAAAAAAATTAAAAAAAAAAATAAAAATAAAATCCTCCCTCCCTCACTGATTTGAAAAAAAAAATGCCTCAGAATCAATTCATTTTTTTTATTTGGCCTAAAATGTGTTGTTTTTTGTTGATAGTTGCCATCAGAATTGCGGAGTGTCCTTCTAACGATTATTTTTATAGGCGTGAAGACTCATAAAAGAACTTGGAAATTCTGCAAAATTATGTTGTCCTCGGATAACCGGGTCAAGTAACGCAGCCGAAGCGGCGTCTCGTTCTATCCTTCCTCACTAGCACTCGTGCCATATCGATTAACCCAATCACGCACACGTGTCGATCTGTGTATTTGGGTGTGATTTTTTGGAGATAAGGAGGGAGAGTGGAGAGGAATGAGCCACGGGATGCGGAGTTGATGTTGGCTTCCTCATTCGCGGATCGCGCCAAATTAGCGTATCACCCAATCAGAATTTTTGTTTTTAACCCCCTGCACACTGATGTCAAAATATCTAAATTTTAGACAGAAAAATTTTTTCCATAATGCAACTAGAAATTTAACCAATTCTATCTCGTTTGACAGAGCTCATCGAGCTCTGTCAAACGAGATTGAATTCGTTAAACTTCTAGATGCATTATGGGGAAAAACAGCTTCCTGATATTTTGGTATTTTGACAGCAGAGTGAATGGGATTAATAATAATATCATATAATTTGCTTATCAGGTTCCATCCTTATTTTTCAAACAGTTACCAGGCTTCGGTCTATCTTTCATATTGATAAACCGTTTGATCGAGTCGACGTCACATGCTTATTGAAATCGAGCCATTTGTTCACGTTTTTTTCTTCAGCCTTTAGCCCTGTTAATGTGCTGTATAAGTATTGGAAAATTAGCTTGAAAATAGGCGAAAGGTTATTTTCGATGGCGTAAAAACCTAAACAAAATAATAATTTGTCACCTTCTTTGTTGTCCATCCGTATTTATGAACAGTGATTCGAATCGTTGAATACCAAAAAATGAAACTATAACATTCTGTTTGATATTTGACGTCATCGAAAATAATATACTATTCCGAAAATGTAGGGGATATCCAAAGTGATGTTGATATTTTTAGAAAATGGTATTGGATACGCGTGGTTGGACACATCAATGTGTATTGGATCATGAATGTCACCGGCTTTTTGGAGGTCTCATCGTTCTTTTCTTGGTATAAACTCGTTCATCAATAGTTTCTGGTCGAAACCTAACTTTTGAGGTATGCGAAGACTGACACGTTACGTGACGAACGTTTGCGTGCCGTTGGCATGTTGGAAGCTGGCAACAGACAGACTGCAGTGGGTGGCTCAAATTCTCAACGTTACTCAATCGGTGATTAGCAGGTTGTGGTCACGCTACTGCTAACCAGGATCGCTTGTAGTATGTAATGTGGTTTTCGACCCTTACTGGCAGGATCTCATTGCAGGATCTCATGTGACGCCATAGTCACGTGACCTAGTGGCGGCATGTTGTGTTGTCATGGTAACCCGTGTGAGCGTCCATCTTGTGACGTCATCTCCATAGTGATACGTGGTGTGAATTGACCAAGGCTTTTACATAGCCCTCATACGACAAAAAAGGGATTCCATAGCTACGGGTGTTTCCGAAAATGGGATTCCATAGGATATGGCCATTGGATATAGAGGTAATGAGAATCGGATACAACTTCGTTGTAATAAGGGGAAATAACTCTGTATGATTAAGTACAGATTATGGGATATCAAGCAATCTGATTGGTTAGTTATAATTTATATAAATGGTCTAGATAAATGAAACAATAAGAGTACTTGGAATAGGGTCAAAACTAACAAGAATAGACCAGAATAACTAAATATAGTAATAATAATCAAAGCTGTTCCAGCTAAGATGCTCTTTTACGCTACTGGAGTATACCCTAGAACAAAGGAACATGGCCAGATAGACGAAAACTATTGTATATATAGATAGAAGCAGAGAATTCTGAAAGAATTTGAAATAGTAAAACTTGTCGGGTTTATTTGGGTAATTAAACGAGGATTCTGAAAGAATTTTAAGACAGAAAATTACTCCGATTCAATCGAACATACACTCCGAACATACCCCCGTCCCATTGCAGAAAAATTGGGTAACATAGCAACCACGTGCTACCATAGAAACAAAGATGGCGGCCTCCAGTATACAAAATGGACTACGGAAACACGTATCACCCTAACAACATGCGCTGCGCATGCACACTCACACCACGTCTCACTATGGCGATGACGTCACAAGATGGCCGCTCACACGGGTTACCATGACAATACAACATGGCGCCACTAGGTCACGTGACTATGACGTCACATGAGATCCTGCAAAGAGATCCTGCCAATAAGGGTCGAAAACCACATTACATACTACTATCGCTTCACCCGAACCACAGCATTACGTAACCGCCATCAAAGTGCCTCAGAAATTGGACAGCAGCTGCACCGAGCGACAGATGTGCGAGTCAGTGGTCAGACTATCCGAAATCGCCTACACAGCTGGACTTTGTACGCTCAACGACCTCGAATAATTCCACGTTTGACTGAACGTCACATCGCAGCAAGGCGTAACTGGTGTGGAGCACGACAGCGCTGGGACAATCATCGGCGGAGTAACGTTATGTTTTCCGATGAACCGAGGTTCACTGTCGACTTCCACGACAGGCGAAACAGAGTGTGGCAACGGCGTAACGAACGATACCATGACGTAACCGTTAGGCGGCACGATCGTTTTGGTGGTGGATCGGTTATGGTGTGTGGAGGCATAACCATGACTAGCAGAACAGCATTACATGTCATCCAAGGGTGTGTACTACCGTGACAACATATTAGCAGCTCATGTGGTGCCATTTACACGACGTCATGATACACAGTTCATCCAGGAGCAGATCATTACACTTCCTTGGCCAGCACGAAGTCCAGACCCTTCACCGCGGCTGGGATATGATTGGCAGGCGCCTACAACAACGCCAACAGCCCCTACCAATGTCCAGGAACTCGCCGCTGCACTGCAGGAAGAATGGAATAACATCAGTCAAGCTGATATTGGACGTTCAGTGAGGTGTATGCCACGTCGGATCTGCGCTTGTCTTGCAAACTGGGGAGGATTTACAAGGTACAGTAGTAGGTAATAAAGACCGTTTCTGGGACACGTTGTACATGGTAGATGGTGCGTTTACCATCGTAGGATTCAGTGTTAAATCGCATGCTTGTTCGCAAAAAATGTCGTTTTTTATGGTGTTCCAGAATCGGCTGTTATTTTGAGACTCCTTGATCGCACTTTTAACGTTCAAATACCCGTTGGCGAACGTGTCGAATGTAAAAAAAAAGTGAAAAATGTATGTACGAAATTGTACATTTTGTTTTACATAAAAAATTTTGTTTACGTTCCAATCGTGGATTAGACCTTCAATTTATCGTTGGTGAACGCGAAAAAAAACGCTTTGCCGATTCTAAGACAGCATCAAAAAAGTGGTTTGCCGATTCTGGGACAGTGTCTCAGAATCGGCAAACGGCTTTTGAGGCGGGGATTTTCCCATTTCTGACGTAAGTGGGGGAATAACCATAGTGGGATTTTCCAAACTCAACAGAAAAAACTAAGTTTTTTGGAAAATCTCTACTGTATAAACTTACTGAGAACGCCATTTGTCACGCTCGAAATGTATTACGGGTTTTTATTCAAATGAGCGTCAATTGTCAGTTAAATAGTTTAACTGAAAAACTATTCTATGGATGAAAGCGGAAACAGTTCAAAAGATTAATTGATATGATCTAAACGCGTTTTTTTTGAAAGCGTTACATTACTGATGTGTTTACTTGTGATTGTGATTATCAGATGTAATTATTCTCAAATGCGTTAAATCAGAAACCGGTTTCTTATGTACTAAAACTTTCAAACTTTTCGAAGTTCTCCAGTTCGCCATTGAGCAAATAATCTGTGATGCGATTTTAATGTGTTCAGAGGCAAAACGCATTTATAGAGGTTTATCATGTAAAATGTTTTTCCTCAACTGTTTTTTTAGTTATTATATTAAAGACAGAAGATTTTATTTACTTAAAACATAAAAAATATTATACATTTAATTTTGAAAATAATAAATAACTTACATTAGCATACTCAAAGGAAATATTAATAATTTAAAAAACGAAAAAAAAATGTTTTTACAGATGGATGCTAAACGCCGAGATCAGCTTTTAAATGAATATGAACGTGCCAAGAAGGGCATTCAATCGGCTGACAGAAGCAGACATCTTGGAAAGATCGAACTCAAATGCGAGACCACAAAAATATTTAAACCCGTGACGGAGGTTCAAGAGTGAAGCAAGAAGGAGATAGTTGAAGAATTGAGACCTATAAAAGAGGGTTCTTTGAGAATGGGTTCGTTGCCCGGTAGTTTTACAAACCAGTATTCGTTTCAATCTACACCGGATTACGTTCCCATGAGAATCGAAACCGACGTGAGTGAGAGCGATGATAGAGCTTCGACTATCACCACTGATAGCGTCGCGTTGTCCGAGGATGGTGGTAAGAGAGATCTGTTGTATGGATTTTATAAGGATTCGGACGGCAGAACTTTTGTGGGCGACACAGAAGTGGAAATAGATGATGATGAATTAACCGTCGGTTTGAATAGGTACGAATTAACTTCCGGACTGCGCAAATTGCTCCTTTACGACAAGCCTAGTGATTACACGGAACAGGATTACAACAATTACGGCGACATTCTGGTTCAGACCAAGGCCATGAAAAGAAATAACGATGACAGAGAGACGAGACCTAAAGCCAGCAGAGGTTACAAGTGGACGAAAGTGGTGAAACCTATATGGAATTCGCATAAGAAGTTCGTCGAATCGGTGGCTGGTAAAGGGGTGGAAACCACTTTTCTTCCGAGCGATTCTGACGCTCTGTTTCAGAGATTGAGATTGTTGATGGCAAGTAGACGTGCTGGTAACACAGGATTAGATAATGAGATAGTCAGCATATGCGACGAATTGTTAAGACAGAAGGTTTTGAATAAAAACCATTATAAAAGTCTGATGAACGAATTGAAGGATTGATGTATATAATAAGTAGAGAGAAACAAACAAACAAACAAAAATATATAAAATAAAAACAGTAAATTTTACACTAGAATAATAAAAAGTATTTAAACAACAAACGATTTACCAGTGAAAACAAAATATATATTATAAAATAAAAATATGTTGGTGATAAAGAACAGGGGATACGTTAGAACTTACGTTCAAGGCGGTTCTGGCATCGTCGATTCTATAATGCGAGCGTTCACGAGTGATGTGGGTAGAAAACTCGCATCGGCCACATTTGAGGTCGGTAAGAAGATGGCTTTGGATGCTGGTAAGAAAGCCGCTTCCGAAGCCAGTGGTAGGATAGCCTCTGTGGCTGGCAAGAGGGCAGCCGACGCATTGATCGACAAGTTGATCAGTCCACTGGTGAAGCGAGCTGCGTTAGAGCGAACGCCGAAAAGTTGGAAAGATTTTAAGGATGCTGTGGTACCCATACAAGATTTAGCCAAAATGACGAGTGGATCTGGATTGAAGAGAACTCGCGACGGTGTAATATAAATAAATAATAATATTAAAAACTGAGTTTGAAAAAACATAAAAAATTGCGTTTGAAAAAAATCTAAAATAACAAACAAACAAAAAATAAAACAAAGATGAACATTAAAGATATGTCTTGGAACGACGCCACGACCAAGAGGTCGAATAATGAGTTCTTTCCCAAAAGCATAAGAGGCTTGATAGTGGGAAAATCGAATTGTGGAAAGATCAATCTGTTGATGAATCTGTTGTCCCGACCCGACTGGTTGGATTATGACAGATTGTTTGTGTTTGGCAAGAGCTTGTTTCAACCCGAATACAGATTGCTTTGAGAGTGCATGGATCGTAGATTGCCCACGGACGTCATAGCCAGAATCTTTGACAGTAGGGAGGAATTCGACAAAAGTGAAGCTCCTCTCTCGACCATTTTGGACGGTGTGGCGATGGAATTGATGAAGAGAAATGCATCTTTGAACGTCGAGTGTCGATTTTATGAGAATGCTAGCGACTTTCCGGATCCTAGAGAATTGAAATCGGAAGATAAGAATCTCATGATTTTCGACGACCTGCTTTTGGAGAGACAGAACTGATGCGAATCGTATTACGTTAGGGGTCGTCACAGCAACGTGGACTGTTTCTACCTGTCGCAGAATTATTTTTGATTGCCCAGACAGACGATAAGGGAGAACGCTAATTTTCTATGCCTCTTTCGCCAAGATCTCAAGGATCTCAATCACATCTACAGCGATCACATCGCAAACGACATGAGCACGGCGGAATTCAGGAGATTCTGTAAAAGGGTTTGGGATGGATGACTTTACAATTTCGTCGTGATCGATTTGACTAGCGAATTTAATCGTGGAAAATATCGGTGCAGATTCGACAAGTTTTATGTTTCTGATGATACTAAGATAGAGCGTGAAAATAAAAAAAATTAGAAAATAATAAATCTTCAAATAATTAGTTTTTGAAAAAATAAAAATAAAATTAAATATAATGTTCGAACAAGGAGAATTGTTAGAACGGATAGCCGAGAATACGGCTGCAAAACAATCCATTCAAATTGTGGTGAGTGGCGATTCGACTCAATTCACGACGAAATTCGAACCTTCCATCGAATTGAATAGAGAGAAAAGATACGAGATGGCGTTGGTGAATCTGGAGACTTATTATTCCTTTCCCAACGTCACCGAAAAGAATAACTCATTCAAGTATTCCGACGGAGTGGATTGGTTGGAGATTCGAATTCCCAAAGGAAGTTACAACATAGACGATTTGAACAATTACATTCAAACGCGAATGAAGACATATGGAAAGGGAAGCAACAAGATCAGACTCACTCCCAATCCTAATACCTTACAGATGATGTTGGATTTGGAAGATAATTTTTGAGTGGATTTCAATACGGACGATTCTATAGGCAAGATGCTGGGATTCGATCAAAAGATGTATCGAGGTCACGCGGCATCTGAAAATATGGTCAACATTCTCGCAGTCAATAGCATTCTGGTGAACATGGATGTGATTGCTGGAAGCTACGTGAATGGTACCGCTCAACCGACGATCTATTCCTTCTTTCCAAACGTGTCACTGGGTTATAAGATCGTGGAACGACCTCGAAATTTAGTTTATCTACTAGTGATTTTAGACACGTTGTATAGTCTCAAAACCACGTTGACGGATCAAAATGGTGAACTGTTAGATCTTCGCGGAGAGAGGGTGACGATACGATTTCACATAAGAGAAATATAAAAGCCAAAAAAAAAATATTGTGTATATATATAAATAACAAAAATAAAATAAACGCAATATTAATTTTACAAAAATTATTTAATATATATAATTATCATTAAAACAAAAAAAACAATTGAAGAAAATATATTTTAAAAAAAGAATTATGACACAATATGTGGTTAAAAACGTGAACATATCCGCAGGACAGAGGAAGAAACTTAAGAGAGCGTTAACAACTCGAGGCGAGGCGGTGAGATTCAAATTCACTGACGAAGATCTGACGAGTGGCGGTCAGGATTCGATCGCCTGGACCAGAAGTCAAAGCAAAAGGATTGAGAAAGCGATTCGTGATGCAAGAGGGTTGTCGGTGAGATTGAGTCCCACTCAATTGCGATACAATTTGAGAATGAAAGGTGGTTTCCTACCGCTATTGGCAGGAATCGCCACAAAAGCATTACCCTTCACCGCAAAGGCATTACCCTTTCTCGGAAAGACTCTCGGCGTGGGAGCTCTCACGGGACTCACGAGTTCAGCAGTTGAGAAATTAATGGGTGGCAGTGGACTGTTTTTGAAGAAGGGAGGAGCTGTGTGTCGCGTCCATGTAGACGACAGCGGTAAAGGATTGTATCTAGAACCCGTTAGAGGTGACAACTCTTTGAGTGGAAATGGTCTCTATCTGAAGAGTGGACGGAACGTTGAGTGACTCAGCAAGGGTTTGTTGTTTGGTGAGAATTCACCATTTAAGAATATACCAATTTTGAATATGTTATTATAATGTAAAAAAATTATATAATTATATAAATATAAAATATAAATCATAGAAAGTATAAAATAATATATAAAATGGATAAAAAGGTGGAAAAACAATTAGATGATAATGATGAATATCGCGAGATAGAGTGCGAAAAAGATGTGGAAAAATGATTAGACGCTAATGATGGATATCTTAGGAAAGAACTGATAAAAGAGTTAAATAAAGATCGGGATATGCAGTTGAAATTTAAAAGAATGAGACGTTTTATCGAGAGATGCACAACATTCATTCATAATTATGATTCGGATAAACAAATGTGTTCTTATAAAAATGTAGCATATCACAAAAAAAAGAAAAGAAGAATCGATGCTGAAATTTGAGAAAAAAGGAAACGTTATTATAATATATGGGCAATAGTGAAGAAGGAAAACAAAAAAACAAAAAAAAGTAATGAGATCTAAAGATGATCTCATTACTTTTTTTTTCCTTTTTCTTCGCTAAAAATCAATCTCTCTATTGTTTGTATTTCCAAGTCCATTATTAGCATGTTGACACTCATGTTTTCTTCTTTTTCGACAATGTGTTGAATGTTTATCTTTACTTTTTAAATTTTTTTTTCATCGGTGAACACGCTCTCACCACCCGTTTTCTCCACGAGTTCGAGTGAGATTTTTGGATATATGTAACTTCCATAGAACAACGACAAATCGTCCTTGTCGAATTCTCTGTCTTCGGCGACGATGATATTTTGCAGATCGCTTTGGTACTCATAAAACAAATTGAGCATGGCTTCATCCAATTTCAAAGGCATGCTATATTTGTCATGTTTATGCTCTAATTTGACAGAGTCGTGTCATTGTAATCTATAGATTTTATAACCAAATTTCTTATACGTTTCGACTCGTTTCAATTTCAATTCGCATCTTTTAGGTGTTGTTGTCATGATCGATTATTTGGTTTTTTTTGTTTTATGAATTATTGCAAAAAAATATATATTTTTAAATTTTGTATTTAAATAATAATTTGTTAAAAAGTTTGTTTTGTTTTTTTTTTGCTCTTTATATATATATATTTAAACAAGTTTTTTTTTTAATTTTTAATTTTCTTTAATGTAAAAGTTTTTTTCTCTTTATATATAAATAAAAAGTTAAATTTTAACATCCTTTTTTCTCGTATTAATTCAATTTTTTTTCACGTTAAGGAACATAAAAATAGATTAATTTCATCAAAAAAAAATTTTTTTTTTCTCATTAAAGACAAATAAAAATTAAAAAAAACTTCATTTTTTTATATATATAAAGAGTAAAAAAACAAACTTTTTTAACAAATTATTTAAAAACAAAATTCGAAAAAAAAACATTCTTACAAATGGAGCAAACAAATAAAAAATGGAAAATTTAAATGAGAAAACCGTACCTCAGTTAAACGAGATTTGTAAAGTATTTGTAAATTATTAAAAAGTCCACATTTCAGAAATCATAGAACTAAATCAAAACAAATTGAAATCATCCAGGAATATTGTTTGCGAAATGATGGAAAGAAAAAAATCAAAAGATCGGAAGTGGATAAACTTAAACAGTAAAAAAATGCATCGATTGTGAAAAAGGAGAAGACGACTAAACGAAAAGCCGTTGAAGAACTTCAAGTTTCAAAAGAAAAGAAAAGAAAAACTAAAACGAAAACGAGTGATGCACTTCAGATTCTAGACAAACGAGATATATCGAGTGAAATTCAATGAGCAATCGATGAAGGGAAAGGAGAAGAATATGTAGCACGACTTGTCACGGAACTATTCCAATCGAAGCCTGTAGAATGGGAGAGTGTGATCAAAGGCGTTTTTAAAACTTTCGACGTGGTTCCCTCATTCAAGAAAATCGATCCGAAATTGTTCATGGAATGGGTGAAGAAAAAAGTATTGGATTTGTTTCGAAAATTAAGATGATACTCCATTGCGTGATGAATAAAATCAATGTGAAGTCTGGTGAGAGCATCGTGAAAAATGCATATTTCAAATCTAACATTGAACCCGTACTTCAAGGTTCAGATTTATCGGATGTTTTCGAGAAGATGAAAGACAAGATGTTGACGTCTCTCATGAATTATCAACATGAAGGTAGTAATTGGACGTTCGATGAGGTGTTGAAACTCGAAATTCATATAACTAAAAACGATTCATTGAAAGGATCTTCCTACGTGGAATTACCGTATTTCTTAGCTAAAAAACACTCCGTGGTCAACGTGCGAAATAAAGATGATCAGTGTTTTAAATGGGCAGTCACTTCTGCTTTATACCCTGTCAAAATCCATCCTGAGAGAGTTTCTTGTTATGAGGAGACTTCTAAAAATCTCGATTGGACCAGAGTGACTTTTCCAATGCAGTTAAAACACATCGAATGTTTCGAGGCTCAAAATCCCACCATAGCAGTGAACGTCTTTGGATATGACGATGAAAAACAAATGATCTATCCTCTCAGACAGACTTCGTATCTCGAAAGAGAAAAGACGATTATTTTATTATTGATTTCGAATGGTGACAATCGTCATTATTGTTGGGTTAAAAATCCGAGCCGATTACTGTCGAGACAAAATAATAAACATGAACATAAGATATGTTTATATTGCAACTGCATGGACATGTTTGAGAGTGAAAACATCAGGAATATTGCAACGCAAATCAAGGGTCGCCATCGAAATGCCCAAACCCAACACCATCGTGAAGTTTGAAAATCGCAATAGAAGGTTAAAAGTACCACTTGTCGTGTACGCTGATTTCGAATGTTTCACTGTGAAAATGAGTTCCTGCCAACCTAACGCTCTTCAAAGCTACGTCGAAAGATATCAAAAACACATGCCTTCAGGTTATTGCATTTACGTGAAATGTGCTTTCGACTCGCAACACGACATGGGTCCCTTCACCTACACGAAACAGTGCGAAGATGACGACGTGGCTCAAAGGTTCGTGGAAGAGTTAGAATCGAAAATTCAAATGTTATACGACAAATTCAAAACTCCGGTGAAAATGATCATCACGCGAGAGCAGCAGGACGAAAATAACAGAGCCACCGAATGTCACATATGCAGACAATCGTTCGATGAGAATTCAGAGGAAAATAAGAAGGTTAGAGACCACGATCATTACACAGGTCTGTATCGCAGTCCGGCTCACAGCAAGTGTAATTTAAAATATCGAGACGCTGTTTTCTATCCAGGGATATTTCACAATCTCTCAGGTTACGACAGTCATATGTTCGTAAAAAATCTTGGCACCTCCCACGCAGAATTAAATTGCATCGCGAACAGCGAAGAAAGATACATTTCATTCACGAAATGGAAGGTCATGGAGAAGAAAAGAGTAATCGACGGAGAGACATTGGAAGAAAAAACGAAATCCATTCGTAGAAGCATACATTTCATCGACAGTTTTAAATTCATGTTGACCGCTCTGGAAAAATTAGTCGATAACATGAGCAAGGATAAATTTAAAATCACGAGCAAACATTTCGGAGAATGAGTAGACGTTATGTTGAGGAAAGGAGTCTATCCTTACTATTACATGAACGATCTAAAGAGATTCGATGACACTGCACTACCTTCAAAAGAAGATTTTTATTCAAAATTATACGAATCCGACATTTCTGATGAGAATTACGAACATGCTAAAGACGTGTGGAAATCATTCAATATGAAAACCATGAGAGATTATCACGATCTCTATCTGAAGACTGACGTTCTGCTCTTGGCAGACGTGTTCGAAAATTTTCGAGATGTCTGTCATCGAAATTACAATCTGGATCCCGCTTGGTATTTCACCGCACCCGGTCTGGTGTGGGATGCTCTGTTGAAGACCACCAAAGTCCAATTGGAATTATTATCTGACGTGGACATGTTGCTCATGTTCGAAAGAGCCACGAGAGGTGGCGTCTCGATGATCTCCCACAGATATTCTGAAGCTAACAATCCCTACATGAAAGAAGGTTTCGATTCGAAATGGTCGAATAAATACATACAGTATTGGGACACTAATAATCTGTACGGTTGGGCTATAAGTCATCCTTTACCATTGGAAATTTCAAATGGGTAACGGAACCAGAAGAGGTGCAAAAATGGAGAGATTATCCTTGCATTTTAGAAGTCGATTTGAACTATGTGGAAGAATTACACGATCTACACAATGATTATCTGCTAGCTCCCAAACGAATGGAACCGAACGAAGGAGACGAAGAAAAACTCATTCCCAATTTATCTAACAAACGTAACTCCAACGTCTACAGTGAGAATTTGAAACAATACGTCGATTACAGGATGAAATTAGTCAACATACATCACATCATTCGATTCGACGAAGAGCCTTGGATGAAAAAATACATCGATCTCAACACGAATCTCAGAATTCGAGCTGAGAACGATTTCGAAAAAGATTTCTTCAAACTCATGAACAACTGCGTGTACGGTAAATCGATGGAAAACATCAGGAAGAGAACTGACGTTCAACTCATCACGTCTGAGAAAAGAGCTAAAAAATTAGTGGCAAAACCCAATTACAAACACTGAACCATATTCGACGAAAATCTAGTGGCCGTTCACATGCAAAAGACACACCTGAAGTTCGACAAACCGTATTATCTCGGACCGATCATCTTAGATATCAGCAAACGATTGATGTACGAGTTTCACTACGATTACGTCAAACGAAAATTTGGTGACAAAGCCAAACTACTATTCACTGACATGGTCAGTTTAGTTTATGAGATAGAGACGAAAGATGTCTACCAAGATATATCTCCGGACGTGGCCGCATGTTCAACACAAGCAATTATCCCGTCAATCACCCGTCCAACATTCAATCGAACGACAACAAGAAGGTGTTAGGTAAATTTAAGGACGAGAGTGGTGGAAAACAAATCCTCGAATTCGTGGGCTTGAGACCCAAACTGTATGCTTATCGTCTAAGAGATGAAGAGATCAAGAAGTGCAAAGGAGATAAAGCGTGCGTGGTGAAGAAAAACATCTCTTTCCGAGGGTATAAAGATAGATTGTCTGTTAGGAAGTGGTCCGGTGTATAAGACTATGAAATCGATTCGAAGCGAAAATCACAACTTGTATACCGAAATAGTCAACAAGATTTCGCTGATGGCTGACGACAAAAAGAGATTCATTCATGTTAGACGATAAAATAAGCACTTTGGCACGCGGACATTGGATTTTGGATCTAATTTTAGATGATAGGATTTCAGATATGATTGAGGATGATAGGATTCCAGATATGATTAAGGATGATAGGATTCCAGAAAATCAAGAGGAATTAGACGGATTCAAGAGTATGGAAATCGATAGAGACATCGAGAGAGTTAGTTTAAAAAGAAAAAGAAAAAAATAAAAAAAACAACGTCATTTTAGTGAATTATAATAAAATAAAATAAATTTTTAAAAAAAATATACGCATTTATGAATAAGAAAATAGAGATATCCGTAGAAGGTGTCGTCTTACCTAATGAACCCCTATCCAACATCGATCTGTCGAATGAGGTGAAGGATTTGAAAATCAAAGATTTTCTAGGCGTGTTTTCCAGAGATGCCTTGCCGAAGAGAAGACCTCGACAATCGGAATGCGGAATTTTAAATCTAGATGATTTATCGGGTGAAGGCACTCACTGGGTGGCGTGGTTCAAGAACGGGAATAAGAAGAATTATTATTTCGACAGCTACGGAATCTCACCGCCAAAAGAAATAAAGAACTATTTCAACAAATCGATGGTTTGTTACAACACGGAACGAGTGCAATCACCAAATCAAGTGTTTTGCGGTCACTTATGTCTCTACGTTCTCAAGAGATGGTCTGAAGGAGATCGGTTTCAAGACATTCTCAATGATTTACATTAGAGAGAGATTTTTTTTTATAGTATATAAAGGTAAAAAAATTATTTAAAAAAATTTAATCGAATAAAAAAACGAAAAAAATAAAATAGGTGAAATAATTCATTTTTTTAATAAACTGCATTTGAAATATATTTTTTAAAAACAAAAATCTCAAAACAACATGCCAGTCGATAAATTTGGTAGAAGTGCTGACGAAAGTCGACCCAAAAAGAAGAGGAAGATGCTCGAAATCGATGATGGTTACGACGTTGCCAACTTGGACAAACGTTACGTTCGGAGATACGAACCTCAAGAGGAACCTTTAAACATGAACGATAAGAAGCTCTACAATCTTCCCAAGCCAATAGATCTCGCAGATGCTCCGACTAAAAAATATGTCAACAGGGGGAACGCAGATTTCGAACGAATCATGCTAGATAATTACGTGGATAAAGCAATGACCGACGATCTCGATCTGAAATCTAAATGTTTGGTGAACGTTGCAAATCCCATAGATCCCACCGATGCCGCGACCAAGAAATACATGGATGACTCTCATGCGAGATTCAGCGAACATCTGAGAAATAGATACGTTCAGAAAATGATGCACTCAGAACTGAACGCCAATTCTAACAAGATAACGAACGTGGCCACTCCCACGAATCCCAAGGATGTGGCGACCAAACACTACGTAGATCTGGAACAGAGAAAATCTGATGGACGAGAAATGAAATCGGATCTGAATGCGGGATTCAACAAGATATTGAATCTGTCGAAGGTCGACAACACGGATGCGGACTCAACCGCAGTCAACAACGGCTATGTAGATTCTGCCGTGATACGATCACAAGAATATGTAGAATCACAAGTGGACGATCTCTACCTGAACAAATAATCTGGCAGAACCATGGAGGGTGGTATCAACATGAACGGTGAGAATTTATTCGGACTCAATCACGATCCCGAATTCGATTCCAGCGCAGTCAGCAGGAAGTACATGGATGACAACTCGGTCTGGAGAAAGGGCGACATCATGGAAGGTAAACTAGACATGGGCAGACACACACTCACGAATCTACCGGATCCCCTGAACATGACGGACGCCTTGGAAAGACTCAAATATGCTAGAAAATTGAGCACCGTGTGGGCTGAGGAGGCCGGCATGTTAGAGGAGGGAAAAACCGAGTGGTTTTTCAGAAACGGAGGTAGCGGATTGAAACATAGTCAGGTGGGATATCCCATGCCGTTGGGAGGTGAAGTCATTCGAATGGTTCTGGCTTCCTCGGATTTGAATAACAGAGCGGTCATCAATCTCGTGGTGAATGGAGTAGAGAGTGATAAGAAATACAGCGTCGAAAAGACTGAGAATCAACATGTGAATGTTGGCATGTTCGGCACGCCTCTCAAAGTGAACGCCCGAGACAGGATTAATTTCGTTACGAAAACCAATAAACCCGAAGCTGCCAGTTCCGTGGTGAGTCTACTGATTGAACTAGATCCTTTGAACAAACAGTGAATGCGTGGAAATAATTAATTAAAAAAAAATAATGAGTGATTATTAAAAACAAAAAAAAAAAGTAATGAGATTTAGAAAGATGTTCAATCTCTCTTGATCTCATTACTTTATTTTTTTTTTTGGTTTTGTTTTAATGCATTATTTCTCATAATGTTTCATCTCATGAAATTGGATCACATATCTCGAAACATGTGTCGACATCTATTTTAGCATTTTGAAGAGCTTTTATAAATTCTCGAAAAGCAGTCGGTCCTCTATACGTCAACGTGTCTAAAAGTTTTCTGGTCTTATCTTCTATCAAGATTTTACTTTCGATTTCACGTCTCATATAGTCAGTCAATATTAAAGGTTCTGTTTCAACTAAAGTGTCTAGAATTATTGCTAACGAATCTTGCAAAATATTTTTAATCAAAACACGTCTGTTTCTTCTTAAGTATTCTCTTTCTTTATCATTCATTTTTATAATAATTTTTTAATTTTTATTTATATATTTTTTTTTTCACACACATCTCTCATCGAATGATCGACATCTTATTTCCATCCGATTCGAATTGTAATTCTCTGTCCGGCAGGACCAGAGTGAAGGCTTCGGTTTTTCTCAGCACGTTCCCATCGAATTGCATCTTGATCTGAATGTCTAAGACACTACTCTTGAGTCATTCACTCTGTTTACTAACGTCGAATACGAACATGGGATACATCGTTTTGTATTCCCGGGAGATATGTTAGGGTTGCTCATCAATTCATCTAGACCGTGACACTTCTTTCTAAAATCAGCGGCGTCGCTGTACAGTCTGCAGAAATCGTTCTTGTTGAACGACGCATTGTAATTGATTGCTGGATATCTCGTGGCATTCAGAAACACTTGCATGTTTCTCAAATGGCAGTGATCGAACAGCGATGCATTCTTTTCCTGAGACCCATCGTTATCAGTCTGAAATGCAACCATGATGAAACGCGGTCTCTTGGAAGTGGATTTCACCGTCAATCTCCAATCGAAGTGATTCGTGGAGGGTGGAATGCTACCCGTGTCGCACTGTCTCATTCTACATCCCACAGGTAATTTACTCTTGGATTCTATGATCTTGTAGAGACTCATTTTTTCCACAACCGAAGGCTCCACATGCGGAACGAACCATGATATCTTTTGTAGAGTTAACTTACCCGCATCGGTCGCAGGGAGTCTCACTATTGCGTCGTCGTTTCCTTTTCGAATCAACGTCAGATTGTGTTTGAATCCGTGCATGATCTTGTTGTAATCGTCCGCGAATCCGAAGATGTGTTTCAGAGGTATCCTGAACGAAAACGTTCCTTTAGGTCTGGACGTCTTGACGACGTAGTCGAATATCGTGGTGGCGCCGGCGCTAGCAGGGCCGACGGTGTCTTTCATCCACAACTGATTAAGTCCTCTGGATTTCAAAAAATCATCAGGATACGTCAAGAGTCCGAACATCGTGGTGGCCTGACCGGGATGAAACACAGATTCTGTCTCTTGTCCAGATAGCATGTATTTTATATTACTGAATAGCTGCATGATTCCATTATTGGCTAGAGTAACCGTGTCGTCGTCGGCTTAGCCGCTCCCATCTTCCTTGGTGAGACGTCCCTGAACCACTATGTAACTCTCGCTAGGATGGACGAATAGATCTTGAGTTTCGATGTTGATTCTTATCTCTCCCACATTGTTCAAACTCATTCCGGTTACCGGTTCATATTCGTGAACCTCATATTCTTGAATACTTTCATCTTTCACTATGCTTTGTGCTATATCTAGTATATTTGCCATTTTTAAAGGGTTTTTGGGGTTTTTTTGTTTATTACTTAGCTTGCTTTTTTTATCTAAAAATAGTTTTAATTATTTTTTTATTATTATTTTTCTCTCCTATATATATATGTGTGTAGACAAGAAAATGTTAAAGAGAGCAAATAAAAGAAATTTGTTTTTCTTTATCAAAACTTTGTCTTCTGTAATTGTTGTTCGTAAAACTTTCCAATGATCTCTTCTCCATCCAAAGCTTCGATTTCATAAATCACCGGATAGGTGTGAAATATTTTGATTATCACGAAGATTTCCGAGGTCCATCGAGGAGTATAACCCTTTTCGAAGTGCTTCTTATAAGCGTAGATACTCACTCGATCGCCGACCGCAAATTTCGGCGTTCTAGACTTCTTCCTGATCTTAGATCTCTCAGAATATAGATTCGCGTAGACCCGTTTTTCATTTCGAGGATTGCTAGCTTCCGCGGGAGTCATCTTGATCGATCTGTGTCGCGTGTTGTTGTAATCTTTGACCAGATCGTTCAGAGTGTATATGTATTTCTTGGTCGAATTCGCCGTGAAGTATCTATGCATCTTTTCCTTCATTTTTCGATTCCAACGTTCCACCATGCTGGCTTTCTCTTCGTTTTCAATCGAGTAGAGGTCGACCAATCGATGAACGTGCTTGTTGTAGAATTCCTTTCCCTTATCCACCCACAATTTATTCGGTTTTTGAGAAGACGAGTCGAACACGCTCTTCGGAGCCTCGACGACGCAAGGTCCCGATTTATTCTTCAAAGCTCTGATCCAACTGTATTTGGAAAACACGTCGATGACCGTCAATAGATATTTGACACCCTCGTTCCACCTCGAAAACGATCTCATGTCGACCAAGTCGGCAGACCAAATATCATCCAAACCCTTCACAAACACCCTCCTCTTTCGAAATTTATGCACGATGGGTTTGTGTAACTCCTCGGCCAATCCGCTCATCAATAATCGTTTCTTCTTCTTTTCAGATGCGCTTTTTTTTGAACGCCCCATCCGAATCGACGTTTCGCACCGGTCAGATTGCCGACCAGCGAACGTTCTATCTTCTCTCTCCTGGTCGGATTCGATATGCCTCTCAATTTCCCCAACATGTTTTTATCGCAGACATCGTTGCGAGTCTTGGTGTCGAGATGTCCGGCATAGCACAGATCGTGATCATACACGGCCGCGTCCACCCTATTCACAGGTTTGCTCCAAGATTTAGGAGTCAGATCGGCGTTGAGTCTCTTGTTCAATTTCGTTCCAGGTCCCGTGAAACTGTGACCAGGCAGATGCATTTCGAAAGGTAGATTATTGATCATTTTATTCACGATGCCTTTACCTTTGCTCGCGTTCTTTTTTTTTTGACGAATCGAGTCTTGATAGAACCACACACGTCGCAAATTCCATGAAGCATCTGTCTGTCGTTTTTAGTTAGTACTTCTCGAGAATTACTCGTCTCGGTAACTCTCTTACACTTTACGCAATACATTTTTTTGAGAGTTATTTAAATTAATTTCGTTTTTATTTAAAATATAAATTTAATATTTCTTTTTTAAAAATTCTGTTCTTATTATATATATTTTTTTTCAATCGCTGCTCTTGAGTTCTATCATCTTACTGAATTCCTCCCTAGCCTCTTTCCTCCCCCTTTCCACGAGAGAATCCTTCATCTCTTCCTTGATGATCTGACGAGTCTTGATTCTCACGGCTTCTTTCATGGCTTCGTATTTCGTTTTCTCGCCCAATATCGCGAAGTGTTCTCCGTCCGATATCCTACCGTCTTTCAACGCCATCGAGATCATTTCGGATATCGTGTCGATCTTGGAGTCGGCCAAGATGCAAATCTTGTCGTGTTTCCTCGCCTTCAGATATAATTTCCTACTCAAAAAGTTTCCGAGCATGCTAAACAATCCGGCGGCGAGAGCCACTCCTTCTATGGTTAACATGATTGGAATGCCGACCGCGGTCGACCACAATCCGATGCTGGATGCGTGTAAACCCATGGAAATCGTGATGAGTGTCGTGTCGATCGCGTTGACGAATTTCACGAAACGCGAATACTTCTTCTTGAGAGAACGACGAGAATCTCTCTCTTGAGTTAGATACGCTTGGATTCTACTGATTTGATCGATGCGATACCTCTCTCCTCTTTCTTTTTCTTCTAGCGATGGTGCCGTCGGCAAAACGCCATTCGGCTTCTCGTCCTCGTCGTCATCTAACGTCGGATACAATTTATTTCTGGTTCTCATTTTTTGTGTTTTTTTTCTTTCTAATATTAGATAAAAAAATTTAGGTGTGTATTTATTTTTTTATTTTCTATTCTCCCTTATTTTATATCAACGAGAAAAACTTAGACGTATGCTTCATTGAACAATAATTTCATGATGCATCCCTTGTCTTCTAAAGTCAGACTTTTACGCGCCAATTTCAGTTCTTCCGAAACTGTGGGCTTGTATCGATCATTACAGAAGAGTAATCTCTTCCAAAACGCGATCACTTCATCGATTTGAATGCGTTCGAACGTCGGTTCGAAATACTTGACGAACATATCTTTCCTTTCCATCGTCAGACACAAATGATTCTCGTGGTCGAAGTCTAGGTGATCCCGACATCCGACGCATCGTTCTAACAAGAGGCGACTTAGTTGTTCGTTCACGCAGAATGCGTAGGCTCTCATCAGCATTTTTAAAAGAAACCTTGCTCTAATAGTCTGGGAAGCGCTCATGATTTACGTATTTTTTTTTTATTATCTATTCGATTTGATATATTTATTTTTTTAAATAACTATTTATTTATATTTTTTTTTCTCTCCTATATATATAAATCACTTTTTTATTTCCTTACTATTTTTTTATTTGAATGAAAACAAATTCTACAAAGTGTTTTTATTAAGTTTTATTTCACAAAATTCGCAGTGACAAAACGTAAACAAACGATTTTCCCATCGATTTTCTAATTTTCTAAAACTCAATTTTTGAAGGACCTTCAATTTGATAGGTCACGTGACCACCTTCTCGATTTCTCTTTCGATTTTTATGATGGGTGTGACCCCCACCCCCACGACGAGGGGAGATAACTTTGTATGATTAAGTTTTATGAGAATCAAGCAATCTGATTGGTTAATTAGCAGGTCACGTTACCACCTTCAGAGCCTCAAAAGCCGTTTGCCGATTCTGAGACAGTGTCCCAGAATCGGCAAACCACCTTTCTGATGCTGTCTTAGAATCGGCAAAGCGTTTTTTTTTCGCGTTCACCAACAATAGATTGAAGGTCTAATCCACGATGGGAACGTAAACAACAATT
This sequence comes from Pictodentalium vernedei, assembly GCA_031216915.1. Lineage (NCBI taxonomy): Eukaryota > Metazoa > Mollusca > Scaphopoda > Dentaliida > Dentaliidae > Pictodentalium > Pictodentalium vernedei. Next base: position 41,490,481 of record CM062296.1, read on the forward strand.
TTTATGTAAAACAAAATGTACAATTTCGTACATTTTTCACTTTTTTACATTCGACACGTTCGCCAACGGGTATTTGAACGTTAAAAGTGCGATCTGGGAGTCTCAAAATAACAGACGATTCTGGGACACCATAAAAAACGACATTTTTTGCGAACAAGCATGCGATTTAACACTGAATCCTACGATGGTAAACGCACCATCTACCATGTACCGTACAGTACATGTACAACGTGTCCCAGAAACGGCCGTTATTACCTACTTACAGTCATTTGTCCGGTAACGAACCAGTTTGCATTAATCGAGTGCAAACGTTTTCAAATGAACAGATCCAACAAAATTGTGGTTCAGATTTAATAACTGATGTCTTGGAAGACCAGATACACAATGACAGGCATATGAATTGTTTCCAAATGTTACCACTGTGCCTGTTTGTCGATGTGGTGATTTGACCGGTTACGGACTTTTTTATGAGTAGAGAACCAGCGTATATATCATGTAGAAAATACCACGAAACATTGAAATTGCACATAAACCTGACAACAAATCTTATTTATATTCTGTACATGCCTAATAGGAACAAAAAAACTAAGAAGAAATATGTTGTTTATCTTTTTATTGACTGACTGGTTTCAGTAGTACGAAATTAGGATATTTCAACTCTGTTGCAGTTAACTGCGGCTATTGCCATCCCAAATACTGAATGGAGGGGGTTTTAACCGACAGTTACAGTTAAAACTAGAAGTCCTGTCATGAAATGCGCACAAATAGCACGTTGATCTGCACGTTAATCTACGCGGTTATGACCATAGTAAGGCTACCAAATTCTGTATATATGGCCTGTGCACAAGCAATGTCTCAGCCAATGGACCTCCGGGTAACCCGGAGGTCCATTGGCAGAAACATCGCATGTGTTTGTTTGAGTAACCAAGAGAACCGGCCGTGCTTTGGATGCCATTCGATATGGCAATTGTGCGCAATTCCAACGCGCAATTAAGTCTAGATAAGCGCACTATTCGTGACAGGACTTCTCGTTTTAACTGTAGATATTACTGAAATGACTGCAAACTCGTATTATACATAGTCCTCATTCACCACCAGCACCGGGAATATAATAATGGTAAATTTCCCGAGAACCTGTTACAGAGCCCCCACATGACTTGATAGACCTCTGAGAAAATGAATCCCCAAACCCATACCCACTGTTCACCATAGAGTAGCAATCCATTGTTATTTCAATATGCTGATTGTTAAAGAAATGTGACGGTATCAATCATATAATTGTTATTTTTTATTTAATAAATGATCTTGCTTGGAATGAAAAATAAGAAGAATACTGAATTGAACAAGGGCAACGCCCCCGGTCCCCCGACCAAGATGGCAAATTCAAGGGAGCTGTTAGGATGCAATTTGTTCGCAGAGCATGGCCATTTTTTTAACTTGACCTGTATTTCCAACCAATTAAACCACATACTTAGTTTCGTTTCAATCAAATGATCCAAAGTAAAGTTATCATTCAAATGATCCAAAGTAAAGTTATCATCCGGACAATACAAAAACCGTATTTTCTAAGTCGAAAAAGGGGAATAAATCCCGTAAAAATCAGTGGAACGTGCCCATTTTCGAACTTGACCTGCATTTCCACCCAAATAAGCGGCATACTAAATTTCGTTTCAATCAAATGATCCTAACTAAAGTTATCATCCGGACAACACAAAAACTGCATTTTTTAAGTCGAAAAAGGGGAATAAATCCAGTAGAAATCAGTGGAGCGTGCCCATTTTCGAACTTGATCTGCATTTCCACCCAAGTAAGACACATACCAAATTTAGTTTCAGTAAAATCATCCAAATTAAAGTTATCATCCGGACAAGGGTGTGACGGACGGACGGACGGACGGACGGACGGACGGACGGACGGACGGACGGACGGACGGACACTGCTGATTACAATAGTCCCCCGAAGGGTCGGGGACAAAAATAAATATGTTGAACCAGTTTGAATGCATTGTTCTTTATTGAAGATTGACGCTTCTCACACCGAATCCCGAGATCGAATCTTGCCGAGGTCCAGGGGTGGCGCCAGGGATTTCTCGACAGGGGGGCTGACCTCTCCGACAGGGGAGGGGGGGGGGGGGCTATAACATTTGACCTCCCAAACGATGGAAAATGAGTGAAAATTGATAAATTGGAGAACCAAAATAGAAGCAAATTGAGTATGTTTGTTGATTATTTAACCCTTTACCTAACCTGAAAAGCAGACGACACTTGCAAAAATAATTCTTGAATAACTAATTTTTTTCATTTTTGTCTCAAAAACATAGGTTATGACGCATCGTTGGAACGAGCTCGACGAGCTCGTTCCAACGAGGGGTCATAACCTATGTTTTTGAGACAAAAAATGAAAAAAATAATGAAAATTAATTGGCGATTTTTGAGAATAGCGCTGGCCGGTTTTGGCCGTTACCTTAGGTAAAGGGTTAAAGTAAACATATTATAATAAGGTTGGGAAATATTTCATCTATAAAGCCAGTTTGACGAACGACATTAAGGAATTTCGTGAGAATCACTATTCTCTATCAAAGTTCCAGTGCTGCACGGGTTCGAGACTGACAAGACGAGATATCCACATTCGATTGTCGGAAATTTCTCGTGAAGTCGGGTTTACGAGACTCTCCGACGGACTGACTAAAAATCTCCGACGGGGGGCTCGACCTCTCCGACGGGGGTGTAGCCCCCTCTGACCCCCCCCCCCCCGGCGCCACCACTGCCGAGGTCGAATCTGCCTGTTCCCAAGATAGTACCCCAGGAAGGCCTAGGCATGACCCGGGAGTCAGGACCTTGGACCCTTGGGTCAGAACTGAGTACGCCCCAAAGTTCTGGACCCTGGGGTTACCATTGGGAGACCCTCGACCAGGACCCTAGACACTTGGGTCAGACGTGAGCACCTCCCCCTCTCCCCGAGCAATTGCTATCTAAAATGGATGGGAGATGTTTCAGCCAACAGTCAAATATCACTGAAATAACTGCAAGCTTATGTATCATTATACATATATTAGTCAACATTCACTACCAGGGACGCGGATAGGGTCAGGGGTGGAGGGGTGGTGTTGGAAGGAGTATGAGGTCAGGGCTGCAGTCCCAGTTACATTCCCAATGGGGAGGGTTAGCCGTCCTCATCAGGTAAACTGCCCCCTTCCTTTTGTGTTCTTGTCGGGGAATGCCCTGGTCCCTGCGTAATTCTGATGTCACCACTGAATAGGGTGGAGCAAGATTGTGACACCAAGGCCCAGAACTCTGGTCTCTTGGATCAGGCTTGATATCTCTCCACCCCAAGATATTACTGACATGATTGCAAACTCGTGTTACACATGTATTAGCCACCATTCACTACCAGAGCCATGGATAATGTCAGGGGTTTTGCGAGGGGGAAATATCCTAGCTCCTGCGTCAGGGAGCACAACCCGCCGTGTCGAGAAAATAGTGATGTCATCACTGAATAAGGTGGGGCTGAATGTTGAACCCAAGGCCTGAAACTTTGTGAGGTCCATGACCGTATACTCTTGGGTCAGATCTGAATTTCCCCTACCCCACCCCCACCAGAAAAAAAAACTTGTGAGTCGCAGAACTAAACTGTAAAGAAGAGGACTGTTCCTTGAATGATGATGAAGTTATCCTGTCAGGAATTGTGTAGTCAAAAGGTATGTTTCACTCTTGGCCACTGGATATCCACTTGTGAACTTGCAAAGTCGAGACTTGCTACAAATAATGTCATTTGGACGAGGCAAAAATTAAGTAAATTTCTATCCCTAATCTTGTGAGTAACTTGTTGCCACTTGCCGCCACTGAATTAAATCAACTGTATTTAACCCTTTACCCAACGTAACGGCCAAAACCGGCCAGCGCGATTCTCAAAAATCGCCAATGAATTTTTATTATTTTTTCATTTTTTGTCTCAAAAACATAGGTTATGCCCCCTCGCTGGAACGAGCTCGTCGAGCTCGTTCCAACGAGGGGTCATAACCTATGTTTTTGAGACAAAAAATGAAAAAAATTAGTTATTCAAGAATTTTTTTTGCAAGTGTCGTCTGCTTTTCATGTTAGGTAAAGGGTTAAACACATTGGATTCTTACACCATGCTTTATTGAATGCTATTCTACAACTGACTACTGAGTATACATAGAATCGAATGGAATGGTTTAACGCGCCGAAGGCGCGCAGGGACGGTATGGGGAACAAGCCCCTTTCGACCCTCATTGACTGTAAATGACTAATTGCCACATGTATACTCGTGTTGAAGGAGGAACAGGTTCAGGTACTCGGCAGGTGTCACCGGTTGCGGCGTGATGGTCTCTTTGACTGATGTCGGTTGAACCCTCGGGTGAGGACCAGTGTGAGAGGTTGGGTCCTCTCACAAAGGTACTACCTCTCCCCGAAGGTGCAGTCGATCTGGATTTTCGGGCAGAGATAGTCTGCCACTTCGGAGATGATTTTAAGTGATGGCCATCACTGGCAAGTATAAACTGCCTCAGGCTGTCTCTGTTTGATAGGATGTCTTTGAAGGAAACAACAACGACCCCTTTCGGGGACCACCAAGAAGAAGACCCGAACTTCCCTGGTTCGGGGGCAGGCCTGCATTGTAATCCTATTGGGTTGGGACAAAAAGGTGCGCATTGCGCTTACAAAAAGGGGCAGAGGCGGGACGCAGGACCAACGCTCGTCTCCCTTAAAGTGGTCGACCACTTTTAGGGAGGGAGGGAGCGGAGGATGTTCAGGAACCGTGGGGGTGACTGTTTCCATAACGGTTAGACTGTCTATAGCGGTTATTGGGGTGCTGGTCAAAAAGCATCTTCTGTGTACCTGCTTGAAAGAAGAAGGCAGAATTAGTTCTCATTAGAATAAGAGTTAAAAGTAGCACATTATGTTTTAATTATGATCACATTTAAGCTGCTGATCAGCATGTTAGATTACCTTCATAGGGTGATAGTGAGTTTGTAGCGGGAGGGTAACATGTTTAGACACTAAACCACACCCGAGGGTGTTTCTGTTACGCCCTTCGCTGGTTTCGACCATATTCAGATTAAATTGAGTTTCTTTAGGGTCACGAGTTTGGGCAGGGTAGTTTGGTTCCGCGCATTGTAGCATGCCTGGAGCAGGACATGTCGTACTGTGGGGTCGCAGTAGGTTTGCTTGACAGTGGCTTGGCCTACCTACCCTTTCCCTATGTAGATTTGCTGAGATTGTGGGGGCAGGGTAGTTTGGTTCCGCGCATTGTAGCATGCCTGGAGCAGGACATGTCGTACTGTGGGGTCGCAGTAGATTTACTGACAGTGGCTTGGCCTACCTACCCTTCCCCTTTGTTCCCCGTGTTGTTTATGCGCGCTGACTGTTTTTCGAGCGGTCTTAGTTTTGATTGCAATTTTTGGGCTTTTGTCGGCTTTCGCAAATGGTTCCAAGTTCGGAGATTAGTTCGCTGTCGGCTAACCGGTCATGATTTTTCGCGGCCAGGGTGGCTAGGCGGTCTTTAATGGTGGTGATATCGGCCCTGTCGTGGAGTGTTTTGATGGGTGTGTCCCATGGGGCGCGGAGGGCAACTCTAAGCGCGTGATTTTGGACCCTCTGGAGTTTACACATTATAGTTTGGTTGAGATCAGTTAGTATGATTGCACCGTATTCGAGTACTGGGCGCACAAAGGATTTGTATAGTTTGAGTAAGGTGGACTGGTTGGCCCCCCATGAAGTTCCCTTAAGCATTTTCAGTAAGTTAATTCGTTTGCTAACTTTTGTCGCCATGTCGTCGGTATGTTTGTTGAAGGACAGTTTTTGATCAATGGTGATGCCCAGGAATTTCGCTTCTTTGCATTCCGGGAGGGTGTTATCCATAAGTTTTAGGTCAAAATCACGTTTATTTTTCTTGCGAGTAAAGGTGATTCGTTGGGTTTTATTGGCGTTTAGCTTATGATTCTCCATTTGGCACACCATTGTTCTAGGTCATCGAGAGCGCGTTGCATGGGTTTTTGGAGCAGATTGGCCGTATTGTTAGAGTCCCAGAGGCCCTTATCATCCGCGAATTGGGAGACTTGAACAAGATCCTCAGAGAAGTTAAGGTCATTTACGTAGAAGAAGGAGGGGGCTTAGGACGGATCCTTGGGGGTGCCTGCTTCAATGGGGACACTGTCAGACATTTCATTGTTCACTCTGACTTTAATTTCGCGATCATTTAAGAAAGAGGATAGTAATCTGAGCAATTTCTTGGGGAATCTCATTTTTGATAATTTGTAGCGCATTCCATTGTGCCAAACGGAGTCAAATGCTTTTTCGACGTCTAACAGGACTGCCGAGCCTATTTGCTGATTGTTGATAGCGGTTTTCATTTGGGTGACTAGTCGGTAGACATGTTCGATGCCTTCTTTACGGTTTCTGTAGGCTCTTTGCCATTTATTGAAAAAATCGTTGTCTTCAAGATGCCCCCTGAACCGATTGGTAAGGATTCGTTCGAATGTCTTACCAATGCAGCTGAGTAGGCTGATTGGGCGGTAGCTGGCTGGATCGGAGGGGTCCTTGTCCGGTTTTGGTATCATGACACCAATGGCTTTTTTCCAACATTTGGGAAAGTAGCCATGGGTGAGGCATGCGTTGAACAGTTTGTTTGGTTTTTCGATTAGGGAGAATGGGCTTTGTTTTAGAATTTTGTAGCTTACTTCGTCTTCGCCGGGTGAGGAGGAATTTTTGCATTTTTTTATGACGCTGATGATTTCCTCATTAGTGATGGGGGTGACGAGGTCATCGTCATCCCCGTCTTCTGGCTCGTTATCGAATTTGGGGTCACGGAAGATATCAGGGTGTTCGTTGATGTAGTCATCAATGGCGTTTATGGCGGCGTCATCGTTGCCTGCGCCTTGATGCGTGCGATGCGTTTTTCTTAGGAGGTCGGCAAAGGTGTTGGCCTTGTCTTTGTCGGTGCGCGTGAAGGAACCGTCTTCCTTCTTAAGAGGTTCGCCTGCGCCTTTGCGGTTTTTGTTTTTTTGCCCAGTTAGGGTTTTGAAGGAGTCCCAGAATTTTTTGGCATCCTGGACTCCGTTTAGATCGGCTGTTGCCTTTTCCCAGTTTGCTTGTTTTTCAGCTTGGAGGGCTTTCTTGACCTCCCCATGAAGGCGGTTGTATGTTTTTTTTTAGGTCAGCTTTCTTACCGGGGTCAGTTTCGGTTTTAAGAGCGCGAAGAGCTTTCCGTTTAGTTTTGATTAGTGAGAGTGTGTCGCCCGAGATAGTATTTCTCCAGGGGCGTACTTCTTCTTTTGGGCATATTTCCTTTAGGGTTGAGTTAATGATTTTCTCTATGCCCTCGCATTGGGTTTCGAGTTCCGCTGCATTGGATTGGGGGGTGTTTGTGAGTTTGACATCGATGATGTCACAATAGAGGTTCCAATTAATTGTTCTAAAATTTCTGCGGAGAGTGGGGGGGGGGGGTACCTGAGTGGGCCATTTCCTAGCTGCAGTGAGGCATGGGCCGGGAGGTGATCGCTGCCTAAGTCGTCATCGCCGACCCAGTGGTCATCTATGTGATTTATCAGAGAGTCACTGGCGATAATTAGATCGAGGATCTCGGATGAGAATAATGGGTTATTACTGATATAAGTTGCAGAGCTGTCATTCATAACCACATGAAGGTTATGCTTTTTAGTGATTTCAAGGAGGGCTTCACCGTTAGGGGTGGTTTTGTTACAGCCAAAGTACAAGTGTTTGGCATTGAAGTCGTCGAGAAAAATGCAGTGTTTGTATTTCCTCGTAAAGAATTCAAAGACAGTGTCAGAAACAATTTTGCTTGGGTCGTTATAATAACAAACAATCGCGATGTTTTTGTTGTCGGCAGTGATTTCAGTTGCAATCACCTCTGCATCTAGATGATTGGTTTTTATTGTTTTAGTTTTCATGTTCTGCTTTATTAGAAGAGCGACGCCGCCACTTTTGGTGGTTTGTCGTTCTCTTCTAATAGTGCTGAACCCGCTTACTGAAAATTTTTTGCTGGGTTGAAGCCAACTTTCGCAGATGCAGATAATGTCTGTATCCTCGAAGTATCGGCTCATTTGAAGAGTTTTGTTATTAACGCTTCTAGCGTTCCACACGGCTATTTGTAGCTTATTCATGACGGGGGTTGGGAGTTAGTAGCGGTGCTTTAGATATATGTTTAGACAGGTGCTTTAGTCTGAGCTGATAGCGGCTTTGATTAGTGATTCCGAAATATGCGTCTTGAAAAGTCGAGACGCCGATCGGCTGACATCCTGGCAGATGTCGGACAGATTGGTTTTAGCGTGTTTTAACTTTTTTAGGGGAAAATGCCCTAGGGGAAAATGTCCGGAACCCGAGTTGAAGAAACTTGAAGTGTTAAGGTGATATATAAGTAATGGAAAATTTAGCTTGAAAATAGGCGACATATACTCTTCAAAAAAGTAGGGAATATTTGATAAAAGTGAGATATTTGAAGAAATATATTTACATTTTCAACAAAAAGACAGTTGAGACATTGCAATGTGACATCTGGTGAATGATTTCGGCAATAGTTGGATGTCTGACAAGCAAACCTATATTATCGTTGTTTGATTTATCATAGTTTTATTTGTGATACTTGGGTTTAGTGCTAATTGGTTGGGCAACAAGTACTTGCGCCAAGGTGAAGAAACACAGAGGGATGGGAGAAACAGAGAGGGGTGGGGCACAATGATAATATATGGATGCAACTCGTAATATAATTTAATGGGTTTGCACCAAGGGTTTTCTCATCTAAGTCGTCTTGTAAATTTATTCTTAGCTGTATTATCGTTGTTTGATTTATCATAGTTTTATTTGTGCTACTTATTACATGTATATTATTATCTTGTGCTAGCTATATTTATATTTTAAAAAAGAATAAACTATTACATTAAACCTCAATTACATTTTTATTTTTAATCTTCCAATTTTTTTCTATTTTATTCCATGAGAAATTAAAATAAAATCTATGAGAACATGTCCTGGGTGAAAAATCTAGGAGTAACCAGTCTGGGGGAAACTGTCCGGGGATGAATAATTAAGGGAAAATGTCCTACGGGAAAATGTCCTACGGGATAATGTCCTAGTGGAAAATGTCCTGGGGGAAAATGTCCTCGGGGAAAATGTCCTGGACCCCTTCAACTCATTCCTGTATTCATTTTCTGTTTCTCATTGCGAACCGGTTCCAGCATCTCGACGACCAAATCAGTTTCTTTCAATACTACCTCTAAAAATTCACAATTTTCGTTTTCGCACTTGTCAGTTTAAAACTCATTTTTTTTTATCAATTTTGAGCTCTCTCTCCGCCCAGGGCACGTGACGGTCGTTACTTATTCCCGGATCCTTATTCGACATTCGCTATCAACCGACAAATTGGTTGATAACGAATGCCGAATAAGGAACCGGGAATAAGTAACGGTTGGCACGTCCCCTTCCGTGTCCCAGATTGGTGGCTTGAGGCTGGATAATCTTTGAAACAGTTGGGTGTATGATAGGACAATGTTACTGTTATCTTTTGTTTCCCTAGACAGAAAAAGACATGTCAGGAAGTGAAATTTATAATATTGAATGAGATAAACGCGAGAAAACACAAAGCTAGATCTTAGTAAGATCTTTCACGACACGTCATCCCATTGAATAAATATCAATATAAATTTATTGAGATTGTTTCGTTATTCACATCACATGCAAATCTTTGTACTACACGCCATCCGTTTGAATACATTTGACACAATTATATGCCATTTAATTAATTACTCGAGTCTTTTACCAATGCGCACTGCACTTGCTTTCAGTCAGTGTTAACCCTGCTTGTGCAGAGTTTGAACGTTGGGGAGTCTGGCGGTTACTCGCCGCTGCTCGGTGGATCTCTCTGGAAACTCCGACTTCCTCCGCCCGTAAAATTGTCCGTCCGACACAGGATGATCATGGCTGTCGTTAAACACCACCCCCCCCCCCCCCCCCCAAAAAAAAAAAAACTCAGACCACACCATGTGCACCAATTATGACAACGTGTTGGCCTCTGATGAAGTTAACCCTCCCAACAATTTAAGGCGGCGAATTGATACCTGTTGAAGACAGCATTTAACCCTTTATCCAACATAAAAACCAAAACCGGCCAGCCCTATTCTCAAAAATCGCCAAATAATTTTGATTATTTTTTGTCTCGAAAACATAGGTTATGACCCCTCGTTGGAACGAGCTCGCCGAGCTCGTTTCAATGAGGGGTCATAACCTATGTTTTTGAGACAAAAAAAATGAAAAAAATTAGTTACTCAAGAATGTTTTTTGTAAGTGTCGTCTGCATTTCATGTTAGGTAAAGGGTTAAAATACAGAGCAGATATTAGGCAATTGGTGCCTTTGCTGAATCTTAAATCGCTTCGAGGTACCTTCGCAGCATCTGTACGGAGCAACTAACAGCCCAATCTCAGTGATACACAATTGTATATAGCCCTTGCTGTGATGCCGGTGTTGCAAGGGAGATCCCCACAGCACCGATACAAACGAGAGAGATACCCTCAGTATGCCGGTACGCATCCCAAAATAGCACAACTGTACCTCTATGGATCGGTGATAGTTTCCGCGATACGTGTACAAAGGAACCTTGAACCACAAGATAACCCCGCCGTACAGTCGAGTGCAAGAGATATCGCCACGGTAACTGAATAAACCAGAGATGATCGTGTGGCACCTTCACTATCCAGACATCAATCATCAAGATCAGGTCTTATTTTCGGGCCACAAATATTGCAGACCAACAGCAGAATTTCGCCTTTTTATCAACACACCATTCCAGTGATTCTGTGACGGGGGGATATATTGAGAAGCCTCTGAGTTTGATGTTTTGCCATGCGGAAATCATTCTTAAATGCTTCTCAATAAGCCTGGTTAATTTAGATTAATTTGCTTCTAAAATAAATATTGTTTAAACTAAATTTATGTTCATTAAAAATGGTTCGAAATACAGAATGGTCAATGAGTTTGCATGTTATAATTAAGGAAGCTCTGTTCACACAATAACATAAAAGTCTTTGTGTTAATTGTACTCTCCTCATTAAAGCGTGTAAAATCCAGTCGTTTGGCATTTGTCTCAACAAGTCTTGACGACACATTGTCAAACAGTGTGGCAAGACATTTTAATTAGCACCCATTACAGTAAATTTGAGATAAGACACTAGTCGCTTTTATTATTTGTTTATTAGGGTTTAGCGACAGCCCCAGCCAGGGTAATATCGTGTCGGTGACAGTTTTACGGGTGGAGAAAGCCGGAGTACCCGGAGAGAACCACCGAGCAACGACGAGCAGCTGCCAGCTTCCCAACATCATAACTCCGCATTGCAGCACAGGTAGGGTTAGATTGGTTGAAGAAATGCCTTCCATCGAAGTGCAGTCCGCCTTAGTGCACGGCGTCATCATGCTCCCATGTGGGGGTTAAGTGCCTTTCCCAAGGACACAACGCGGGAGTCCGAATCGGTCGTTCAGACGGTCACCCATCCAAGGATTAACCGGGCTCGGCATTGCTTAACTTCGGTGAGCTGACGAGAACCCGTTACCACAACGCCACCGCGCCCCCACTAGTCGCTTTTCATTATCAATAGAAACAAGAATCTGGTTTGGTACATAAGGCCCTACACAGATATATTTGCAGAGGAATCGCAGGGAGCCCAAGAGATACACGACGAAGCTAAAGTAGTGTTAATATTTGTTTTGTGTGGTAAGCTGTCAGTGCTATCATTTGGATAACAGATATCAAAGTCATATGGACTCTGAGGAAGCCGGACAATTGACGCTAAGTAGTATTGTTACCACTTTATAGGGCGCTCCTTGGGTTATTAAAATGATCTGAGGTGGACGATAAGACTCATCCCGCAACAATAGCGTTAATAATGAAAACGGCCCGCTAGCCCAGAATTGAGGGTAATTTATGTTCCGAAAAATTACACTAATGTGAACGAAATTTTGTTGTACATTTATTCCAACAAAACGGATTATTAAGTTCATTTAGGATTTAAAAGTGGTGGTGAGTATTGATACGATAAATAATCTCATTTTGTAAATAACGGCGTGAGTTTGTAGTTAAAGCACTTCAGCCAAATTCCAGCAATTCTACTTTCGAGTCATCCAAATAAATTGTACTCAACTTTGAACTTTGACCTTTGTTTGTAAATAAACAGACGACAATCAGATTCTTCTATTTCGAAATCAAAAATGTCTCAGTGGCTTGAAATGGTGTTCTTCTATTTCTAAATCGAAAATGTCCGCAGTGGCTTGAAATGGCGTTCTTTGGTAAGTGGTAATAATAGTAATAACATAATCTTTATCGGGCGTCACGGTACATTAACGGCCCTCGAAAAATCATTTACAGCCCTTGGGACCATTAACGGCCCTCGACTTCGTCTCGGGCCTTTAAGTGGCCCTCGGGCTGTTAATCATTTTTCTAGGGTCGTTAATGAACCATAACGCCCTCAAAAGAACATGTTATTGTTATATTAGTATTAGTTTATTATATGATATTTGTGACGACTATGCGAGATAGTAAAGATAGTTACCTATTCGTTTTTTCTGGTTTAAGAGCACTTTCAGCACCCGATTGACGAATACCCGAAATAGCGGCATATGCAGTGTTGAGCGGGTGGAGCGCATATTATGGTCAACGAAGGACTCGATGATGTAACCCTTTACCCAACGAATCGCCCGCATCCGCCCGCGTAATGTGCAAATTCAGCAGTTGAAAATATATTATTTTTCAAAAAATTCAAGAACACCATATCATGTGACCCCTCGTTGGAACGAGCTCGTCGAGCTCGTTCCAACGAGGGGTCACATGATATGGTTTTGTTGAAATTCTTTTTTAAATTTTAAAAAATGATATTTAAAATAATAAATTTTGATATCGTCTGAGTTGGTTAAAGGGTTAAACAATTTTATTTAATACCTAATTGGTGAGCGCAGATAGGTGCAACTAAGTCGAGTAGTAAGTTAGCAGAAGTTTAAATGTAGTTCCAATATTTCTCTTTGAATTCGAGTTTGGAAAGCAATTTAAATATAATTATATTATTGGGCATTTTTATTGGGCGCGGTGATAGATCAGGTGCATAAAGTTAATTCATAGAAATAATTGATCATGGATATGTAAATAGTAATTGTTGCTGTATAATAAATTGTTAATCTTTATTGGCTTTTCATTTCACACTAAAGAATCCCTGCCTAACCAAGAAATGCAGTCAGTCCCCAGCTTTTCCTTATCGTGACCATGCCCGCATTAGTTCTCTCCCGTTGTTGACCATTAATTATAACTTCGGCGCTGTGTGATGTCTAGCGAATAATTAACCATAACCTACTGGAGAGACCTGTGTGATGTCTAGCGAATAATAAACCATAACCTACTGGAGAGAGCTGTGTGATGTCTAGCGAATAATAAACCATAACCTACTGGTGAGAGCTGTTGGTAAATTAGTTGTCAAGTCGATGTAATCAAGTGAGAGAATTCAAGAGCGTATCAGGGGTTCTAAACCAACCAGTTACCCCCATTATTTCTGTTTATCTTCTTCGGACCATCTTCCGGTCAGTGCTCTCCCGTCAATAATTATCTAATCCTCTCATGACACAAGCATTAGGTCACGGGAGTTGTGATCATTATTTGCTGGAGAGAGCTGGTGCTTCTACCCCAGGTTTACATCAGTTTGAGCCTTCATCCCCTGTTAGAAGTCAAGTGCTGCCGGTCGCCCTGAGCGACATTCCCACGGTCATAATTCTCTTCCAATGACTTTATGGAATACAGATATACCCACACTGCATAACTACAATACCAACTCACACTACTGCATATGTCATCCCTTCTAGTGCAGGAAGGCTCTATGTGATTTCTTTCCTGGACAACTATCACAGCATCAATGACAGACACACACACAAACAAATACACGATAGACATACGCACATACCTCATTTTCCGTGAGGAGGTATTGATCGCGCCTTACGGGGACAACACTTACCATCACATTACACTATGCAATTTTCACACACTCCATTATTTTTTAACCTTCACCTGTCATTGTCTTTTAAAAGCATGGGTGGAGGAAGCCGGTGTACCCGGAGAGAACCACCGAGCAACGACGAGCAGTATGTCGAGTCACTCGAACGAGCAATTACTCGTTAGCTCATTTGCTCGATCGACTTCGAGTCGTTCGAGCAATGAATTTTCAGTAACTGCTCGATAGCTTATTGGCTTTGGGAATGCTTTTTGTTTTACAGAAGGGAGATAACTCTGCTTACAGATTATGGGAAATCAAGTAATCTGATTGGTTAGTTAGCGCCAGTAAAGTGAACTGACTCGGTGATCTAGATAAATGAAACAACAAGAGTACACGGAATAGGGTCAGAACTGACAAGAACAGACCAGAAATTGCTAAATATAGTACCAAAAAGCTAAAACCTATTATAAGCCATTGGGTAACATAGCAACCACGTGCTACCATAGAAATCAAGATGGCGGCCTCCAGTATACAAAATGGACGACGGAAACACTATCACCCTAACAACACGTGCTGCTCATGCGCACTAACACCACGCATCACTGCTACCAGGTCACGTGACATGACGTCACTTCCTAGGTCCCCCACTAGTTCCCCCAATAGGACCCGATCCATACATGCTATACTACTAACATCAATACAGGATGGGCATGGCTTGTGAGGACTCCAATGGAGAATTATTATATTGATACCGTAGATCTAGAAGGGGGCAGTGAAATTGGAGGGGGCAGATTTATCAGGTGATGGGAACTCGTGGATTTTAATAGAAAGGTTCATTACTTTTGAGGAGTACTCAGATGGATCTGTAGGGTTAAGTTTTATTCAAATAAATTATGTTTTTGAATGGCCCAAATACTTGCCTAGTAGACAACATCTCGTGAGAAACTGGTGGATAGAACTAAAGAATAGTATGAAATTATGACATATAAGTGGATTAGCGAGGTCATGTTTGGAAGGATCAAAATTGTAGATGGAGAGACTGAGAAAGCATCAATGGGGATATTATTAAACAGTTTATTACACGTCTGTTCTATGTAATCCACATCTACAACAACACTAAACCACGCGAAAAATGAAAATCTGTTCCGTACATACGTGCGAAACGGAAATCGTTGACGGACTATTTTTTAAAAGAAGTGAAATGTCCCGGGAATTTTTCTGCAAATCGTGCAACGCAATTACAATTTGAATTGCTAGCGAAAGCTGAAAATCGTTCCCTGAGTTCCAATGTGTTCTATGCGCCAGTAGGCACAAAGAACACTTTGGAACTCATGGGACGAAATAGTAATACGGGTTGCCTTCGCGAAATTTTGGTTGACGATAAAATGTGTTGTTTTATTTTGGTGATAGTTGTCAAATGAATTGCGGAGTGTCATTCTAATAATTATTTTTATAGGCGTGGAGGCTTATAAAAGAACTTGGAAATTCTGCAAAATTATGTTGTCCATGGATAACCGGGTCAAGTAACGCAGCCGAAGCGGCGTCTCGTTCTATCCTTCCTCGCTGGCACTCGTGCCATATCGATTAACCCAATCACGCACGCGTGTCGATCTGTGTATTTGGGTGTGATTTTTTGGAGATAAGGAGGGAGAGTGGAGAGGAATGAGCCACGGGATGCGGAGTTGATGTTGGCTTCCTTATTCGCGGATCGCGCTAAATTAGCGTATCACCCAAGCAGAATTTTTGTTTTTAACCCCCTGCACACTGATGTCAAAATATCTAAATTTCAGACAGCCAAATAAATTTCCATAATGCAACTAGAAATTTAACCAATTCTATCTCGTTTGACAGAGCTCATTGAGCTCTGTCAAACGAGATTGAATTGGTTAAATTTCTAGATGCATTATGGGGAAAAACAGCTTCCTGATATTTTGGTATTTTGACATCAGACTGGAGGGGGTTAATAAAAATATCATATAATTTGCTTGTCGGGTTCCATCCTTATTTTTCAAACAATTACCAGGCTTCGGTCTATCTTTCATATTGATAAACCGTTTGATCGATTCGACGTCACATGCTTATTCAAATCGAGCCATTTGTTCACGTTTTTTTCTTCAGCCTTCAGTCCTGTTAATGTGCTATATAAGTAATGGGAAATTAGCTTGAAAAAATAGGCGAAAGGTTATTTTCGTTGGCGTAAAAATCTAAACAAAATAATTATTTGTCACCTTCTTTGTTGTCCATCCGTATTTATGAACGGTGATTCGAATCGTTGAATACCAAAAAAATGAAAAACTATAACATTCATTTTGATATTTGACGCCATCGAAAATAATATACTATTCCAAAAATGTAGGGGATAGCCAAAGTGATGTTGACATATTCAGATACGCATGGTTGGACACAACATAAATGTTATCAAGTTTAGTGTGGACCATGAATGTCACCGGCCCACGAAAACTTCGTGCAGGTTTTTCGCACGAGCGCCGCGTTAAAGTCTGTGGGGTACGTTTTGAAATTTTCATTTAAACTGGACGGGCTTTTTTGGAGGTCTCATCGTTCTTTTCTTGGTATAAACTCGTTCATCAATAGTTTCTGATCGAAACATAACTTTTGAGGTATGCGAAGACTGACACGTTACGTAACGAACGTTTGCGTGCCGTTGGCACGTTGGAAGCTGGCAACAGACAGACTGCAGTGAGTGGCTCAAATTCTCAACGTTGCTCAATCGGTGATTAGCAGTTTGTGGTCACGCTACTGTAAGACAGGCAATGCTGATGACAGACGTCGGTCAGGTCGTCCAACGGCGACAACTGCTAACCAGGATCGCTTCATCCGAATCACAGCATTGCGTAACCGTCATCAAAGTGCCTCAGAAATTGGACAGCAGCTGCATCGAGCGACAGATGTGCGAGTCAGTGGTCAGTCTATCTGAAATCGCCTACTCAGCTGGAATTTGTACGCTCAACGACCTCGAATAATTCCACGTTTGACTGAACGTCACATCGCAGCAAGGCGTAACTGGTGTGGAGCACGACAGCGCTGGGACAATCATCGGTGGAGCAATGTTATATTTTCCGATGAATCGAGGTTCACTGTCGACTTCCACGACAGGCGAAACAGGGTGTGGCGAGGGCGTAACGAACGATACCATGACGTAACCGTTAGGCGGCACGATCGTTTTGGTGGTGGATCGGTTGTGGTGTGTGGAGGCATAACCATGACAAGCAGAACAGCATTACATGTCATCCAAGGGTGTGTACTACCGTGACAACATGTTAGCAGCCCATGTGATGTCATTTGCGCGACGTCACGCTACACAATCCATCCAGGAGCAGATCACTACACTTCCTTGGCCGGCACTAAATCCAGACCCTTCACCACGTCTGGGATATGATTGGCAGGCGCCTACGACAACGCCAACAGCCCCTTCCAATGTCCAGGAACTCGCCGCTGCACTGCAGGAAGAATGGAATAACATCAGTCAAGCTGATATTGCACGTTCGGTGAGGTGTATGCCACGTCGGATCTGCGCTTGTCTTGCAAACTGGGGAGGATTTACAAGGTACAGTCATTTGTCCGGTAACGAACCAGTTTGCATTAAACGAGTTCAAACGTTTTCAAACGAACAGATCCAACAAAATTGTGGTTCAGATTTAATAACTGATGTCTTGGAAGACCAGATACACAATGACAGGCATATGAATTGTTTCCAAGTGTTACCACTGTGCCTGTTTGTCGATGTGGTGATTTGACTGGTTACGGACTTTTTTATGAGTAGAGAACTAGCGTATATTTCATGTAGAAAATACCACGAAACATTGAAATTTCACATAAACCTGACAACAAATCTTATTAATATTCTGTACATGGGAACAAAAAAACTAAGAAGAAATATGTTGTTTATCTTTTTATTGACTGACTGGTTTCAGTAGTACGAAATTAGGATATTTCAACTCTGTTGCAGTTAACTGCGGCTATTGCCATCCCAAATACTGAATGGAGGGGGTTTTAACCGACAGTTACAGTTAAAACTAGAAGTCCTGTCATGAAATGCGCACAAATAGCGCGTTGATCTGCGCGTTAATCTACGCGGTTATGACCATAGTAAGGCTACCAAATTCTGTATATATGGCCTGTGCACAAGCAATGTTTCAGCCAATGGACCTCCGGGTAACCCGGAGGTCCATTGGCAGAAACATTGCATGTGTTTGTTTGAGTAACCAAGAGAACCTGCCGTGCTTTGGATGCAATTCGATATGGCAATTGTGCGCAATTCCAACGCGCAATTAAGCCTAGATAAGCGCACTATTCGTGACAGGACTTCTCGTTTTAACTGTAGATATTACTGAAATGACTGCAAACTCGTATTATACATAGTCCTCATTCACCACCAGCACCGGGAATATAATAATGGTAAATTTCCCGAGAACCTGTTACAGAGCCCCCACATGACTTGATAGACCTCTGAGAAAATGAATTCCCAAACCCATACCCACTGTTCACCATAGAGTAGCAATCCATTGTTATTTCAATATGCTGATTGTTAAAGAAATGTGATTGTATCAATCATATAATTGTTATTTTTTATTTAATAAATGATCTTGCTTGGAATGAAAAATAAGAAGAATACTGAATTGAAAAATAAATATGTTGAACCAGTTTGAATGCATTGTTCTTTATTGAAGATTGACGCTTCTCACACCGAATCCCGAGATCGAATCTTGCCGAGGTCCAGGGGTGGCGCCAGGAATTTCTCGACAGGGGGGCTGACCTCTCCGACAGGGGGGGGGGGGGGGGGGGGGGGCTATAACATTTGACCTCCCGAACGAAGGAAAATGATTGAAAATTGATAAATTGGAGAACCAAAATAGAAGCAAATTGAGTATGTTTGTTGATTATTTAACCCTTTACCTAACCTGAAAAGCAGGTGACACTTGCAAAAATAATTCTTGAATAACTAATTTTTTTCATTTTTGTCTCAAAAACATAGGTTATGACCCATCGTTGGAACGAGCTCGACGAGCTCGTTCCAACGAGGGGTCATAACCTATGTTTTTGAGACAAAAATGAACCAGTTTGAATGCATTGTGTAGCCCCCTCTGACCCCCCCCCCCCCCCCTGGCGCCACCACTGCCGAGGTCGAATCTGCCTGTTCCCAAGATAGTACCCCAGGAAGGCCTAGGCATGGCCCGGGAGTCGGGACCTTGGACTCTTGGGTCAGAACTGAGTACGCCCCAAAGTTCTGGACCCTGGGGTTACCAT
Source organism: Pictodentalium vernedei (assembly GCA_031216915.1). NCBI lineage: Eukaryota > Metazoa > Mollusca > Scaphopoda > Dentaliida > Dentaliidae > Pictodentalium > Pictodentalium vernedei. The sequence goes on from CM062296.1 coordinate 41,509,740, forward strand.
TGGGAGACCCTCGACCAGGACCCTAGACACTTGGGTCAGACGTGAGCCCCTCCCCCTCCCCCCGAGCAATTGCTATCTAAAATGGATGGGAGATGTTTCAGCCAACAGTCAAATATCACTGAAATAACTGCAAGCTTATGTATCATTATACATATATTAGTCAACATTCACTACCAGGGACCGGGATAGGGTCAGGGGTGGAGGGGTGGTGTTGGAAGGAGTATGAGGTCAGGGCTGCAGTCTCAGTTACATTCCCAATGGGGAGGGTTAGCCGTCCTCATCAGGTAAACTGCCCCCTTCCTTTTGTGTTCTTGTCGGGGAATGCCCTGGTCCCTGCGTAATTCTGATGTCACCACTGAATAGGGTGGAGCAAGATAGTGACACCAAGGCCCAGAACTCTGGTCTCTTGGATCAGGCTTGATATCTCTCCACCCCAAGATATTACTGACATGATTGCAAACTCGTGTTACACATGTATTAGCCACCATTCACTACCAAAGCCATGGATAATGCCAGGGGTTTTGCGAGGGGGAAATATCCTAGCTCCTGCGTCAGGGAGCACAACCCGCCGTGTCGAGAAAATAGTGATGTCATCACTGAATAAGGTGGGGCTGAATGTTGAACCCAAGGCCTGAAACTTTGTGAGGTCCATGACCGTATACTCTTGGGTCAGATCTGAATTTCCCCTACCCCACCCCCACCAGAAAAAAAAACTTGTGAGTCGCAGAACTAAACTGTAAAGAAGAGGACTGTTCCTTGAATGATGATGAAGTTATCCTGTCAGGAATTGTGTAGTCAAAAGGTATGTTTCACTCTTGGCCACTGGATATCCACTTGTGAACTTGCAAAGTCGAGACTTGCTACAAATAATGTCATTTGGACGAGGCAAAAATTAAGTAAATTTCTATCCCTAATCTTGTGAGTAACTTGTTGCCACTTGCCGCCACTGAATTAAATCAACTGTATTTAACCCTTTACCCAACGTAACGGCCAAAACCGGCCAGCGCGATTCTCAAAAATCGCCAATGAATTTTTATTATTTTTTCATTTTTTGTCTCAAAAACATAGGTTATGCCCCTCGTTGGAACGAGCTCGTCGAGCTCGTTCCAACGAGAGGTCATAACCTATGTTTTTGAGACAAAAAATGAAAAAAATTAGTTATTCAAGAATTTTTTTTTGCAAGTGTCGTCTGCTTTTCATGTTAGGTAAAGGGTTAAACACATTGGATTCTTACACCATGCTTTATTGAATGCTATTCTACAACTGACTACTGAGTATACATAGAATCGAATGGAATGGTTTAACGCGCCGAAGGCGCACAGGGACGGTATGGGGAACAAGCCCCTTTCGACCCTCATTGACTGTAAATGACTAATTTCCACATGTCTACTCGTGTTGAAGGAGGAACAGGTTCAGGTACTCGGCAGGTGTCACCGGTTGCGGCGTGATGGTCTCTTTGACTGATGTCGGTTGAACCCTCGGGTGAGGACCAGCGTGAGAGGTTGGGTCCTCTCACAAAGGTACTACCTCTCCCCGAGGGTGCAGTCGATCTGGATTTTCGGGCAGAGATAGTCTGCCACTTCGGAGATGATTTTAAATGATGGCCATCACTGGCAAGTATAATCTGCCTCAGGCTGTCTCTGTTTGATAGGATGTCTTTGAAGGAAACAACAACGACCCCTTTCGGGGACCACTAAGAAGAAGACCCGAACTTCCCTGGTTCGGGGGAAGGCCTGCATTGTAATCCTATTGGGTTGGGACAAAAAGGTGCGCATTGCGCTTACAAAAAGGGGCATAGGCGGGACGCAGGACCAACGCTCGTCTCCCTTAAAGTGGTCGACCACTTTTAGGGATGGAGTGGAGGATGTTCAGGAACCGTGGGGGTGACTGTTTCCATAACGGTTAGACTGTCTATAGCGGTTATTGGGGTGCTGGTCAAAAAGCATCTTCTGTGTACCTGCTTAAAAGAAGAAGGCAGAATTAGTTCTCATTAGAATAAGAGTTAAAAGTAGCACATTATGTTTTAATTAAGATCACCGTTAAGCTGCTGATCAGCCTGTTAGATCACCTTCATAGGGTGATAGTGAGTTTGTAGCGGGAGGGTAACATGTTTAGACACTAAACCACACCCGAGGGTGTTTCTGTTATGCCCTTCGCTGGTTTCCACCATATTCAGATTAAATTGAGTTTATTTAGGGTCACGAGTTTGGGCAGGGTAGTTTGGTTCCGCGCATTGTAGCATGCCTGGAGCAGGACATGTCGTACTGTGGGGTCGCAGTAGGTTTGCTTGACAGTGGCTTGGCCTACCTACCCTTTCCCTATGTAGATTTGCTGAGATTGTGGGGGCAGGGTAGTTTGGTTCCGCGCATTGTAGCATGCCTGGAGCAGGACATGTCGTACTGTGGGGTCACAGTAGATTTACTGACAGTGGCTTGGCCTACCTACCCTTCCCCTTTGTTCCCCGTGTTGTTTATGCGCGCTGACTGTTTTTCGAGCGGTCTTAGTTTTGATTGCAATTTTTGGGCTTTTGTCGGCTTTCGCAAATGGTTCCAAGTTCGGAGATTAGTTCGCTGTCGGCTAACCGGTCATGATTTTTCGCGGCCAGGGTGGCTAGGCGGTCTTTAATGGTGGAGATATCGGCCCTGTCGTGGAGTGTTTTGATGGGTGTGTCCCATGGGGCGCGGAGGGCAACACTAAGCGCGTGATTTTGGACCCTCTGGAGTTTACCCATATTAGTTTGGTTGAGATCAGTTAGTATGATTGCACCGTATTCGAGTACTGGGCGCACAAAGGATTTGTATAGTTTGAGTAAGGTGGACTGGTTGGCCCCCCATGAAGTTCCCTTAAGCATTTTCAGTAAGTTAATTCGTTTGGTAGCTTTTTTCGCCATGTCGTCGGTATGTTTGTTGAAGGACAGTTTTTGATCAATGGTGATGCCCAGGAATTTCGCTTCTTTGCATTCCGGGAGGGTGTTATCCATAAGTTTTAGGTCAAAATCACGTTTATTTTTCTTGCGAGTAAAGGTGATTCGTTGGGTTTTATTGGCGTTTAGCTTATGATTCTCCATTTGGCACACCATTGTTCTAGGTCATCGAGAGCGCGTTGCAGGGGTTTTTGGAGCAGATTGGCCGTATTGTTAGAGTCCCAGAGGCCCTTATCATCCGCGAATTGGGAGACTTGAACACGATCCTCAGAGAAGTTAAGGTCATTTACGTAGAAGATGTAAAGGAGGGGCTTAGGACGGATCCTTGGGGGTGCCTGCTTCAAGGGGGACACTGTCAGACATTTCATTGTTCACTCTGACTTTAATTTCGCGATCATTTAAGAAAGAGGATAGTAATCTGAGCAATTTCTTGGGGAATCTCATTTTTGATAATTTGTAGCGCATTCCATTGTGCCAAACGGAGTCAAATGCTTCTTCGACGTCTAACAGGACTGCCGCGCCTATTTGCTGATTGTTGATAGCGGTTTTCATTTGGGTGACTAGTCGGTAGACATGTTCGATGCCTTCTTTACGGTTTTTGTAGGCTCTTTGCCATTTATTGAAAAAATCGTTGTCTTCAAGGTGCCCCCTGAACCGATTGGTAAGGATTCGTTCGAATGTCTTACCAATGCCGCTGAGTAGGCTGATTGGGCGGTAGCTGGCTGGATCGGATGGGTCCTTGTCCGGTTTTGGTATCATGACGCCAATGGCTTTTTTCCAACATTTGGGAAAGTAGCCATGGGTGATGCATGCGTTGAACAATTTGTTTGGTTTTTCGATTAGGGAGAATGGGCTTTGTTTTAGAATTTTGTAGCTTACTTCGTCTTCGCCGGGTGAGGAGGAATTTTTGCATTTTTTTATGACGTTGATGATTTCCTCATTAGTGATGGGGGTGACGAGGTCATCGTCATCCCCGTCTTCTGGCTCGTTATCGAATTTGGGGTCACGGAAGATATCAGGGTGTTCATTGATGTAGTCACCAATGGCGTTTATGGCGGCGTCATCGTTGCCCGCGCCTTGATGCGTGCGATGCGTTTTTCTTAGGAGGTCTGCAAAGGTGTTGGCCTTGTCTTTGTCGGTGCGCGTGAAGGAACCGCCTTCCTTCTTAAGAGGTTTGCCTGCGGCTTTGCGGCTTTTGTTTTTTTGCCCATTTAGGGTTTTGAAGGAGTCCCAGAATTTTTTGGCATCCTGGACTCCGTTTAGATCGGCTGTTGCCTTTTCCCAGTTTGCTTGTTTTTCAGCTTGGAGGGCTTTCCTGACCTCCCCATGAAGGCGGTTGTATGTTTTTTTTTTTGAGGTCAACTTTCTTACCGGGGTCAGTTTCGGTTTTAAGAGCGCGAAGAGCTTTCCGTTTAGTTTTGATTAGTGAGAGTGTGTCGCCCGAGATAGTATTTCTCCAGGGGCGTACTTCTTCTTTTGGGCATATTTCGTTTAGGGTTGAGTTAATGATTTTCTCTATGCCCTCGCATTGGGTTTCGAGTTCCGCTGCATTGGATTGGGGGTGTTTGTGAGTTTGACATCGATGATGTCACAATAGAGGTTCCAATTAATTGTTCTAAAATTTCTGCGGAGAGTGGGGGGTACCTGAGTGGGCCATTTCCTAGCTGCAGTGAGGCGTGGACCGGGATGTGATCGCTGCCTAAGTCGTCATCGCCGACCCAGTGGTCATCTATGTGATTTATCAGAGAGTCACTGGCGATAATTAGATCGAGGATCTCGGATGAGAATAATGGGTTATTACTGATATAAGCTGCAGAGCTGTCATTCATAACCACATGAAGGTTATGCTTTTCAGTGATTTCAAGGAGGGCTTCACCGTTAGGGGTGGTTTTGTTACAGCCAAAGTACAAGTGTTTGGCATTGAAGTCGTCGAGGAAAATGCAGTGTTTGTATTTCCTCGTAAAGATTTCAAAGACAGTGTCAGAAACAATTTTGCTTGGGTCGTTATAATAACAAACAATCGCGATGTTTTTGTTGTCGACAGTGATTTCAGTTGCAATCACCTCTGCATCTAGGTGATTGGTTTTTATTGTTTTAGTTTTCATGTTCTGCTTTATTAGAAGAGCGACGCCGCCACCTTTGGTGGTTTGTCGGTCTCTTCTAATAGTGCTGAACCCTCTAACTGAAAAATTTTTGCTGGGTTGAAGCCAACTTTCGCAGATGCAGATAATGTCTGTATCCTCGAAGTATCGGCTCATTTGAAGTTTTTTGTTATTAACGCTTCTAGCGTTCCACATGGCTATTTGTAGCTTATTCATGACGGGGGTTGGGAGTTAGTAGCGGTGCTTTAGATATATGTTTAGACAGGTGCTTTAGTCTGAGCTGATAGCGGCTTTGATTAGTGATTCCGAAATATGCGTCTTGAAAAGTCGGGACGCCGATCGGCTGACATCCTGGCAGATGTCGGACAGATTGGTTTTAGCGTGTTTTAACTTTTTTAGGGGAAAATGTCCTAGGGGAAAATGTCCGGAACCCGAGTTGAAGAAACTTGAAGTGTTAAGGTGATATATAAGTAATGGAAAATTTAGCTTGAAAATAGGCGACATATACTCTTCAAAAAAAGTAGGGGATATTTGATAAAAGTGAGATATTTGAAGAAATATATTTACATTTTCAACAAAAAGACAGCTGAAACATTGCAGTGCAACTCAGTGAAAGCGCCCACTTTGTATGATATATTCTTGCACGACTCTGAACACAAGATAGTTGTCAGTGATGCTCAAATGCTCAGACCCATACAGGAGCATAGAAAGATCAAAGGTAAACGGCAATGTATTAATTGTTAGATTACGTACATCTGTATAGTTTGTACAGTACAGAAGAAAGTGTTCAGTCGTTTCTATGCCACCACACAGACACAGAGGTGAAGACGAGAGGTGATTATCATACAGATGGGCGTTAACACCGCTACAGTGCAGACGCAACCTACAATGATAAATTTGAGCTGCTCGAGATTTGGCCCCGGCATAGAATGTGGGCGGATGTTGATTCCCGCCATTTAGGAACCTTCTGAAATTTATGATGGAACAGTTTTCCCTAACCGAGACGGGCAACATATTCCATTGTTTGGTAACATCTGGAAGAAACGAAGACTGGTACAAACTAGTATGACAAAACGGAACTCGGTGGGTTTTATTTGATCGAGTATTGTGGTGAAGACTGATGGACGAAGTAACTGGCGGTACTTTGTTTGAAAGGTATGGAGGAACAAGTTTATGATACATCTTGAAGAATTGAAGTAGCTTGTGCTTTCGGCGCCTTTCCTGCAGTGAATCCCATCGAGTTTCCGCGTAGAGTAAACTTTTACTGGCACTAGTTAATCTTTGAAACAGTTGGGTGTATGATAGGACAATGTTACTGTTATCTTTTGTTTCCCTAGACAGAAAAGACATGTCAGGAAGTGAAATTTATAATATTGAATGAGATAAACGCGAGAAAACACAAAGCTAAATCTTAGTAAGATCTTTCACGACACGTCATCCCATTGAATAAATATCAATATAAATTTATTGAGATTGTTTCGTTATTCACATCACATGCAAATCTTTGTACTACACGCCATCCGTTTGAATACATTTGACACAATTATATGCCATTTAATTAATTACTCGAGTCTTTTACCAATGCGCACTGCACTTGCTTTCAGTCAGTGCTAACCCTGCTTGTGCAGAGTTTGAACGTTGGGAAGTCTGGCGGTTACTCGCCGCTGCTCGGTGGATCTCTCTGGAAACTCCGGCTTCCTCCGCCCGTAAAATTGTCCGTCCGACACAGGATGATCATGGCTGTCGTTAAACACCACCCCCCCCCCCACCCCCCCAAAAAAAACTCAGGCCACACCATGTGCACCAATTATGACAACGTGTTGGCCTCTGATGAAGTTAACCCTCCCAACATTTTAAGGCGGCGAACTGATACCTGTTGAAGACAGCATTTAACCCTTTATCCAACATAAAAACCAAAACCGGCCAGCCCTATTCTCAAAAATCGCCAAATAATTTTGATTATTTTTTCATTTTTTGTCTCAAAAACATAGGTTATGACCCCTCGTTGGAACGAGCTCGCCGAGCTCGTTCCAATGAGGGGTCATAACCTATGTTTTTGAGACAAAAAAATGAAAAAAATTAGTTACTCAAGAATGTTTTTTGTAAGTGTCGTCTGCTTTTCATGTTAGGTAAAGGGTTAAAATACAGAGCAGATATTAGGCAATTGGGGCCTTTGCTGAATCTTAAATCGCTTCGAGGTACCTTCGCAGCATCTGTACGGAACAACTAACAGCCCAATCTCAGTGATACACAATTGTATATAGCCCTTGCTGTGATGCCGGTGTTGCAAGGGAGATCCCCTCAGCACCGATACAAACGAGAGAGATACCCTCAGTATACCGGCACGCATCCCAAAATAGCACAACTGCATCTGTATGGATCGGTGATAGTTTCCGCGATACGTGTACAAAGGAACCTTGAACCACAATATAACCCCGCCGTACAGTCGAGTGCAAGAGGTATCGCCACGGTAACTGAATAAACCAGAAATGATCGTGTGGCACCTTCACTATCCAGACATCAATCATCAAGATCAGGTCTTATTTTCGGGCCACAAATATTGCAGACCAACAGCAGAATTTCGCCTTTTTATCAACACACCATTCCAGTGATTCTGTGACGGGGGGATATATTGAGAAGCCTCTGAGTTTGATGTTTTGCCATGCGGAAATCATTCTTAAATGCTTCTCAATAAGCCTGGTTAATTTAGATTAATTTGCTTCTAAAATAAATATTGTTTAAACTAAATTTATGTTCATTAAAAATGGTTCGAAATACAGAATGGTCAATGAGTTTGCATGTTATAATTAAGGAAGCTCTGTTCACACAATAACATAAAAGTCTTTGTGTTAATTGTACTCTCCTCATTAAAGCGTGTAAAATCCAGTCGTTTGGCATTTGTCTCAACAAGTCTTGACGACACATTGTCAAACAGTGTGGCAAGACATTTTAATTAGCACCCATTACAGTAAATTTGAGATAAGACACTAGTCGCTTTTATTATTTGTTTATTGGGGTTTAGCGACAGCCCCAGCCAGGGTAATATCGTGTCGGTGACAGTTTTACGAGTGGAGAAAGCCGGAGTACCCGGAGAGAACCACCGAGCAACGACGAGCAGCTGCCAGCTTCCCAACATCATAACTCCGCATTGCAGCACAGGTAGGGTTAGATTGGTTGAAGAAATGCCTTCCATCGAAGTGCAGTCCGCCTTAGTGCACGGCGTCATCATGCCCCCATGTGGGGGTTAAGTGCCTTTCCCAAGGACACAACGCGGGAGTCCGAATCGATCGTTCAGACGGTCACCCATCCAAGGATTAACCGGGCTCGGCATTGCTTAACTTCGGTGAGCTGACGAGAACCCGTTACCACAACGCCACCGCGCCCCCACTAGTCGCTTTTCATTATCAATAGAAACAAGAATCTGGTTTAGTACATAAGGCCCTACACAGATATATTTGCAGAGGAATCGCAGGGAGCCCAAGAGATACACGACGAAGCTAAAGTAGTGTTAACCCTTTACCCAACGTAACGGCCAAAACCGGCCAGCGCTATTCTCAAAAATCGCCAATTAATTTACAAAATATTTTCATTTTTTGTCTCAAAAACATAGGTTATGACCCCTCGTTGGAACGAACTCGTCGAGCTCGTTCCTACGAGGGGTCATAACCTATGTTTTTGAGACAAAAAATGAAAAAATTTAGTTATTCAAGAATTTTTTTTGCAAGTGTCGTCTGCTTTTCATGTTAGGTAAAGGGTTAATATTTGTTTTGTGTGGTAAGCGGTCAGTGCTATCATTTGGATAACAGGATATCAAAGTCATATGGACTCTGAGGAAGCCGGACAATTGACGCTAAGTAGTATTGTTACCACTTTATAGGGCGCTCCTTGGGTTATTAAAATGATCTGAGGTGGACGATAAGACTTATCCCGCAACAATAGCGTTAATAATGAAAACGGCCCGCTAGCCCAGAATTGATGGTAATTTGTGTTCTGAAAAAATTACACGAATGTGAACGAAATTTTGTTGTACATTTATTCCAACAAAACGGATTATTAAGTTCATTTAGGATTTAAAAGTGGTGGTGAGTATTGATACGATAAATAATCTCATTTTGTAAATAACGGCGTGAGTTTGTAGTTAAAGCACTTCAGCCAAATTCCAGCAATTCTACTTTCGAGTCATCCAAATAAATTGTACTCAACTTTGAACTTTGACCTTTGTTTGTAAATGAACAGACGACAATCAGATTCTTCTGTTTCTAAATCAAAAATGTCTCAATGGCTTGAAATGGTGTTCTTCTATTTCTAAATCAAAAATGTCTGCAGTGGCTTGAAATGGCGTTCTTCTATTTTCTAAATCAAACATGTCTGCAGTGGTTTGAAATGGCGTTCTTTGGTAAGTGGTAATAGTAGTAATAACATCATCCTTATCGAGCGTCATGGTACATTAACGGCCCTCGAAAAATCATTAACAGCCCTTGGGACCATTAACGGCCCTCGACTTCGTCTCGGGCCTTTAAGTGGTCCTCGGGCTGTTAATCATTTTTCTAGGGCCGTTAATGAACCATAACGCCCTCAAAAGAACATGTTATTGTTATATTAGTATTAGTTTATTATATGATATTTGTGACGACTATGCGAGATAGTAAAGATAGTTACCTATTCGTTTTTTCTGGTTTAAGAGCACTTTCAGCACCCGATTGTCGAATACCCGAAATAGCGGCATATGCAGTGTTGAGCGAGTGGAGCGCATATTATGGTCAACGAAGGACTCGATGATTTCACCCTTTACCCAACGAATGGCCCGCATTCGCCCGCGTAATGTGCAAATTCAGCAGTTGAAAATATATTATTTTTCAAAAAAATTCAAGAACACCATATCATGTGACCCCTCGTTGGAACGAGCTCGTCGAGCTCGTTCCAACGAAGGGTCACATGATATGGTTTTGTTGAAATTTTTTTTTAAATTTTAAAAAATGATATTTAAAATAATAAATTTTGATATCGTCTGAGTTGGTTAAAGGGGTAAACAATTTTATTTTAATAACTAATTGGTGAGCGCAGATAGGTGTAACTGAGTCGAGTAGTAAGTTAGCAGAAGTTTAAATGTAGTTCCAATATTTCTCTTCGAATTCGAGTTTGGAAAGCAATTTAAATATAATTATATTATTGGGCATTTTTATTGGGCGCGGTGATCGATCACGTGTTTGGGGGTGCATAAAGTTAAATGGATAATTCATAGAAATAATTGATCATGGATATGTAGATAGTAATTGTTGCTGTATAATAAATTGTTAATCTTTATTGGCTTTTCATTTCACACTAAAGAATCCCTGCCTAACCAAGAAATGCAGTCAGTCCCCAGCTTTTCCTTATCGTGACCATGCCCGTATTAGTTCTCTCCCGTTGTTGACCATTAATTATAACTACGGCGCTGTGTGGTGTCTAGCGAATAATTAACCATAACCTACTGGAGAGAGCTGTGTGATGTCTAGCGAATAATAAACCATAACCTACTGAAGAAAGTTGTGTGATGTCTAGCGAATAATAAACCATAACCTACTGGTGAGAGCTGTTGGTAAATTAGTTGTCAAGTCGATGTAATCAAGTGAGAGAATTCAAGAGCGTATCAGGGGTTCTAAACCAACCAGTTACCCCCATTATTTCTGTTCATCTTCTTCAGACCATCTTCCGGTCAGTGCTCTCCCGTCAATAATTATCTAATCCTCTCATGACACAAGCATTAGGTCACGGGAGTTGTGATCATTATTTGCTGGAGAGAGCTGGTGCTTCTACCCCAGGTTTACATTAGTTTGAGCCTTCATCCCCTGTTAGAAGTCAAGTGCTGCCGGTCGCCCTGACCTACATTCCCACGGTCATAATTCTCTTGCAATGACTTTATGGAATATGACAGAGATGCACACACTGTATAACTACAATACTAACTCACACTACTGCATATATCATCCCTTCTAGTGCAGGAAGGCTCTATGTGATTTCTTTCCTGGACAACATTCACAACTGTCGGGAATCTCCGAACGGTTATTGAGATACGATACCGTTCCGTTTCTCATTCTGTGTTTTTTGATATGTATTGAATGTAATTTTCGGTGAATAATAAGTCAAGCAAATCACACACGTGCTTTCTAGCTCAAATTCATGCTGATTTCCCCACATTTGATTTCCCCACAACAACATCAAAGACAGACACACACAAACAAATACACATTACACAATAGACACACGCACATACCTCATTTTCCGTGAGGAGATGTTGATCGCACCTTACGGGGACAACACTTACCATCACATTACACTATGCAATTTTCACATACTCCATTATTTTTAACCTTCACCTGTCATTGTCTTTTAAAAGCAATTATTTTAACAAATGCTTTAAGACTTTTAACCCATTCTCTCGGGCTGCAAAGCATATCGATAAATCGATATATACCAATATTCAAACCAATATCAATTGAATGCCGGTGTAATTACAAAAATATCGGTTTATCGTCATTATTTATTTTCCCACAATTTAATTTTCAAGATGTTTTGAGTTTTTTAACCGTAGCCCCGAATGAATAATATTATTCCTTTATCCAAGGAATCGTCTGCTCGTAATATACAAGTTTAGTAGCTGAAAAAATAATTTAAAAAAATTTTCAACAAAACTATATCATGTGACCCCCTCATTGGAACGAGCTCGTTGAGCTCGTTCCAATGAGGGGTCACATGATATAGTTTTGTTGAAATTTTTGGGGAAAATCTGATAAACTAATTTTGAAAATAATAAATTTTGATATCGTCTGCGTTGGGTAAAGGTTTTTCGAACCGCATCATCAAGGCATGCTAATTCGTTCCGACTGTGATTTCTCGAGTCTCGGTTGTGGTACTTGTGTTCATATATCTGAACAGTTTTCGATATACCGGTATACCACGGTATTTTTTTGAATACCGATAATAATAATAACACTTCGGCCGGCCGCTGATTTGTCGCGGTTCTCGTATGAGAAGGCCTTGGTTACCCATGTTCTACCAACTGCCTCCCTATTCCCACGCTTCTTCTCTCCTCCCAACACTCGGAGACGAACTGCTTGATGACATCCCTTGCCCCATTCTTCCCAATTTCTTCGATTAGTATATTAACCCTCTCCTCCGAGTCGCCCCCTAACCACATGCCCTTCATTCTCCCATCCCACTTCCCCTTTATACTCTCCGTGAATCTTGTTCTTTTAGACTGATATTTTGGGCATTCTATAAGAAAGTGTTCCAGGTATCCACCACGCCCAGGTTACACATCTGGCACTCCCTTTCACTGTTTTTCCCAATTTTTCCCCTCAGCTCCAGGGACCGCGACCTCAGCTTGAACAACAGTGACCCCCCCCCCCCCCCCAAAGGTGCCATCCAGGTACTCTTCAAAACCAGGCTTCTCTTCATCACGCAGGCCACCCAAAGATCTCTTTGATTTGACCCCCTCTTGCCAATTACGGTTACAATCCTCCATGACCCTTTCTCTGACGATCTTTTTGCCCTGGTTTGCCCCAACGTCAAGGTCCGAGATCTCCAATGAGTAGTTTTCTACTAGCTCCCTCACTTGGACCATCCACTCCGTCTTGACATTTGAGTTGAAAGTTCTCAGGAACATTATTTTACACCATCGGCTATCGGGGAAATTTACCAAATAATTAAGATAACCGAGTTTCAATAGGTCTATCCTGTCCTTGATCCTCATCCACCCAAGCTCACCCTTGATCGCTTCTAGCGCTGCGGCATTACTCGAGCCTGTTATCCATCGGCCTGCACCATTCTGCAGGATTTCCATGCTCTTAACAGCTGTGTGGTTTAGGGGTACAACTTCCGTACCGTATGTTATACTTGCCAGACCCACCATTTCCCAAATAGTTTTCCCCACGAAAACCTTATTGAAACTGTTTCTCCCTACAAGTTTCATTTGGTTAAGGATTCGCTTCCCCTTCAGAATCAATTTACTTGTGTGGTTTCGGTAGATGCCTTTTCCTGTGATGTTTATATTTACCCCCAGGTACTCATAGTCACTAGTCTCTCATACACTAAGACGTCTACTGCTACCTTCCGGAATGCAGAACTCCCCCACTCTCCACCTTCGAGTGGGGTCCACTTTGCGGCCCACGGGTATAACTTTGCTCTTGCTTTCATTAAGTTCGAGTCTCCATTTGCTCCCATATTTCCCAACAATTTCCAGCATCTTCGCTAGCCCCTCTTCGCTTTCTGACACTAGCACCATATCGTCTGCAAATAGCCCTGGGATCTTCAAGTCACCAACTGCAACCCCCTCGTCGCTATGCAGGAGTTCATCTCCTAAACCTTTGATGTACAATGCAAAAAGAATTGGCGAAAGGATACACCCCTGTTTTAGGCCTATCTCCATAGGCACACGTTTTGTTGTAATGTTTCCCAGGCTAAGTTCACTCTGTACATCTTTATATAATGCTTTCATAATCCCAACAAACTCGCCCCCAAGCCCAGAGCCTCCAGCTTGCGCCACATACCCTCCCTCCATACTCTATCATATGCCTTTTTGACATCCAAAAAGGCCATGAACATCTTTTTCTTTTTTGCTTTCGCGGATTCTATCATTTGGGATAGCGTGAAAAGATGGTCAGTGACTCTCCTTCCCTTCCTGAATCCATTCTGGATTTCTCTCAAAAAACCCTTCTCTTCGATCACCTCCTCTAATCTCCCCATACAGGACTTTACAAAAGACTTTTCCAATGTTGCTGCTGACAGAGATCCAAGACGTCTTTTTCCCCCTTTTTGTGAATAAATGACACTTTACTTTCCCTCCACTCCTTTAGGACCTCTTGTTTTTCTATGGCTAAATTGAATTGGGCAGTTAGGCTTTCCAAGAGTTCGTCTCCCACTTTTCTGATAAACTCGTTAGGAATTTGGCCCCCCTCCCACCCCCCCCCCCCCCCCCCCCGCTTTTCCATTCCTTAATTTCGAGATTACCCTTCGCACCTCCTCCGTTTTGATTTCGCTGCACACGAAGTTCGATAGATTTTCCCCGACCTGGTTCGGACACTCTGGTGGGTTCCCCATGCCCCATCGCTTATCGTTTTCCTTTTCCCAGTGCTTGACTAGTTCTAATGCGATTTGATCTCGCTCTTCTGTAACTCTGCCATCTACTTTAATGCTCTGTGGGTTATTCCCTTTGTTACGTTTGTTCACCCATTTCCAAAATACGCTCGAACTCGACCCCCCTGTCGTTCTTATCGTCCTAATAAGACTGCTATTTCGCACTCTCCGGTTGTCGTCTTTAATCTTGTTTACTTTATTTCGTGCTTGTTTGTATTCTTCCTTTGCTCCCATAGCGTCATTGCTTTCTACCCCCTTAAGTTTTCTACTTCTCCCGTATGCAGCACATTTAGCTATTCTAACCTTTATGGCCCTTTTCAGTTCTTCGTTCACTCTGTACCCAAGTTCCCGTGTTGGCACCCTAATCTTTCCTACACTTTCCTTCCCTGCCTCCACTAGGCTCGCAACTATGGCGTCGGCCATCTTCTGGACACTGCCCCCCCCCCCCCCCCCCTTGTGTATGGCTGCAAGCTTTGGTTTCAGCTTTTCTTCGAACTTCGCCCAGTCGGCATCCTTTTTGAGTTCCCAAACCTCCTTGAAGCTACCTTTGCTTTTCTCTAGGTTTTTGGCCCTCATCGTCACTGTAATCAAGTTGTGATCACTATCCAACTCCATTTTTCCCTCATCGTCCACTTCTACCCCTATCACCTCCCTCCATAAATTCATATCTGTGAGAATGTAGTCAATTATTGATTTTCTGTCGTTTCTCTTCCAGGTCCATTTCCCCTTACATCTAGCGTCCCTGTTCAGAATCTTCAGACCGAGCTCATTTGTGAAGTTCAACAGCTTCCTTCCATTCCTGTTGACTTTCTTGTCCCCACCCTCTATGCCTTCTTCCTTATCACCTGTGTGTCCATTAAAGTCGCCCATCAGAATAATACCGAGCCCCCTGTTTTCTAGTTCAGTGATATTGGACCTTAGTGTTAAGTATATCGAGTCATTCCACTCGGGTTTACTTCCCTCCACCGCACAGTACACAATCCCAAGGGCAATACTTTGGTTTCTCAGACTGATCTTTACCCATCCAATTTCTTTTGACACCTCAGCCAAGGTGATGATATCTTCCAGATCTGTGATCAGCGACGGTTTTAAATCCTCTTTAATGTACATGCCTTCCCCTCCCGTCTTTTTCTGGCCTTCCGTTCGCCCTACACCTATCCACACACACCCGCTTACTTGGTCTACCCGTTCCTCGTGTCTTACCCACGTCTCGCTTAAGCCCATGACATCAAACTCCTCTGCCTCGATCAATGTAGCAATTTCACTTACTTTCCGGTGGAGACCCTGGATGTTGCTATAACCCACTTTCAGGGTACCGAGGTTCATTGGCTTCCGCCTACTGGGCCCATTGTTTTCTGGCGCTAGTCCTGGTAAACTTATTCTGTCCCCCTCACTCTTGATTACCCCACCTATGTCCACTCTAGTTATACTTGCCTCTGACCTCCCACCCCACTCCTCTCCAAAAAAGGCTCTGCTACCCGTAGAATTTTATCCCCCAATACCCGTTTCCCCACCCTGCTAAGATGCAGCCCGTCACGCCCGTACATGCTCCCATTGGCCCAAAACGTGTCCCAATGGTCGATAAAGGGTATTCTCAGATCAACACAGTAGTCCTCCAACTCTTCATTTAGGGCCAAAATCCTTGAGTTCCGTTCGTCCCCACCTCCAAGGACAGCTAGGACCCCGGATACGACTACCCTTGCATTCCTACTTAGCAGTTTGCCGACTAAGCCCCTATACGACTTCACCAAACTTACTGACCTTCTCTCCCTGATATTGTTGGTCCCCACATGGACCACCACTACCGGTTCCGGTCCTGACCCTGCCACAATGCCATCTACCCGGTCCCTGAGATCCTCCACCTTCGTCCCCGGAAAGCACAAGACTGTTCGATTGGAACTATCAGGACCACAAACTACATTGTCAATCCCACGTACAATGCTTCTCCCCGCTACAACTAATTTTCTTCTTCTGGCCCCCCAGTTCCTATATCATCCGCACCTCCTCTCGTTTTGCAAGCTCCTGGCCCCCTCTTTCTCTTGACCGCCCTCCTTACCCCGTCTGGCCTATCATCATCAACAACCATCTCACTCCCCACACTTTCCCCCTCACTCTCGTCCCCAGGGGTATCTGAGTCTATAACACTAAACCTGTTTTCTAAACACCGCCTAGCAACCTTGGCAGCCTTACGCTGACTCTGGCTTCCGGACTCGACGCAGCCCTGACCTGACGCCACCTTTCCGAATTTTCCTACTAGTATCCCCCTCCTCAGTTACACCCCCGCATCAAGCATTATTCCCCCACGTTTCCTGCTTCCCAGTTTCCTCCTTGAGTCCACAACGACCTACCACCCACCTTCAACCTCACCATCGTAGGCAACCTTCAACGGGGTAACTCCGGCCCTCCCCAACCTCCCTCTCAGCTCTGCAATCTCCCGCTCGAATCCGACACACTTCTCTAACAACTGTAAAATATCCCTGCACTTCGCACATACCCCACCACTCTCCATTGACCGACCACCACCATACCTCATATTACACTGTCTGCATGCCTCTGGATCCTCACTCTCCCCCACCTGCACCCCTCGACTCACCTCCCTCAGTCCTCCCTTAACACCCATACTTACCTCCGTCTGAACACCCGTCGTACACTTACCATTCATGATTACAAATATTGTACAGAATCCAATGACCGAAAACGACAAAAACACCAGGGCAACAAACACACACGAAAAAAGGCAACTTAGGCAAACAAACAACAAAACCGGAAACACCTATCAACTAAACCTCCTTATTACACCCTACGGTCCTCCCAAACACACTTGCAAAACTAAATATATAAAAACTTCCCTGAAATAAAACTAATATTAACAAAATACTTATAAACAGTTCCGAGTAGAAAATTTTCTTCTTCTCTTCGTGAGTAGTATTCACTAGTCGCATAGTGGTATTCAGTCTGGAATATCGTGAAGCCCTACCATTCTCTCAGTTCATTTTTATACAGCGTGCATTATTTTATATATAGTATTAACTATCCAGTGTAAACTCCTCTTTACCCAACGTAACGGTCAAAACCGACCAGCGCTATTCTCAAAAATCGCCAATTAATTTTCATTTTTTTTCCTCAAAAACATAGGTTATAACCCCTCGTTGGAACGAGCTCGTTCCAATGAGGGGTCATAACCTATGTTTTTGAGACTAAAAATGAAAATTAGTTATTGAAGAATTTGTTTTGCTAGTGTCGTCTGCTTTTCATGTTAGGTAAAGGGTTAAGACAGTCAACATTGTTGATGGGTGGTATCATTTTAGGGAAGGCTTTTGTTGCTTTTTCGAGTAAATCTGCTCATCAGATCCTATGACATTCGAATATTTTCCATTTTAAAATGAAAATCTGTTTTATTTGCACTCAAGCTTCTTGTTGTTCTTGATCTGCCAAACTTTGTAGACAGTGCAGATGGTTTTTATCGCTAATGGCTATTCATGGCTCAGCTCTGATTATAATTGTCGACAGTTTTAGTAACTGGACAAGCCTGATATGGAGATGGTTTCTGCCACCTAGTTATGCTCTAGTTGATAAATCTACCGATGATTACTCAAGTAATTTGTTGAACTTCCTATTGGAGTATGATCTTTGCGAATAACCGTTTCTGACTACACGATGTCTTTCTAGATGTGTTAAGGGATTATTGTTGTCATTTCCCAACAGTTTTCTAAATAGGTTACCAGTAATGCACTGACGGTTTGTATAATCTACTGTTTGCAGATAATTTGTATGTCCACCCGTTTGGACATCATGACCTCCCGTCTGTTTGACTCAAAATTGTAAATAGCTCTAACCAGGCAGGAGAGGAGTGTTGTACAGTTAAAACGAGAAGTCCTGTCACAAATAGTGCGCTTATCTAGGCTTAATTGCGCGTTGGAATTGCGCACAGTTGCCATATCGAATGGCATCCAAAGCACGGCAGGTTCTCTTGGTTACTCAAACAAACACATGCAATGTTTCTGCCAATGGACCTCCAGGTTACCCGGAGGTCCATTGGCTGAAACATTGCTTGTGCACAGGCCATATATACAGAATTTGGTAGCCTTACTATGGTCATAACCGCGTAGATTAACGCGCAGATCAACGTGCTATTTGTGCGCATTTCATAACAGGACTTCTAGTTTTAACTGTACTGGAGGTCCACTTAAAGTGTGTAGATAGGCATCTGTTGGGTTAATGCATAGCTGTAACATATTATCTCCTTTGATGCGCTAGTAGGTAACAAAGGCCGATTCCAGACCACTTGGTACATGTACCGTACACGTACACGTACATGGTGCGTTTACCATCGTAGGATTCAGTGTTAAATTGCGTGCACGTTCACAAAGATGTCGTTTTTTCATGGTGGTCCAGAATCGGCTATCGTTTTTTTAGGGTTCACAGATCGCACTTTTCACGTTCAAATACCCGTTGGCGAACGTGTCGAATGTACACGTCGCTCAAAAAAGTGAAAAATGTATGAAAATTGTACATGTACAATTTCTTTAAAAATTTTTGTCGACGTTCCCATCGTGGATTAGACCTTCAATCTATCGTTGGTGAACGCGAGCAAAAAACGCTTTGCCGATTCCAGACCAGCATAAAAAAAACGGTTTGCCGATTCTGACCAGTGGTCCAGAATCGGCTATTGTTTTTGAGGCTCTTCAAAAAATTGAGTTTTTAGAAAATTAGAAAATCGATGGGAAAATCGTTTGTTTACGTTTTGTCACTGCGTATTTTGTGAAATAAATCTTAATAAAAACACTTTGTAGAATTTGTTTCATTCAAATAAAAATAGTAAGGAAATAAAAAAGTGATTGATATATATAGGAGAGGAAAAAAAATATAAATAAATAGTTATCTGAAAAAATAAATATATCAAATCGAATAGATAATAAAAATACGTAAATCATGAACGCTTCCCAGACTATTAGAGCAAGGTTTCTTTTAAAAATGCTGATGAGAGCCTACGCATTCTGTGTGAACGAACAACTAGGTCGCCTCTTGTTAGAACGATGCGTCGGATGTCGGGATCACCTAGACTTCGATCATGAGAATCATTCGTGTCTGACGATGGAAAGGGAAGATATGGTCATCAAGTATTTCGAACCGGCGTTCGAACGCGTTCAAATCGATGAAGTGATCGCGTTTTGGAAGAGATTACTCTTTTGTAAGGATCGAGACAAACCCACAGTTTCGGAAGAACTGAAATTGGCGCGTAGAAGTCTGACTTTAGGAGACAAGGGATGCATCATGAAATTATTGTTCAATGAAGCATACGTCTATGTTTTCTCGTTGATATAAAATAAGGGAGAATAGAAAATAAAAATAAATACACACATAATTTTTTTATCTAATATTAGAAAGAAAGAAAAAACACAAAAATGAGAACCAGAAATAAATTGTATCCGACGTTAGATGACGACGAGAATGAGAAGCTGAACGGTGTTTTGCCAACGGCACCGTCGCTAGAAGAAAAAGAAAGAGGAGAGAGGTATCGCATCGAGCAAATCAGTAGAATCCAAGCGTATCTAACTCAAGAGAGAGATTCTCGTCGTTCTCTCAAGAAGAAGTATTTGCGTTTCGTGAAATTCGTCAATGCGATCGACACGACACTCATCACGATTTCCATGGGTTTACACGCGGCCGGCATCGGATTGTTATCGACTGCGGTCAGTATTCCGATCGTGTTAACCATAGAAGGAGTGGCTCTCGCCGCTGGATTGTTTAGCACACTCGGAAACTTTTTGAGTAGGAAATTATATCTGAAGACGAGGAAACACGACAAGATTCGCGTCTTGGCCGACTCCAAGATCGACACGATATCCGAAATGATCTCGATGGCGTTGAAAGACAGTAGGATATCGGACGGAGAATACTTCACGATATTGGGTGAGAAAACGAAATATGAAGCCATGAAAGAAGCTGTGAGAATCAAGACTTGTCAGATCATCAAGGAAACTCAAAAGCAGCGATTGAAAAAAAAATATATATAATAAGAACAGAATTTTTAAAAAAGAAATATTAAATTTATATATAAAATAAAAACGAAATTAATTTAAATAACTCTCAAAAAATGTATTGCGTAAAGTGTAAGAGAGTTACTCAAACAGCACGAACTAAAAACGACAGACAGATGCTTCGCGGAATTTGCAATGTGTGTGGTTCTATCAAGACTCGATTCGTCAAAAAAAAGAACGCGAGCAAAGGTAAAGGCATCGTGAATAAAATGATCAATAATCTACCTTTCGAAATGCATCTGCCTGGTCACAGTTTCACGGGACCTGGAACGAAATTGAACAAGAGACTCAACGCCGATCTGACTCCTAAATCTTGGAGCAAACCTGTGAATAGGGTGGACGCGACCGCGTATGATCACGATCTATGCTACGCCGGACATCCCGACACAAAGACTCGCAATGATGTCTGCCTTAAAACATGTTGGCGAAATTGAGAGGTATATCGAATCCGACCAGGAGAGAGAAGATAGAACGTTCGCTCGTCGGTCATCTGATCGGTGCGAAACGTCGATTCGGATGGGGCGTTCAAAAAAAAAGCGCATCTGAAAAGAAGAAGAAACGATTATTAACGAGCGAATTGGCCGAGGAGTTACACAAACCCATCGTGCGTAAATTTCAAAAGAGAAGGGTGTTCGTGAAGGGTTTGGATGATATTTGGTCTGCCGACTTGGTCGACATGAGATCGTTTTCGA
Organism: Pictodentalium vernedei; assembly: GCA_031216915.1. Classification (NCBI taxonomy): domain Eukaryota; kingdom Metazoa; phylum Mollusca; class Scaphopoda; order Dentaliida; family Dentaliidae; genus Pictodentalium; species Pictodentalium vernedei. The sequence continues at coordinate 41,530,612 of CM062296.1, forward strand.
GGTGGAACGAGGGTGTCAAATATCTATTGACGGTCATCGACGTGTTTTCCAAATACGGTTGGATCAGAGCTTTGAAGAATAAATCGGGATCTTGCATCGCCGAGGCTCTGAAGAGCGTGTTCGACTCGTCTTCTCGAAAACTAAATAAATTGTGGGTGGATAAGGGAAAGGAATTCTACAACAAGCACGTTCATCGATTGGTCGACCTCTACTCGATTGAAAACGAAGAGAAAGCCAGCGTGGTGGTGGTGGAACGTTGGAATCGAACGATGAAGGAAAAGATGCATAGATACTTCATGGCGAATTCGACCAAGAAATACATATACACTCTGAACGGTCTGGTCAAAGATTACAACAACACATGACACAGATCAATCAAGATGACTCCCGTGGAAGCTAGCGATCCTCGGAACGAAAAACGGGTCTACGCGAATCTATATCCTGAGAGATCTAAGATCAGAAAGAAGTCTAGAACGCCGAAATTTGCGGTCGGTGATCGAGTGAGAATCTACGCTTATAAGAAGCACTTCGAAAAGGGTTATACTCCTTGATGGACCTCGGAAATCTTCGTGATAATCAAAATATTTCACACCGATCCGGTGACTTACGAAATCAAAGCTTTGGATGGAGAAGAGATCATCGGAAAGTTTTATGAACAACAATTACAGAAGACAAAGTTTTGATAAAGAAAACATTTTTTTTTTTATTTACTCTCTTTAACATTTTCTTGTTTACACATATATATATAGGAGAGAAAAATAATAATAAAAAATAATTAAAACTATTTTTAGATAAAAAAAAAGCAAGCTAATTAATAAACAAAAAACAAAAACCCTTTAAAAAATGGCAAATATACTAGATATAGCACAAAGCATAGTGAAAGATGAAAGTATTCAGGAATATGAGGTTCACAAATACGAACCGGTAACCGGAACAAGTTTGAACAATGCGGGAGAGATAAGAATCAACGTCGAAACTCAAGATCTATTTGTACATCCTAGCGAGAGTTACATAGTGGTGCAGGGACGTCTCACCAAGGAAGATGGGAGCGACTACGCCGACGACAACACGGTTACTCTAGCCAATAATGGCATCATGCATCTATTCAGTAATATAAAATACATGCTATCCGGACAAGAGATAGAATCTGTGTTTCATCCCGGTCAGGCCACCACGATGTTCGGACTCTTGACGTATCCTGATGATTTTTCAAAATCCAGAGGACTTAATCAGTTGTGGGTGAAAGACACCATCGGCCCTGCTAACGCCGGCGCCGCCGCGATATTCGACTACGTCGTCAAGACATCCAGACCTAAAGGAACGTTTTCGTTCAGGATACCTTTGAAACACATCTTCGGATTCGCGGAAGATTACAACAAGATCATGTACGGATTCAAACACAAGCTGACGTTGATTCGAAAAGGAAACGACGACGCAATAGTGAGACTCCCTGCGACCGATGCGGGTAAGTTAACTCTGCACAAGATATCGTGGTTCATTCCGCACGTGGAGCCTTCGATCGTGGAAAAAGTGCGTCTCTACAAGATCATAGAATACAAGAGTAAATTACCTGTGGGATTTAGAATGAGACAGTGCGACACGGCTAGCATTCCACTCTCCATGAATCACTTCGATTGGAGATTGACGGTGAAATGTGCTTCTGAGAGACCGCATTTCATCGTGGTTGCGTTTCAGACCGATAGGGACGGGTCTCAGGAAAAGAATGTGTCGCTGTTCGATCACTGCCATTTGAGAAACATGCAAGTGTTTCTGAACGCCATGAGATATCCAGCAATCGATTACAATGCGTCATTCGACAAGAATGATTTCTGCAGACTGTACGGCGACGCCGCTGATTTTAGAAAGAAGTATCATGGTCTAAACGAATTGATGAGCAACCCTAATATATCTCCCAGCGAATACAAGTCGATGTATCCCATGTTCGTATTCAACTTCAGTAAACAGAGTGAACGACTCAAGAGTAGCGTCTTAGACATTCAGATCAAGATGCAATTCGATAGGAACGTGCCGAGAAAAACCGAAGCCTTCGCTCTAGTCCTGTCGGACAGAGAATTACAATTCGAATCAGATGGAAATAAGATGTCAATCATTCGATGAGAGACGTGTGTGAAAAAAAAATAAAAAACAAAATAAAAAAAGTAATGAGTAATTATTAAAAACAAAAAAAAACCAAAAAAAAATAAATAAATAAAAGTAATGAGATCTAGAGAGATTGAACATCTTTCTAAATCTCATTACTTTTTTATTTGTTTTTAATAATCACACATTATTTTTTTCAATTAATTATTTCCACACGTTCACTGTTTGTTCAAAGGATCTAGTTCGATCAGTAGACTCACCACGGAAGTGGCGGCTTCGGGATTATTGGTTTTCGTAACGAAATTAATCCTGTCTCCGGCATTCACTTTGAGAGGTGTGCCGAATGTGCTAACATTCGCGTGTTGATTCTCAGTCTTTTCGACACTGTATCTCTTATCGCTCTCTACTCCATTCACCATGAGATTGACAACCGCTCTGTTATTCAAATCCGAGGAAGCCAGAGTCATTCGAATGATTTCACCTTCCAACGGCATGGGATATCCCACCTGACCATGTTTTGATCCACTACCTCCATTTCCGAAAGACCATTCAGCTTTTCCCTCCTCTAAGGTGCCGGCCTCCTCGGCCCACATGGTGTTCAATTGTCGAGCATATTTGACTTTCTCCACCACCGAAATCAGGGTGCAGGCATCCGTCATGTTTACGAGATCCGGTAGATTTGTGAGCGCGTGTCCACCCATGTCTAGTTTACCTTCCATGATGTCGCCCTTTCTCCAAACCGAGTTGTCATCTACGTACTTCCTGCTGACTGCACTGGAATCGAATTCGGGATCGTGATTGAGACCGAATAAATTCTCACCGTTCATGTTGATACCACCCTCCATAGTTCCGCCAGATTGTTTGTTCAGGTAGAGATCATCCACTTGTGATTCTACGTATTTTTGTGATCATATCACGGCAGAATCTACGTAGCCCTTGTTGACTGCGGTTGAGTCCGCATCCATGTCGTCAACCTTCGACAGATTCAATATCTTGTTGAATCCCGCATTCAGATCCGATTTCATTTCTCGTTTGTCAGACTTTCTCTGTTCCAGATCTACGTAGTGTTTGGTCGCCACGTTCTTGGGATTCGTGGGAGTGGCCACGTTCGTTATCTTGTTAGAATTGGCGTTCAATTCCAAGTGCATCGTTTTCTGAACGTATCTATTTCTCAGATGTTCACTGAATCTCGCGTGAGAGTCGTCCGCGTATCTCTTGGTTGTGGCATCGGTGGAATCTATGGGATTCGTGACGTTCACCAAACGTTTAGATTTCAGATCGAGATCGTCGGTCATGGCTTTATCCACATAATTATCTAGCATGATTCGTTTGAAATCCGCGTTCCCCCTGTCAACATATTTTTTAGTCGCAGCATCTGCGAGATCTATCAGCTCGGGAAGATTGTAGAGCTTCTTATCATTCATGTTCAAAGGTTCCTCTCGAGGTTCGTATCTCCAAACGTAACGTTCGTCCAAGTTGGCAACGTCGTAACCATCGCCGACTTCGAGCGTCTTCCTCTTCCTTTAAGGTTGACTTTTGTCATCACTTCTACCAAATTTATCGACTGGCATGTTGTTTTGAGATTTTTGTTTTAAAAAATATATTTCAAATTCAGTTTATTAAAAATGAATTATTTTACTTATTTTATTTTTCGTTTTTTTTCGATTAAAATGTTTTTAATAATTTTTTTACCTTTATATACTATAAAAAAAAAAAATCTCTCTCTAATGTGAATCATTGAGAATGTCTTGAAACCGATGTCCTTCAGACCATCTCTTGAGAACGTAAAGACACAGGTGACCGCAAAACACTTGATCTGGTGATTGCACTTGTTCCGTGTTGTAACGAACCATCGATTTGTTGAAATAGTTCTTTATTTCTTTTGGCGGCGAGATTCCATAGTTGTCAAAATAATAATTCTTCTTCTTCCCGTTCTTGAACCATGCCACCCAGTGAGTGCCTTCACCCAATAAATCGTCTAGATTTAAAATTCCGCATTCCAATTGTCGAGGTCTTCTCTTCGGCAAGGCATCTCTGGAAAACATGCCTAAAAAATCTTTGATTTTCAAATCCTTCGCCGCATTCAACAGATCGATGTTGGATAGGAGTTCATTAGGTAAGACGACACCTTCTTCGGATATCTCTATTTTCTTATTCATAAATGCGTATATTTTATTTTTTTATTTATTTATTTTGTTATAATTCACTAAAATGCCGTTGTTGTTATTTTTTTTTTTTTTTCTTTTTGTTTTTAAACTAACTCTATCGACTTCCATAATCTTGAATCCGTCTAATTCCTCGACTTCCATAATCTTGAATCTGTTTAATTCCTCTTGATTTTCTGGAATCATATCATCCTTAATCATATCTGGAATCCTATCATCCTCAATCATATCTGAAATCCTATCGTCTAAAATTAGATCCAAAGTCCAATGTCCAAGTGCCAAAGTGTTTATTTTATCGTCTAACATGAATCTCTTATCGCCGTCGGCCGTCAGCGAAATCTTGTTGACTATTTCGGTATACAAGTCGTGATTTTTGCTTCGAATTGATTTCATAGTCTTATACACCGGACCACTTCCTAACAGACAATCTTTATACTCTCAGAAAGAGATGTTTTTCTTCACCACGCATGCTTTAACCCCTTTGCACTTCTTGATCTCTTCATCTTCTAGACGATAAGCATACAGTTTGGGTCTCAAGCCCACGAATTCGTTGATTTGTTTACCGTCGCTCTCGTCCTTAAATTTACCCAACACCTTCTTGTTGTCGTTTGATTGAAGGTTGGATGGGTGATCGACGAGATAATTGCTCATGTCGAACCACGCGGCCACGTCTGGAGATATATCTTGGTAGAAGTCTTTTGTCTCTGAATCGTAAACTAAACTGTCTGTGTCGGTGAACAGTAGTTTGGCTTTATCACCAAATTTTCGTTTGACGTAATCGTAGTGAAACTCGTACATCAATCACTTGCTGATATCTAAGATGATCGGTCCGAGATAATATGGTTTGTCGAACTTCAGGTGCGTCTTTTGCATGTGAACGGCCACTAGATTTTCGTTGAATATGGTTCAGTGTTTGTAATTGGGTTTCGCCACTAATTTTTTAGCTCTTTTCTCAGATGTGACAAGTCGAACATCGGTTCTCTTCCTGATGTTTTCCATCGATTTACTGTACACACAGTTGTTCATGAGTTTGAAGAAATCTTTTTCGAAATCGTTCTCGGCTCGAATTCTGAGATTTGTGTTGAGATCGATGTATTTTTTCATCCAAGGCTCTTCATTGAATCGAATGATGCGATGTATGTTGACTAATTTCATCCCGTAATCGACGTATTGTTTCAAATTCTCACTGAAGACGACATAGCTACGTTTGTTAAATAAATTGGGAATGAGTTTTTCCTTGTCTCCTTCGTTCGGTTCCATTCGTTCAGGAGCCAGCGGATAATCATTGTGTAGATCATGTAATTCTTCCGGACAGTTCAAATCGACTTCTAAAACGCAAGGATAGTCTCTCCATTTTTGCATCTCTTCCTGTTCCATTACCCATTCGAAATTTCCAATCGGTAAAGGATGACTCATAGCCCAACCGTACAAATTATTAGCGTCCCAATACTGTATGTATTTATTCAACCGTTTCGAATCGAAACCTTCTTTTATGTAGGGATTGTTAGCTTCAGAATATCTGTGGGAGATCATCGAGACGCCACCTCTCGTAGCTCTTTCGAACATGAGCAACATGTCCACATCGGATAATAATTCCAATTGGTCTTTGGTGGTCTTCAACAGAGCGTCCCACGCCAGACCAGGTGCGGTGAAATACCAAGCCGGATCCAGATCGTAATTTCGACGACAGACATCTCGAAAATTTTCGAACAAGTCTGCCAAGAGCAGAACGTCAGTCTTTAGATAGAGATCGTGATAATCTCTCATGGTTTTCATATCGAATGATTTCCACACGTTTTTGGCGTGTTCGTAATTCTCGTCGGAAATGTCGGATTCGTATAATTTTGAATAAAAATCTTCTTTTGAAGGTAGTGCGGTGTCATCGAATCTCTTTAGATCGTTCATATAATCATAAGGATAGACTCCTTTCCTCAACATAACGTCTACTCGTCCTCCAAAATGTTCGCTCGTGATTTTAAATTTATCCTTGCTCATGTTATCAACTAATTTTTCCAGAGCGGTCGACCTGAATTTAAAACTGTCGATGAAACGTATGCTTCTATGAATGGATTTCGTTTTTCTTTCAACGTCTCTCCGTCGATTACTCTTTTCTTCTCCATGAGCTTCCATTTCGTGAAGGAAATGTATCTTTCTTCGCTGTTCATGATGCAATTTAATTGTTCGTGGGAGGTGCTGAGATTTTTCACGAACAGATGACTGTCATAACCCGAGAGATTGTGAAATATCACTGGATAGAAAACGGCATCTTGATATTTTAAATTAAACTTGCCTTGAGCCGGACCACGATACAGACCCATGTAATGATCGTGGTCTCTAACCTTCTTATTTTTCTCCAAATTCTCGTCGAACGATTGTCTGCATATGTGACATTCGGTGGCTCTGTTATTTTCGTCCTGCTGCTCTTGTGTGATGATCATTTTCGTCGGAGTTTTGAATTTGTCGTATAACATTTGAATTTTCGATTCTAACTCTTCCACAAATCTTTGAGCCACGTCGTCATCTTCGCACTGTTTCGTATAGATGAAGGGACTCATGTCGTGTTGCGAGTCGAAAGTGCATTTCACGTAAATTCAATAGCCTGAAGGTATGTGTTTTTGATATCTTTCAACGTAACTTTGAAGAGCGTTAGGTTGGCAGGAACTCATTTTCATGGTGAAACATTCGAAATCAGCGTACACGATGAATGGTACTTTTAACCTTCTATTGCGATTTTCAAACTTCACGATGGTGTTGGGTTTGGGCATTTCAATGGCGACACCTTGATTTTCATTGCAATATTCCTGATGTTTTGCTAATGATTTTTCGCTCTGAAACGCGTTCATGCAGTTGCAACATAAACATATCTTATGTTCATGTTTATTATTTTGTCTCGACTGATCAATGAGTTGGCTGCCCTCTTGCCAGCCACAGAAGCTATCCTACCACTGACTTTGGAAGCTGCTTTCTTACCAGCATCCAAAGCCGTCTTCTTACCAACCTCAAATGCGGTCGATGCGTGTTTTCTACCTGCATCACTCATGAACACTCGCATTATAGAATCAACGATGCCAGAACCGCCTTGAACGTAAGTTCTAACGTATCCCCTGTTCTTTATCACCAACATATTTTTATTTTATAATATATATTTTGTTTTCACTGGTAAATCGTTTGTTGTTTAAATACTTTTATTATTCTAGTGTAAAATTTACTATTTTTATTTTATATATTTTGTTTGTTTGTTTCTCTCTACTTATTATATACATCAATCCTTCAATTCGTTCATCAGCCTTTTATAATGGTTTTTATTCAAAACCTTCTGTCTTAACAATTCGTCACATATAGTAACTATTTCATTATCTAATCCTGTGTTACCAGCACGTCTACTTCCCATCAACAAACTCAATCTCTGAGACAGAGTGTCAGAATTGCTCGGAAGGAAAGTAGTTTTCACCCCTTTACCAGTCACCAATTCGACGAACTCTCATTCATATCCCATATGGGTTTCACCACTTTCGTCCACTTGTAACCTCTGTTGGCTTTGGTTCTCGTCTCTCTGGCATCGTTATTTCTCTTCATGGCGTGGGTCTGAACCAGAATGTCGCCATAATTGTCGAAATCCTGTTCCGTGTAATCTCTAGGCTTGTCGAAAAGGAGCAATTTGCACAGTCCATCAGTTATTTTAGACCTATTCGAACCGACGATTAAATCTTCATCATCTATTTCCACTTCTGTGTCGCCCACAAAAGTTCTACTGTCTGAATCCTTTTAAATTCCATACAACAGATTTCTCTTACCACCATCCTCGGACGATGCGACGCTATCAGTGGTGATAGTCCAAGCTGTATCGTCGCTCTCGCTCACATCGGTTTCGATTCTCATGGGAACGTAATCCAGTGTAGATTGAAAGGAATACTGTTTTGTAAAACTACCGGCAATGAACCCATTGTCAAAGAACTCTCTTTTATGGGTCTCAATTCTTCAACTATCTTCTTCTTGCTTCGTTCCTGAACCTCAGTCACAGGTTTAAATATTTTTGTGGCTTCGCGTTTCAGTTCCATCTCTCCAAGACGTCTGCCTCTGTCAGCCGATTGAATGCTCTTTTTGGCACGTTCATATTCATTTAAAAGCTGATCTCGACGTTTAGCATCCATCTGTAAAAACATTTTTTTCGTTTTTAAATTATTAATATTTCCTTTGAGTATGCTAATGTGAGTTATTTATTATTTTCAAAATTAAATGTATAATTATTTTTATGTTTTAAGTAAATAAAAATCTTCTGTCTTTAATATAATAACTAAAAAACCAATTGAGGAAAAACATTTTACATGATAAAACCTCTATAAAGGCGTTTTGCCTCTGAATGCGTTAACAATCGCATCACAGATTATTCACTCAGTGACGAACTGGAGAACTTTGAAAAAGTTTGAATGTTTTAGTGCATAAGAGACCGGTTTCTGATTTAACGCGTTTGAGAATAATTACATCCATTAAAAGGGTTCATTCATATCTCAGATTATTCACTCAGTGTCGAACTGGAGAACTTTGAAAAAGTTTGAAAGTTTTAGTGTATAAGAAACCGGTTTCTGATTTAACGCATTTGAGAATAATTACATCCGTTAAAAGGGTTCATTCATATCTCCGAACATTATCACGAATATATTAAAAATTATTTACCACTTAAACCTAATTAAGTGGAAAGTGCGCTTTTATTATCTATTATTAAAACGACCCATTGAACGAAAACCTTCATTCACACCAGAATAAAAACATGAGTGTCAGTTTTACCTATTAAAATTCACCCAAGTGAAAAAAGGTTTTATAATACAATTTTTATTTGAATGAAACAATTCTACGAACTATTTTTATTTGAATGAAACAATTCTATAAAGTGTTTTATTAAAATTTATTTCACAAAATTCCTAATTTTCTAAACTCAATTTTTTTTTCAATGTAAACGAAAAACCTTCATTCATACCAAAACAAAATATGAATGTCTATTTTAACAGATTCAATTTTATAGTTGACTCTTTTGAACGAAAACCGATTTTCTAATTTTCTAAAAACTCAATTTTTTGAAGAGCCTCAAAAACAATAACCAATTCTGGACCACTGGTCCAGAATCAGCAAACCGTTTTTTGATGCTGGTCTGGAATCGGCAAAGCGTTTTTTGCTCACGTTCACCAACGATAGATTGAAGGTCTAATCCACGATGGGAACGTCGACAAAAAATTTTAAAGAAATTGTACATGTACAATTTTCATATATTTTTCACTTTTTTGAGCGACGTGTACATTCGACACGTTCGCCAACGGGTATTTGAACGTGAAAAGTGCGATCTGTGAACCCAAAAAAAAAAACAATAGCCGATTCTGGACCACCATGAAAAAACGACATTTTTGTGAACGTGCACGCGACTTAACACTGAATCCTATGATGGTAAACGCACCATGTACGTGTACGTGTACGGTACATGTACCAAGTGATCTGGAATCGGCCTTTATTACCTACTTGCGCTCACTGACTGACAATCTCCGTTTGAAGAGAATAAACTCTCGAATTTTTAAAAACCTATTTACCGTTCATCTGAATATACTTACACATGTCTACAAACAATGGCATTGGTATTATAACTATTCCATTGTTGTGGGATCACACTATCTTCAAACAATGGCATTGGTATTATACCTATTCCATTGTTGTGGGATCACACTATCTTCAAACAATGGCATTGGTATTATAACTATTCCATTGTTGTGGGATCACACTATCTTCAAACAATGGCATTGGTATTATAACTATTCCATTGTTGTGGGATCACATTATCTTCAAACAGTGGCATTGGTATTATAAATATTCCATTGTTGTGGGATCACACTATCTTCAAACAATGGCATTGGTATTATAAATATTCCATTGTTGTGGGATCACACTATCTTCAAACAGTGGCATTGGTATTATAAATATTCCATTGTTGTGGGATCACACTATCTTCAAACAATGGCATTGGTATTATAAATATTCCATTGTTGTGGGATCACACTATCTTCAAACAGTGGCATTGGTATTATAAATATTCCATTGTTGTGGGATCACACTATCTTCAAACAGTGGCATTGGTATTATAACTATTCCATTGTTGTGGGATCACACTATCTTCAAACAATGGCATTGGTATTATAAATATTCCATTGTTGTGGGATCACACTATCTTCAAACAATGGCATTTGTATTATAACTATTCCATTGTTGTGGGATCACACTATCTTCAAACAATGGCATTGGCATTATAACTATTCCATTGTTGTGGGATCACACTATCTTCAAACAATGGCATTGGTATTATAAATATTCCATTGTTGTGGGATCACACTATCTTCAAACAATGGCATTGGCATTATAACTATTCCATTGTTGTGGGATCACACTATCTTCAAACAATGGCATTGGTATTATAAATATTCCATTGTTGTGGGATCACACTATCTTCAAACAATGGAATTGGGAATTGGCATTATAACTATTCCATTGTTGTGGGATCACACTATCTTCAAACAATGGCATTGGTATTATAAATATTCCATTGTTGTGGGATCACACTATCTTCAAACAATGGCATTGGCATTATAACTATTCCATTGTTGTGGTATCACACTATCTTCAAAAAATGGCATTGGTGTTATAAATATTCCATTGTTGTGGGATCACACTATCTTCAAACAATGGCATTGGTATTATAAATATTCCATTGTTGTGGGATCACTCTATCTTCAAACAATGGCATTGGTATTATACCTATTCCATTGTTGTGGGATCACACTATCTTCAAACAATGGCATTGGTATTATAAATATTCCATTGTTGTGGGATCACACTATCTTCAAACAAAGGCATTGGTATTATACCTATTCCATTGTTGTGGGATCACACTATCTTCAAACAATGGCATTGGCATTATAACTATTCCATTGTTGTGGGATCACACTATCTTCAAACAATGGCATTGGTATTATAACTATTCCATTGTTGTGGGATCACAATCATCTATAAACAATGGCATTGGTATTACAACTATTCCATTGTTCTGGGATGACACGTATCTACAACGACATTGTAACTATTTCTGTTGTGAGATCTCACTTGTGTACAAATGATAGGCAGTATAACTAGTCCATTGTTGTGGGATCACAATTCTTTACAAGCAATGTCATTGTGAGTATTGCATTACTGTGAGATAACACTTCTCTACAAACAATGTCATTGTAAGTATTCCATTATTGTAGTATCACGTTCCTCCAGAAACAATGTCATTGTAACTATTCCATTGTTACGAGATCACACTTCTCGATAGAATGTTTGTACAATCGTGAATTGTCAATTCGATAAAATACCTAGTCTCTCCTGGGATTAACTTTCATCTAGTTATAATTACATTGTTAATGTAGTTATACGTTTTGCGTCAAACTACTCAATTCCCATTGGTCAGCTGGGTGAAAACGTCATGACCAAATGTAATTCATTTTCCAATGAATACATTTGGTCGAACATTGACCCGCACATACGGTAAAGCGCAGTTGATAGAATGTAATTCGGGTGGTGTTTGGGCGGGTTTTTAACTTTTAGCGCCTCTCGCAGTGACCAACTCCGCTGCTGTTTCTTTGGTGACATTTCCCAACTGTGGCATAAAGCCCATTACTAAAATACTCGTTTCCATTTCTAAAGTTGTGAAAATTAAAAATCAGAGTTGTGCGCTTTGTCTTTTGTGTGAGGGTGGTTTTTCGCCTCGTTCGTTCGTACATGTTTTATTTCGTCTTTCTGCTTTGTTGCTTGGTAAAAAGTTGTTTAAACAGTTACGGAATGTAATTGTTGCATTCAATTCTTAAATAATACCAATGTCATTGTTTGCAGATAAGTATTATTCCACAACAAAGGATAGTTATAATACTGTAACAGGAGGAGAGATAAGTTCGGGAGCCGGGGTTCGAACCGTCGACCTCTAGCACACAAAGCGACCGATTTACCACGATACCAAGAGATCCGGACCAACCAGGCTGGTTGGTAAATGGCCTTTATACCTCGACCGCTACACTACTCTCCCCTTCTTTTGAGATTCACCCACAGTGAATCTCACCCAGATTCCACCTCAGAGCGGTCGAAACATCCACCGTGCTTCACCACAGCGTCCACAACGCCACCAACTGCTGAGGATCGGACGAGCCCCCAAATGTAACAGGAGGAGAGAAAAGCGCGGGAGCCGGGGTTCGAACCGTCGACCTCTAGCACACAAAGCGACCGATTTACCACGAGACTAAGAGATCCGGACCAACCAGGCTGGTTGGTAAATGGCCTTTATACCTCGACCGCTACACTACCAATGCTATTATTTGTATAAACGTGTGATACCACAACAATAGAATAATTATAATAATAATACCAATGCCAATGCCAGTATTTGTAGATAAGTGTGATCCCATAACAATGGAAGAGTTATAATACCAATGCCAGTGCCATTGTTTATAGATACAGTTAAAACTAGAAGTCCTGTCATGAAATGCGCACAAATAGCACGTTGATATGCGCGTAAATGTACGCGTTATGGCCCAAGTGAAGCTAGCAAATTCTGTACATATGGCCTGTGCACAAGCAATGTTTCAGCCAATGGACCTCCGGGTATCCCGGAGGTCCATTGGCAGAAACATTGCATGTGTTTGCTATGAGTAACCAGGAGAACCTGTCGTGCTTTGGATGCCATTTGATATGGCAATTGCGCGCAATTCCAACGCGCAATTAAGCCTAGATAAGCGCACTATTCGTGACAGGACTTCTAGTTTCAACTGTATGTGTAATCCTACACCAATGAAATAGGTATAATACCAATGCCAATAGTTGGCATCAATATCGTTGTTTCTGGAGAAGTGTGTAAAATAATTTTATTACATTCCTCAGTTCGTTTTGCATTGAATTTAATGTTGATTAAAAAGTGGTAATGTCACGAGTGAATTATGTCACTTCAATAGTAACTTTGGAACGACTGACGTATATAAGCCACGCCCCCACCGATTTGTTGATGTTTTGTTTTCCAGTTCCACATCAGTTAATTAAAATGAATTTTCCTTCTGAATATTTTTAAAAATCCTTTCTTTCCTCTATGAACAGGTTCGTTAGCACAGTTGACAAAATCCAAATAGAAATGTTTTATCTTATGGCTGAATGCCATTCCCCAAATGCGACTGGAACGCCACATAAAATAGTAAAATATCGAACGAAAGTCACAAAAATAAAACCGGCCCATTTCCAATCGAAGATTTCACACAGAAAGTGATGTATTCATACGGGCTAATTTCAGAAGTATTTCAGAGTTGCATTTGCGAATATTTTGTGTTGAATTATTTTTACCGTAACGCTCAAAACAAATTGATTTCTCTCTATATAATATCAAATCCAATGCCATTATTCGTATAAAAGTGTGATCCCACAACAATAGATATAACTATACCATTGTTTGTAGACAGGTGTGTGACCCCCACAACAAGGGATAGTTACAGTATCATTGTTTCTGGATAAGTGTGATCCCACAACAATGAAATAGTTACATCGCCGTTGTTAAAGAAATGTGACCCCCATAGCAATGGGGTAGTTGCTGTTCCACTGTTTGTAGGAAAGTTTGATACCACAATAATGGAATAGTTATCATGCCATCGTTTTGAGAGGCGTGTGTCCATGCCACATTGCAATAGTCATATTGCTAATGCCATTGTTTATAGAAACGTGTGATTCAACAACATTAGAATAGCTATAATTCCAATGTCATTGGTTGTAGAGCAGTGTGATCCCACTGTAAAGGAAAAGTCACAATTTCATTGTCTGGCGAGAAGTGTGATCTTTCAACAATAGGATAGTTTACACAATGCATCACGTTTGTAGAGAAATGTGACCTTAATTGGATTTTAATGGGAGAGTGGGGGGGGGGGGGGGGGGGGGTCTGAGAACGGTAGTAGAAAATTTGCACGTTGGGGTGGGTGGGTGTAAAAAGGAGCTGAATAAAAAATAGGACGTCACGTCTTGCAAATTTTTAGTGACCCCCCCCCCCCCCCCCCCCCCCCCCCTGCGCCAACCGAGACAACAGAGGTTACGTCGCAGAACAGGCCAATTTGAATTTTTGGCGAACGGGCCCAGTTATTGCATCAAATAGATTGTTTTTATCTGTACTTCTTCGGAATCCTGCATTTTTACGAGAGTATCGTGACTTGGTAAAAGGAACTAATCCAGGCGACACTGCACTTTCTTCTAAAAATGTCGAATGGGATGTCTGGACGGAATCTTTTGCAGACAGTGTTGCAAAATACTGAAGTACTCCATAAATCCAGAAATGTTTATGCCAGCTTATTATGCTCGAGCAGTATAGAAACAGTTTATGGAATATAACAATAAAAATGAAAACGAGAAGTAATAACGAATTCCGCCGCATATTAGTGGATCTAGTATACATACCGTTTCATTTTTTTTTGGCCGACTTTCCAAGTCAATTCAATCAATCCGAGAGAATTTAATACCGCGTGAATTGGTGCAATTATTATCCCAATATGCACGACCGCTAAATCAAATAGAAGCAATGTCGACAAGTGTGAATACATCACCCTGCAACAATGAAATACTTGCATTGCCATTGTTTGCATTAAAAATAATTGTGCTAGCGCCCCAAGCGAACTAGACAGTTAGTCATGCAAGTGTGACGGGTGTGAACGCACCTCCCCATAAAATGGGAGTTCCACTTGATGGACTATTTGCCATTTGTGATTTGAAAATTTTGATAAAATGGGGCGACTTCACTAACCCCGATACATCGTACTCTTGTTGGCTTAGCCACAGAGAATACGATTTATCTAACAATCATGCAGATTTTGGCCTGAAAATCACGAGAAACGGTTCGTATCACATAATGTGTTCCGAGTCCGTATCATATAGACGACTCATTCTGATTCCATGTCACATAGACAACTCGTTTCCGATAACGCGACAGAGACAGTTAAGGGCGACTGGCTAAACATTTTACGATAAAAAGAAACTGCATAATTCAATATTACACCTACCCGGTTCCTGGGGATGTACCCTCATAAATTCAAGCGGATCGTCATAGGAAGGGACACTGAGAGTGAATAATTTGACAACACAACTTTGAAGATTGCGGTCACCGCGTCACTTATTGTTTGTCAGACTGCACAACAATATAATTCCATAACATATGGGTTTTTTTTTTTACTTTTTCTCGCCAACATTATGTCCCAAAATTATGTTAATATTTTAAGAATTAATCTGTTTATGTGACAGAATTGTTAGATAAATGAATTATCGTGATAATGTGCATGCCCTGTGATTTGCATCAGATTCTCGGTAGTGTCCAAAAATGGGATCACAACTCGCCGGCAAAGCCGGCGAGTTGAGATCCCATTCTGGACACCAGTTCTAATCTGATACAAATCACAGGACATGCACATTATCATGATAAACTGTATGTATCGGGGTAAGCTATTTTAAAACATAAATGTTCATGTTTATGTGAAACGCCTAAGCTCGGCTTTGATATTCTTCTGTTGCCTCGACTATAAGAAAAAAATAACAGAGTGTCCAGGCGTTCCATAGAAACTAGACGCAGGGTCTTGGTGTAACAGGCCCTATTTGTTACACCATGTTTATCGCTGTTTAATTGCGGCAAAAATTGATTAATGTTAAGTTTTAGCGCGCCGAAGGCGCACAGGGACGATGTGGGATTGAAATCCCTTGCGACCAAAATAACTTTATTTGCTTTATAGCTTTATTTGCTTATGAATCCACGAAAGCCGGAAGCGAGAGCCAATAATCTTATTTAGTTCCAGTGCGCGCATTGGCAGTAGGGCAGTGGGTTGAGATCCCCGAGAACCTCGAACTGAAAGATGGCTAGGAATTTTGCATATAACTACAAGAGTTCTGCTCCGTGTTTGCTTGGAGAAGTGGGCATATTTATGGTTATACTGAAAGCGCATTTTGGTAGTTATTTTAGAAAAGAGAAAAATAAACCCAAACAGTCGCTGGTTTGGGAGCAGCCCCAGCATATTATCCTCAACGGCCAAAATTACATTATATAGGTATAATATATATGTGAGAAAATAAAATATGACTATCAACTTTATCTATCTATTTTGTACGTAATTTTTCACATAGGATAGTGCAAAAGAGGTTATATTTTGGATCCTAAACTTCACTTAACCCTTTCAATGCAGTATGCATAAATATTTGCGTGAAGAAAAAATGGTAGTGGAAGAACAGACGATATAAAGAGCAAACAGACTGAAGCGAGGCTCGGTAATAATTTAATCCAACAGCTCGACAGATTATTACTGAACCTCCCAACAAAGCAGGACGGTTTCGCCTATTCCACCATTAACAGTATTGACTGAAATGGTCCCTTTCAGGGTGCCAGTATTGAAAGGGTTAATATTTTTCCAGATGCAAACACGGAGCTCGGGGCGCGGTGGCGCTGCGGTAACCGGTTCTCGTCAGATCACCGAAGTTAAGCAACGTCGAGCCCGGTAAGTCCTTGGATGGTTGGCCGTCTGGCCGTCTGAGCAATCGATTCGGACTCCCGCGTTGTGTCCTTGGGCAAGGCACTTAACCACGATTGTCCGCATGGAGGCACGATGACGCGGACACTAAGGAGCACTACACGTCGATGGTGCGCATGTCTTCAACCAATCTAACCCTGCCTGTGCTGCAGTGTGGAGTTACGATCTTGTTGAGCTGGCATCTGCTCGTCGTTGCTCGGTTGTTCTCTCCGAGTTTCCGAGTACTCCGGCTTCCTCCTCTCGCAAAACTGTCACCGACACGATATGACCTTGGCTGTTAAAGCGTCGTTAAAACCTTAATAAAAAAATAAATAAATAAATAACACGGAGCTCCATTTGGTACTTATTTTTAGAATTTTCTACGCCGAGTCGACCATGGTTCGACCTCTCCTGAAACAAAATTCCTGGCTACGCGCTTATGAACGGACATCAAAAGTCCGAAATAAAACCCTCAAAATACCTTAACCCTTTTAACAACGCTCACGATATCAAAATTTACTATTCTTATTATTTTCTTTCAAATGTTTCGAAAAACAATCAAGAAAACCATGTCATGCTACATTCGATGTAACGAGTTCAACAAGCTCGTTCCAATGAGGGGTCACATGATATGATTCTCTTGAAAAGGTTTTTTTTTAAATTCTCGATTTGATTCGTTAGGTAAATGGTTAAAACAGCCTCTTGCCAGAAATGCCAATGATACTAATTTCCACCTGCTAACCAAGTACTAGCTAGCGAATGCGAGGCCTACCAGGAAAGAATTCATCAGCTTGTCGAGTACTAGCTAGCAGAAAACGAGACATACTATACCACCAAGAAAGATCCACCGCCAACCAAGTATTAGCTAACAGAAGACGAGGCCTATCATACCACCAAGATAGACTCCACCAGCCGGCCACGTACTAGCTAACAGAAGACGAGGCCTATCATACCACCAAGATAGACTCCACCAGCCGGCCACGTATTAGCTAACAGAAGACGAGGCCTATCATACCACCAAGATAGACTCTACCAGCCGGCCACGTACTAGCTAACAGAAGACGAGGCCTATCATACCACCAAGATAGACTCCACCAACCGGCCACGTATTAGCTAACAGAAGACGAGGCCTATCATACCACCAAGATAGACTCCACCAGCCGGCCACGTACTACCCTGACAGAAGACGAGGCCTATCATACCACAAAGATAGACTCTACCAGCCGGCCACGTACTAGCGAACAGAAGACGAGGCCTAACATACCACCAAGCTAGACTCCACCAGTCGGTCTCGTACTAGCCTGATAGTAGACGAGGCCTATGGTACCACCAACATAGACTCCACCAGCCGGCCACGTACTAGCTAACAGAAGATGAGGCCTATCATACCACCAAGATATACTCCACCAGCCGGCCACGTACTAGCCTGACAGAAGACGAGGCCTATCATACCACAAAGATAGACTCTACCAGACGGCTACGTACTAGCTGACAGAAGACGAGGCCTATCATACCACCAAGATAGACTCCACCAGGCGGCAACGTAATAGCTAACAGAAGACGAGGCCTATCATACCACCAAGATAGACTCCATCAGCCGGTCACGTACTAGCCTGGCAGAAGACGAGGTCTATCATACCACCAAGATAGACTCCATCAGCCGGCCACGTACTAGCCTGACAAAAAACGAGGCCTATCATACCACCAATATAGACTCCACCAGCCGGTCATGTACTAGCCTGATAGAAGACGAGGCCTATGATACCACCAACATAGACTCCACCAGCCGGACACGTACTAGCTAACAGAAGACGAGGCCTATCATACCACCAAGATAGACTCCATCAGCCGGCCACGTACTAGCCTGACAGAACACGAGGCCTATCATACCACCAAGATAGACTCCACCAGGCGGCAACGTAATAGCTAACAGAAGACGAGGCCTATCATACCACCAAGATAGACTCCATCAGCCGGCCACGTACTAGCCTGGCAGAAGACGAGGTCTATCATACCACCAAGATAGACTCCATCAGCCGGCCACGTACTAGCCTGACAGAAAACGAGGCCTATCATACCACCAATATAGACTCCACCAGCCGGTCATGTACTAGCCTGATAGAAGACGAGGCCTATGATACCACCAACATAGACTCCACCAGCCGGCCACATACTAGCTAACAGAAGACGAGGCCTATCATACCACCAAGATAGACTCCACCAGCCGGCCACGTACTAGCCTGACAGAAGACGAGGCCTATCATACCACCAAGATAGACTCCACCAGCCGGCCACGTACTAGCTAACAGAAGACGAGGCCTATCATACCACCAAGATAGACTCCACCAGCCGGACACGTACTAGCTAACAGAAGACGAGGCCTATCATACCACCAAGATAGACTCCATCAGCCGGCCACGTACTAGCCTGACAGAAGACGAGGCCTATCATACCACCAAGATAGACTCCACCAGCCGGCCACGTACTAGCCTGACAGAAGACGACCCCTACCATACCACAAATAAAGAATCCACCCGCCACCCATGTAGTAACTAATAGAAGACGGTGCCAACCACACCACAGAGAAAAATCCATCCATCCGCTAGCCAAGTAGAGGCTAACAGAAGACGGGGGGGGGGGGGGGGGGGGGGTGGGGGGGTAACACATATACCTGCAACTTAATTAAGCACTCCATGTTTTTTTTCGCAGTGGTGTTAATCGAAAGTGTCATTACTTTCATGCTACCTTTCAGATGACCAAAATTTCTTGTTTGCGGAAATAATGGTCTATTGACAAATGAAAGACAACACAATGATGAAAATATGCAGTATTTTAATGGCACTATTACACATATCTGTCACTAATGTTTTTGATGGAAATATGTTCTCTCGACAAGTAAGGTCCTGGAACGGTCCATGATGAAACAAAGCCGGTAATTACTGACAAAAATGTAACTTGTGATCTCCTGAACACAATAGCAGTGTCTGACGTCAGTATCGAGTGTATCCACCATGTGCCCAGATGACAGCCTGAACCCTCCTCCTAATGCTACCAGTGAGCCTTCTGATACGGTCCAGGGGCAACTGCTGCCACTCATCATGCAATACAGCTTCCAAATCGGCCAAATTTTGTACAGTCGGGTCCATTGCTTGCACACGACTTCCGAGAAAGTCCCAGATCTGTTCTTAGGTAGTGTTGTAATAGTGTTGTTCTGAAGGAATGCTCTCACAGCAAGGGAACGATGTGGCCTTGCATTGTCGTCCATGAACACAGAGCGATTAGCCAACGGGTGGTTGTCAAAATGAGGCACGACAACCGGATTGAGAATGTCCCGGATGTACTGATGAATATTGAGATTTCCACGTACAGTCACCATATCAAGTTTACAATCTTGAGAGAGGCATCCCCAGGTCATTACTTACCCTCCACCATAAGGAACAATGGGTCTGATGTTCCTGGGCAAATAAGCAGTATTTCTATGCATCCACACTCCCATGCGACCATCTGTGACTTGAAGCAGGAACCTACTCTCGTCTGACTAATGGACTCTCCTCCATGTCCTGAGATTCCAATGTTGTTGTGCTACACACCACTTCAAACGTCGTCTTTCATGCTGATCGGACAGAGCTGGAGGCTTGATGACCCTTCTGAACCACATATCCAGTGCTTTGAGACGGTTTCGGACAGTTCTGTTGCACAAATGCCTGTTGGCCAAAGGCGTTTCAAAACCCCATTTGAAGCAAAGGGTTCACGCCTAACGAGACGTGCCAGACTCCGATCTTCCCGTGGAAAGGTCTTTCGGGGTTATCCAAACCTTGGTCGGTTCCTTACATCGTTGGTTTGTTGATGGTTTCGGACAATTCTGCTGATGATAGAATGACTAGAGCCAAGTTGCCTTCCAAAAGCTTTGAATGGCATGCCTGCTGTATGCATGTCAACGATTTGCCATCTTAGTGCCTCTGACAGTCTCCTCCTTGCCATGTCGACATTTACTGATAAGGGAAGTGACAAATGTTCTTGTTTTATACCCAGATATTGCTTATGGATTACAGTTTTCTGTGGCATTCGTGGGTAGCATGCTTCACGTGGACGAGGGGATGTGTTTGGGTACGCTATCTACTGGAAACATCGTGTTTTTCACGAGATGAAAGACAAAGCAATCATTAAAACATAATAATCAGTAACAGCAACTTCGCTGTCATGAAACATTTCAGGGGGTGCTTAATTAAGTTCCAGGTGTATACTACCAAGAATCCACTAACCAGCCAAGTACTAGCAACAGAAGACCTACCATATCACCAACAAAGAATAGACTCGCTAGCCAAGTAGTAGCTGACAGAAAACAAGACCAACAATAATACCAAGAGGGAATCCACTCACCAGCCAGGTAATAGCCAAGAGAAAATTAGGCCTACCATACCACCAAGAAAGAATCCACCCTCAAGTCAAAATCTACCTAACAAAAGATGAGGCCTGCCATACAACTAAGAAAGAATCCACACGCCAGCCAAGTACGAGCTAGCAGAAGACACTGCACCGGCCAGTCAAATATTGGCACAAGGAGAAAGAATCCACCTGCCAGCCAAGTACCAGCTAACTGAGGACGAGGCCTGCCGTGCCACAAAGAAAGAATCCATCTTCCAGCCAAGTACTAGCTAACAGAGGACGAAGCCTGCTGTTCCACAAAGAAAGAATCCACCTGTCTGTCAAACACTAGCTAACAGAGGACGAGGCCTGCTGTTCCACAAAGAAAGAATCCACCTGTCGGCCAAGTACTAGCTAACAGAGGACGAGGCCTGCCGTTCCACGGAGAAAGAATCCACCCACCGGCCAAGTACTAGCTAAGAGAGGAAAAGGCCTTCCGTGCCACAAAGAAAGAGTCCACCTGCCAGCCAAGTACCAGCTAATAGAGGACGAGGCCTGCGGTGCCACAAAGAACGAATTCATCTGCCAGCCAAGTACTAGCTAACAGAGGACGAGACCTGCCGTTCCACAAAGAAAGAATCCACCTGCCGGCCAAGTATTAGCAAATAGAAAACGAGGCCTACCATAACAACGTGCAAGAATCCATCCGCCAATCAAGTACTAGCTAGCAAAAGATAAGACCGACCATACGACCTAGAAAGAATCCACCCGCCAGTCAAATACTAACTGACAGAAGATAAGACCGACCATACGACCGAGAAGGAATCCACCCGCCAGTCAAATACTAGCTAACTGAATGAATCCGCATGTCAGTCAAATAATAGCTAACAGAAAACGAAGCCTGACATACCAACAAGCGAGAATCTACCATCAGCCAAGTACTTGCTGAGATGTGACAAGGCCTACCATACCACAAGGAAACAATCCACCCGCTTGTCAAAAATTAGCTAACAAAGGACGAGGCAAACCGTAATACCAAGAAAGAATTCAGCCGCTAGTCATGTACTTGCTGACAGAAAATCAGATACACCATACCACAAGAAAGAATCCACCCACAACCGAAGTACTAGCTAACAAAAGACGAGGCCTATCATACCACCAACAGAGAAGTCACACGTCAACTAAATACTAGCTATCAGAGGCCTACCACACAACCAGGAAAGAATCCATCTGCCAACGAAGTACTAGCAGACGGAAAACGAGACCTATCATAAAACAGAGAAAGAATCAAGCTATCAACCAAGTATACCTAACAGAAGACGAGGGCAACCATGGAATACAACCATAGAATACAACCATAGAATACAACCATGGAATACAACCATGGAATACATAGAATACAACCATAGAATACAACCATAGAATACACAGTCAAGTATTAGCTAACAGTCGGTATCCGCATGCCAGCCAAGTGCAGCATAACAGAAAACGAGGCCTACAATACCACCAAGAGATAGTCCACCGCTAGCTAAGTACTAGCTGAGAGAAGACTACTCCCACCAACTAGGTAATAGCTGACAAAAGATTATGCCTACAATACCACCAAGTAAAGCAAGAAAACAGCCGCTAGCCAGGTAATAGCTAACAGCAGACGAAACCTAACATACCACCAAGAATCACCTATCTGCCGGGGTGAAGGAAGCTTATAATATTGGGGGGGGGGGGGGGGGGTTATTGTAAACGAGGACTTGTAGGATACAACACGATAGCCTTTGGCGGCCTGCTCTGCGTAGCCGAGCCCGGGGGGAGAGTGCGGGAGTGGGATACTCCCTCCCGCTGGTGCTGGTGGGGGGCCGGAAAATTTGTGCATTATGAACTACCGAGAGCTTATTTCCTCGCTTCTCAAGTGAAAAATTCAAGGTATCGTGGCTGTTAATTTTTGGTGTTTATTGGAGGATGTATGTCAGAGAGGAAGATGTTAACCTGTTGAGCGTCAAATCAGTCAGTGACATCGGCTATCAACTTTTTGGGGGAGGGGCTAAATACCCCCTTACCCCCCCCCCCCCCCCCCGGTTCCTACGCCACTGCCTACCTGTCAAGAACTAGTTTGCTGAAGACTAGGTCTAGAATAACACCAGCCTGCCAATCACTAGATAATAGAAGACAAGGCTGCCGTACCACCAAGACGAAATCCAGCCGCTAGCTAAGTACTAACTGGCAGAAGATGACACCTACCATAGCAGCTACAGAGAATCCACCCTTATCCAAGTAATAGGTTGCAGAAGATGCGGCCAACCGTGCCACAAAGAAAGAACCCACCGCCATTCAAGTATTGGCTAAGAGAAAACGAGGCCTACCCAGTGGCGGCGCTACGTGGGGGGGGGGCATGGGGGGCACTTGCCCCCCTCCCCAAACGAAGGCTTTGCCCCCCAGTTGCCCCCCCCCCCCCTCCAACCATCTCGCATGCATTTCCATCCACCCTCACACACAAACACATTCAGTCACTCTCTCTCTCACACACACACACCCCTCTCTTTTTTTATTCCCAATAATTTCCCATACACACTTAGCCCAAAGCCTCATGCTAGCTGATGAACACATCCAGGCAGTAGAGATTTAAAAACTCGGATGCAGATACTTATAAGTTATAATTAAGTTATGAGCCAACAAAGGCATGTCTATCCAAATCCCTTGTCTAAAAAAAAAATCATGGATTTCGCATTATGACAGACGGGCACTATCTCCCTTGCACTGTTCAATTATTTGAAGTCTCTCTCTCTCTCTCTCTCTCTCTCTCTCTCTCTCTCTCTCTCTCTCTCTCTCTCTCTCTCTCTCTCTCTCTCTCTCACGCACAGACCCACCAGACGCGGAAACTTGGACCCAAAGTCCGTAATATACTTTTTTGGTTTGGTACGTCCTGTGGACGTTCCAAACCAAAAAAGTATATTACGGACTTTGGGTTCAAGTTTGGACTACCTCATAACAAAGTAATGATATGATCCTTTACGTATTTGCCCCCCTTCATGGGAGTCTGCCCCCCTAGTTGCCCCCCCCCCCCCCCACAAAAAAATTTCTGGCGCCGCCACTGGGCCTACCATACCACTAAGAAAGAATCCACTTCCCAAAAGTACTAGCTAAGAAAAGACGAGGTCGACCATACCACCGAGAAAGAATGCACATGCCACCCAAGTTCTAGCAAACAAAAAGAATCCACCGGTCAGCCATGTTTTAGCTAACAGAAAGAGAGGCATACCATACCAACAAGAAAGAATCCATCAGCCAACCAAGTAGTGGCTAACAGAAGGCAAAGCCTACCATGCAACTAAGAAAAAAATCTACCGGCCAGCCAAGTATTAGCAAACAGAGGACGAGGCCTACCATACCACCAAGAAAGATTCCATCCGCCAGCCAAGTACTAGCTACCAGAAGACGAGGCCTGCCTTACCACCAAGTGAGAATCCATCCGCCAGCTTTGTTTGTTTTGATTTGTTTTATTTGGGGTTTAACGCCAATTTCAACAGCCTGGGTCAAATCGTGTTGGGCAGTTTTACGGGTGGAGGAAGCAGTGGTGAGAAACTGTCCAGTTCTCCAACACCCTAATTACACCATCAGAGATATCAGCAGTTGAAGACGAGTGGACCATCGACGTGCAGTACGCCTTAATGCACAGCGCCATCGTGGCCCCATGTGGACTGATCAGGCCTAGCCGTTGTGGGAGGCGGAGGCCTCCCCTAGCCCTCACTATGACCCTTCTGAGTGGAAGTGGGAGGGGTTATTACACCCAACCACCCCCCCCCCCCACCCCACCCGAGAAGGCAAAAGTAAATCTACCTCGCAAGGCGGCGAGGGAGACTGGATGGTGGAGTTGACAGCAAGTGGAGTTGGTCTAGCAATAACCTCTGTCACGTCCACTCGAGTTAGTCTAGCAACTAGAGTTACATTGTGGTATACTCTTATCGATGAGATGATACTAAACTGTACTCAGTGACCCCACCTGGAGTTGCGTCTGTGGTGCAGGGCTCAAAATAAGCAGTGTCGCGTCGCTTTTTGCTATGCAAAACTTCCAAAAAGCTACACAATATTCAATTATATATATCATTTTGCGATACAAGATAATCAACTGCAGCCTGTTAGGCTGCAGTTGATTATCTTGTATCGCAAAATGTAAATGAAAATTTGCAAACAAATTTGAAGACTAGTTCACTGATGCTTTACTTCTGATTGTGGAACATTCTAGGCATAACTCAGATTAACTCTCCATCAAGCATCAATAGCAACTTCATATTAAGATGAATTCTATTGGTTTAAATTCTTCCTCTTTTTACAACATTTTGCATAAAATGTCCATTAAAAATAACTTCAAGCCCATCACGTTAAAAATCCCAACTTCCATTTTGAGAACTCTCTTAAACAACCACGACGCCAATTGAAAATATCCAAGTCCATGCAACCCTTAAAGGCAGTTCAGTTAAAAAAAACATAGTAAATGTTTCATGTGTTGCAGATCATTTGGTAATGCCCAGAAATGGATGGAAACTATTCTATCTACTTAGAAGAATTCAATACAAAACAGCATAACATAACTCTGGTTTACAAAAATAGCTACGTAATTTTTACAAAATGCTATTCATTTTTTGGAAATGTGTAGCATTTTGCTACGCAAAGAAAAAAAGTTATTTTGAGCACTGCTGTGGTGACCTCGGTGACTCCAGCTGGAGTTTGATTTGTGATGACCTCAGTGACCCCAAATCGGAGTTAGTCTCACAATGACCATTTGACACCCCAACTGGAGGTGAGTTGTGGCATACTCTATCAATGACCATTTGACACCCCAACTGGAGGTGAGTTGTGGCACACTCTATCAATGACCATTTGACACCCCAACTGGAGGTGAGTTGTGGCACACTCTATCAATGTCCATTTGACACCCCAACTGGAGGTGAGTTGTGGCATACTCTATCAATGACCATTTGACACCCCAACTGGAGGTGAGTTGTGGCATACTCTATCAATGACCATTTGACACCCCAACTGGAGGTGAGTTGTGGCATACTCTATCAATGACCGTTTGACACCCCAACTGGAGGTGAGTTGTGGCATACTCTATCAATGACCGTTTGACACCCCAACTGGAGGTGAGTTGTGGCATACTCTATCAATGACCGTTTGACACCACAACTGGAGGTGAGTTGTGGCATACTCTATCAATGACCGTTTGACACCCCAACTGGAGGTGAGTTGTGGCATACTCTATCAATGACCGTTTGACACCCCAACTGGAGGTGAGTTGTGGCATACTCTATCAATGACCGTTTGACACCCCAACTGGAGGTGAGTTGTGGTATACTCTATCAATGACCATTTGACACCCTCACATTTTTTTAAAACAAATTTCACAATTTTTCAATAAAACCATACACATGTGGATATCATTAGAACCAGCTCGACGATATTTGTATGGTTTGATTGAAAAACTTCCGAGATATTTTAAGCTGTGGTAGGCTTATCCTGCTTAATTTCCTGGCCGCATTTCGGTCACTATGTTAGGTAAAGGATTAAACCTCCAAAAAAGAACATATCAACAATCTGCTGGTGATACTGTCGGTCGAAGCAGACCCATCCCCCATCTCCTGTCATACCAACAAGCTCATTTTCTTTTTAACTTAATTTCTATCACTACAGCGTCCTTCGATCGATTGATGCACGCGCCCAACTGACGTCATTGGAATGTGTCGATGTTCATTTCGCTACAAATCTTTAACCCCAGTTTTGCCGGCGTAGGGAATCAAGTTCGTGGTATATACCCGTGGTATATACACAACTTCTGTGCGCTCATTCCGATAAGCAGATCAGTTTTTTTCAGAAATGGACAACAAAATTGTTCGATAAAGCTGCACGTGCCCCTGGATTACTTTTGATGACTTCAGAGTGTTTAGATGGGTGGGAGGGGGGGAATTATCCTTGGTGGGGGTGGGGGTGGGGGTGAGATGGGGAAAAACTCACCCTCGGGACAAGATATTTGGTGCAGACACTCGACAAGCCTTGTATCTTGCACAAATATCTTGCACTCGGGTGAGATTTCTCACACCCTCGCCTCTCAGGCAGGGACCGACCTGGGCATGCGCCAGTGCGTATTTGGTTCCAATTCCAAACACGGAATCCAATTTTTACGGACTGGGCCACTTACGGAATGCCTTATATGTATACAGGGGAAATCAGATGGAACATTTTGAAAGCTTCAGCGAAGGTATAGCTAGGAAGTAATTGATGGTAGTTTAGCCAATAGTACTGGTACAAGGCCGCAATGGAACAAGACTGTTGTTGAAGCTAATGATAGGACAGATAGACCATAGACCTGTAGTGGCCTTGGAGCTTTGGAGACAAGATGGAAACAGAATCCCATTTGTGGAATCCCATTTGTGGAATCCCTTTTTCGAAAACGCCCGTGGCTATGGAATCCCATTTTGGTCGTATGTGCCTATGTGATAGGGCACATTGTGTCACATTGTGCCTTTTCACATAAGCACATATCGGCACATAAAGCATGTGCTTATGTGCTAGGTCACATTGTGTCACATTGTGCTTTTTCACATAAGCACATATGACAAAAAGGGATTCTCCAGAAGGTATCCTAGATAGGTATCCTCAAATAATACAATACTAGGCTATAGGTATCCTCAAATACCCGTATGTGCCTATGTGATAGGGCATATTGTGTCACATTGTGCCTTTTCACATAACCATATATCGGCACATAAAGCATGTGCCTATGTGATAGGGCATATTGTGTCACATTGTGCCTTTTCACATAAGCACATATGACAAAAAAGGGATTCTCTAGTAGGTATCCTCGAATAATACAATACCAGGCAATAGGTATCCTCAAATACCCGTATGTGCCTATGTGCTAGGGCACATTGTGTCACATTGTGCCTTTTCACATAAGCACATATCGGCACATAAATCATGTGCCTATGTGCTAGGGCACATTGTGTCACATTGTGCTTTTTCACATAAGCACATATGACAAAAAAGGGGTGCCGAAGGTCATATGTTTTTCAAAAAGGGGTGCTTAAATTGCCTGGGGATATTGACATTGGATATAGGCTTTTATTATATACAGGGGAGATAACTCTGCATACAGGTTATGGGAAATCAAGCAATCTGATTGGTTAGTTATAATTTATATAAATGATCTAGATAAAGGAAACAACGAGAGTACTTGGAAAAGGGTCAGAACTAACAAGAATAGACTAGAATAGCTAATTATAGTAATAATAAGCAAAACTGTTCCAACTAATAGGCTCTTCTACGCTACTGGAGTATACTCTAGAACAAAGGAACATGGCCAGATAGACGAAAACTGTTGTTTATATAGATAGAAGCAGAGAATTCTGGGTAAATTTGTCCTATAGCACTACGTGCTATTCTTAATAGGGAAAAACGTCATGGGATAAGGATCCAAAACGGGATTCTGGGAGAATTCTAAGCCAGAACATTACTCCTGTTCAATCGAACGCACCCCTTTGTACCCCCTTAGTACCGTAGCACTACGTGCTAAGCCGATAAATTGGGGAAATAAAGTCAATTTCGGTGATTTCAGGTGGATTTTGGTGATTTGGAGGGATTGTCGGGTTGTTTGTGGTAATTAGATTTACTCCGATTCAATCGAACACACCCTCCGAACATACCCCTATCCTATAAGAAGGTTTTAGACACCATAGCAACCACGTGCTACCATAGAAACCAAGATGGCGGCCTCCAGTATACAAAATGGACGACGGAAACACGTATCACCCTAACAACACGCGCTGCGCATGCGCACTCACACCACGTATCACTATGGGGATGACGTCACCACATGGCCGCTCACGCGGGTTACCATGACAACACAACATGGCGCCACTACGTCACGTGACAGACGTCACTTCCGAGGTCCCCCACCGAGATCCCCCAAATGATCCCTGAAAACCACATTACATACTACTGAGAGCTATTACATACTTGCAGTGTGTGTTACAAACAGCAGTCTGACTCCGCAAATTGAAATCTGGCGCATGAATTGAAAAAATAGGCTCCGAGGCTAGAGCGTATTTTAAATAGTCCTGATCGGCCCCTGCTCAGGGATAATAGTCTATCAGAGGATAGTTTGGCGTCGCGTGAGAACCATAAGGTTCTTTATCATATGACTCGTCTGTTTTGTTCACTTTAAAACATTTGATATTTTGTTTTCATATCAATCAGTGATAAATAAAGCCTTCCGTCAATTTCATTGGTCACTTTCATAACTAGACAATTTGATTGGCTGAACAAAATACAACTGGGCCACATTTTCTTAATTTGCATAATTAGAGTAGGGAGCTTTCACTGGTCAATTTCAAAACTGGACAATTTGATTGGCTAAACAAAATACAACTGGGCGATATTTGCATAATTTCAGTAGGGAGAATTTCCGTTATCTGTCCTATTTAGGGTGGGTTATATTGTATTAATCTTTTACCTACAAGAAAAACGCCATTCATTTTTTTTTATATTTTCAATTGTTGCAAAAAATAAAAAAAAAATTTTTAGTTATACGAGGATGTTTTTTCCAAGTGCGGTCTGCAACTCAAGTTAGGTGATGGGTTAAAAGTCATACTAAGTGGCTAATTTGTGCGTGTGTGTGTGTCATATGATAAATAGAATATGAAATGAGTGTTTTTCTCATATAATATTTATGAAACTCCTCCGAATTTTCCGTTTGGGCTCGCCGAAACGGAAAATTCTTAGACTCGTTTCATAAATATTAGATGAGAAAAACACTCATTTCATATCCTCTATATCTTCCACCGGAAGATAGACCCTTCTGGTTCTCACACGACGTTCTGTCAAGGCGTAAACTGCGGCGTGTTTCTTGGCACTTTAGCCAGGTGAGGCTAATGGATTTCCCAAGAATATCAACAAGAGAACAAGCGCTTCCAGCTGTCACTCCAGCTGTCACTATTGGGGCAGCTACTATATAGCAGACAATATTTCAACCCGTCAACTGAAAGCCGTAAGCTAACAACGATAAGAAACGTTTCAACACCATCATCGAAATTAAACCCTCGTTTATACTTCTTTGTGAGAGAGCGTCTGCGTTCCCATTCGGTCGTAAGACGAGCTTTAATATCGCGATCTCCTGAATATGGTAGCCATTTCCCTCATCACTCAGCTTTGGGTATAAACTCATTTTGCTATAGTTATAGACCATTCCGAAGGATCTCTAATGTTCAATTTCCAAACGTATCTTGGTACATGACGTACGATTAGGGTCAAATATTTTTATTTTAGTATGATACTTAATTATTTTAGCATCAGACTATATTAATTAAGAATCCTATTTAAATAAAGATTTTTGACCCTAATCGTACGTCATACTTGGTATGCCGTAAACGCAGAAACGGTAGTTATATTTATTTTTATTTATTTATTGGTGTTTAAGGTAACATACTTATGCACAATGGCTAATCGTGACCGTGGCAGTTTTACTGGCGGAGGAAGCCGGAGTACCCGGAGAGAACCACCGAGCAACGACGAACAGCTGCCAGCACACCAACATCGTAAGTCTGCACTGCAGCACAGGCATGGTTAGACTGGTTGAAGACATGCGCACCATTGACTTGCAGTACGCCTTAGTAAACGGCGTCATCGTGCCCCCATGTGGACAATCGGGGTTGAGTGCCTTGTCCAAGGACACAACGCGGGAGTCCGACTAGATAGCTCAGATGGTCACCCATCCGAGGACTAACCGGGCTCGACGTTGCTTAACTTCTGTGATCTGACGAGAACCAGAAACCGTAGTTGCCCGAAGAAAAGAGTATTAATCGAGGTGCTCAGAAACAACATGTTACTTGTTATTCTGTGTTCTACGCCGTTCGGTGAAATCTTAACGTTATCACCGCGGATAATACCGCGGATAATGATGGCATTTTCTTTATCAGCGTGACGTTGACCCCCCCCCCCCCCCCCACTCCACCTTATATCCAATCCTTAGTGACACGAACGCGAAGTCGGGCAGAGGAATCCCAAGAGTACCCGGATGACTGTCGTGGATTCATTGGAAGTGTTTTCAGCAAAGTACTCGGGTTATTTGCTCCAGTCGATTGCCATTTTGTTCCCTGTACCCGACAGATATCCAGCCTGAGTTTCCTCAACGAAAACACGGACGCGACAATCGTTACTTATCCCCAGTTCCTTATTCGACATTTGTTATCAACCGATAAAATCGGTTGATAACGAATGTCGAATAAGGAACTAGGAATAAGTAATGGTTGTCACGTCCTCAAGGAAAACATGCTTCCTAGCGAATAAAAACGAAGGGGGATGATGTCTCCACGGTTCTGAAGCTTGCGCAACCTGTGTCCTGTCCCTAGCGTGAGGTAAGATTGAGCGTGCTTGACGTTGAGTTTCCACCAGCCTGATGTCGAGTTCCTGTAACCAGCCCATCGGTTGTTGCCTCTCCATATGAGTTTATTTGTTTCTATGCGGCCACACACCCCAAATCCAACTCGCTAAGCTCGGTATATTTAGCGATCCCTGAAGCCGGGTGTATCTCCCAGATCAGCGAGCGGAAGAGTCGCGCGCTATCTCACTTCACGTGTACCTGGTGCTCCACTGTCGCCATGCTGCTCTACAAACCCCAAACGCTCTCGGACGCCAATAAGATTTGTGTCTGTGTAACCGGTCGGAACGACAGGAGCAGTCTTAAAACCGTCTGCTCAGAAACCCACTAAAGACACCCAAAAAAAACTCTGCTACGATCATCAAATGTTGGCGACAGCGCCAAATGGACTTCTGGAAGAATCAACCGAATTTCGTTGTTTGGCACCCAACCAGCGGGTGTGGAGTCTCAGCAACCGATCATCCAGGGGCGGCACCGGCCCGTCGCATGAAGCTGCTTGGTTATTCCATTTCAACTATCAAACAAGGTAGATACTAGCCGAACTACAAACTGCGTTGCCGCAAGACGACGTTTGGCCAAGCTACTAGAATTCCTTCGACAGATGCCCCTATGCAATGAGTTTGTCGCGACACCCAACACCGAATGGAGGGAAAAACAAACTAGTTTTGCACATTGACCACCGCATTATTTATTAGTAGTCAGTGGGAACCAGCTCTCAGAGGTTGGTAGTGAGCTATGTTCAACCGTAGAGTTTTCACTCGGTCGACCATCCATCCAGAGCCTCTTTGTGTTCACTTTTCGAGTGTCTTCTGTATGCGAAAGGACATATATATACACATCGAATTCATGGGCCACGGGGTTTGCTTTTTGCTTGCAGCGAAGCACAGGGTCGGTGAACTCTTCATTGCCATCATGGTTGTTTTTTCCAACCTTGGACCTTGAGAGAGCAAGCTGGATCCTCACATCATTAAGATCTAATATATATTCTGCGAGTTTTCCGGTGGATCTGGAGGTGCACTCCTTCCAAGAATGATTGGGGGTTGGGTTGAGTCTGCAATATTCTTGGAACTCCATCTACCACCCTTTCAGATAGCTGGCAAGGACCCAGGGAGTATGTCTGAACGTGAGGTCCCCAGGTTGTGCGTGTTGAACTATCTAAGGAGATCCTTCTACTGGTTCTGGCCTGCCTCGCCGTTCCGGCTCGGTAGGGGTAAGGAGTCAGACTCCCCCATTGTCGCCCTCCACTTTCTCTCGTTCCTGTTTCGAGGGGGAGGTGAAGGTCGGTATTTCCCTGGAAGCAGGGGCTTAAGCAATCGCCGCTTCATAGCTTCTTTGACAGGTTTATCCAAGATGTTGTGGACAACAGTTTGGAGAGGCTATGCTGTCTGCATTGCTACTAGCAGTTGGTCTATATGCCCATCCATTGTCATCATTCTTCGCCCACATATCCCCAATAGCAGTCGCCCTCTTAATGGGGAATCGGACATGTAACAACTCATTCATTACCACCTTATGGTGCTGTCTTGTCGCCTTTTCCCTGCCTCTGACGAATATAACAATATGTGCCTATGCATGACTTCCCAGAGGTGGTATAATCCTCCCTAACTTTCTACCACGCACAGCTGTTTTATCCTCGCATGTTTGTGTTTATCTATCGCAGGCGCAGGTATGTCTTCTGGTACACAGGTACACACTGCCCTAATATAACTTTTTGCCCCGCCTTTTCTAGTCGCCGACGTTCGAGGTAGATTTATTTTTGCGTATGGCTCGAGTTATGGCTAAATAAGGGCTTGAGCTCGCCGGGGTAACGGTGGGCCCCAGGTGTGTGACAGAACCCCCATTTTATATACTAACTACTCTTTACCCAACATGAACAGAAGACGATGTTGGCCAAATTTATGAGCAGCAATTTACCCCTTAACTGGTTGAGGGCTAGATTATTTTTGCTGGTCCGAATTTGTTATTCAAAATTTGTTCTATTACAAATGACTGGAGAGTGCCCATAGGCACTCTCCAGTCATTTGTAACAGAACAAATTTATAAAAATAAAATATTATATTCATTTGACTGAATAAGAAACATAAGCAAGGAAAATGTTGGCTTCTGATATGGTGTCCTCATTTTTTTTGAAGCCCTGATAGTGGCTTCTAGCACTCAACCAGTTAATTGCCAGGCCCGCTTTAGCCATATTTGAAGGTCCTCTATATACGCCTGTATGTTAGGAAGTTTAATAAAATTTATGACATACTTAAAACTCTACCATCTGACTAATTGTTGGAAAGGGCTCTCCGAGTCCTTTCCATCAATTAATCAGATGGCAGTATTGATCTGCGCATGCCATAACATACAGAAAATTATCATAAAGTAGATGACAATAGTCGCTTTCAGCAGCGTAAGTGTTAACCGACGCGCTAGCTATATTGCAAAAATCTGTAAGTTATTTGGACCAGGGGAATGGAAAAAAATGATTTTCATGCTTCCGTGTTCAAAAGTATGATTCTTTCGTAAGTAGTGAAGGCTGCCACTCCAGGGACAAGCCTTTAACACTGAATTCCCCATACCCCAATGCTGCCAGTCGAGGGACAAAATTAACATAGGATTCTCCACAAGGGGTTTGTCCCTCAAGTGGCATGTTGGGTGACCGGAAAAAAGATTTTCAAATCTTTTCCCTGGCTCTGAAAATGCCACTTAAGGGACAAAAATGCCACTTGAGGCAGCTGCCAGCTCTCCAACATCGTAACTTCGCACTGCAGCACAAGCAGGGCTAGATTCGTTGAAGACATGCGCACCATCGACGTGCAGCACGCCAAAGTGCACGTCGTCATCGTGCCCCCATGTGGGCAATCGGGGTGAAGTGCCTTGCCCAAGGACACAACGCGGGAGTCTTTTTTGTTAATAGTTGTCAAAGGAATTTCTGAGCGTCCTTCTAATAATTGTTTTCATGAACGGGAAGGCGTGTTATAAACAGACGACATGGTTTAATCGCCATGGCACTTAAGCCATTGCGAAAGGATAAAACTAGAGGCCTGTGGCCTCTCGTCTTATCTTTCCGCGCTGGCACGCGTGTCATATCCATTAACCCGTACACACGCGTATGTCGTTCTGTGTATGTATGGCAAAATGCTGGAGGATGTAAAATTGCCTACGCTACAACCCAGAAGGCAGAAACAGCGCCTTAGCTTCTGCTTTAAATGATTGATAGACATATACCAGCGATGCCTCTAGGTAAATTCATCAAGTTCCAAGCACAAAGGTGACAGATTCCGGCTAAAAAACAACTGTCAAGTTACCAACATCGTGTTATCTTCGTTTAGGAACAATAGTTGATTGTAACTGTCCCAGCAGGTAAAACAGCCCAATACAAACATTTATCGATTGGAACTACCCGGACGAAAAAGCTGCAACGACTAGCAGAATAGAGGGATTTAAAACCGCCCTTGCGGATCAAGATAGGCTTGCCCTCTCTTCCGCCCAGCACTCAAGGACTCTATGGCACATCTATGCAGATACAGACGTAAAAAAGTTTATGAATTCTGAGCGTTCTGTGATATAAGGGAGATAACGCGATCATGAATTGTTCCCATTATTCGCCAGACCAGGTTTCAAAGTAGTGTTTGTTACTTGGATTTCTTGGATCATCCAACCGTCGAACGGCGATTTAGCAGCAGTGAAAGTAACTCCGGTTCAATTCATCCATGACGAAATGACCATTGTAGTATAGATTGAGATAAAATTTTAGCCCTACTTCTTCTTCTTCTTCATCAAGTACATCCTTCGTCTTCCGAGTATATTCGCACTTGGGTGCGTCCGTGACACACAGGACGTTTCTATTTACATTTAAAAATTAAAAGCAGGCTGATATTTATAGGACTCTGACGTCAACTAGTCTCTGCTTGAAGGCTTCAAGAGAGCTAGTCTCCACAGCTGACATGGGGAGAGAATTCCAGTATCTGATGGCGGTGGGAAAAAACGAGTGCTGATATGTTGGATTCTGGCCTGTGGCTGTACAAATTTGATGTTGTGGCCTCTGGTGTGACTGCCGGTGGCTACCAAGTACTGTTCTGGTGGAATGCCAACCAGCTTGTTGTAGATCCTACATTGTATAAAGCATGATGGTTTTTGCTTGAGCTCTTCTGAAGCGGAGTTCGTCCCATGCGAGATCTTTCATCATTACTGTGACACTGCTGGTCTGGTGGTAATTTCCAGTCACAAATCTCGACGCACGTCGTTCGACCGTCTTGACTGCGTTGATGTTACGAGCAGTGTGGGGGTCCCAGACCGAAGAGGCATACTCTAGAGTTGGCCTAACGAATGTCTTATAGGCCTGCTCCTTTGCCTGCTGGTCACACATGTTGATGTTGCGGCGAGTGTCTGGTTTGCCTTTTTGGTGATGTTGTCGACGTGGGTGTTTCAGGATAGTAATTTATTTTATGGTGACGCCGGGATATTTTGCTTTGTTCACGTGATGGAGGGTATGTCCGTGGATCGTGTGGTCGAAGTGCAGTGGGCTTCTGCGGTTAGAGATGGTGATTACTTCGCATTTTTCATGGTGGAATTTCATTAGCCATTTACCCTCCCATTCTTGGAGTTTCCTCAGGTCCTCTTGTAGGTCAGTGCAGTCTTGGGTGGATCTGACTTTCCTGTATAAGAGACAGTTGTCCGCAAACAAACTAGCACGAGACTGGACACAGGCTGGCATGTCGTCGATGTAAACAAGGAATAGTAGGGGCCTAGGACTGTTCCTTGGGGCACTCCTAACGTCACGTTGCATCTCGGTGATGTTGCTCCGTCTTTGACTACTTCCCGTGTTCGGTCTGACAGGAAGTCTCTTATCCAGTCACTGATGTTTCCTCTAACTCCGCAGTGATGTAGCTTCAGGAGGAGACGCTTGTGGGGAACTTTATCAAAGGCCTTGGAAAAATCTAGTAATATCGCGTCCGTTTGTTTTCCGGTATTAAAGTTGGAGGCGAGGTCATGGACTGTCAGGATCAGCTGGGTTTCAGTGGATCGTCTTTTTCGGAAACCATGTTGGAAATCGGTCAGGATTGCGAGGTGGTTTATGATGGCACTATGAAGGATATGTTCTATGAGTTTGCAACAGATGGCGGTCAATGAGATAGGTCGGTAGTTTGATGGCTGGCTGCGGTCTCCTTTTTTGAAGACTGGGGCCACTTTGGACTTTTCCATTGATCTGGTATTTTCCCTTGGTTGATTGAGGCCGGGAATATAAAGGTAAGAACGGGGGCTAATTCCCTAGCCGCCTCTCGCAGTAATCTACCAGGGATGTTATCTGGGCCTGTAGCTTCGCTCGGGTTGATGTTTTTCAGTAGTTTGAAAATGCCTAACTCAGATACGATGAGAGGAGGAACATCTGGTGTGGTACTGGGGCCAAGATGTGGAAGGTGCCATGGGAGTTCCTTAGAAAAAAAACGGATGCAAACTGTTTATTAAGCACATCTGCTTTAGTGACATTGTCACTGAAGGTGATTCCGTCTCTCTTCAATGGTGCAACTCCACATATGTCCATTTTGCGGTTCTTAATATATGACCAGAACTTTTTCTTGCGGGAGGTATCATCGGATTGCACATGGTTGTTGTATGCTTGCCTGCATGTGCATTGCATCCTGTGTTTGAGGTCTGTACATTTCTTCCAATCACAGGATGATTTAGTCTTTTGTGCTCTAAGAAACCATTTTCGTTTCACCCTGGAGATACGGCGGACCTCGCGATTTGCCCAATGATGAGTGATACGTTGGGAACTTTGGCGCTGTGGAACATACGATGTCATGGTCGATTTGCACCAGTCACTGAAGTCAAACCACATGCTGTTGATGTCGCTTGAGTAGTTGAATTTCTGGCAGAATTTCTCTGCGTAGGCAGTGGCACTTGATTTGAT
This sequence comes from Pictodentalium vernedei, assembly GCA_031216915.1. NCBI lineage: Eukaryota > Metazoa > Mollusca > Scaphopoda > Dentaliida > Dentaliidae > Pictodentalium > Pictodentalium vernedei. Next base: position 41,568,136 of record CM062296.1, read on the forward strand.
GCTTTCAATGTCGACTTTCTTCCAAAGAAGTATATTACGGGGCCATCTATCCTCAGGAACAGGACATGGAACTGGAACAGGATCTGGAACGGGTACCTAATCTCATGAATGCAGGAACAGAGAAAAAGAGCATTAATTCACGCAAGTGAATAAACTTTATTCAAGTGTATGCCCACCACAACAACACACTAATCATATGTTTTAACCCCCTAGGCCTCTCGTGTATATAATGTTTTAAATGTGTCTTTTTCTCACCTATTTCAATTTTCATTCAATTCACAGGAACAGTTACCGCCGGTGGAACGGTTCTCTTTGCAGCGGGAGTAAATTTCAACAACCAAATTTTGCTGCTCAACAGGTTGCCAATGATCTCAACTGTGTGTGGAGTAAACTGGGCGGGTTGGGGGGGGGGGGCTATGTGTGACCTCAAATACCAATAAATAAAAAACAACCATGTTACCTTTGACTTTCATTAACTGCAGTAACATAATATATTCGAGAGAATTTGATTTTGCTTAAACTTTTCCTGAGCCCCCCCCCCCCCCCCTCCCTGGTTATGTACCCACCCACCTTCCGAACATATCATTTGGAATGTCTTTTTTCAGATATTTCGTTTTCGGTCTGATTAACAAGATATGTAAGGCTCTGCCTTACACTTATCTTGAAAAACAATAGTTTATTTCAAATTTTTGTTTAGATTTTCAGTCATCGCAGCACCTCTTTGTCTTTTCCACACAACAAATTTAGAGAAGAAAATACTGGAAAATGAAAATTCCAGAATTATTGTCTCATCTATTTGTTAAATATTCCGCGAATAAGGGTCGTGTCAGACATAGTCCCCCCCCCCCAATCCGCCCAGTTTACTCCACACACAGTTGATAGTGAAAAACTCAAAATTAGGATCATTATCAACCTGTCGAGCAGAAATATTTGGCTGTTGAAATTTACTCCCGCTGCAAAGAGAACCGTTCCGCCGGCGGTAACTGTTCCTGTGAATTCAATGAAAATTGAAAAAGGTGAGAAAAAGGCACATTCAAAAAATTATATAGACTAGAGGCAAAGGGGGTTAAAAACATATGATTTGTGTGTCGTTATGGTAGGCATACATTTTAATAAAGTTTATTCACTTGCTCTTTTTCTCTGTTCCTGCATTCCTAAGATTAGGTACCCGTTCCTGTTCCGTGTCCTGTTCCTGAGAAGAGGTGGCCCTGTATATTACGTATTAGTGGTTTGCGTCGTTTCAGTAAGATGTTCTTATCTGTAAACACTGTGTCGTGGTCACTTATTCCTGGGAGAGGTTCACATCTGTTAACAAAGGATGACCTGTTCGTGAAGAACAGATCCAGTGTGTTCTCTTTGGGGGTAGCAAAGTCCACTGTCTGAGAAAGGCCGAGGTCATTTTCAATGTTAAGGAGGTACTCATTGATTGTCTTCGGGTATTGATGTCCTGTGATGGTGTTTGTGTCCCAGGAGATATCTGATAGGTTATGATATCCTCGGGGTGATTTATGCAAATGTCTTTTAAGATGGTGAATAGCTCAAGTGCATAGTCCTTGGTACTATTTGGTGGTCGATACACAGACACTACTATGATGGATTCACCTAATTTCTGGTGAATTGTCCTGCAGATGACTTCGCAGTCTGACTTCAGCTCGATAGCATCGCTGGTTAAATCATTTTTAATGGTGTCAAGACCCCTCCATAACCGTCATTCCTGTGTATGGCGAGTCAGGGGGTAGAAGTTTACTGTGGTGGATGCTGGGCCTTAACCATGTTTCATTGGCCAGCACAACGTCTAGGTTACATGGATCCATGAAGTTCCATAGACTATCATTTTTAGACATAACACTCTGTGTATTGATGCAGGTGATTTTCAACTGTGCAGGGTTGGTGGCCTTGTTGTTGTTGAGATGCTGAGGGCTTGAGGTGTAAAGTGGTGGGCCTAGCACATCTTGATTAGGAGGCGGGGAGTCTGGGTCTGGTATGATGGAGTCTTGCAGACATGAAAATTGGTTGTTTGATTCAGTTGTAAATGACTCAACAGCCTGCTGGAAAAGTTTAGAACACCACAAGAACAACAGATCCATGAAGTATTTGATAATTCTAGAGCCGGATAGACTGGGGTTGTCATGCCCATGCATTTCTTGTGGTACCATTGTAAACAACAGTTACTGTCACAAGCGACAGCCTTGTGTTTCCACGTTACAGCCTTTTCGCAGATTTTGCAAGGGTATTTCACCTGCCTGGGGCCTGGTTTTCGTTCAGTATCAGAGGCACGCAGGATGCTATGTTTTGGAGGCGTTCTTCCTCGTGAAATCGCACTGTACATCAAGTGAACGGTGCCGATTGTGTTTATATAGCAGTAGGTGGGTGGAATGTTTATCAATGCTTGATTCATTGCGTTCATCTCCCCATCTTCCCCCCAATCTGTGGGTTCTTCGGTTTTCAGTAGGTGATTGCGGATGAGCTGTTGCTCTGGGGTTTTGTACCCCGGAACAAGAGGCCTCAAGGGGCCTTAATTGCTCATCCGAGAACCCAAACATGAACCCAGGCACTTGATTTAAACATGAGACTCCATGGGGCCCGAGGCGCTCACTTGACCAATGTTGTTTAAAGAGGGCTTTAATCAGCGTCTATGATAATAGGTAACATTACACAGGGAAGAAGTTACTTAATTATTTTTATTACTTTCCACAGTGTGATTTACTGGGATTTCTGGGTTTGATTATAAACGATAACTTCACAAGTGAATTATGCAATCAACAATTGTGTCATGTATCCGTGCGCGCAAACGAAGACGAGTTCCCGTGGATGTCATGGGGACTTCATTGTTTTTTTTGTTTTTTTAACCCCTTTACCTAACATGAAAAGCAGACCGACATTTGCAAATTCTTGAATAACTATTATTTTCATTTTTTGTCTCAAAAACATAGGTTATGACCCCTCATTGGAACGAGCTCGACGAGCTCGTTCCAACGAGGGGGTCATAACCTATGTTTTAGAGACAAAAAATGAAAAAATAAGGAAAATTAATTGGCGAGTTTTGAGAATTGCGCTGGCCGTTACGTTAGGGCGAGGCGAGGGGACTATATTGTAAAACACTCGTGCTCATTCGCGCACTCGCGTTTGTACAACGTCCATCGCCTCTCATGAATTATTTCACGTAACCAGTCCAGTCAAGCGAATACTCTCTACATTTATAACTCTATTGACCATGCCAGAAGACTTTTTTCTAGTATTGGGATGCTGCCACAGAAATAATTCTGATTTCCAGTAATGCAAAACCTCGGGAATCCCAATATCAATCTGTGGACTTAACTTGAACAACCTGGTGCCCCCAAATATGAACTCAGGAACATGATTTGAACGAACTTGAATCTGCCCCCCCCCTCCCCCCACACACACACACAGAGTCGACACTGTGAGAGAAGTTAGCCAGACAAACAATGTACCCTAGATGCGGATGGACAGACAGGGATAAAACAATATGCCCCTGACTATTCATCACAGGGACATAAAAAGACCAGAGATTTGATTTGCACAAATCTAATATCCCATCCCCCTCCCCAATGATACTGTAAACCAAATGTTGATCGATTCTGGTAGGTGGATGCGAAGAAGTTGAATATTGCACTAAGGTTAGATTTGGGCTCCCATAAGGAGCTCCAAATATGATCCCAAGAACAACCTTAAATCTGTTGGGCTCCCATAAGCAGCTCCAAATATGATCCCAAGAACAACCTTAAATCTGCCACCCATTAGTAAGCTGAAAACCAAGTATCAGAAAATTCCCATTCATGAATTTTAAGATGATTTTTTTCAAAAGTATCCCTCATACTGCATTGAGTTAAGATTTGGGCTTACATAGGAAACCTATATATTAATCCAGGGACTTGATTTATACTGCATTAAGTTAAGATTTGGGCTTACTTAGGAAGCCTATATATTACTCGGGGACTTGATTTATACTGCATTAAGTTAAGATTTGGGCTTACATAGGAAGCCTATATTTTACTCCGGAGAATGGTTTTATACTACATTAAGTTAAGATTTGGGCTTACATAGGAAGCGTATATATTATTCCGGGGACTTGATTTATACTGCATTAAGTTAAAATTTGGGCTTACATAGGAAGCCTATAATTTACTCCGGGGCTTGATTTAGACTGCAAAAAGTTAAGATTTGGGCTTACATATGAAACATATATATTACTCCAGGGACTTGATTTAAACCTGCATTAAGTTAAGATTTGGGCTTACTTAGGAAGTCTATATATTACTCGGGGACTTGATTTATACTGCATTAAGTTAAGATTTGGGCTTACATAGGAAGCCTATATATTACTCCGGAGAATGGTTTTATACTGCATTAAGTTGAGATTTGGGCTTACGTAGGAAGCCTATATATTACTCTCCGGGGACCTGATTTATACTGCATTAGGTTAAGATTTGGGCTTACATAGGAAGCCTATATATTACTCTGGGGATTTGATTTATACTGCATTAAGTTAAGATTTGGGCTTACATAGGAAGCCTATATATTACTCCGGAGACTTGATTTATACTGCATTAAGTTAAGATTTGGGTTACATAGGAAGCCTATATATTACTCCGGGGACCTGATTTGAGCCCCTTAAGGCTGCTGTATACCAAAATAATATGACTGGTGGATCTAAAGAACCTTTTTAAGTATATTCCACATATTAAAGTAAGTTAATATTTGGGTTTCCATAGGGAGCCCAAATAGGAACCCAGGGACTTGATTTTAACAAACTTGAATGTGCACCCCCTCCCCTCCCCCCCCCCCCCCCCCCCCCCCCCCCCCCCCCCCCCCGAATGCTGAATATCAAATCTCAAAAAATTCTGGCAGGTGGGTTTGAAATTCTGATATGAATGTAGTCCCCCACAAAGATGCTGTATATCAAATATAAGATTCTGACAAGTGAGTTTGAAGATTTTTAACTGCTGGTCAGGTGCTAGAAGCCACAATCAGGGCTTTCAAAAAATGAGGATACTGGAGCAAAAAGTCTATATTTTCTTTGCACATGTTTCATATTCAGTCCAATGCAAATAAAATTTTGTGTATATACGTTTGTTCTATTACAAATTATTGGAGAGTGCCTGTTGGCACTCTCCAATAATGTGTAATAAAACAAATTTGGAATAACAAATTCAGACCACCAAAAATAATCTAGCCCTCAAACAGTTAAAGAATATTCGTCATATTGCAATAATTTAAAATTCGAGCTCACATAAGAAACCCAAATATGAATTCAGGGACTTTATTTGAACAAACTTGAATCTAGACCTCATAAGGGTGCTGCCGAGTTAAAATTTTGGGCTCACATAAAAAGCCCAACTATGAACCCATGATCTTGATCTGAACAAATACATGATGCTGTATAACAAATATCAAAAGATTCTGACCGGTGGTTCTGGAGAAGAGGACAATGAGAATATTTCCAATATGGCACTAATTTAAAATGCAGGCTCCCATAGGGGACCAAAATACCAGCACAGGGGCTTTATTTGAACAAATTAAATCTGACTTCTCACTCCAGTAAGGATGCTGTATACAAATATGAAAAGATTCTGACTGTTGTATTTAAAAAAAAAGCAGATTTTTTAAGATTGTTCCATATATTGGACCAAGTTAAAATTTGGGCTCCAAATAAAAATCAAAATGTGATGTCAGAACAATCACCTCAAATTTGACTGAAATCAATCCAGTGGTTTTGGTGGAAAAGTATGAACACAAAGTTCATAGCCGACAGACGATGTACGACGGATGGTGAGTGATCACAGTAACTCACCCTGACTTTCAGTCAGGTGAGCCAAAAAGGTTACTGGTTTTATCGATAAAAACATTGGTCTTTTCATGTGTAACTGAGACTTGAAGGCTTTACCTTGTTACAGGTGCAAGTTGTAAATCCTTTGTTTTTACTGCGGGATATCCATCATTGCTAGAAAACACAGGTTTCATCAATTTTGTATGCGTCGATGAAGGTGTCATAAGTGCAAATATACTCTTAAAAAAAGAGAAAACAAAGCAGAATTCCTCATAAAAATTTAATTTTATTTGGTATAAAAGTTAAAATGCACAAACATTCACACGTAAACAATACAGGTTTTGATATGACCCATTGCCTGGACAGAGTGGAAAATCTATCAAGTGTATTTCTTATCACCAGTTTCAAATAGTGGGAGAACAGTCAACAAAGTCAGAAAACTAAATAAAATTACTAAGAAAAATTATTTGTGAACCAGTCTGGGGCATTTTGTGAAAAAAAAAGTGCCCAAGAGACGTTTTATAACAAAGAATCTGCAACTTGGGTTCCTGGCTAAATTGAAGGCTATTCAAGGTTGTTTCTCAACATTTGTTAGCATTTTCAAGGCCCTTCAAATGCCAAATTCAAGGATTTTCATGGCCCCATGGCCACTAGTTCTAACTTGGACCCTCCAGTCATCAGCACCTCCTCCCACTTTCCCTGCAGGGAAGTGGGAGGAGGTAATGACCCGAGGGGGCCTAGTTAGGACTACACCTCCACAAACTCTAGCAAATAATACTACAGAGTTATGATTACGTGTTTCGTGAACTTATTTTATTTTATAAATATTCAAGGCTTTTCGGGGCCTCTAGGTTCATTTTCCAGGATTTCAAGGCCTTGGAGACCCTTAGTCAAATTAAAGGCCATTCCTTGACTGATTGAGTACTAGAATCCACTATCAGGGCTCCACGGAAATGAGCCAAAAGCCACTTTTGTGGCTTTACACTGTATTCAGTACCCTGTTTGCTCAGTAACTGAAATACATAAAATATTTAAACAAAATTGTTTTATTACAATTTATTGGAGAGTGCCAAGAGGCACTCTCCAATAAATTGTAACAAAACAACGTATGAATAAACACTTACTAAATAACTGAGACTCCTTTTGCTTGTCGTTTCGTTACCCGCTGAAAAAAAATTTAGCATTACAAATCAACTTTGAAAAATATCAGTTAAAATATGATGAAAAAATTCCCTCATTTAATTTAACTCTTAACTGGTAGAGTGCTAGAAGCCACTAGCGGGGCTTTAATACGAAGAGTAGGTACCCCAGCCTGAAGGTGTCATATTCTGTGGATGTGCTTCACATTATCTTTGAAGCGAAATTACTTAGTCTTTATGGGTTTGCCTCGTTACAATTTATGGGAGAGTGCCTCTTGGCGTGTCTCTCGGTGTGCCTCTTGGCACTGTCCCATAATTTGTAACAAGGCAAAGACACATGAACAAATTTTGATAACCAAAAAAAACTTAGCACTCTACCAGTTAAACATCCTTTAGAATGGAGAAAAATGCACGTTTGTAAGTGCTTTTAACAAATCTTAGAGCAGAGAAATATGCACATTTGTAGGTTCTTTCAATAAATCTTTGGCCGGGTGAGGAAATGCACTAAAAATAGAGCTACAAATGTGCACTTTTCTAATGTAGAGGTGTAATAGTCCGAACCTTAGCTTTGAGCATGTTATTCCTACCATGCCAAAAAGGGTACACAGACAGGTCACCACTGATGGATATAGCAGTGAGTGGGTGGGTGCCAGCCTTCTCCATTACCATAGTGACTGATTGTTATAGTTCTATTGCAAACTGAAGCATCAATCCACTCTCTACGTATCTTTGGGTGTGTGCAGTCATTTATAAATTGATGGAATTATGACCCAGGAAGTTCAATTTTAAAATTCAAGCACTTTTACGCACATTCAGAGAGGGGATCATCTCTATGAAAAAAAACCCCAATATAACCAAAAAACCCAATCAAACCATTGTAATGGACAACTGTTTAATTTAAAATTAGATTACTGTATTTCATGCTCCTCTAAACTGTCTATTCAAAGTGGATACTTTCAAAGCGCTCACTAATGTATTTGAACGTTTATTCACTTCCAAGCCTGGAAATAAGCAATCTGTCATTTGCAGAATGAGGTCCTAAGAGGGTGCATTTGCTGATGGTATCCCATCTAGTGGACTAGAATCCCCTCCAATGTATCCTCTGGGTACCTCTTTCTGTTTAGGCTAAGAGCTTGATTCAGATGGAGGTTCAAAGAGTGTAAATTTAGTAATGCTACCCTGCTGTGCAGGGTAGCATCACCAAATTCACCCTCTGGGGACCTCATTCTGTAGATGACCGTCTGCTTATTTCCAGGGTTGTTCACTTCCAAAAAGCAAACATGTCCATTGTGTAAAACAATCATAAATACTAATGAAAAATTTCTGACGTGATATGATCAAGGTACTTTGTTGTAGTTCTCTTTTTGCAATAAAAAATACACCTCAAAGATGCTAGAAAAAATGACAAGGTTTTCATAGAAAAATATTTCTATCACAACAGGATATATTAAACTTTAAAGGATTCAACAAAAATTTATATTACAGATAAAATGATATTATATTGTACAAAACCATCAGATGGAAAAAATTGTTCCTTAAAAAAAGTAATATGTTCCATAGAGAACTTTATTTCAACCTGCCCATAGCAAAGGAAACAAAAAGCTGGAACTAAGAATGCCATGAAAGGTAATGAAAAGTACTTAGTTTGTAGCCAGAATTCTGTAATAGGAGGTGTCCCAGCCAGTTGATATATGGAAGACCATTGTGGGGTGTTTGGTGGCCTCCCTATAATTAACTAGGACCCTCCTCCTTGAGGTAAGAACCAGGGGTCCTATTTAGGGCTAAAGTTAAAACTTAAAGTCTTGTCATGAACTGTGCGCTTATCTAGGCACAACTGTGCGTAGGAATTGCGCGCAATTGCCATATGAAATGGCATCCCTAGCACAGCAGGTTCGCCTGGTTACTCATAGCAAACACATGCAATGTATCTGCCAATGGACCTCCGGATTACCTGGAGGTCCATTGGCTGAAACATTGCTTGTGCACAGGCCATATGGACAGAATTTGATAGCCTTATCATGGTCATAACACATAGATTAACACGCAAATCGGCGTGCTATCTGTGCGCATTTCACGACAGGACTTCTAGTTTTAACTGTATGCCTCCCTGCGTTAAATTTTGCAAAATATTCTTGGGGTGGAAGCCTTTCCACCACCAAGAATATTTTGCAAAATTCAGTGTTCAAAATGTGAATCTCCAACACCTATAGTTGAGATCATTTAGGGGCTCTATTTGTTATGAAAGTTGTATTGGGCCATTTTTTTTGGATGGAGCAAAAACTTTAGGAAATGGGGGGGGGGGGGGGGGGGGGGGGGGGGTGCAGTACCTCACATGCCCCCTGTGACTATGCCACTGCACCATGTTTGTTATTTTTGGATGTTTTAACACTCAACTTTTTTTGTGACTTGTTCTTATGATGCCATCAACTGCCCTCAGAACAATACTGATTTGTAAAGAAAGGAATGAGATGTGAGCTGAAAAGGTGCAGATGAATCCAATACCAACATATAATAAATTAATACCTTACATTTCAACCAGCTGAGGGCAAGGAGCCCAGATTTGGGCTCTGTTGTTGGCCACTGATACCATGAAAAGGCACCATGTTCACTGAGAAACAAAAATATCTTATCCAAGTGAATTTGTCTTAAAAGTTTTTTGGAGAGTGACTACTGGCACTCCCTGATAAACTGTAACCACACAAACACACATCAAGAAATTGTGTGTATCAAAATTAATCTGCAACACACTGATGATGTCAAAATTTCATGCTGCAAAGTTTTCCCATAATGCAACCCGGAATTTAACCAATTCTATCTTGTTTGACAACCGAGCTCAGTAAGATTGAATTGTTAAATTCCAAGTTGCATTATGGGGAAAATATGAATCTTAACCCTTTACCTAACACAAAGGGCAGACAACACTAACAAACAATATTCTTGAATAACTAAATGTTTTCATTTTTTTTGTCCAAAAACATCGCTTATGACCCCTCATTGGAACTAGCTCAATGAGCTCATTGCAGAGGTTATTAGCTATGTTTTTGAGACAAAATATGAAAAAAATAATGAAAATTGGATGGTGATTTTTCTGAATAGCTCTGACTGGTTTGGGCCATTATGTTGTTTGAAGGGTTGAAACAAATACTATTCTATTTCTCAGAGTTCCCACAGGAAATAATCTGTGTATTCATTTATGTGTAAGGTCACTTTCAGTATCTATAGCCATATCATGACTGTAGCAAAGGTATGAAGTTAAGTTCAGCCAATCGTTTATATGATTTTCATCTCAGGCATCGGTTACCAGGTCCTGTATTACCAGTGAAGCAGAACATGTTTACAACAGTCAACAAGCACTGTTACACTTCCCAAACCTCCCAAGGGGAGTAATCTTAGTGTATTTGAAGGATTCTGAACAATAAGGCCACAATAAAAACCTTGTTTCTCTTTTGTTTTCCCAACCAATGGACTTGTAACACCATCTATATCTAAAGTTTTTATACAGTTAAAACTAGAAGTCCTGTCACGAATAGTGCGCTTATGTAGGCTTAATTGCACATTGGAATAGCGCGCAATTGCCATATTGAATGGCATCGAAAGCACGGCAGGTTCTCCTGGTTACTCATAGCAAACACATGCAATGTTTCTGCCAATGGACCTCCGGGTTATCCGGAGGTCCATTGGCTGAAACATTGCTTGTGCACAGGCCATATGTACAGAATTTGATAGCTTTCCTTGGGCCATAACGCGCACATTAACGTGCATATCAACGTGCTATTTTTGCGCATTTCATGACAGGACTTCTAGTTTTAACTGTAGGAGAAAGATGTTTTGAAACAAATTTTTAATGCTGTTTTTCTTGAACTGACCTATTTCTGTATATAAATATGAAAATCAAGAGTCAGAGTCAACCCTTTACCCAATGCAGACGATATCAAAATTTAGTATTTTAAATATCATTTTTTGAAATTTTTCACAAAATTTCAACAAAACAGATCATGTGACCCCTCGTTGGAATGAGTTCGTCGAGCGCGTTCCAATGAGGGGTCACATGATATGGTTTTGTTGAATATTTTTAATAATTTATTTTTTTTCAACTGCTCAATTTGCAAATTACATGGGCGGTTGCAGACAATTCGTTAGGTAAAGGGTTTGAAAAATAATATTTTTTCAACTGCTGAATTTTGCATATTACGTGGGCGGGCATTATGGCTCTTCCATGAAAATCTTACCTTATGATATAATTCTTTGTATGATAGGGGCAGACATTAGTGTCCAGGGAAACAAACTTGTCACTCGTATGTATAAAATTTGGGCACTTTTAACTGCATGTTTATCCTGTTCACTGAATCTTTTGACAAATGACAATCAATGATTTCTTGAGTAGAATTTTCATTAACCCTTTACCTAACGCATCACCCGCATCCGCCCGCGTAATATGCAAATTCAGCAGTTGAAAAAATATTATTTTTAAAATAAAATTCAACAAAACCATATCATGTGACCCCTTGTTGGAACGAGCTCGACGAGCTCGTTCCAACGAAGGGTCACATGATATGGTTTTGTTGAAATTTTTTGAAACATCTGATGAAAACGATATTTAAAATAACAAATTTTGATATCGTCTGCATTGGGTAAAGGGTTAATTTTTCATCAAGATGAGTTGTGGCTGCTTACCATGACTACATTTGAAGAAAGTTTTCTAAACCATTTACCTGTAACATTCAAAACCGGTCTGCGCTATTTACAAAAATCACCATTCAATTTTGATTATATTTTCAATTTTTGTCTTAGAAACATAGTGTATGACCCCCTCATTGGAACAAACTCACTGAACTCATTCCAATAAGGGGTTAAAAGCGATATTTTTCATGCAAAAAATGAAAAAATTAGTTAAGCAAGAATTTGCTTTGCAAGTGTCGACTTTTGTGTAGGTAAAGCGTAACTGTAATCACGATCGCTTTTTATGTAGTGTTGGTAAAAGTGAAATGCCCACTGCTATTACAAATCTCTCACAAATGGATTTCCTTTTGCAAAATTACAGTTGTAATCAAAACAAGCAGGTTATAACCCTTTACTCAATACAAAATGAAGATAGCACTTGCAAAATTATTTCTTGAAAAGTAAAAATTTTCATTTTTAAACTCAGAAATATAACTTATAGCCCAGCACTGGAATGAGCTTTACGAGCTTGTTCCAATGAGGGGGTCATAAACTACGTTTTCGAGATGAAATGAACAAAATTATAATATCTGAATGGCGATTTTTGTGAAAAGTGCTGATTTTGAAAATTATGTTGAGTAAAGGATTAATAAAGTAAAATATGGTACAACAGCTGAATACTGTAAAACATCTCTCAGATTAAACCTTGTTTCTTCCATCTTTTCATTGTAAGTAAATACTAAATTCTCTCAAGTGAAGATCATTCAAACAACCCTTGACCAAGACAGAAAATAAGCAGACTGCCATCTGCAAAATGAGGTCCCCAGAGGGTGAATTTAGTGATGCTACCCTGCATGGCAGGGTAGCATCACTAAATTTACCCTCTGTGAACCTAAGTCTGAATCAGGGATTCAAAACTAAACAGAAAGATGTACCCAGAGGATAAACTGACCCACTGTATGGGAATAGTATCATCAAATTCACTTCTGGGGACCTCATTCTGCAAATGTCAGACTGCTTATTTTCAGGCCTACCCTTGACTATTTTCTCCAAAGCAAGGAAATGTTTTTAATTCTACCAAGCTTTACAATATACAGGCATTTTTACAAGTGATGAAAATTGCTTTGGCCCATTTTTAGCATGCACATATTCTATCGATATGTGTACTCAGTCCAGGCAATAAAGGTCCTATATTGTAACCCGCTGGCAAGTTACGCTCCCAGCATGGCCGTAACCTATAGGAAAAGCATGTTGTGAGGCTTCTAAGCCTTCTGTTTTAACTATGCCATTCATTCTTTCTTCCATCTTAAGGGGGTCCCACCTATATAAATATCAACAACCAACGTGAGATCGCATGATAGTTTTTGTTATTTATTTTGGTGGAAGTTCTTTTAAGGTGGAAACAGCATGCTATTCTATTCATCTGTGAATGCAATATGCAACATTTGAGTTGAGATAGTTCTGTGGGATCATCAAGAATTATTATTTATTTATTGGTGTTTAAGGTCACATATCTCTGCACATTGGCTAATCATGACCTTGACAGTTTTACGGGTGGAGGAAGCCGGAGAGAACCACCAAGCAATGACGAGAAACTGTCAGCTCCCCAACCTACTAACTCCACACAAGCAGGGTTAGCATTGGTTGAAGACAGTGCACCATCGACGTGCAGTACGCCTTAGTACACAACGTCACTGTGCCCCCACATGGACAATGGGGGTGAAGTGTCTTGCCCAAGGACACAACATGGTTGACGTAGGTGGGATTCGAACTGAGGACCTCTCGGCTTGCAGCCTGCACCTCTACCTACTGAGGCATCGCTCCAGGATCATTAAGTCTTTCTGGTAAAAAATGCAAGATAACATGTATTTTAACCCTTTGAATTCCAGAGGCCATTTTTCAGGCTGTGTCATGAGCTACATCATAATGTCATCAAGGGGATGACTGCCAGGTAAATGTGGGGCGTAGACCAATGAATATTTTCAACGTGCAGCCCTAAGGCTGCACGTTGAAAATATTGATTGGTCTACCTCCAAATAATAAATATGGACTCTTCCTACTGCTACCATGGAACTGACATGGAAGAAACCACCACAGTTAAAGGGTTAAACAAGTTATGTTGTATTACTTTGTCGCAACCTGTAGGTTGTTCGTGTATTTTACAACTGATGTAACCCACATGTAACCTAAACGGTCATTCTTGAGTTATATCCAGACCTACTACATTTGGGTAAGAAGACAAACTCAAGATTTACACCAATAATAGAAATAGCATTTGACAGTGGAACTAACCGCAAGTCAAGTGAATTCTGCCAGTGATATGCCCCTGTCAAAAGGAAAAGCAGGTGAAACATTAGAAAAAGTCGTTGGTGTTTATAGATAATTTCATTTGTAGATGATTTTTCTCTTAAATTTATCATCAAAACAAGCCAAGGTTGCTTTGCAGCTGCAATGGCCCACAGCTATTATAAATGAAGTAATATCTATTTATTTATTTATTGGTGTTTAAGGTCACATATTTTTGCACAATGGCTAATCATGACAACAACATGAGTATCGACTCAAGACTGGGGATGAGTGTTAATAAGCCATGTTGCCCATTTTAGAGAGGGTTTGCACCTCCCAAGCACTGGTGACTGGGTACTATTTTACCTGTAAAACAGAGCCTGTTTACCACAGTGAACAGGCACTGCTTCACTTCCCGGGGTTCCCGTGGGGAGAAGTGATATCTAGATGATATTGAATGTGTCAACCCAATGACTATGATGTGAAAGTAACAAATTTTTTCAGCAGTTAAGTTTCTTCATAATGCAATTGGAAAGTTGGCCGCTTAGATTATCTGTCTCTATATACAGAGTACAATGAGCTTTGTTAAAGGTACCGTATTTACTCTATGTATTGGGACAGCTAAAAATAATTATTTTCACAGATGTCCCAATTCTTAGAAAATGGGGAAAGAACACAGCCTGGTCTTGATTTGATGCTGAATAAAGTTGTGTGTAATTCGTTTTCCATCACTATACACTGAGCTCGTTCCAATGAGGGATCATAAGCTATGTTTTGGAAGCAAAAAATGAAAATTTTTAGTTACTCAAGAATTTTTTTTATGAGTGTCGTCTGCTACTAGCGACAGGCCAACTGGAAACAAATCTCTCCTGAATGTCCCAAACTTTGGAGCATAAAAAAAATATAGTTTTCTGGAAAAAATGAGTGTCCCAAATCATAGTGTCCCAATACATAGAGTAAATACGGTACTAAATTAGGTTACACTGCCAGTCCTACATGGGAAAACTAAATTTACCAAAACAAATTTTTAACACCACCAGTATTGTAAAAGGATAAGCAAGATTCATTTTCATTCAATGATGCCTGAGTAAAGAAAGCTGGTATCCATCTCTCAAAACATAAAAACTAATGGAGGAAGCAATATTTATCCTGATTAGTAAATTGTACAAACAGCATCCAGCCAACAATCACCGAATCAACAGTGGAGCCATGCACACCAGAAAAAAATAATAAATAAAAATAAACAAAGTTTCTGTATAAACAATATTATGAGATGGTATTGGAGAAAACATATCTCCTCTCACTGAAAATGTTTGTTCAACCAAACCTCGACACCTGATTATCACGCAATGTTATGAAAAAAATGAAATTTCCTTTATTATCGTCACTACTTGAAGATCAATATCTATAATGAAATTTATGAGGTAATATTATGTCCTAATCCTTACATAATATAACATTAATCAGCCTGCATTGTAATTTTATCCAACTGAAACTTTATATATGCATGTGTGCAATCATTTTTTGTCAACCCTTTACCCAAAGAACAGGATATCAAAATCTATTGTTTTAATTATTGTCTTTATCAAAGTTTTCAAAAAATTTCAACAGAACCACATCATGCAACACCTCATTGGAATGAGCTCAACAAGCTTATATATGATATGTTTTTGTTGATATTTTTTGAAAAATATACGTTTTCTTTAACTGTTTAACCCTTTACCCAACGAATCGAACGTATCCGCCCACGTAATATGCAAATTCAGTAGTTGAAAAAATATGCCACAGTACACAATGTACAGTGCTGCCATGCGGGCAATGGGGGTGAAGTGTCTTGCGCAGGGACACAACGTGGTTGTCGCAGGTGGGATTCGAACCAAGGACCTTTCGGCTTGCAGCCTGCACCTCTACCTACTGAGCCACTGCACCTATTATTATCTTTGAAGTGAAATTGTTTAGTTTGTATGGATTTGCCTTGTTACAATTTATGGGAGAATGCCTATAGGCTCTCTCCCATAAACTCTAACAAAGCAAATATGTGTCAAAACAAAAAATTTTGGTGACCAAAAATAATTTAGCACTCTACCCGCACATAAATTTCCATGATCATTTGTAACACTTGAATGGAAATATTGAAGAGGGCAAAACCTTGAAAACTACATCCAGAACAGTTGTCAACACACATTTTAGGATTTGTTGATTATATTACAAAACCTTAACCCATAAAAAGCCTTGTGCTTTTTATATATTTTAGCTAAACTTTGACTGTCTACTTCCTCTGACTCTGTGGTTGTTTCTAGGCAAATCTTGGCTGCCTATATAGGCAGCCAAGACTTGCGTAGAAACACCTGCTGAAGCATTTTGAATGTAACACACAAGTTCACCTAAAGATTGCATGTTGGGCACCTGTTTTGTTGTAGAAAAAAAAATGATTCAAGATGGAATTAGGCATTTAAGGGTTAAACATCGAACGACTTGCACACAATGAAAAATAAAACTGAAATTGAAATTCATTGACTTTTGCCTTGATTTTCAATCATTCAGTAAAAATAACCCCACCTTTTTCCAGATTTAAATTTTCAATTTTTAAAATTAAAATTCCCTGACTTTTCAGATTTTCCATGACCCATTCAAACCTTGTTATTAGTTGTGGTCGACTTAGTGATTCCGCAATTACATTTACTTGATGGGGCCTCATGTTTCAACTAACCTACAGTTAAAACTAGAAGTCCTGTCACGAATAGTGCGCTTATCTAGGCTTAATTGCGCGTTGGAATTGCGCGCAATTGCCATATCGAATGACATCCAAAGGACGGCATGGTCTCCTGGTTACTCATAGCAAACAAATGAAATTTTCTGCCAATGGACCTCCAGGTTACCCAGAGGTCCATTGGCTGAAACACTGCTTGTGCACAGGCCATATGTACAGAATTTGATAGCTTTACTTGGGCCATAACACGCACATTAACGCGCATATCAACGTGCTATTTGTGTGCATTTCTTGACAGGACTTCTAGTTTTAACTGTAGCAAGCCTTAGTATTAGCCGACGTCTCACCCACATGGTAGCCTAGTATCTCACCCACATGGTAGCCTAGTATCTCACCCACATGGTAGCCTAGTATCTCACCCACAAGGTAGCCTAGTATCTCACCCACATGGTAGCCTAGTATCTCCCCCACATGGTAGCCTAGTATCTCACCCACATGGTAGCCTAGTATCTCACCCACATGGTAGCCTAGTATCTCACCCACAAGGTAGCCTAGTATCTCACCCACATGGTAGCCTAGTATCTCACTCACATGGTAGCCTAGTATCTCACCCACAAGGTAGCCTAGTATCTCACCCACATGGTAGCCTAGTATCTCACCCACATGGTAGCCTAGTATCTCACCCACATGGTAGCCTAGTATCTCACCCACATGGTAGCCTAGTATCTCACCCACATAGTAGCCTAGTATCTCACCCACATGGTAGCCTAGTATCTCACCCACATAGTAGCCTAGTATCTCACCCACATGGTAGCCTAGTATCTCACCCACATGGTAGCCTAGTATCAAATCACGAAATGAGTACTGCAACAAGTTACTTCACTCTATTAGAAGAGTTGTTCACATTGTGGTGAAAAGGTGGCTAAATGCCTGCAGTGGACTATCACTGCAAAATGACCAAATTTGACTATCAGAGGGATATTGATGTGCATCACAGAGATAAAATCTAATCACTAACCCACTGCACACTGATCTAAAAAAAAAATTCCAAAATTTCAATCATCAAATTTTTCCCATAATGCTTTAGGAATTTAACCAATCAAATCTTGATGGACAGAGCATCCCCTGGGTTCCACTGTGTTCTATGTGCCAGTAGGCACATAGAACACATTGGACCTCAGGGTACAAGATCTCAATGAGCTCTGTCCAAAAAAGATTGAATTGGTTGAATTGGTTGAATTTCTGGTTGCATTGTGGGAAAAAAAGGCATGTTGAAAATGTGATATTTTCACCTCAATGTACAGGGAAAGGAGTGCGGTTTGGGAGTGCGGTTTTTTGGGGGAGGGCGGTTAAGAAAGTGGTGAGTGAAGAGCAAAACATACCTCCACTTGAATTTTCTTATTTTTTTTAATAAGTGCAATTATGCGAGCTTGATCTACTATTTTGCTTTTGTTTCTCGTCATAAAAGAGTACGGTAGTATACCAGGGTATTTCGAGACAACAGAGTAGTGTACGATACCACACTTGTTTAAAGGGTATGCATTTCCGTCCAACTACTGGGGAACTTCAGTAAAAGAATTGTTATTGAAGTAACCAGATTACATACAGCAGAACTCATCTACAATAGCAAACAAGTGCTGCTTAACCCTTTACCCAACGCAGACGATATCAAAATTTATTTAAATATCATTTTTTTTAATTTTTTCCAAAAATTTCAACAAAACCATATCATGTGACCCCTCATTGGAACGAGCTCAATGAGCTCGTTCCAATGAGGGGTCACATGATATGGTTTTCTTGAAATATTTTGAAAAATTTAATTTTTTCAACTGCTCAATTTGCATATTACGCGGGCGGATGCGGGCGATTTGTTAGGTAAAGGGTTAACTTCCTGAGTTTCCTACAAGAATAATGGCACCAATATAATTCTGAAACCATTCAGGCAGATTCTGAGCATGATAAAAATAATAAATATATCTATGGCTTTTAATTAACTGTTTGTGCTCTCCATTTCATGGGAAATTCTGTATCCGAGAAAGAAAACTATGAAATAAGTGAAATAACTACATCTCTAAACAGTTACAATATAAACTTATGATAAAACATGAAATGAAAGAAAACATGAAATTAAATGGAATGTTATATGACAAGGAGAGATTTTGTACTTTGTCTCAAAGTAACCCTTTATCCAAACAATGTTGATATCATTATCTCTTCCTATAAGTTGATTTGTATCACATGGATGGAAATGGCTATTTGAGCTCCTTCCAACAATATACCACAATGATGACGGGAACAATTCTTAAAGTGGATCGGCTAAATCTGAAGTGCACATGTGCATTCGTTTGTGTTTGTGGGGGATGGGAGTGGGAGAGGGGCCACTGATAATCCTTTGTGGCATGCACTGATGCAGGCAGAAAAATACTTAAAATTTTTTATCACCCCCTCAAAAGAATCAAGTCAGGTTCCAATTCTCAAATCTCTTCTGTTTCATGAAATAACAAATGTTCAGTGCCAGAGGGCTAAAAAATCACAGACTCTAACCCTTTACCCAACGCAGACGATATCAAAATTTATTATTTTAAATATCACTTTTTCAAATTTTTAAAAAAATTTCAACAAAACCATATCATGTGACCCCTCACTGGAACGAGCTCGTTAAAAAATTAAAGTTTTTCAACTGCTCAATTTGCATATTACGCGGGCGATTCGTTAGGTAACGGGTTAATTAATGTGTAAGTGAACTTGTCAACCCTTAAGGGCCTAAAGATTTTTTACACATTACTGCTTTGCTTTGACAGTCCACACCCTATAACTTTACAGTTGTTCCTTAACAGGTCTTGGCTGCCTATGTAGGTTGCCTATGAAGGTTGCCTATGTAGACCTCCTATGTAGACTGCAGACTGCCTATGTAGACTGCCTATGTAGACTGCAGACTGCCTATGTAGACTGCAGACTGTCTATGTAGACTGCCTATGTAGACTGCCTATGTGGGCTGCCTATGTAGACTGTCTATGTAGACTGCCTATGTAGACTGCCTATGTAGACTGCAGACTGCCTATGTAGACTGCAGACTGCCTATGTAGACTGCCTATGTAGACTGCAGACTGCCTATGTAGACTGCCTATGTAGACTGCCTATGCAGACTGCCTATGTAGACTGCAGACTGCCTATGTAGACTGCCTATGTAGACTGCAGACTGCCTATGTAGACTGCCTATGTAGACTGCCTATGTAGACTGCAGACTGCCTATGTAGGCTGCAGACTGCCTATGTAGACTGCCTATGTAGACTGCAGACTGCCTATGTAGACTGCAGATTGCCTATGTAGACTGCCTATGTAGGCTGCCTATGTAGACTGCCAATGTAGGCAGCCAAGGCTTGCATAGAAAACAACTGTCATGGCACTGTGAATATAACTTGCAAACTTGACCAAAAACTGCATGGTGGGGCACCCATTTTGTTGTTGAAAAAATGTGATTCAAGTTGGAATTAGGCCCCGTAAGGGTTAAAACAGCTGTGTACTCACCGTTGGTACTAAAGTATCACACAGTTGATTTACACATTCCACTTATATGATAATTCAAGTAGATGATTTCACTGAAAGAGTCGAGTTAGGCAAAGCAAAGTGAACATCAACATATGAATAGCTGCCAATGAAGGTAAAAGGACACTACCGTTTATACATTTTTCTAGAAGTTCTAATAGGACAAATGCGAATAAACAGGAATCCATAGTTTATATATGGCTAGATGTTCTAATAGGACAAATGCATGTAAATGGGACACGACAATTTATATATGGCTAGAAGTTCAAACAGAACAAATGCAGGTAAAGGGGATACCACTGTTTATTTATGGCTAGAAGTTCTAACAGAACAAATGCAGGTATAAATGGAATATCAGTCTCTATATGGCTATATGTTCTTAACAGGACAAATGAAGGTAAATGGGATGCCCCAGTTTAAGTTCTAACAGGACAAGTGCAGGTAAACAGGAGAGCACAGTTTATATATGATTAGAAATTTTCACAGGACAAATGCTTGTAAATGGGACAGCACAGTTCATATATGACTAGAATTTCTACCAGAATAAATCAAGGTAAATGGGAAGAAACAGATATACAGTGGAGCCCACTTAATTGGATATCTCTTAACTGAATAACCCTATAAACTGAATATAATTTTCCAACACAAAACCATTTACCATACCTCCAGTACAAATTTGACCTGTTAATTGAATATAGATTACAGAGTAAACTCCTGTTAATTGAATAAAAAATCTTGTAACCTGTCGAGAAATTACCCTGACTCTCCCCAGTTTTCCTTTGTTTATAGACCTATTTGGCCTCAGTACATCTAATACAGACATTTAATCTGTGAGCTCGTTTGAATGAAGGGGTCATAAGCTATGTTACTGAGACAAAAAATGAATAAAATAAGGAACGCTGAATGTTAAAAAATTTATAGTAATTTATATATTTTTTATACTTACCAATGACCCAGACTTAGCTGCTGGTGCTAACTCCACAAAAACCAGGGCCAAACACAAATTTTGCCCCCCAATCCCCAAAATTTGCATCCAAAACAAAAAGAAATCATGTCCTAAAGGACCTCCATAGTACGACTCTACTGCGCATGCGCAGTGACGCAGTCGTCCCGAAATTGGCGCCAAATATCATTCTTACTGGCAGTGCCTGGTCAGCGCTATGTACTCAGCGGGGAGGCAAGAGTTCCCAACTCAGGGAGGGCCATCCCCGTCTGGGTCATTGGTAAGTATAAAAAATATATAAATTACTATAAATTTTTTAACATTTTTATACTGTACCAATGACCCAGACTTAGCTGAATAGTAAACAGGCTGGAGGGCCTAGGACATAGAGGAAAATCCAATAAGCTCAATTATAAAATAAAGAGATAACCCCTTAAGGAGAAAAGGAGTATTAGGCTTTACATGTATCTTTCTTATTTAATATTTAAATTAGAAAGATACACTACCCTTAATAATTGAGCACAATAACATTCATGTTCTCTATTAATATCCAGTATAACCCTTATACTAATTATTATTAAAACAAGCCAATAAATAAAGTAGTCCAGAGAATTGAGACTCTTTATAATCATTTAAAAGTGTCCGAGTATTGTATATTAAAGCCCGTTTGACACTTGACATATACAAATGCTTCACACCGAGCTACACTTTAAAAATAAGACATGAATGAAATTAAACATTAATATTACACTTTAAAACCATCCCGGAAGCGACTCAGAAATACTGTCTTGGAGGAGGCATTCCCTTGCTTTTCACTATAAAGCAGGTGACCTAAGGGAACACCCGCCCCCCCCCTTCCCCTTGGTCAAATAGCCCAGAGCGAAGAGGGCAGCCGGACGGAGTCACTGCCGGAACAGAAAGCCTGCATAACTATAGTTGCAACTGTTTAGTGGACGACATTCTGAGCAACAGATAACGGACCTAAACAATGCAGGTCTCCAGAAATGGACTCAATATTTCTGAGATAAAAATTAGTAAATGTGGATGGCTGAGACCAATAAGCAGCCTTCATTAAATCTGTAATAGCAACACTATTAGCATAAGCCCAGGAAGTAGAAAGAGCTCTTACTTCATGAGCAGAAATCTTAAGCACAGACTGCTGAGAAGAAGATAAATCTTCATACGCAGTACGGATAGTTAACTGAATCCATCTAGCAATAGAATGGACTGAAATGTCCTTTCTATTAGGCATCAAAGACAGAAAGAAACGTTTCCGTCCCTTTCTGATGAACTGAGATCTCTGTTTATAGATACGTAGTGCTCTAACAGGACAGAGTAAAGGCCTACGCCCGTCTGAAGACGGAAGAGCCTTAATAACAATAGGTTCCGGGTATTTATTAGGAGCCTGATTCTTAGCTAAAAAACCGACGTTAGTAGTGAAGGTGATAGTGTTCCCAACACTACGATAATGAGAATCATCCACCGATAGTGCATGAAGCTCACTGACTCTTCTGGCAGAAGAGAAAGCTAAGAGAAAAGCTGTCTTATAAGATAAGAATTTGAAATCTACTGTCCCAAGAGGTTCAAATGGCTTTTCCTTCAATTTAAGGAGAACCCAAGCTAAATTCCACTTAGGAATTAATCTAAGAGTTCTGGGTCTATTTATCGAAAAGTTTCTAACCAATTTCGATAAAGAGACATTAGATCCAATTTGTAAACTATCATGATGTGCATAGGTATCAGATAACATAGATCTATAACCCTTTATAGTAACCGGTTGCAGTTTGATTTCGTCAAACAAGTATACTAGAAAGTTAGCAATGTCTGGTATAGAGGGATCAAATATATCAACAGAATGATCCCTACACCAACGACGGAAAACCTTCCACTTAGCCGCATAGTTTAGCGAAGAGGAGGTCCTCCTACAGTTAGAAATCGCGTCCACTGCTCGTCCTGTAAAGTGCTTGCCATGCAAGAAGGACCGCACAACGGAAAAACGTGAAGGTTGAGACCTTGCGGGTTGTGATGCAGTTGGCGCGATTTCCCCTGCCAAAGAAGATCCTCTCGTGGAGGGAGCTTCCGCGGTAGGTCCCACAACAGACACCTGAGTAGATTTATCCACGGTCTCTGTGGCGACAGAGATGCTACCAACAGAATCTTGCATTGAGATTGTTTTATCTTTAGCAATACTTGTTGAATTAACGGCGCTGGAGGATACGCATATCCTATCATTCCGTCCCAAGGGATCGATAGAGCGTCTACAGCAAATGCTCTTGGATCCGGACACGGGGACACATACGTCTGCAACTGATTGTTGAGATGTGTCGCAAATAAGTCTATCATTGGCCGTTCCCATTGGTAGCAAATCTGATTGAATACTTGTTTGTTGAGAGTCCACTCCGACGGCAACAAGCGACCCTTTCGAGAAAGGGAGTCTGCTAGCACATTCAGACGACCCGGTATGTGACGGACCGAAAGAAGAACGTGATGTTCCAACGCAAACAGAAGGATTCTTTCCGTTAGATTGAACAACGGAACTGAATGAGTGCCTCCCTGATTCCGTATATACGCCACTACTGTCGTATTGTCGGATAGGATTTGGACATGAGCATCGTGAATAATGTCCATCCAGTGACGTAACGCAAGCCAAATTGACATCATTTCCTTGATGTTTATGTGCTTGCACAGGAATTGCGGATCCCAAAGACCCTGGCATCTCGAATCCGTTGGGATTAATGATGCACCCCAACCTGTTTGACTGGCATCCGTCATAATGGTAAAACTCGGATCCGGCAACTGCAGCGGAACTCCTTGAGTTAACCACTGAATGTTTGCCCAAGTCTGAATCTCTTGTTTCACTTGATCTGACAAGAGAACGTCTACATCGAGCGAATGAATTTTCACACTCCAATTCTGAGTCAAGAAAATTTGAAGAGGCCGTGTGCGTAGCCGTCCCATCGGAATGAGATCCGCAGCGGCTCCGCACAGACCTATCAGTCTCATAAATTCTCTCGCTGTGACTTTGTCTGTATTTAGACAATAGCGAGCGTAACAACTGACTAATTTCGCTCTGGTTAACGGCAGACGAACGAGATTGTTGTGCGTCTCGAAGCTCATTCCCAGATGAGTGAATGACTTGGACGGCACCAGATCCGACTTCTCCTCGTTTACTATGAAACCGAGACGTCGGAGCAATAGAAGAAGATTCTGAACATCGTTCTGAAGCGTTAACTCGTTGCCGTATCTCTGAAGAATGTCGTCCAGGTAGGCCGACGTTACCGCAGACGAATGAGCTCGGAAGTAAATCATTACCGAGTTCATTACTCGAGTGAAAGCCCAGGGTGCTAGATTCAATCCGAAGCACATGGCCCGGAACTGATACACCACTCCTAGGACTGCGAAGCGTAGATACTTTCGGAATGTCGGATGTACCATGACGTGAAAGTACGCATCTTTGAGATCTATGCTCGTTGCATAATCGTTCACCCGAATACTCGCTCTGACCGATCGAATCGTCTCCATATAAAACTTCGGAGCGATGATCAGCTTGTTTATCCAGCTCAAATCTATGACTGGACGGAACGAGCCGTCTGGTTTCGGAACCAGAAACAGATGGCTGTAGAATCCCAGCGATTCCTGGTTTTCTACGACCTCTACCGCGTTCTTCATTAAAAGAGACTGCACCTCTGATAGCAGAGCGTCTCTTTTCTGAGGGTTTGACGGAAGATGAGTCCACTTTGGACTTCGAGTTAATGGAGGCTTTCGTTTGAAGGATATCTTTAGACCTTCCGAAGTCACTCCTCTCACCCAAGGGTCGTCCGTAATCGACGCCCACTCTTGAGAAAAACTCGACAACCTTCCGCCAACCGGAACGCGATAGAGGTTTGAGCCATCACCTCCTGGATCTGCGAGGCCTGCGGTAGGAGAAACCACGTCTTCCACGACCCGCACCTCGCCTCGTCGACCTCGGGGCGTCCGACCGATTGTCCCGGCCTGAAGGACGTCCCGAACGAGAGTCGCTATCCTGACGGTCTCTCGAATAAGAGCTAGAGGACGCACCAGAACCTCTATAGGAACCTCTCTTGGGCGGATAAGACCCAGAAGTGCCCGCCTTATTCGTGTCTGCTGAATCCGACCTTTTAGGAGCGGATCTAAACAACAGAGAATCACTAGCTTTCTTTTTAATATTATCATAAATAGCGGAAAGCTTGCCGTCAAAGAGAAGATCTCCTGAGACCGAAGCGACTCTAAGAGAGTTCTTCACCTTAGAATCCACTAGTGTGGATGTAGACAGGGCTGCGTCACGTCTAACCAACTCCAGATTAGCCACTGAAAGGGCGGAGTTACACGTGGAATAAGCTACTGCCCTTGAAAGAAGTCTTAAGGAGGATTGTATATCCTGAAACTCTTCCCCTTGAAGACGCAGTGATAACGCCTTCGTAAGGTGATCTGCGTAAGATAAGGCATCTAAATTGGCTCTGTTAGACGCAATAGCTGTTTCCAACACTGCGGTTGGAATAGAAGCTGACGACGGTAATGATAGCTCTAAGTCTTCCGCCTCGTCGTCCATACGCAGAGGAACTCTCGGTATACCCTGACCTGCCGTGTCGAATTTATTCCTTGCATTAATGAAAGGCAGGTTGAGAGTATTTGCGGACAAGAAGCCTGCTTTCCCTGTCCTGGAAGCAAGTTTAAAAATAGCGTCGTTCAATAATTCAAATGTTCTTGCAACATTATTGGACTGCGACGGAAACTCGGGAGCGATGTCCCTGAACCGCTCGAAAAAATCAGAGTCCAATGACGCTATAATTCTCCTGTCCGGAAGCGCAGCAGTCTGGCCCGACGGAACAACTTGAGGAAGAAAGTGCCGGATGAAGTCTACGGCAGCTTTGTGTTGTTCCGAAAGGGATAGCTCCAATTCATCCGTATCCCTTTCACCATCCGGTCGGACCTCCCGATGTTCCCGGTCGTCCGCCCCCGATGCTTCGGCGGAGCGTACCGACCCAGCGCCGTCGGATAATTCTCGATCCGACACCGTCTCTGTCGGCTGCTGGGATGCTGCGATAAGCTGTGCTATCTGCACTAGAATGTCCGACGTCGAGACCTGCGGAGGAGCGGTCTTTCGCTGCTTTGCCGAGGGCAGCTCCGCATCGGATGGCTCCCGCATACTTTTCCTATGCGAACGTCCGGAGTCCATCGGTCTCGAGTCCCTGGCTGCCGGATGGTGTGACCTGGTCGCCGAATAATCCTTCCTCGGCGAAGCTGGCAAGATATCGGAGGTCACGCAGCCAAGGTGCGGTCGTGTGCGCCGGCGAGAAGAGGAAGCCTTAACAGTCTCTGCGGACTGCTTATACAACGGAGCGTCCCGAGCGACGGACGTATGCTCCGCTAAAGACACATTTTGTACCACAACATCTGGTCCCAGATGTTGTTGTACGAGAGAGGGGCCTCTCTCGCTCGCGGCCCGGCTGGACCTGGACGAGCTAGGAACCGGACTAAAAGGCTTCCTCCGTTCTCGTTCACTATCCGCCGTCACTGGGTGTGCATCTATTATTTTTATAGTGCTCGCATCACCCAAAATTTCCTCTTGGACCGCATCGGACGAACCCGGCTGCCGAACCATTCGGTGAATGGACGCTACACCGGGCGAGCTAGCGGACGACATTTGTCTAATCTCCATGAGCACTTTTGCCGCTAGCTCTGTATTTAATTGTGACGACGGACGCACACTTGAAGAAGATAACATGGAAACATCACCCTGTTCTGGTTCCTCTGAAATAGAAACTGAGAGAGTAGAGTGACCTTGAGGAGAAAGAGCCGGCATCGCTCTTTCTCCAGAAACAACATATCGTGACACACGTTTCCAATGTTTCTCATCCCAATGTTCACATACAGGACAGGGATTAATGCGAGAACACTGACTACAATTTATGCAATAATCATGAAAGTCAGAGGAAGATTTCTTCCTATTACAATTTGAACAAGTTCCTTTCATTGTGAAGGAACAACAATAAGTCCTAGTTACTCGCAAAAACCCCTGACACAAAGATACATAATAACATGATCCATTAATAAATGAAAAAACAATTGCAAAACAAAATAATTTTGAAAAAATATTTTTTCAGAGAAGCCCAAGTTGCTGAAAAGTAACGTTGAGCCCCGATGGATCCGATGGCAAAGTGTGGTCAAAAATTTTAAAATTATATAAAATAATTAATGAGACACTTTCGGATAATATAAATGTATCTTATAATGAGATAAACTACCTCAAAGGCAAACAGCCCCCCTCAAAAAAGGCTGTTGCCAATGAAAACAAACAGTGTAAACACAGAAGAAAACATGACTCCAGGCACTGAAAAAACTGGCCCGGAATCAGTCCTCAATTACACTCTATCTGATGCAAAACAGAGACTCCCAGGAGAGAATCTGCAGAACATCAGATGGAAGATGCAGAACACAAACGTTATACACCCATGGGTGAAAACGTAACTATGGGGAAAATAACAGAAAACATTCTGTAACCAAGCAACTCTCCCAGGGAAATTTTAGAAATGAAACTTCTCAAAAATATGCCAAAAGCATGGGAGAATTGCAAGGGGGGACTTTAGAAGGTTAGGGGAGAGGAAACACTGAATAAGCAGTGCAACAATTAGCAAGAATGACAACAAGAGGCGTTTGCCTCGAAAATAGGCAACTTAACATAATTTTAACAAAAAATTTTAAGTACAGCCCTGATTATTTTTTGCCACTTCTTTTTTCCTCTCCTCCTTCTATCCTCCTTAGAATCACATTTTCTCCAAGAATTACGTGTCTGGCATCCTTTAAACTGAGATTTACAAGCACAAAGATCAGTGAGATGTTGACTGATGAAGGGCCAAACAGAGAATGATATTTGGCGCCAATTTCGGGACGACTGCGTCACTGCGCATGCGCAGTAGAGTCGTACTATGGAGGTCCTTTAGGACATGATTTCTTTTTGTTTTGGATGCAAATTTTGGGGATTGGGGGGCAAAATTTGTGTTTGGCCCTGGTTTTTGTGGAGTTAGCACCAGCAGCTAAGTCTGGGTCATTGGTACAGTATAAAAATGCTGATTTTTTTGTGAATAGTACTAGCTGGTTTGAGCTGTTACGTTGGGTAAAGGGCTAAGCTTTTACCAGCCACACGAATAGGAGACATTTACAAAAACTGAACTAAAAATTTCCATTTTGGGTCTCAACAATAAAGCTTATGGCAACTCAATGGAACAAGCATGTTCCAATGAGGGGCCAGAAGATGAAATTCTGAATGGCGATTTTTGTAAATGGATCTGTTCTTATTTGACCATTACATTGGGTAAAAGGTTATGAGAATTACTCTGTATTGCACAAGGTCAAAATATCCCATGTCATTACATTCTATACTTTTGAAACATCACACAAAACCAACCTTGTACAAAAACATTGGCCAATATATCATACGTGACTGAATAAAATGAATAATGATCTCTCAATAAATAACTTATTTCAAAATAAATACTAAACAGAGCACCAGTAAATTCAGATTGGTATACTTTTTAAATAAATCTACCAAAGCCAAATAAATAAAATAAATTAAAATACAACTGGCAGTTTCAAACTGAGGGAAAAAACAAGTAAAGCTAAATATTAACTATAGTGTATGGATATCACAAATATCTGAGATGATAAAAAGGAAATAATTCAATCTTACCATGAATAAATAATTTCAATATATTATGCTTTCGATTAAATATTTTTTGTTCTGTGATATGAGCTTTTTTTCTACTTTGTCAGAATTCTTTAACTGGTTGAGTGCTAGAAGCCACTATCAGGGCTTTGAAAAACATGAGGATACCAGAGAAAAAGCCAATGTTTGCCTTGCTCATGTTTCATACTCAGTCAAACACAAATAATATTCTGTTTATATAAGTTTGTTTTATCAGAAATTATTGAAGAGTGCCTGAGGGCACTCTTCAATAATTTCCAATAAAACAAATTTTGATCAACAAATTCAAACCATCAAAAATAATGTAGCCCTCAACCAGTTAACCCTTTACCTAACGTGACGGCCAAAACCGGCCAGTGCTATTCTCAAAAATCGGCAATTAATTTTCATTATTTTTTTCATTTTTTGTCTCAAAAACATAGGTTATGACCCCTCGTTGGAACGAGCTCATTGAGCTCGTTCCAACGAGGGGTCATAACCTATGTTTTTGAGACAAAAAATGAAAAAAATTAGTTATTCAAGAATTATTTTTGCAAGTGTTGTCTGCTTTTCAGGTTAGGTAAAGGGTTAAGCCCTTACCAAACGAATTGGCTGTATCCGCCCGAGTAATTTACAAATTACGCAGTCGAAATAAATAAAATTTTCAAAAAGATTTCAACAAAACAATATCATGTGACCCCTTGTTGGAATGAGAGGTTACATGGTATTGTTTTAAGAAATTTTTTTAAGAAATTTTGCTATTTATTTATTATATTTATTGTGTTGGGTAAAGGGTCAACAAAATGTAAAAAAAGAGGAGGTGAAAAAATTGAAATTGAAGTGCATCTTCCTTTAATGTTATGTTAATAACTGTAACACAAGATGCCCTTACAATATTAAAAATTTGTTTCAAGGCTCTTCATCATAAAAGTTTTCAGTGGTCTGTGTAACATTTTTTTCCCACTATCTAAATACTTATATTTCGACAATATAAAATGAACAAAAATTGATGATTAAGTGACCGATGTGTCACAACAGCAAATTATCTTAGGTAAAAAAAAAAATCACTCAAATTTGAAACCATTTTTGCAGGTTCATACTTTGAAAGACATAACCAAAATGCCAATCATTTCTTATATCTGTAGTTATTTTAACATGGCACCTATAGTAAGTTATTACAGGAAAAATTAATAATAAACTCCATGAATTTTACGAAAAAAGGCCTTAACAAAAAAGTTTCAATTTGTTATGGCCTTAATCAGTGAAGGGCTGGAGTTTTTGTGTATTTTTGCTACACTGACACCCATTTGTTTTGCAGTTGTTTCTTTGCCCTTATAACACATGCACCATTTAGACTGATGAAAGCATAGCATTAGAAATTTGAGGACTAAAGCTTGTCTGGACATCAAAACAGTTGAATACATTTGAGGGCATTGAAAGCATGGGCAGCTCTTCCCTTGCCCTGAGTCTAAGAGGACAAGGGAGGGTACCATATGCCCTTTTTTGCCAAATGTGTACTAGTGAAAAAGACTTTACTTCCTGAGAACTGTAACTAATAAACCCTCGAGTATTCGTTTCTAATGTATTTTATACTGTTCCAATGTCAATAGGTTGGGGAGGTGGTGTTTCAGATATAATGTGGGAGTTTGGTTGATAATCACCAAATAAGCTATACAATCGGCGGGGTGATTTATAAAGCTTTATATCATACCTTGAGTGGAATAAGGTGCCATCTGCAATTCTTTAGAATTGCAGATAGCACCTTGTTCCTCTCAAGGGAGATAATGCAATGCAACGTTAAAGTCTAGAATTCACCACAATGCTCTCTGACTTACATTATTACCTCGTATCATAGGCATACACACCCTTTGTTCATTCTATGACATTCTCAGCTCCAATCAATGGAGCATACTGGCTTTGCTCCACAGACAGGCAAGCAAGGCAAGTGCCTAAACAGGTTCCCATTTTGCACCTAGATATGGTTGTGATTGCGTAGTGCTGGTGAACATTCCCAACGTTCACAGCTGGCACATGATTCAACATCACAGAGTCACACATTCAAACTTCGCTGATCGCACACCAGCCACTACTATGCGAAACACCTGAATCAATCGCTCAGTGGTCACCCATCCAAGGATTAACCGTGCTCGATGCTGCTTAACTTTGCTAATCTAACGAGAACCAGTCTTGCTTCACCAGTGCTTCCGATGGTCTCACTTCATCAGTGCTCCCGGTATATTTTAGTTTAGTGGTGATCATATATATATGATGTCAATACCATTTGAGTTTCACATTACAATTGATGATATGTTGTAAACTATCAGTTTTAACTCATACACATTGTCGAGTGCCCTTTTCGATACCCCTGCTCCCCTTGTCCTTGGATACTTCAGGCCCCCATGAACACATTGGTAGTAGGCCCCCGTAAATACATTGGTAGTTTGAAATATTTTGTTCAATTTGTTTGTATACCTAAACAAAAAAATATCACGGCATCATAAATAAATTAACCTATTGCACATCTAAATGCTATACAATTTGTATACACATACTGAATAAAAATCTACAATACTGTATAAGGTATGGTGGAGATTCTGATTGGAGGCTTGTAATGAAAAGCAATAAATAATAAATAAAGAATAAATAAATAAATAATAAATAAATAAACACAGAATACCTATTGTTTTTGAGTAGGTTCCAGAATTATCATGAGTGGCTGCAAGGAAATATAAATTTTCCCAGGGACCCGGTTGATTCACTCTCGGCACAGCACAAATTGTAACAAAGTTATGACGTCACTTGTACTGGTGAATCAACCAGGACAGCTCAGTTGTAAGCAAACGTAAACAAAAAATGATGGCGGAAGAGAGTTCTTCGCATTGAAACATCGTGTCTGTCAGACATTTTGTCGAATGACGTCCCAGCACAAATCTTGTACCACCTCGCGAGGAGGTGTAAATTTGTGCCGGTCGGCACAGTCCCGTCACATGTTCTGTTCGTGGTTGATTGTGGGGAATCCCTGTTCCGTCACAGTTTGTGCTGTGCCGAGAGTGAATCAACCGGGCCCCAGGAGGTTGAACGCAACAAATTATTTATTTATTTATTAGTATTTAAGGTCACATATTTCTCCATAATGAAAAATCGTGACCACAACATGTATATAAAGTCATGGTCAGCCAATCCTTTATAGCCATGTTGCCCAGTTTAGAGGATTTCCACCCCAAGCATTGGTTACAGAATCCTATTTTACCAGAAAAAAAGAGTTTGTTCGCCACAGAAAACAAGCACTACTTAATTTCTAGAGGGGAGAAAGCTGTGAATGAAAACTTAAGATTTCCTTGCAGTCATGAATGAGATAGTTTGCATACCAACTCAAAAACAATAGATATTCATTTTATTATTTGCAGTGTAAAATTTTAATTTCAATTAAAATATATTTTAATTGCAATTAAGACACTCAAGTACTGAAATCGTGTAGTGAAATTAATCAAAGATTATTGCGTAATATGTGTTGCTTCTGGAGTGATATTCTTTCTTTTTATCTACCTTGACAACAGATGTAGAAAAAATTTGTTAGAGATCCCCGCTATCTAATAAGAAAGCGTACAATAAAAAATGAGATTCAATTAATGAGATTCAATGCCATCTGACAAAAAAAAATATTATATTGGCACACAGTCAAATGTTAATGTTAAGGTATCACATTGCATTTACATGCTCCTTTCATGTGCCTTAAAATTTAACCCTTAAATTCAAAGTGATCAAATATTTTAGTTTAGCAGTGATTTTACACAGGCTTGGGAGCTTAGCTACCTAAATAGGCAACTACCATATTTACTCTATGTATTGGGACAGCTAAAAATAATTATTTTCACAGGTGTCCCAATTCTTAGAAAATGGGGAAAGAACACAGCCAGGTCTTGATTTGATGCTGAATAAAGTTGTGTGTGATTTGTTTTCCATCACTATATACGAAAATCGCCGTCCAATTTTTTTTTATATTTTCATTTTTTGCTTCTAAAACATAGCTTATGATATCTCATTGGAACGAGCTCATTGCGATCGTTCCAACGAGGGATCATAAGCTATGTTTTGGAAGCAAAAAATGAAAATTTTTAGTTACTCAAGAATTTTTTTTTATGAGTGTCGTCTGCTACTAGCGACTGGCCAACTGGAAACAAATCTCCTGAATGTCCCAAACTTTGGAGCATAAAAAAAAAATATAGTTTTCTGGAAAAGTTAAAAAATTTATAGTAATTTATATATTTTTTATACTTACCAATGACCCAGACTTAGCTGGTGCTAACTCCACAAAAACCAGGGCCAAACACAAATTTTGCCCCCCAATCCCCAAAATTTGCATCCAAAACAAAAAGAAATCATGTCCTAAAGGACCTCCATAGTACGACTCTACTGCGCATGCGCAGTGACGCAGTCGTCCCGAAATTGGCGCCAAATATCATTCTTACTGGCAGTGCCTGGTCAGCGCTATGTACTCAGCGGGGAGGCAAGAGTTCCCAACTCAGGGAGGGCCATCCCCGTCTGGGTCATTGGTAAGTATAAAAAATATATAAATTACTATAAATTTTTTAACATTTTTATACTGTACCAATGACCCAGACTTAGCTGAATAGTAAACAGGCTGGAGGGCCTAGGACATAGAGGAAAATCCAATAAGCTCGATTATAAAATAAAGAGATAACCCCTTAAGGAGAAAAGGAGTATTAGGCTTTACATGTATCTTTCTTATTTAATATTTAAATTAGAAAGATACACTACCCTTAATAATTGAGCACAATAACATTCATGTTCTCTATTAATATCCAGTATAACCTTTATACTAATTATTATTAAAACAAGCCAATAAATAAAGTAGTCCAGAGAATTGAGACTCTTTATAATCATTTAAAAGTGTCCGAGTATTGTATATTAAAGCCCGTTTGACACTTGACATATACAAATGCTTCACACCGAGCTACACTTTAAAAATAAGACATGAATGAAATTAAACATTAATATTACACTTTAAAACCATCCCGGAAGCGACTCAGAAATACTGTCTTGGAGGAGGCATTCCCTTGCTTTTCACTATAAAGCAGGTGACCTAAGGGAACACCCGCCCCCCCCTTCCCCTTGCCCTGGGTCAAATAGCCCAGAGCGAAGAGGGCAGCCGGACGGAGTCACTGCCGGAACAGAAAGCCTGCATAACTATAGTTGCAACTGTTTAGTGGACGACATTCTGAGCAACAGATAACGGACCTAAACAATGCAGGTCTCCAGAAATGGACTCAATATTTCTGAGATAAAAATTAGTAAATGTGGATGGCTGAGACCAATAAGCAGCCTTCATTAAATCTGTAATAGCAGCACTATTAGCACAAGCCCAGGAAGTAGACAGAGCTCTTACTTCATGAGCAGAAATCTTAAGCACAGACTGCTGAGAAGAAGATAAATCTTCATACGCAGTACGGATAGTTAACTGAATCCATCTAGCAATAGAATGGACTGAAATGTCCTTTCTATTAGGCATCAAAGACAGAAAGAAACGTTTCCGTCCCTTTCTGATGAACTGAGATCTCTGTTTATAGATACGTAGTGCTCTAACAGGACAGAGTAAAGGCCTACGCCCGTCTGAAGACGGAAGAGCCTTAATAACAATAGGTTCCGGATATTTATTAGGAGCCTGATTCTTAGCTAAAAAACCGACGTTAGTAGTGAAGGTGATAGTGTTCCCAACACTACGATAATGAGAATCATCCACCGATAGTGCATGAAGCTCACTGACTCTTCTGGCAGAAGAGAAAGCTAAGAGAAAAGCTGTCTTATAAGATAAGAATTTGAAATCTACTGTCCCAAGAGGTTCAAATGGCTTTTCCTTCAATTTAAGGAGAACCCAAGCTAAATTCCACTTAGGAATTAATCTAAGAGTTCTGGGTCTATTTATCGAAAAGTTTCTAACCAATTTCGATAAAGAGACATTAGATCCAATTTGTAAACTATCATGATGTGCATAGGTATCAGATAACATAGATCTATAACCCTTTATAGTAACCGGTTGCAGTTTGATTTCGTCAAACAAGTATACTAGAAAGTTAGCAATGTCTGGTATAGAGGGATCAAATATATCAACAGAATGATCCCTACACCAACGACGGAAAACCTTCCACTTAGCCGCATAGTTTAGCGAAGAGGAGGTCCTCCTACAGTTAGAAATCGCGTCCACTGCTCGTCCTGTAAAGTGCTTGCCATGCAAGAAGGACCGCACAACGGAAAAACGTGAAGGTTGAGACCTTGCGGGTTGTGATGCAGTTGGCGCGATTTCCCCTGCCAAAGAAGATCCTCTCGTGGAGGGAGCTTCCGCGGTAGGTCCCACAACAGACACCTGAGTAGATTTATCCACGGTCTCTGTGGCGACAGAGATGCTACCAACAGAATCTTGCATTGAGATTGTTTTATCTTTAGCAATACTTGTTGAATTAACGGCGCTGGAGGATACGCATATCCTATCATTCCGTCCCAAGGGATCGATAGAGCGTCTACAGCAAATGCTCTTGGATCCGGACACGGGGACACATACGTCTGCAACTGATTGTTGAGATGTGTCGCAAATAAGTCTATCATTGGCCGTTCCCATTGGTAGCAAATCTGATTGAATACTTGTTTGTTGAGAGTCCACTCCGACGGCAACAAGCGACCCTTTCGAGAAAGGGAGTCTGCTAGCACATTCAGACGACCCGGTATGTGACGGACCGAAAGAAGAACGTGATGTTCCAACGCAAACAGAAGGATTCTTTCCGTTAGATTGAACAACGGAACTGAATGAGTGCCTCCCTGATTCCGTATATACGCCACTACTGTCGTATTGTCGGATAGGATTTGGACATGAGCATCGTGAATAATGTCCATCCAGTGACGTAACGCAAGCCAAATTGACATCATTTCCTTGATGTTTATGTGCTTGCACAGGAATTGCGGATCCCAAAGACCCTGGCATCTCGAATCCGTTGGGATTAATGATGCACCCCAACCTGTTTGACTGGCATCCGTCATAATGGTAAAACTCGGATCCGGCAACTGCAGCGGAACTCCTTGAGTTAACCACTGAATGTTTGCCCAAGTCTGAATCTCTTGTTTCACTTGATCTGACAAGAGAACGTCTACATCGAGCGAATGAATTTTCACACTCCAATTCTGAGTCAAGAAAATTTGAAGAGGCCGTGTGCGTAGCCGTCCCATCGGAATGAGATCCGCAGCGGCTCCGCACAGACCTATCAGTCTCATAAATTCTCTCGCTGTGACTTTGTCTGTATTTAGACAATAGCGAGCGTAACAACTGACTAATTTCGCTCTGGTTAACGGCAGACGAACGAGATTGTTGTGCGTCTCGAAGCTCATTCCCAGATGAGTGAATGACTTGGACGGCACCAGATCCGACTTCTCCTCGTTTACTATGAAACCGAGACGTCGGAGCAATAGAAGAAGATTCTGAACATCGTTCTGAAGCGTTAACTCGTTGCCGTACCTCTGAAGAATGTCGTCCAGGTAGGCCGACGTTACCGCAGACGAATGAGCTCGGAAGTAAATCATTACCGAGTTCATTACTCGAGTGAAAGCCCAGGGTGCTAGATTCAATCCGAAGCACATGGCCCGGAACTGATACACCACTCCTAGGACTGCGAAGCGTAGATACTTTCGGAATGTCGGATGTACCATGACGTGAAAGTACGCATCTTTGAGATCTATGCTCGTTGCATAATCGTTCACCCGAATACTCGCTCTGACCGATCGAATCGTCTCCATATAAAACTTCGGAGCGATGATCAGCTTGTTTATCCAGCTCAAATCTATGACTGGACGGAACGAGCCGTCTGGTTTCGGAACCAGAAACAGATGGCTGTAGAATCCCAGCGATTCCTGGTTTTCTACGACCTCTACCGCGTTCTTCATTAAAAGAGACTGCACCTCTGATAGCAGAGCGTCTCTTTTCTGAGGGTTTGACGGAAGATGAGTCCACTTTGGAC
This sequence comes from Pictodentalium vernedei, assembly GCA_031216915.1. NCBI lineage: Eukaryota > Metazoa > Mollusca > Scaphopoda > Dentaliida > Dentaliidae > Pictodentalium > Pictodentalium vernedei. The sequence continues at coordinate 41,604,930 of CM062296.1, forward strand.
TTCGAGTTAATGGAGGCTTTCGTTTGAAGGATATCTTTAGACCTTCCGAAGTCACTCCTCTCACCCAAGGGTCGTCCGTAATCGACGCCCACTCTTGAGAAAAACTCGACAACCTTCCGCCAACCGGAACGCGATAGAGGTTTGAGCCATCACCTCCTGGATCTGCGAGGCCTGCGGAAGGAGAAACCACGTCTTCCACGACCCGCACCTCGCCTCGTCGACCTCGGGGCGTCCGACCGATTGTCCCGGCCTGAAGGACGTCCCGAACGAGAGTCGCTATCCTGACGGTCTCTCGAATAAGAGCTAGAGGACGCACCGGAACCTCTATAGGAACCTCTCTTGGGCGGATAAGACCCAGAAGTGCCCGCCTTATTCGTGTCTGCTGAATCCGACCTTTTAGGAGCGGATCTAAACAACAGAGAATCACTAGCTTTCTTTTTAATATTATCATAAATAGCGGAAAGCTTGCCGTCAAAGAGAAGATCTCCTGAGACCGAAGCGACTCTAAGAGAGTTCTTCACCTTAGAATCCACTAGTGTGGATGTAGACAGGGCTGCGTCACGTCTAACCAACTCCAGATTAGCCACTGAAAGGGCGGAGTTACACGTGGAATAAGCTACTGCCCTTGAAAGAAGTCTTAAGGAGGATTGTATATCCTGAAACTCTTCCCCTTGAAGACGCAGTGATAACGCCTTCGTAAGGTGATCTGCGTAAGATAAGGCATCTAAATTGGCTCTGTTAGACGCAATAGCTGTTTCCAACACTGCGGTTGGAATAGAAGCTGACGACGGTAATGATAGCTCTAAGTCTTCCGCCTCGTCGTCCATACGCAGAGGAACTCTCGGTATACCCTGACCTGCCGTGTCGAATTTATTCCTTGCATTAATGAAAGGCAGGTTGAGAGTATTTGCGGACAAGAAGCCTGCTTTCCCTGTCCTGGAAGCAAGTTTAAAAATAGCGTCGTTCAATAATTCAAATGTTCTTGCAACATTATTGGACTGCGACGGAAACTCGGGAGCGATGTCCCTGAACCGCTCGAAAAAATCAGAGTCCAATGACGCTATAATTCTCCTGTCCGGAAGCGCAGCAGTCTGGCCCGACGGAACAACTTGAGGAAGAAAGTGCCGGATGAAGGCTACGGCAGCTTTGTGTTGTTCCGAAAGGGATAGCTCCAATTCATCCGTATCCCTTTCACCATCCGGTCGGACCTCCCGATGTTCCCGGTCGTCCGCCCCCGATGCTTCGGCGGAGCGTACCGACCCAGCGCCGTCGGATAATTCTCGATCCGACACCGTTTCTGTCGGCTGCTGGGATGCTGCGATAAGCTGTGCTATCTGCACTAGAATGTCCGACGTCGAGACCTGCGGAGGAGCGGTCTTTCGCTGCTTTGCCGAGGGCAGCTCCGCATCGGATGGCTCCCGCATACTTTTCCTATGCGAACGTCCGGAGTCCATCGGTCTCGAGTCCCTGGCTGCCGGATGGTGTGACCTGGTCGCCGAATAATCCTTCCTCGGCGAAGCTGGCAAGATATCGGAGGTCACGCAGCCAAGGTGCGGTCGTGTGCGCCGGCGAGAAGAGGAAGCCTTAACAGTCTCTGCGGACTGCTTATACAACGGAGCGTCCCGAGCGACGGACGTATGCTCCGCTAAAGACACATTTTGTACCACAACATCTGGTCCCAGATGTTGTTGTACGAGAGAGGGGCCTCTCTCGCTCGCGGCCCGGCTGGAACCGGACTAAAAGGCTTCCTCCGTTCTCGTTCACTATCCGCCGTCACTGGGTGTGCATCTATTATTTTTATAGTGCTCGCATCACCCAAAATTTCCTCTTGGACCGCATCGGACGAACCCGGCTGCCGAACCATTCGGTGAATGGACGCTACACCGGGCGAGCTAGCGGACGACATTTGTCTAATCTCCATGAGCACTTTTGCCGCTAGCTCTGTATTTAATTGTGACGACGGACGCACACTTGAAGAGGATAACATGGAAACATCACCCTGTTCTGGTTCCTCTGAAATAGAAACTGAGAGAGTAGAGTGACCTTGTGGAGAAAGAGCCGGCATCGCTCTTTCTCCAGAAACAACATATCGTGACACACGTTTCCAATGTTTCTCATCCCAATGTTCACATACAGGACAGGGATTAATGCGAGAACACTGACTACAATTTATGCAATAATCATGAAAGTCAGAGGAAGATTTCTTCCTATTACAATTTGAACAAGTTCCTTTCATTGTGAAGGAACAACAATAAGTCCTAGTTACTCGCAAAAACCCCTGACACAAAGATACATAATAACATGATCCATTAATAAATGAAAAAACAATTGCAAAACAAAATAATTTTGAAAAAATATTTTTTCAGAGAAGCCCAAGTTGCTGAAAAGTAACGTTGAGCCCCGATGGATCCGATGGCAAAGTGTGGTCAAAAATTTTAAAATTATATAAAATAATTAATGAGACACTTTCGGATAATATAAATGTATCTTATAATGAGATAAACTACCTCAAAGACAAACAGCCCCCCTCAAAAAAGGCTGTTGCCAATGAAAACAAACAGTGTAAACACAGAAGAAAACATGACTCCAGGCACTGAAAAAACTGGCCCGGAATCAGTCCTCAATTACACTCTATCTGATGCAAAACAGAGACTCCCAGGGGAGAATCTGCAGAACATCAGATGGAAGATGCAGAACACAAACGTTATACACCCATGGGTGAAAACGTAACTATGGGGAAAATAACAGAAAACATTCTGTAACCAAGCAACTCTCCCAGGGAAATTTTAGAAATGAAACTTCTCAAAAATATGCCAAAAGCATGGGAGAATTGCAAGGGGGGACTTTAGAAGGTTAGGGGAGAGGAAACACTGAATAAGCAGTGCAACAATTAGCAAGAATGACAACAAGAGGCGTTTGCCTCGAAAATAGGCAACTTAACATAATTTTAACAAAAAATTTTAAGTACAGCCCTGATTATTTTTTGCCACTTCTTTTTTCCTCTCCTCCTTCTATCCTCCTTAGAATCACATTTTCTCCAAGAATTACGTGTCTGGCATCCTTTAAACTGAGATTTACAAGCACAAAGATCAGTGAGATGTTGACTGATGAAGGGCCAAACAGAGAATGATATTTGGCGCCAATTTCGGGACGACTGCGTCACTGCGCATGCGCAGTAGAGTCGTACTATGGAGGTCCTTTAGGACATGATTTCTTTTTGTTTTGGATGCAAATTTTGGGGATTGGGGGGCAAAATTTGTGTTTGGCCCTGGTTTTTGTGGAGTTAGCACCAGCTAAGTCTGGGTCATTGGTACAGTATAAAAATAATGAGTGTCCCAAATCATAGAGTGTCCCAATACATAGAGTAAATAGGGTAGGGCTTTATGATCAATGTCTTTACCAACCGGAAACGATGCAGATTCTATCGTTTTGATAATCCTTCACCTTATGCACAAAATATCAAAACTGGTTATTTAACTCCTCCACTCTGGCAGTGCACCAGATTTTTCTCCAGTGACTCTTGTTTTTCTCGTCTATGAATTCAACCAATTACACTTTGTTTGACAGAGCTTATTTGTGGATACTTCTGAAAAGTCTCCACTTAATATTGACATTTCTGATATGTAAATGAATAAAGTTAGGCCACACATAATAAAATGATTGATTCTCAGGTAACTTTTCTTTTCAATCAGTAACGGAGGGATGGTTTGATTTTTAACCATTTCTTGCACGTAATGAGCATGGATAGACAGGTTTTCCACTATCTTTTCACATACAGAGTAAAAATGTATATGAGAGTGCATAATTATACAACTTAACTCTTAACCCAACCCAGACGATATCAAAATTTATTATTTTAAATATCAATTTTTTAAATTTTTCAAAACATTTCAACAAAACCATAGCATGTGACCCCTCGTTGGAATGAGCTCGATGAGCTCGTTCCAACGAGGGGTCACATGATATGGTTTTGTTGAAATTTTTTGAAATATATTTTTTCAACTGCTGAATTTGCATATTACGCAGGCGGATGCAGCCGATTCGTTGGGTAAAGGGTTAACAAAACCCATAACCCCTAGCATTCTGATAGTGCAACAGAATTTCTCCAATCACTCGATTTTTCTCTTGTTTAACTATAAATTAACCAATTATATTTGGTTAAATATCGGACTTCATTATGGGAAATATTTGCTGCTGAAAGCTTTGCCATTTTGACATCAGAGTGAAAAGATTTAATTATATTTTATTTGAATTTTTTTTAAATTTCAACAAAATCATATCATGAGACCACTCACTAGAATGTGCATGATGAGCTCGTTCCAATGAAGGGGTCACATGACGTGATTATATTGAATTTAAAAAAAAAATTTTTTTTCCAACCGCTCAATTTTTAATTTATACAGGCAGATGTGGCCAATTCGTTAGGCAAAGGGTTAACAAAAACTCACTTTTTGGAGCTTTTATTCCCAGCCAACAACCAGTTGGACTTATGACTTTAAGGGTTAAAATAAAATGAACAGAAAAAAAAAGCACAAGGGCTGAAGAATGTTTTGAAAATAACTGTAAACAGATCAACATGGACTGGATTTTTACCTTCAAATAACACAAAACTAAGTCAAAGGAAATTACATTTGCTCCATGACATAAAACACACTTATGTTTATTTTCCTCTTTATCGCTCGAATCTCTTCCATTTTTCTTGGAATGAAACCTGAAAGAACACAGTTCTTTCGACAGGGCTCCCACTGCTTCTGTGACACCACAAAGCGAAATACACACTGTGCAGTGACTCTTAATATTGTCCATCTGTCTGAAATATTTCTTCACTTTGCTTGTTGGTAGTATCTCATTTGCTGTTGATAGATATCCTAGAAGTTTTAGAAAGAAAAGATGGTATAATCTCAGGTGAATTTAACTGGTGTGAGTAAAATTGAAAGCAAAAAAAAGTTACCTCCCTTCATTATGGAGGTCATTTTACGACTCGTTCAGTTCTGCAATCAAATTTATATGCTTCACTGCTGTGATCAAAATTCTTAAATGGGCATACATGTAAGACCTTTTAATAAGTTTTGTATCTGCTGATGAATTGCTGTTATAATTCTCTCCTGGAAAGAAAGTGAGTACCCTTTCAACAGCACTTCATATCTCAAGGTTGCCATGGAGATTGGGTTTTTGCCTCGAAATATAGGTTATGAACTCTCATTGGAACAAGTTTTTTGAAGTCATTCAATAAAGGTTAATAAACAATGAGGCAATAATTGAAAAAAAATATTTATTTATTTATTAAGGTTTAATGACACTTTAACAGCCAAGGCCATATCGTGTCGGTGACAGTTTTACAAGTGGAGGAAACCGGAGTACCCAGAGAGAACCATCAAGCAACAATGAGCAGCTGCCAGCTCCCCAACATCATAACTCCTCACTGCAGCACAGGCAGGGTTAGATTTGTTGAAGACATGCACATCATCAACGTTCAGTACGCTTTAGTACATGGAGTCACCGTGCCCCCCATGTGGACAATCGGGGTTAAGTGGCTTGCCCAAGGACACAACGCAGGAGTCTGAATGGATCACTCCGATGGTCAAACATCCAAGGACTAACTGGGGTTTGATGTTCCTTAACTTTGGTAATCTGACGAGAACCGGCTACAACAATGCCACCACGACCCCCCCCCCCCCCCTCCCCCCAAAAGGGTTACTGTTATAATCACCCAACACACATGATATCAAAATTTATTATTTTATTTATTGTTTTTTAAAAATTTTCAAAACAATTCAACAAAACTATATCATGTGACTCCCTCACTGGAACGAGCTCAATGTGCTTGTTTCAATGAGGGGTCAAGGATACGGTTTTATTGAAATTTTTAAAAAAAATCTTTTTTCCACTGCTTAACCTTTCACCCAACACAGACGATATCAAAATTTATTATTTTAAATATTATTTTTTCAAATTTTTCAAAAACTTTCAATAAAACCATATCATGTGACCCTCATTGGAACGAGCTCAATGAGCTCGTTCCAATGAGGGGTCAAATGATTTGGTTTTGTTGAAATATTTTGAAAAATTTAATTTTTTCAACTGCTCAATTTGCATATTGAGCGGGTGGATGCAGGCGATTCGTTAGGTAAAGGATTAATTTAAAAATTACGTGGGCAGATGCGGACGATTTGTTAGGTAAAGGGTTATGTGTCAAGGCCAATCCAAATAGGCCAAAATATCACAATTTAGAGTTTTTTTAATCTGTAGGACTCCTGTAAAAAAATAACTCACTCTAAGGCTCCAATAATAATGTATAATTGTTAAGTTAATCACACTCACTTTAGTTCTCTGTAATAAGAGCGCATGGTCTATACCCCAACCACCCACCTCACTGACCACAACCTGAACAGCATTTCATTGGCAAATAATTGGACACAAAACTTTTATTACCGTATTTACTCTATGTATTGGGACAGCTAAAAGTTAAAAAATTTATAGTAATTTATATATTTTTTATACTTACCAATGACCCAGACATAGCTGGTGCTAACTCTTAAAATATAGGGCCAAACACAAATTTTGCCCCCCAATCCCCAAAATTTGCATCTAAAACTAAAGAAAACATGTCCTGAAAGGCCCTCCACACTTTGCCCCTACTGCGCATGCGCAGTGTCAAGGACGTTCCGAAATTGGCGCCATTTATCATTCTAATAACCAGTGCCTGGTAAGCGCTATGTACTCAGCGGGGAGGCAAGAGTTCCCAACTCCTGGGAGGGCCATCCCCGTCTGGGTCATTGGTAAGTATAAAAAATATATAAATTACTATAAATTTTTTAACATTTTTATACTGTACCAATGACCCAGACATAGCTGAATAGTAAAAAGGCTGGAGGGCCAAGGACATAGAGCAAAATGGAATACGCTCAATAAAATAAAATAGAGTCATCCCCTGTAGGGAAAAGAAGTAATAGGCCTTACATGTATCTTTCTTATTTATGATAAATTAGAAAGATACAACACCTTCCAAAAATTGAGCTTCATACATCCATGTACTCTATTAATATCCAATAATCCTTATACTAATAATTTTTAAAGTAAGCCAATAATAAAGTAAGTCTAGAGAATAGAGACTCTTATACTCCTAAAAGTGTGTGAGAATTGCATAATCATGTCCGTTGACATATGCAATATTCAAAAGCTATACTTTAAAAACTAAGACTTGAATGAATTTTATAAACTTAAACTTCTCACTAAACAACCATCCCAATAACAGCTCAGAATTACAAACTCCGGAGGAGGTATCCCCTTGTTTTCATAGTAAAAAACAGGTGACCCAAGGGAACACCCTCCCCCCCCCCCCCTTTTTCTTGCCCTGGGTCAAATAGCCCAGAGCGAAGAGGGCAGCCGAACGGAGACACTGCCGAAACAGACAGCCTACCTAGCTATAGTAGCAACTGTTAAGTGAATGACATTCTGAGCAGTAGAGAATAGACCTAACAATAGAGGCCTCCAGAAATGGACTCGATATTTCTGAGATAAAATTCATGAATGGATGGCTGAGCGCAATGAGCAGCCTTCAAAAATCTATAATAGCAACACTATTAATGTAAGCCCAAGAAGTAGAAGAACTCTTACTTCATGAGCCGAAATCTTAAGCACAACTGCTAAGCCAATGATATACCCTAAGCAGTACGCTAGTTAATAGAATCCATTAACAATAAAATGGAGCGTAACGTCCTTCTACTAGACATCAAAGACAGAAGAAGCTTACGCCCTTGTAATAAACAGATATCTGTTTATAAATACATAAACTGTACCCGGACAGAGTAAAGGCCTATGCCCATACGAAGACGGAAGGACCTTAAAATAATAGGTTCCGGATAATAGGAGCCTAACTCTTATGCAACAATCCAACCTAAATAGTAACGGAAGTATTGATTCCGAAACTATGAAAGTGAAAATCATCCATCGATAGTGCATGAAACTCACTGACTCTACAGTAAAAGAGAAACCAACAGAATTACTGTCTAAAAGGTCAGAATTTGAAAACTACTGTTTCCAGAGGCTCAAATGATTACTTAGCTAAATAAGAACCGAAGTTAAAATCCGTATAGGAATTTAATCTAAAGATTCTAAGTCTATTTATCAAAAAGTTACTAACTGACTTGGATAAAGAGACAAAAGACTCAAATGTAAACTATCGTAGAGTGCATAGGTATGAGGTAACATAAACCTATAACCTAAATAACAACAGGCTGCAGTAGATCTTGTGAAACAAGTATACTAAAAAATAGCAATGAGTAGTATGGAGGGATCAACCATATGAACATAATGATCCCTACACCACGACGGAAGAGCCTCCACTTTAGTCGCATAGAATAGCGAAGAAGAGGATCTCCTATAGTAAGAAATCGCGTCCAAAGCTCGTCCAGTACAGTGCTTACAATGCAATACGGACCACACAACGGAATACATGAAGGTTGCGACCTTGCTGGTTGTGATAAAGATGACACGATTTACCCAGTGAAAAAAGATCCTCACATAGAGGAAGATTTCACATTAAGGTCCACAGTAGACAAGAGAGTAAATTACTCATGATCTCTGTGAAGATAGAGATGCTATCAACAGAAATGTATTGTGGTTGTTTATCTTAGCAATACCTGCTAAAACAACAGCGCCGGAGGATACGCGTATCCTATCATTCCGTCCTATAGATCAATAGAGCGTTAACAGTATTAGCTCAGAGATCTGGACAAGCCAACACATACGTCTGCAATTGATTAGCAAGCTGTGTCATAAATAAAACATCATTGGGCGCTCCCATAGATAGCAAATCTGATTAAATACTTGTTTGTTGAGAGTCCATTCTGACAGCAACAAGCGACCCGTAAGAGAACGGGAGTGCGATAAAACAATCAGACGACCCAGAATATGACGGACCAAAACTGAACTTGGTGTAGTATAACCAACAGACGGATTCTTTCCATTAAATTGAATAACGGAAACGAAAGAGTGCCTCCCTGGTTCCGGAGATACGCCACTACTGTCGAATTAAAGGACAGGAATTTGGGCATGCGTTTCTGAATAATGTTCATGCAATGACATAAAGCAAGCCTAAAAAACATTATTCCGCGGAAGTTAAACTGATAGTTAAAAGACTGCGGAACCCAAAGACCCTGGCACTTCGAATCCGTAGGGATCAGTATATATCCCAATCTGTTTGACTGGCAACCGTCATAACAGCCACACTCGGGTCCGGCAACTGCGGCGGCACTCTCTGAGTCAACCACCGAATGTTTGCCCCAGTCTGAATCTCTTGTAACACTAGATAGACAAGAGAATGTAAAAATCAAGCAATTCATGGATTGCCGGAAAGTTGCCGTCGAAGAGAAGCTCCTCCGAGAACGAAGCGACTCTGAGAGAGTTCTTAACCTACTATCCACGCGTGGATGTAGCTAGGGCTGCATCACGTCTAACCAACTCCAATCAGCCACTGAAGGGCGGAGTTATACGTGAACAAACTACTGCCCTCAAAAGAAATTACATTGAGAATAATATCCCGTAAATCTTTTCTTGAAGACGTAATGATAACGCCTCAGTAAGGCGGATTACGTATAATAAAGCGTCTAAGTTAAGTCTACTATACATAATGTCGTTCCCAACATTGAAATTGGAAAAGACATAAACGGCGAAAAGAATATATGCAGTCTTAATCACACCGTCTAGACGCATATGAACTCTCGGTATGCCCTGCTCTGCCAAAATAAACTATATGTAAAAAAGATAAAATGGCAGAAATGAGCCACGCGGACAAGAAACTAAACTATCATGCTTAGTAGCAGGCTTGTATATATATATAAATATATAGCATCGAAAAATAAAACACATGTTGTAATGACAATATTGGACTGCGTCGGTAAGTCAGGGACAAAGTCCCTGTACCGATCGAAAAATCCGAGTCCAATGACGCTATAAGTCTCTTATCCAAGATCGCAGCAATGAAGTCCGAAAAATAATCACTGGAAGAAATGCCAGAAGATATGAAAGGCATCTTCCGATACTACTAAAGGGAAAACTCGAAATCTTTCGAATCCCTTTCGCCATCCTGTCGGACCCTATAAAGCGTTCGGTCGTCCGTAGCTTGATGCAACCGCGGACCGCACTGACCCAGCGCCGTCGGATAATTCCTGATTCGACCGAAAAACCGTCAATTGCTGGGATGCTGCGAAACAACTGTGCTAACTCGGATAGCACGTCCGTCACTGAGGCCTGAGGAGCAGCGGTCTTACGATGCATTGCCGCAGGAAGCTCCGAGATCGTTACCCCGTGCATACTTCCAATATGCGAGCGAACGGAGTGTATAGGCCTCGTGTCCCTTGGCTACCGGATGGCGCGACCTATTCGCTGTGGAATCACTGAATGCCGAAACTGATCGGATACTCGAGGTCACGTAGCCAATGTGCGGTCGTGTGCCCTGCTGTGAGGATGAGGAAGCATTAAAGACAGTCTCTCGGACTGTCAATATAACGGAGCGTCCCGAGCAACGGACATATGCTCCGAATGTAAAATATCTGAACCACAACATGCGGTCCCCTATGTTGTTGGCTTCCTCCGATCTGTCCTCAATCTGCCGTCACTGGGTGAGTACTAAAGTAATTAAAGTGCTCGCATCACCCAAATCTCCTTCCTAGACCGCAACGGACGAACCCGGCAGCCGAACCATTCGATGAATGTACGCTACACCAGGTGAGCTAGCGAATGTCACTCCGTAAACGATAGACATATTCCATGAGCACTTATTGCCGCTAACTCTTCATTAACTATGACGACAGAGGCACACTTTTGAAAGACATCTCCATAACTCTTCGAACAAGAAACCAGAAATGCTTGGATAGCAAGCATAAAATAATAATATATATAGCGTCGTTCAATAATTCGAAAGTTTGTGTGACATTATTGGACTATGTCGGAACTGAGGGACGATGTCCCTGAACCGAACCAAAAATTTCTAAGTCCACCGACGCTATCAGTTTCTTATCCGGCATCGCAGCATATGTTGTTCCGAAAGGGAAAGCTTGAAATCCACCGAATCCCTTTCGGTATCCCATCGGACCGGATGAAACTTTCGGACGTCCGTACCCGCTTCCGCAGAGCGTCCCGACCCAGCATCGTCGGATAAAATATATGCGACAGAATCAGTTGATGCTGGGATGCTGCGATAAACTGTGCTATTAAGGAAAGCACGTCCGTTCCCGAGGCCTGTGCAGTAGCGGACTTACGATGCATTGCCGCTGGAAGCTCCGTGTACGTTGACTCCCGCACACTTCCTATGCGAACGTCCGGAGTCTGCAGGCCTCGAGTCCCCGGCTACCGACCCAGCGCTGTCGGATAAATCTCGATCTGACACTGTTTCTGTCGGCTGCTGGGATGCTGCGATAAGCTGTGCTATGTGCACAAGAATGTCCGGCGTCGAGACCTGCGGAGGCGCAGTCTATCGCTGCTTCGCCGAGGGCAGCTCCGCATCAGATGGCTCCCGCATACTTTTCCTATGCGAACGTCCGGAGTCCATCGGTCTCGAATCCCTGGCTGCCGGATGGTGTGACCTGGTCGCCGAAGAATCCTTGATCGGCGAAGCTGGTAATATATCGGCGGTCACGCAGCCAAGGTGCGGTCGTGTGCGCTGACGAGAAGAGGAAGCCTTAGCAGTCTCAGCGGACTGCCTATACAACGGAGCGTCCCGAGCGACGGACGTATGCTCCGCTAACTACACATTTGTACCACAACATCTGGGGCCAGATGTTGTTGAACGAGAGAGGGGCCTCTCTCGCTTGCCGTCCGGATGGACCGGAACGAGCTATGAACCGGACTAAAAGGCTTCCTCCGTTCTCCCTCCGATCCGCCGTCACTGGGTGTGCATTAAGTTAATTTTATAGTGCTCGCATCACCCCAAAATTCCTTCTAGACCGCAACGGACGAACCCGGCTGCCGAACCATTCGGTGAATGAATGCTACACCGGGCGAGCTAGCGGACGTCAAAGGCCGTCGAACCTACTAGGGTCCTCTTAGGCAATTGGCGTATTACATGAGCACTTTTCCGCTAGCCCTTCATTAATTGTGACGACGGAGGCACACTGTTGGAAGACATCACAGATACATCACCCTAATCTTGATCGTCTGAAATAGAAATTGATAAAGTAGAGTGACCCTGCGGGGAAAGGACCGGAGTGTCCAAATCCCCAACAACATACCGTGACATACGCTTCCCATATTGTCATCGAAATCATACGATACAGAACAGGAGTTAATGCGAGTACACTGACCACATATAGAATGATAATAAGGTCAGAGGAAGACTTCCTCTTAAAGCAATTGATCAATATCCTTTCAATGTGAAAAGAAAACAAGTCCTGGTACTCGCACTAACCCCTGGCAATCAAAATACATAATAATAATATGATCCATTAATATAGAAAAAATAATTGAAATCAAAATATTTTGAAAAAATATTTTTTCAGAACAGCCCAAGTTTCTGAAAAGTAACGTTGAGCCCCAATGGATCCCAAGCCTAAGTGTGGACAAAAATTTTAAAAATATTTTAAACAATTTATTCAACACTTACGAACAATAATAATGTATCTAGTTATGATTAAAATAACATAAAGATATTATTATTTAGAAATCCCCCCCTCACACAGAGGGCTGTTGTAAATGTAAACAATGAGTGTAAAAACACTAAAATAAGACTCCAGGCACCCAGGCCCGAAATCAGTTACCAAAAATACACCATCTGATGCAAAACAGAGACTTCCAGGGAAGAAACTGCAGAACATCAGATGGTAGATGCAGAACACAACGCCTAACCACCCGTAGGTGAAGACGTAAACATGGGGAAAGAACAGAATTCATTCTGTTATACAGCTAAAACTCCCAAGAAATTTTAGTAATAATAATTACAGAAACTATGCCAAAAGCATGGGAGAATAGCAAGGGGGAACTTAAAGGACAGGGAGAGAGGAAAAACACTTGAAAAAACAGTGTAACTAAATAATCAGAATGACAACAAAATGGCTGCTGCCTTGAAAATAGGTAACTTAACATAATTTCATTAAAAAATTTTAAGTTACAGCCCTGATAATATTCTGTCACACATTCTTTTCCTCTCCTCCTTTTCTATCCTCCTTAGAATCACCATTTCACTAATATTTATGTGTCTGGCATCATTTAAACTGAGATTTAAAAGCACAAAGATCAGTCAGATGTTAACTGATGAAGGGCCAAACTTAGAATGATAAATGGCGCCAATTTCGGAACGTCCTTGACACTGCGCATGCGCAGTAGGGGCGAAGTGTGGAGGGCCTTTCAGGACATGTTTTCTTTGGTTTTAGATGCAAATTTTGGGGATTGGGGGGCAAAATTTGTGTTTGGCCCTATATTTTAAGAGTTAGCACCAGCTATGTCTGGGTCGTTGGTACAGTATAAAAATATAATTATTTTCACAGGTGTCCCAATTCTTTAAAAATAGGGAAAGAACACAGCCTGGTCTTGATTTGATGCTGAATAAAGTTGTGTGTGATTCGTTTTCCATCACTAGATACGAAAATCGCCATCCAATTTTTTTTTAGATTTTCATTTTTTGCTTCCAAAACATAGCTTATGATCCCTCACTGGAACGAGCATATTGCGCTCGTTCCAATGAGGGATCATAAGCTATGTTTTGGAAGCAAAAATGAAAATTTTTAGTTACTCAAGAATTTTTTTTATGAGTGTCGTCTGCTACTAGCGACGGGCCAACTGGAAACAAATCTCCTGAATGTCCCAAACTTTGGAGCATAAAAAAAATATAGTTTTCTGGAAAAAATGTGTGTCCCAAATCATAGAGTGTCCCAATACATAGAGTAAATACGGCATTACTGTAAAAAATTAGGGTCCTGAACATATCAAATAATTTATTACCTGATATTTTTTTCTAAGAATTATGTTAAGAAAATGTATATATCAACTGTAAGGTAATGTAATGTCATTAAAGATAAGTACAAGATTCACACAGTTAGTATCTACATACATTCATAACAGCAAGCACCACACAAGTTTTGATTAATAGTGAAAAATAAATTAACCCTTTGTCTAACTTACCTCCACAAAACAGAGGTATTTTTTCCTTAAAAAAATGTTACCACCCAAATATTTCATATTAGCCTTTGCCAAAATGAGTTCACCCAACTCAGAGAAAGACGAATGCATACATTTTAGTAGGGAATACAGAATGACACTCTGATCAGAACAAATTTTGTAAACTTTTAATATTTTTGTGCAAAACAGAGAATAAGACTGACCCTTCATTTAAACCAGAGTTGGAGAATCCCAGAGAGAAATTGTAATTCCTACTCTTTGTTTGGGAGGGGGTAGGGGATGGGGGGGGGGGTAAGCAGGGCAGACTATAAAACCCAGTGTGCAAAATTTCAAGAATGACTCTAAGCAACTGACCGTTCACGTGGGTTGGTGATGGCAAACCGAACGTTCGGCTATGTCGTTCACATGGGTTGCTGAGGGCTAACCGAATTCTCGGCTATGCCTTTCACATGGGTTGGTGATGGCTAACCAAACGCTCGGCTATGCCATTCACATGGGTTGGTGTGGGATATATGAAAAGTCTTGGGAAACTGCTTTTTTATCATTAACAAATATTCATATATTGCATGGAATTGAAATATGTAAGTAAAATTACTTCATCTTCATCAATTTGCATTGTTACAATTCATGGGAGAGTGTCTATAGGCACTCTCTTGTGAATTGTAACAAGATAGAAATGTGTGAATAAATCTTGAGGCTGAGAAAAAAAAAACACTCCACCAATTAAGTGACCCAGACTTTACCATTCAAGATGCAACTTTTGGCAAACCGGTCATCCATTCATGTACCGTATTTACTCTATGTATTGGGACAGCTAAAACTAATTATTTTCACAGGTGTCCCAGTTGTTAGAAAATGGGGAAAGAACACAGCCTGGTCTTGATTTGATGCTGAATAAAGTTGTGTGTGATTAGTTTTCCATCACTATATACAAAAATCGCCATCCAATTTTTTTTTATATTTTCATTTTTTGCTTCCAAAACATAGCTTATGATCCCTCATTGGAACGAGCACATTGTGCTCGTTCCAATGAGGGATCATAAGCTATGTTTTGGAAGCAAAAATGAAAATTTTTAGTTACTCAAGAATTTTTTTTATGAGTGTCGTCTGCTACTAGCGACGGGCCAACTGGAAACAAATCTCCTGAATGTCCCAAACTTTGGAGCATAAAAAAAATATAGTTTTCTGGAAAAAATGTGTGTCCCAAATCATAGAGTGTCCCAATACATAGAGTAAATACGGTAGATTTAAATTTGATTAATCACCACATGAATGAAACAAGAGTTCTTGTCAAATTTTGCACACTGAAACCCGAATCTGAAAGGTGTAAAATTTTCTTTTACCTTTGAAATTTATGACAAAATTTTTAAATCTGAATTCAGGTTCAAAAGGATACTTTTTTTTTTAACCCTTTACCCAACGAATCGGCCGCATCCGCCCGCGTAATATGCAAATTTAGCAGTTGAAAAACTATTATTTTTCAAAAAATTTCAACAAAACCATATCATGTGACCCCTCGATGGAACGAGCTCGTCGAGCTCGTTCCAACGAGGAGTCACATGATATGGTTTTGTTGAAATTTTTTGAAAAATTTGAAAAAATGATATTTAAAATAATAAATTTTGATATCGTCTGCGTTGGGTAAAGGGTTAAACCTTCAAATATAATAAACACATACAGGTTCACAAATGAAAAGGAATTCCTGATGTGTATTGGCGGAAGATAAAAGTATAAAAAGTGAAAAAAAATTTGAGTTTGTTGAAACTGTATTGGACAAAGGGTTAATTCTTATTTCCAAGAGACAAATCATGTGTTATCCAGTCAAGAATATCACTCAAAGAATATCCATTTTCTAACAAATCCCATTCAAGAAAGATTGGAAATTGAAAAATACTTTATTTTTATTTAGGTCCCACAAAGTAGATCTTCTGTTTCTCAGGCCATTTTTTGTAAAACTGCATGTGGGTGGGCAGTTTTTTATTTTATTTTTTTATTTTTGTAATTATTTCTTTGCCATTAACAGTATGTGTTCTTGGTTTGTTTTATGTTTTTGGCCTCATAACCTACAGAATAGCATGGGGCATGGTGTATTTCTTCCCTTGAATGCATGAAGGCTTTGCAATGGCAAAGCTCAAGGGACAAATTTTTCAATTTTATCAACTTGGGTAAAATATCAGACATAAACCATTTTAATTTTAATTTTTTTAAGTTTGCATTGGTTATAAGAAGAGAGCATTTATTTATTTATTGGTGTTTAAGGTCACATACTTATGCACAATGGCTAATCATGACCGTGACAGTTTTACGGGTGGAGGAAGCCAGAGTACCCGGAGAGAACCACCGAACATCGACGAGCAGCTGTCAGCTCCCCAACATCGAAACTCTGCACCGCGGCACAGGCAGGGTTAGATTGGTTGAAGACAAGCGCACCATCGACATGCAGTACGCCTTTGTACACAGCGTCATTGTGCTCCCACTTAGGCAATCAGTGTTAAGTGCCTTGCTCCAGGACACAAAGTGGGAGTGCGAATCAGTCGCTGAAATGGTCACCCATCCAACTACTAACCGTGCTCGACGTTGCTTAACTTCGGTGATCTGACGAGAACCGGTTACCATGATGCCACCATGCCCCCATAAGAAGAGAGCATGCGGCAGCCAAAAGGACCATGTGGGAGTGCCTGAGAAAGAGATTTTAAACTTTTTTAAGCCTAATTTGGACATTTTTTTATGATCAATAGCAAGGTAATGTTCATACCAATCTACAGTCAACTGTGTTTGGTCATAAGGAGTCGATGCACTAAATCTTGATAAATATAGCTGAGGGAGTTTCATCGCATATATGCACTACCTTGGTTAACTGCAAGAAAAGTACCCAACAAGCTCTTCTGTGAAATGGAGGACAGACCTGACCTGATCATGTAATATCACTGTGGAGGATGAGCACAAAAATATTTGTTAATTTTTTTTTGTTTTTTTTCTATTCATGATACCAATCTCTGAGAATGAGTCTAGTAAAGCTCTATACAAGAGCTTTCTAAAAATTAATGTCAGATGCTGGTACCAGCAAATGAAGAAAAAACAAGGAAAAACTTCCTTGCACTTCTCCTACAACATACCTAAATTTTTTGAGTGGTTGAACTGTAATTAGCTAGTGCTAAAAATTAACATGATCATGCAATAACCATATATGAAAACTGGTGTCCTTTTAACCCTTTTCTCAACCTAACGGCCAAAACCGGCCAGCACTATTCTAAGAAAATAGCCAATTAATTTTCATTTTTTGTCTCAAAAACATAAGTTATGACCCTCTTTGGAACGAGCTCGTCGAGCTCGTTCCAATGAGGGATCATAACCTATGTTTTTGAGACAAAAAATTAGTTATTCAAGAATTTTGTTTGCAAGTGTCATGTGCTTTTCATGTTAGGTAAAGGGTTAAAAAAGTGCCTGTCATGTATAAAAACTGAATTAAAGAATTTAGTCTTCAGTTTGGCAAAATAATTTTTTTTAAACAGTGAGATACTTCCCTGACAAATGTCTGTTTGAACAAATTTTTTGTAAATGACCAACAAGGATTTCCTCTTCAACAAATACTCAATCGAGAGACGAAATTTCAGTAAATCAGTAATCAGCTATAACAGATTTAGACGTCGGTACTGTTACTCTAGTAGCAAAACCTGTATGCAGGGTAATGATTTTATTCATGGCTTCATAAAGCAAACCATGACTTGTCAAGAAATCGTTTATAGGAGAATTTGATAACTGTCTCATGCCTGCAACATGATGACACAATGAAGCAAATAAATTATCAGAGCTTACAGTACAGCTACCGTGGACTGGTCACTTTCCACGCGTGGACAATATTTCCATGGCGCAATAATATTAGACTCCAAACATCAATTATAGGAATAATCATCAAAAAATTAATTAATGAAGCACAGAGTTGAGGAAAAATTAATTAATGAAACACCGGGTACAATTTTGGTGCTTCATTAATTAAAATTTTCCTGATGATGACTGTTAGTACCTGGTAAACACATGAGCAAACATTACTGCCTACATGAGGATTACAACCAGTCGATGGTGGCTATACTGTGCATGGTGTTTTTCAGGCTTAATTTCTTTGAAAAAAAAACAGTCAAACAAAATTGTAACTGGGCAACTACTTTTTCAATGATTTTTGAGGAAATTCATTACAGACAAACTACATAACTCACAGTATTAACATCTGATCTATGATACTTTTCAAAAATTTTGTAAAAAATAAAGTATTTCATGGTAGAAAATTAATTACTTTACAAATTTGATTATCTACACAGTCAAAAGATTGATAAAGGTAAGAACGTTTACATCACAGTTTGCTGGAATGAGCAACTCTCTTTCACTGGCAATGGCAATATTGATAAGAGAAAATTAACTGAAATTATTAATAAATTTCTGCTTTACAGAATTTTTTCCTGCTGATAAGAAATCAGCATTTGTTATAACGCTACTGTTGGGAGTTTCCGCACTTAGCTGAGACACAACATCTAGTACAGCAAAGAAAAATGAAATGCACAATGTTTGTCCGTTGTCTTTTCAAATTTGACAAAGTAAAAGATTGGGACTCTCTCCAGCAAGCTGTCACATTCAATGGAGTTTTATTAATAAAAATTTGAAATCATGCCTAGATACACAAGTCATGTGAGCATCACACTTCATGCAAAAAATATTGACCTCGCCAATATAAAATAAAAAATTCTATGTACAGAAAATGAGCAAGCCAGAACCAGCTGGCAATACAACATGGGTTGCGTCAACGCAATCATGGGATGAAAAATGCTGAGGTTAGTTTTATTCACAAGGAGTTGTTGAAAAAATATATCACAATGCATGAAAAGTCTTGAAATTACATATAATACAGCTGTGTTTATACCATTTACCGAACATAATGGACAGACAATCCAGCACTATTAACAAAAATCGGCATTCAAATTTAATCATATTTAAAATTTTGCTTCCAAAACATAGCTTATGACCCCTCATTGGAATGAGCTCATTCCAATGAGGGATCATAAGTGATGTTTTGGAAGTAAAATATGAAAATATTTAGTCGCCAAGAACATTTGCAAATGTCCTCTGCTTGTGTTAGGAAACAGGTTAACCCTTTACCCAACGCAGACGATATCATTTTTTTTTATTTTAAATATCATTTTTTAAAAATTTTCCAAAAATTTCCACAAAACCATTTCATGTTACCCCTCGTTGGAACGAGCTCGTTCCAACGAGAGGTCACATGATATGATTTTGTGGAAATTTTTGGAAAAATAATATTTTTTCAACTGCTGAATTTGCTTATTGCGTGGGCGGATGCGGACGATTCGTTGGGTAAAGGGTTAAACAGAACCACTCATCAACTAAAGGGGATCACAGAGAGACAGACAGAAAGATGACACATAAATCAGTAACTAAGAATATTTTAAACCCCAAATTACGCAATTAATTTGGGGAATTTTTTATCTTCAAACATTTCATTTCATTTATTGGGGATTAAAGACACTTTTGACAGCCAGGGTCACCTTGTGTCAGACAGTTTTACAGGTTGAGGAAGCTGGAGAACAGGAGAGAACCACCAAGCAACTGCCAGACTCCCCAACATACTAACTTCACACAAGCAGGGTTAGCAATGGTTGAAGACATGTGCATCATCGATGGTCAGTATGCCTTAGTACACAGCGCTACCATGATCCCACATGGGCAATCAGGATTAACTGACTTGCCCAAGGACACAATGCAATTACCCCTGGTGGGGATCGCATCGTGAACCTGTTGGTTTGAAATCGAATTCCGTCACTACTGAGCCATTGCACCCTCCGATCTTCAAACAAGAGATTAAAGTATTTAGGATAAGAAGAACATCCAAACCATAGGTGCACTCAAGTAGAGTTTGGGTTTTTTTATTGGGGATTAACTCCTTGCATGCTGGTGGTGGTTATTTCCGCCCAGGATATAATTTCTCTTGCCACTGAAATGAGGATAATTTGGGTTCATTTAATCAAATTTCCCTCCAGTAAGTTGAATGGATTTTTTCACTAATGATTTCTTGAGTTAAATTTAGATTAATTTTTCATCAAATCTAGTCATGGCTGCTTCACAGCAGCCATGACTAGATTTGATAAAAAATATTTTGAAAATACTCAGCAGGTTAAGAGTTAACAATGGTTTCAACAGCAAGGGTCACCTCATGTTGGACAGTTTTACAGAGGAGGAAGCCAGAATACCTGGAGAGAACCAACAAGCAACTGTTATGTAATGCTACCCAAGCAGGGTCAGCATTGGTTGAAGACAAAGGCACAATTGATATGCCGTACACTTTAGAACACAGCGCTACCATGCTCCCACATGAGCAATCAGGATTAAGTGCCTCGCCCAAGACACAAAGTAGTTATCCCTAGTGTGGATCGAACCATGGACCTTTGGGTTTGAAGTCCAATGCCATAACCACTGCGCCATAGTGCTCTCCTCTAGTTGAGTTGATAGCCTATATATATTATAGAAGATACATGGTGAACTGATACTTGAACATGTAATGGATACGCATCCACTGAATACATAATTCCTAGGTCAGTATATACAGTATGTGGAGAGTGGATTGTAACTAAATCACCCGTGGAGTGGAGTTATCACCCATGCTATAACTTTCATTTTTTTGTTTGTAGCGATAAAAACACAAGCAATGTTTCAGCCAATGGACCTCCGGGTTTAACCCGGAGGTCCATTGGCTGAAACTTTACTTCTGCTGGTTATGCTTTGCAACAAATTTGCAATTATTGCTCGCGTGGAATCTCCACTCTGCGGGTGATTTAGTGATAATACACTCTCCACGTACTGTACTTGTGCATCCAACAACAAAATCTGCACATGGACAACCAGGTGGACAAACCAAACTGTCCACAAATTACAGATTTTGTTTCCTTCTTGAGTTCATACTTGGATAGGAAACTACCAAACACAAAACCATTTACCATACCTTCAGTACAAATTTGACCTGTTAATTGCATTATTTATTTATTTATTATTTCCTTATTCATTGGGTCACATATTTCCACACAATGACTAATCATCATCGCAGCATGGATACAAACCGGAGTCCAGTCAATCGTTTAGACACTTGTTGCCTATTTAGAGGAGTTCCACCCCAGACATTGATGACCAGTAAATCAGAGCTTGTTTACCACAGTAAACCAGCACTGCTTCATTTCCCAGGGTTGCGAAATTCAATGTCCACCTTCCTCTCCACAACACTAAAATCTCATCTGGCGAAAAAGAAATTAGTTGACATTGAATAAATATGTTACTTTCATTTGTTTTTCTTTATGATGTTGTGTTTTCGGATTATTTTATTAAGAATATCTTAACACACTGCTCTAGGTGTGTTGTGATCGAATCTCGATCAAATCTCGATCGAATTGTGATCGAATCACAATCTCATCGCAAAAAGGAATATTTTTGTGATCACAGCACCGTATTTCAAGACTACTCACTATTTTGGTTTTCAACATGCTTCCCTAATTATAATTTCATGAGAATGTAGTTTGAAAGCAGCAAAATCATCTCAATACCTCCACCAATTTATGCTACCAGAACCATGTACAATATCAAGTCAAAACAAATCGTAGGATAATCATGAAAAATTCTTTACTGTTTTTTCTTTGTCAATAATATCAACTCCCTACATTAATTTTTGAAGATCTCTCCAGGAGACCACATTAAAACTGAATGTCAAGGACCTGCATTATCAAAGAAAATTTTTCTTGTAAATATCCTATGATTTGACATGTAGTATATTTCTATTTTTAATCAA
The DNA here is from genome assembly GCA_031216915.1 of Pictodentalium vernedei. Taxonomy (NCBI): domain Eukaryota; kingdom Metazoa; phylum Mollusca; class Scaphopoda; order Dentaliida; family Dentaliidae; genus Pictodentalium; species Pictodentalium vernedei. Next base: position 41,626,882 of record CM062296.1, read on the forward strand.
ACCCTTCACCTTAATATCAAAAATGCTAAGAAATATATTCACTGACTACTACACTATGAAACTTTTTTCTAATTTTTCCTGCCAAAATATATCTTGGAACCCTTAACCCTTCCCGTAACCCAGTATTATTAAAAAATAAATTAAATTTCACGTTTTTCGAAAACAAATTGCACAGTTTTTTCAATTAAACAATACAAATATGGTATCATTAGAACCAGCTCTATGAGCTGGTTCTAATGATATCCATATTTGAACGGTTTTATTGGGAAACTTCCGAGATATTTGATAGGCTTATTCTGGTTAATTTTCTGGCCGTTTTTGCTGCTTTGTTAGGTAAAGGGTTAAATGGAACAAACTAAATCATGTGTTTTGAGAATTATCTCTTAACACGCGGAGAATTTTCCAAGATATTTTTCATGAAATCTAGTCATGGCTGCTCCAAAGCATCCATAACTGGATTTGATAAGAAATTAATATAAATTTAACTCAAGAAATCACTGGTGCAAAAATCCATGCAATTTGCATGGGGAAAGTTTAATTAAATGTATTCAAATTATACTTATTTCAGTGGCAAGAGAAAATCTGTCCTGGAAGATAGGGCTGCACGGTATAACGATAAACCGATATATACCGGTATTCAAACCAATATCAATTGAATACCGGTGTAATTACAAAAATATCGGTTTATCGTCATTATTTATTTACCCAGATGTTTTTAGTTTTTTAACTGTAGCCCTGAATGAATAATATTATCCCTTTATCCAAGGAATCGCCTGCTTGTGCCCTCGTAATATACAAATTCAGCAATTGAAAAAATAATTTTTAAAAATTTCAACAAAACTATATCATGTGACCCCTCATTGGAACGAGCTCGATGAGCTCGTTCCAATGAGGGGTCACTTGATATAGTTTTGTTAAAATCTTTGGGGAAAATCTCCTAAACTAATTTTGAAAATAATAAATTTTGATATCATGGCATGCTAATCCGTTCCGACTGTGATGCCCGGAGTGTCAATTGTGGTACTTGTGCTCATATATCTGAACAGCAGAAAATATTCTCCATCAGCAAACAATGAGTAATATTTCTATCCCATACATTATAAGTTATTGTAATGAATTGACAGTAGGATGGTCTGAGGTTTGAGACTCAGGGCTTATCTTCAACCGAGACAAGAAGTGTCTCAGTTGAACATACTCTCCGAGCTGCAAAACTGAAACCTTAGCCAATGCTAACCCTGACTTCGTATGTTGGGGTGCTGCACCTCCCCCCTCCCTGTAAAATAGACAGTTTTACGGGTGGAGGAAGCCAGAGTACCCGGAGAGAACCACCGAGCAACGACAAGCAGCTGCCAGCTCCACAACATCGTAACAATGCACTGCAGCACAGGCAGGGTTAGATTGGTTGAAGATATGCACACCATCGACGTACAAGTACGCCTCAGTACACGGTGTCATCGTGCCCCCATGTGGACAATCGGGTTAAGTGCCTTGACCAAGGACACAACACAGGAGTCCCAATCAATCACTCAGTTGGTCACCCAACCAAGGACTAACCGGGCTCGACACTGCTTAACTTTGGTGATCTGACGAGAACCAGTTACCGACAGGTGGATACCAGAGATATGGTCAGATATGTTTTGACAGGCAAAAAATAGAAAAAATCGTCATTATCATTAAAGCAGAATATAGAGAAAGCACGGATGATATAAACCTGCTACAAGACTTTCAAAGAAGCCTGCACACAAACCAAGTTCCAAGATCTGTTATGATTAAAACACCAAATTCCTGTTAACTGAATTGCCATTTTGCTTGTCATTATTGCTGAAATATCCGAGGCATTTGATGATTTTGATTAAATGTACCTAACCTTGAACACAAAAAGGATAAAAAAAAGCCCAGCTGTAAGGTCGATAAAAACAAGAGCAATGTGAAGCGTGGCATATGCCCGATGGTGTCATAACACCATGGCAGCCAAAATCAAAAGGAAGCAGTGTCTCGTCATCCACAAGTAACCCCTAAAATTATGATTTTATCAAATGAGCGGTTCTTTAGTTATTGGACGGAAACCAAAAAAGTAAACGGACGACGGATGTTCATTGTCAAAACATAATGCTACCTGAGAGGGACAGGGCATAAAAATTTCTTTGTTTCTAAGGCAATTTTTCTTTCATTTCTTTTTAGCCCTTTTTCTGGCTCAGGAACATGATACATCATAATTTCATTAAGTAGGAGAGCTGATAAGTGAATGTATGGGGTACACAATCAATATTTTCAACATGCAGCCTAATGGCTGCATGTTGAAAATATGAATTAGTCTACCCCTAAATGATGAAAATGGACTCTTCCAATTGATGTCATTGAACTGACATGGAAGATACCACCAGGGTTCAAAGGGTTAATAGAACGCTTTTTTCTCTCTTCTTTTCTGCTAATCCACAAAACAGTCTTGATTATAGTTACCATTAGGCTATACACACTATTAGGCTGAAAAAACATTTTCAACCATGAAGCTTTCCTATAATGCAATTGCAAATTTAACCAACTATATCTTCTTTGATAGAGCTTAGTGAGATTTGTCAAACAAGATATAGTTGCTTAAATTTTATAGTTCTAAAATAGAAAAGATTTCCAGGTAAAAAGATGCGATGAGACAGATTTTCAATGACAAGGGAGGTGCCTGAGAAGCAAGAATTTTTTTAATAGTCGTACAGGGAAATAATAGAGAATTTACTGAACACCATCAAACCATACTTGCGAGCTAGCGGCTGTTTGGACATTTGCAACTGCTTGGGTTACATGACATTTTGTCTATTCATCATTCTTTTAACAGCCAATACCAGAACACCTGCTATGTAACATCAAAAGCAAGTGCACTCAACTTAAAGCTTTGAAGTTTTAACTCTTTACCCAACACACAGGATATCAACATTTATTATTTTAATTAGTTTTTTATCAAATAATTTCAACAAAAACCATATCATGTGACCCTCTCATTGGAACGAATGTGATGAGCTCGTTCCAATGAGGGGTCACGATATGGATTTGTTGAAATGTTTTGAAAAATGCAATTTTTTTCAACTGCTTATTTCGTAAATTATGCAAGTGGATGCGGCGATTTGACGGGTAAAGGGCTAACTGCTTGCATGCTGCTGACAGATATTCCTGCCCAGAACAGAATTTCTTTTGCTACTGAAATAGTATAATCTAGGCACATTTAACCAAATTTCCCTCCTGCAAATTGAATGAATTTTTTCACCAATGATTTCTTGAGTCAAATTTAAAAGAATTGTTCATCAAATCTAGTCATGGCTGCTTTACAGCAGCCATGACTAGCTTTGATAAAAAATGTCTTGAAAATACTCAGCGGGTTGAGAGTTAAACATTTTTTTTTATTGTAAAGTTAACATTCAGTTAACAGGAAATTCTTCAAAAACCAATATGCAGTTAACAGGTCAAATTCCTATTGATTATATGGTAAATGGTTTGGTGTTAAAAATACATGTGATTAATAGGCATATTCCATTAACAAATATGCAATTAAGTAGAATCCACTGTATATACAAAATGTTTTTAATAGAAAAAAATAAAACCAATGCTATAAGGTAGTTACAAATACCATTTGATCATCAGGAGAATAGTCAAAATCATCTAGATGGTGCTGAGGGTTCGTGAAATCATCCTTGGAAGAGTACTGATTATAGTCTTTTAGCTCATGAGCACTATAGCCACCTAAATGTTCATAGTATGGCCCTTTTGAATGTCTATGGTGAATAAACTCTCGAGCAGCCAAATCTATGTCAGCCTGTGACAGATCATGTGCTTCTGCAATCTCTCTTCGTAACAAAGTAGGATCAACATATTTATTTAACCCTTCTTCTTCTAGCACCTTGAAAAATAGAAAAAAGAATTAGAGCAGGATTCGTACACCCTTGAGAAAAAAAAATTCAAGGACTTTTTCCAAGCATCTTCCAGGACCTTACCAGGACCTTCTGATAACATAATGCTAACCCTATTTCATCCTTGCACGATTAAGGAGGCATGCTCCGTTTTTTTATGAAAAAACACTGACTTTATGCACTGTCAATCTATGCAATTATGCAAGTTGTTACAGCAATTTTTTTTTCATAAACATGCTAGATTACTGACACTACATATTTTTCAAGCACTTTACTACTGGAGATCCGATTTTCAAGCACTTTCCAGGCCCTGCCATTTAGATTTTTTAATTCAAGCTAGAGCTGTAGGTTAACCGAAACCGAACTGAGGCTTTTAGTTTTTTAAATGAAAGTGTCAATGACACTGTAGCTCAACTTGTCAAGACAAAGACATGTACATGTATAGTATGTGACACAGCAATGACAAACATCTAGGTAATGACCTGATAACAAAGGTACATATAAAGTATTGTAACGGTCTGTACATGAATACTGACCGTTGCCTATAACAAATGTATAGGTAAAGTATTGTAAAGGTGGGTGACAGTCAGATGCTGAACTAGAAAAAATCTTTGAGTCCCAGAGTGGGTCTGACTGAACCCCAAAATATTTGTTCTCATAGCACAGTGATAACAAAGGCACCCCAAAACAAACTCGTTCCTGTCCCAAGGTGAAAACAAAAGTACTCAAGAAGTTTTGTGAAGATCAGTTCATAAATACGAGCTGTATAGAACTTGTGACAAAAAACTGATTGTACCTAATTTCGGTACAAAATGGCCACTGGCAGCCATCTTGAATTTTGGACCGTACCCAGAAACACTCATTCTCATCCCAAGGAGATAACAAAGGTACCCAAGAAGTTTTGTGAAGATCGGTTCATAAATACAGCCTCTACCGTGAGCCGTATTGACATGTGTGCTTACATTGTGTAAGTAGCACTGAATAAATCAAAGTTCATCTAATTTGCATAATTTCGGCACGAAAAAAAACCCCTTACAATTTGTGATGTATTCCATGTTTCTAAACATTTATACAAAAATTTATTCAAATCAGAACTTTCATACAGAAGTTCTATACAAAAGACTGATTGCACTAATTTTGGTACAAAATGGCTGCTGGTGGCCATCTTGAATTTCGGACCACACCCCAAAACACTCGCTCTCATCCCACGGTGATAACAAAGGTACCCAAGAAGTTTCGTAAAGATTGATTCATAAATATGTCCTCTAGTCTGAGCTGTATAGAAGATGTGTACAAAAAACTGATTAGACCTAATTTCGGTACAAAATGGCCACTGGCAGCCATCTTGAATTTTAGACCGCACCCAGAAACACTCGTTCTCGTCCCAAGGTGATAACAAAGGTACCCAAGACATTTCGTGAAGATCAGTTCATAAATACAGACTCTAGTCTGAGCCGTATTGACATGTGTACTTACTGTGTGTAAGTCGCACTGAAAAAATCAAAGTTCATCTAATTTGCATAATTTCTGCACGAGAAAAAAACCCGTATTATATGTGATGCATCCCATGGTACTAAACATTCACACAAAATAATTATTCAAATCAGGGCTTTCATATGGAAGTTCTGTGCAAAAATCTGATTGCACCTAATTTTGTACAAAATGGCTGCCATCGGCCATCTTGAATTTCGGACCGGACCCCAAAACACTCGTTCTCGTCCCACGGTGATACCAAAGGTACCCAAGAAGTTTCGTAAAGATCGGTTCATAAATACGGCCTCTAGCCCGAGCCGTATTGGCATTTGCACTTACAGTGCTGAAAGTAACCCCCAAAAACATCAAAATTAGTCTAATTTGCACAATTTACATACGAGAAAAAAACCCGTATTATATGTGATGTATCCCATGGTACTAAACATTCATACAAAAAATTATTCAAATCAGAGCTTTCATATGGAAGTTCTGTACAAAAAACAGATTTCTGCATCGTCGGTACAAAATGGCGGCTGGCAGCCATCTTGAATTTCGGACCACACCCAAAAACACTCGTTCTCGTCCCACGGTCATAACAAAGGTACCCAAGAAGTTTCGTAAAGATCGGTTCATAAATACGGCCTCTAGCCTGAGCCATAGCAGCTTGGCACTTACAGCTCTGAAAGTAACACTAAATAAATCAAAGTCAGTCTAATTTGCATAATTTACGCACGAGAAAAAAACCCGTATTATATGTGATGTATCCCATGGTACTAAACATTTATACAAAACTTTATTCAAATCAGAACTTTCATACAGAAGTTCTGTACAAAAAACTGATTTTTGCATCATCGGTACAAAATGGCCACTGGCAGCCATCTTGAATTTTGGACCACACCTAAAAACACTCGTTCCCATCCCAGGGTCATAACAAAGGTACACAAGAAGTTTCGTAAAGATCGGTTCATAAATACGACCTCTAGCCCGAGCCATAGCCAATTGTTGACGTACGGACAGATGGCCAGACGGACGGACGGACAGACGGACGACGGGCCATGACAATAGCTCAAATTTGACTTCGTCAAAGTTGAGCTAAAAAACCGAAACCAAAACCGTCGATATCCTGTAATCTAAGGTTTTTCTTTTTTTATTAAATACTCTCTTGCAGCAGAAATTCGCAGAATGTAGCCTTCCCAGAGTAGTGAGAGTACCCAGACACTGCCAATGGCAGTGTCTGGGTACTCTCACTACTCTGGGAAGGCTACATTCTGTGAATTTCCGACATTTCAGTTTAGTTGTGTTTGAAGCTTTCCTCAAGTTGCGTGTAGGTGTCAGACCTCGAAAAATGGCCAAGCATAATAAAAGTAAGTTCTGTATATTTAGGTAATTATTATACTGGCCTTCCTGATTCTTCATGTATTATAGCTTATTTTGGGCATTCATTGAGTTTCACTCAATTTCACTACCAGTGAATTTTACTTGGCCTCATGAACAAACCGAAAACCGAACCGAACTGAGGTTTTACTCCACCTGAAAAACCAAAGCCGAAACCGAACAAGAAATTTAAAAACCTACAGCTCTAATTCAAGCACTTTCAAGCACCTTCAAGGACCTGTACGAACCCTGTAGAGAATATCTAGTGTTTTTGAGTGGATACCAAAAATTATCTCATGAGTGACTGAAACAAATGTTTATTTTTTGCGAGCGCATGCATAAGCTAAAATGGCCATTTGTCTTGGTCACTAGTGAGATAATTGTTGGTATCCACTTAAAAACTCTAGATTTTCTTTTTATTATAGGCTTATTATCGATAATGTGAAAGTGAAAATTTCTATATCTTCACAGTGGGGGATACGATTTCTATCTTTCCCCAATTTCTTCAATAATCTATTATTTAGCATATAATAAAGTTTTTTATCTTACAATCAACATGTATTTTGTCAGTATTAACCCCGCAATTGTCGTGTATCCGACCCCCTGATACAGATGCTCAGATACAAGCACGTTCCTTTCACATGAGTTCCATTTTTGTTCTTTTTGTTCATCCGTACGAATCAATAGTTTGTTATATATTTGTCTACATTCTTGACTTATCCCCAATATATTGTAAGATAAAATAATTATTACCATTATGTGGATGTACAAAATATGTATCCGAGTCTCGCTCCGGGTTCTAAGGGTAGATCACAACTCGTCTGATCTGCCCTTAGAACCCGGAACTCGACTTGGATACATGTTTTGTACATCCACATAATGGTAATAATCTCTATTTATCTTACAATAAGTATGTAGGGGTCCATAATTACATGAAAATTTGGCCAGTATTAATGTCTTGGTCACTAGTGACCAAGACAAATGGCCATTTTAGGCCCACTGATACAAAATCTGGAATCTGGAAATTGTAACCGCATAATACAACAGCATGCTTGGTTATGATTTCTTTATGTTTCTATTTATAGAACACTGTAAGCATTCGAAATGTATTTTCAAGGGACCTTGTACATTTCTATTTATAAAAAGAGAAAAAAACTCTTCCCAATTGTATTATTACTACATTACAGAACTGCATTGCTTTTAGCTTTTGTATCAGAATCACTGGAAGCATTAAAGTGCACAGTATTTTTGGAATGTTGAATGTGTACGAGCTTAATAAGTTTATCTGAGGATCACAAATGTTCAAGGCAGCTGTAGCCACCTGACCCCCCTCCCCCTCCCAATCCCCTGTCACCATCTCTGCTTTAAGGACAGTTTCAAAATCTATAAGAACCAATTAAAATTTTTTAGTTGATAGTAGGATCCTGCGAATATGTATTATTTTTTGACTCGACTTTTGACCCAAACTTGCCAAAAAAATGTTGGAGTCGTCCGAACATCGAATTCGAACCAAGTTAACCGAAACCAGGTGTCCATGTGCAGTTTCATACTCAATATTTCCAATTAAAATAGCCACATTAGGATTGTTTTGGCATTGTACTGACGATTTATCCACATATTCATGCTAACATTTAACAGTTCCTACGTTGACAATGCAGTACACTTGAACGCATGGTTGAATAGGAGACAAAAAATCTGTATGTACCTGTGATTGCTTCTTGACTTTAAGCTTGGCATCGTCTGATCTTGCCTTATCATGAAGCATTGGAGGCATCTTACTGATGTGTACCAGAGGTGAGATGTAATCCCTGTCGCTTGGGTTTTGTACGAAGTCTTACATGTATTACACACGTATAATTACATTGTTAATGTAGTTATACGTTTTGGGTCCATATACTCAATTCCCATTGGTCAGCTGGATGAAAACGTCATGACCAAATGTAATTCATTTTCCAATGAATACATTTGGTTGAACTTTGACCCGCCTTTACGGTAGAGCGCAGTTGACAGAATGTAATTCGGGCGGTGTTTGGGCGGGTTTATAACTTTTAGTGCCTCTCGCAGTGATCAGTGATTATAGTTTACTGTTATGTTAAACAAATTGTTTTGAACATTCCAAGTTTCAATGCGAAAGACGGCAATTTGACAAATTTGGGTTAATGCCGAAAACCGGCGCTCAACTCAGAGTTGTGCGCTTTGTCTTTTGTGTGAGGGTAGTTTTTCGCCTCGTTCGTTCGTACATGTTTTATTTCGTCTTTCTGCTTTGTTGTTTGGTAAAAAGTAGTTTAAACAGTTACGGAATGTAATTATAAGAATTGAATGCAATTTTTATAATCTTTATTGGAGTATGAATGTGTGGGAATGGGTACAAATTGTATGAATCCCTTTGGGATTCATACATAATTTGTACCCATTCCCACACGTTCATACTCCAATAAAGATTATAAAAATTGCATTCAATTCTTAAATGTAGCCTTATCCACTGTAAAATACGAGTCAACTACTGATGTCATTTGGAATCAAGCGACACGTGTTGACAATTGACATTGGTAATACACTGTAAGTTCCATGTTGACGATGAGCGCTTGCAGTTCATGCTCAATTCCTCGCATTGTTTTGACAATTTGGCCAGTATTAAATGTACGAAAGTATGTATATCGTTGACTCAAATTTGTTGACCGACTCACCTTCGACTCGAACAATCGAATGTTCACAGGGGCTTAGTTGATAGAACCAACATTGATTTGCATAGTCATTTGCAAGAATGGATTCTAACTCTTGAATGAATTTTGGGTCCTGAACTCTTGTACAAGATAAATAAAAATATATCATACCATTTCCATTAGACTATCGACACTTGTGCGTCGTATTTGCCTTGGTAGGGCTGATTGTTGAGCAGCTATCACATGGGCAGGAATTGTTAGAGGACCTCTATCAGCAGTTCTATTCAATGTCTTTGAGTCATCAAATAATGCTGGGTCGATACTGACTGGATGTTGGTGGTAGTTCATATCTACTGGTGATGGGGAATGATTCATTTGAATTCTGGATGGCGATGATGCTGAATAAAAAGGGAAAAAAGCATAAAATTAAGGAATTAACAACAGACATGAATTTTATATCCTTGATTCAGATGGATGTAAGTTTCAATCAATAGCTCAGTAGCTAAGAAATAGGTCACATATGTCTAGTTACATTTGCAATAATAACCCATTATTATTTTTTATTATAAATATTTATTGGTGTTTAAGGTCACACATTTCTGCCCAAGGATGAATCGTGACTGCAACATGGCTGTAAAGTCAAGTCTAGTCAATTGTTTATAGTTACCAAGTCCTATTTTACCAGTAAAACAGAGCATGGTTACCAGTAAACAAGCACTACTTCACTTCCTGGGGTTTTCACAGGCATTTTATTACAAAATAAAAATTTATTTGGATTTTTAGCTGGCTGAAATAAGATCACATGATTACCTTAAAAAGTTTTGACTGTGTGTCTTCTAAAAAGACTTTTAGAAGGACCCAGTCAACCTACTTTTTCCATATTGTTGTTTCAAATTAAAACAAATTTAACATGGACATTCATTGGTTTCTTTTCTGTACATTTTTTTTACAGGAAATTTTATAATAAAACTGTCACAGACTTTCAATTTCGGTCAATGCATGGTTTTATTGACCCAAGAAAAAATATTGACCTGGGTGATATTTTTTCTTCGGCCAAGAAAACCAGGGATGAACGTCATTAAAAATCTATTGTTGTATAATTTTTCACTTTTTTCCCTTCCATAATACAGTGTATGACTTCTCATCCAGGCAGTTGTGTAGCCAGGATATCAAAGTTCAGGGGGCAAGAGTAATATCTAGGCGGCATACAGAATATGATTACAGTGCAGTCATCATGGGCGGGTCAAAATCTATGGTTGGGCATTTTTCCAATTTCCATGCACATAATTCAGACATGATCTGCCATGACACCTAGCGAAATTTCCACCAATGAAGCACTGGGGTAATCCTGGTGCTTCATTGGTGGAAATTCTGCTAGGTGTCATCGCAGATCATGTCTGAATTATATGTATGGAAAAATGCCCAATCATAGATTTTGACCCGCCTATGATGGCCCTACTGTATGACGGTTCACAGATTTCGAAAGCATCTGCAGCAAGCACAAGGGGCGTCAGCTGTCTTAGGGAGTTTGAGCATTGAAGAGAGGGGTCTTTCCACAGGAACATTTTAAAACAGTGCTATCAAATAAGGTGATAAGACCCAACTTTTTGACAAACTGCTTGTAGTTCCAGATGAACAACTTTTCAGTTATCTGTTTTTTCATTTAGATAACCACCAGACGCACGATAAAGTCGTTCTGCTCAAATTTTGTGGCAAGGGTGTTGCCAATTGATATGCTTATACCTCCTACTCTAGCAGATTCACATCCCAGGTTTGGGTAAAATCAGTGATAAAGAACCTGTTTACCAAAGTAAACTACTTCTTCACGTATAATTCAGAGAACAAAACACGCTACAATCATAATAATTAGATAAATAATGTATTTAACCCTTTACCCAACGCAGACGATATCAAAATTTATTATTTTAAATAACATTTTTTTAAATTTTTCAAAAAATTTCAACAAAACCCACGAGGGGTCACATGATATGGTTTTGTTGAAATTATTTGAAAAATAATATTTTTTCAACTGCTGAATATGCATATTACGCGGGCGGATGTGGGCGATTCGTTGGGTAAAGGGTTAAACATAATGGCATATCCATTATACAAAAAAATAACAATCAACAAACAAAAATACATATTGTGCAAAGTTACGTTTCATTGTCAGTAACGGCTGCAAGAATCGGACACAATGCAAATATTAAAAAATAATAGAATGCAGAATTTAAATGTATATTAAAATTTTTATTGATTATTGAACACGATTAATTATTTATCATAACAATTCATAGCTAATTCTGTAATACGTATTCAATAAATTAATTTAAGGCCCCACAAAGTAGATCTTTTATTTCTCAGGCCAATTTTTCTAAAATTGCACGTGGGCGGGCAGTTATTTAATTTTTTTTGTAATTATTTCTTTGCCATCAAAAAGTTCATGTCCTTGGTTTGTTTTATGTTTCAAGCCTCATAATCTACAGAATAGCATGGGTGGTGGTGTATTTCATGCCTTGAGTGCAACAAGGCTTTGCAATGCTAAAACATTGTAAAGCCTTGTTGAACTCAGGGGACAAATTTATCAATTTTATTAACTTGGGTAAAATATCTGACATAAACCATTTAATTTTTATTTTATTCAAGTTCACATTGGTTATAAAAAGAGAGCATGCGGAAGCCAAAGGGGCCATGTGGGTGGGCCTGAAAAAGAGATTTTTAACTTTTTTAGGCCTAATTTAAAATGTATTTTAAAAAATTGTCACATTTTTACATGATACAAATCATGAAGGTATTGTATTAAAATAGATAACTCTCTTAAAACAGAATCGTTGATTCTTTTCCAGAATATCCACAACATATAGAACCATTTTACTTACAATGTTAGTAAAAAACCATAATGCAGAATGCATACACACTTCAGAGGAAGAAAATCCAAACCATTCAAGGACTTTGGTTTGGGATTTTCAAGCACTTTTGAAGACCACTGTCTAAATTTATTTACCCATTTCTGATGTTTGCATACATACCAGTTTGTTTACTAAGGTTCAAAGACATAAAAATAGACAGGGTTATATTACATCAGACAGTTTTATGAGTGGAGAAAGCTGGAGTTTCCTGAATAGGATCACTGAGTAGTGGTTATTTATTTTTTTATGTTTAAGGTCACATACTTTTGAACAATGGTGGGGACACGGTGGCTCAGTAGGTAGAGGTGCAAGCTGCAAGCCGAGAGGTCCTCGGTTCGATCCAACCTGCGGCAACCGTGTTGTGTCCTTGGGCAAGACACTTCATCTCCATTGCATGGGGGCACGGTGGCATTGTGTACTAAGGCATACTGCACGTCGATGGTGCACTTGTCTTCAAGAAATGCTAACCCTGAGCTTGCGTGGAGTTAGTATGTTGGGGAGCTGACAGTTGCTTGCCATTGCTTGGTGGTTCTCTCCAGGTACTCCGGTTTCCTCCACCCGTAAAACTGTCGCGGTCATGATTAGCCATTGTGCATAAATATGTGACCTTAAACACTAATAAATAAATAAATTCTGAACAATGGCTATTCATGACCACAACATGCAGATAAAGTCAAGTTACTCAATCGTTCATACTCATGTTGCCCACCCAAGTACTGGTGACTGGGTCGTAGAGTGCAAATATTAGTTATCCTTGTGTTTTCCAGGGTGTATGGGAATTTACACCGGTTTGGGAACTCATACACCCTGAGGCGAAGACAAAGGGTGTATGAGTTCCCAAACCGGTGTAAATTCCCATACACCCTGGAAAACACAAGGATCACAGATTTATTTCTAAGAATTTTGGTGTACTTAATACTTTAACCTCCATTGTGGGCAAAAACTGACAGAAAATTTGTACTTTGAAAGTTTCTTAAATAAAACCCGACAAATGTGGATGTCATTGGAACTGGCTTAACGTTTTTACACCGTGGTTAACCACGGTGTAAAAAAAAACCCACTGTAGATTGCAAGTTACACCATACTTCTCAGCAAATTTATTTATTTAATTATTGGTGTTTAAGCTCACATATTTCTGCACAATGGCTAATCATGACCATGACAGTTTTACAGGTGGAGGAAGCCGGAGTACCCGGAGAGAACCACTAAGCAATGGCGAGCAACAGTCAGCTCCCCTACATACTAACTCCACACAAGCAGGGTTAGCATTGGTTGAAGACAAGTGCACCATTGACGTGCAGTACGCCTTAGTACACAATGCCCCTGTGCCCCCATGTGGGCAGTGGGTGTGAAGTGTCTTGCCCAAGGACACAATGTGGTTGCCGCAGGTGGGATTCAAACCGAGGACCTCTCGGCTTGCAGGTTGCACCTCTACCTCCCTAGCCACCACACCACACTCCCACTATCCTATAAATTGGAACAAGGCAAACTCTTACAACTGAATAATATCACTTCCAAGATAATACAAAGCACATCCACTGAATATGAGCCTTCAAGTTGTTTTTATTATTTTATTTATTTATTAAGGTTTAACGACACTTTAACAGCCAAGCTCATATCGTGTCAACGACAGTTTTACGAGTGAAGGAAGGTGCACTACGTGGAGAGAACCACCGAGCAATGAAAAGCAGATGCCAGCTCCCCAACATTGTAACTCCGCAGCACAGACAGGGTTAGATTGGTTGAAAACATTATTATGCCCCCATGTGGACAATCGAGATTAAGTGCCTTGCACAAGGACACAACGTGGGAGTCTGAATCGATCGTTTAGATGGTCACCCATCCAAGGACTAACCAGGCTCAACATTGCTCAACTTCGGTGATCTGATGAGAACTGGTTACCGCAACACCACCACGCTCCCTTCACGTTATGGTACCTGTGCTTCAGAATAAAGCCCAAATATGGGTTTCCAGCAATCTACCTGTTAAAATGAGGGAGCAAAGAACTAAGTAGAATTCTCTAGGCCTTCCAGAACAGTTTTAGAATCTATGACAAAAATCAAATGAATATTTTGAGGAAATCAAATTTGATTCTTCGTGTTTTCCTTGTGATAAGCATTTGCAATGATTTTATTTTGTTTCTTGCATGAATTTTAAGCCTTTACCCAACGCAGACGATATCAAAATTTATTATTTTAAATATCATTTTTTAAATTTTTTCAAAAAAATTCAACAAAACCATATCATGTGACCCCTCGCTAGAACGAGCTCGACGAGCTCGTTCCAACGAGGGGTCACATGATATGGTTTTGTTGAAATTTGATGAAAAATAATATTTTTTCAACTGCTGAATTTGCATATTACGTGGGCGGATGCGTCGATTCGTTGGGTAAAGGGTTAAGCTCTGGATAGCAACCAGTAAAACAGAAGTCTGGATAACCCATTTTCTTTTGCAACAGATTGCCATCACAAGATCAACCGGTGGTCAGAGTTTGGGACCATAAAACAATGATGTGTACAATGACAACAACAACCACAAACAATGCAAGAGATTGACGAGTCCATTTCAGTAATGGGGACATTGGGTAGGTTTTGGAAGCATGAATAAAATTGTGAGAATAATTATAGAATTAATAATTTTACAGTTATTTACAAATTGCAGTAACAGAGGAATTTAATTCAAGATATAAATGAGAACCAAGTTTCACTACATGTAACATACAATTAATAGTAATAGCTGTTGCCCAACACCTAAGAAAAAAACTACTAAAACAAGAATGACAAATTGCTATCAATCACAAAGGTGTCTTGAAACAGAAAACAAACTTTGTTATGAGCAACCACTTAACCAATCATTCATACAAAGTCATTTTCTATGAATTCTCTGCTTAGGCTACACAAAGTAGATCTTCTGTTTCTCGGGCCATTATTTGTAAAATTGCATGCGGGCGAGCGTTTTTTTATTTTATTTTTTATTTTGTGTAATTATTTATTTGCCATTAAAAGTTCATGTTCTTGGTTTATGTTTTAGGAATCATAATCTACGGAATAGCATGGGTGGTGGTGTATTTCGTCCCTTGAGTGCAAGAAGGCTTTGCAATGCTGAAGCATTGCAAAGCCTTCTTGTGCTCAAGAGACAAATTTATCATTTTTTTTTAACTTGGGTAAAATATCAGAAAAAAACATTTAATTTTTATTTTTTTAAAGTTTACATTGGTTATAAAAAGAGAGCATGCGGTAGCCAAAAGGACCATGCGGGAGGGCCTGAGAAACAGATTTTTAATTTTTTTAGGCCTTACTGATGTCAAGACTTCAAACAACAAACTTTTCCCATAATGCAACTAGGAATGCAGGGCTTATATTCTGACGAGAATCCAATATTCGATTCATGCAATAAAACCAGTGAGAATCGAAGTACATTCTCGCCGCACCTCTGCTAGGATTTGCGTGAAAAGAATTGAGTCAATTTAACCCTTTACCTAAAACAGCGGCAGCAAATTAACCAATACAAGGTTAACATGTCCTGAAGTATCCTGTCACTTTGTCAATAAAATTGTACAAATATGGCTGTCATTGGAACTGGCTTAATGAGCCGGTTCCAATGGCATCTATATTTGTAAGGTTTCATTGATAAATATTGTTATATGGTAATAAACTGAATTTGATATTTTATTAAAGAATAAGCAACATTTACTAATGAAACCTTACAAATTTTGTTGTCATTGGAACCGGCTCATTGAGCCGGTTCCAATGACAGCCATATTTGTACAATTTTATTGACGAAGTTTCAGGATACTTCAGGTTGTGTTTGCATTGTACTGGTTACTTTGCTATCGCTATGTGAGGTAAGTTTTAAATTGAACAAATTTGTTTCACATGAATCCTAGCAGAGGTGCTCCAAGAATCTCCATGGATTCTCGCAGGTTTTATTGCGAGAATCTCTGCATGAATCGATGCGCAGATTTTCGTCGAAATAGAACCTCTGGCAGTACATTTTATTGACATTTGAGCTATGGTTATACATATGTATATGTGCAAAAGTTATGTAAAAGTTTCCTGCTTAAATCATTTCTGGATCGGTTGAAAACATCTCTGAATTGTTCAAATTATACCTTTGATATACATAGCAATAAGTGGAACCCCACTTGCAGAATGTTATAGCATGTACAGATACTGTTGTTAGTTCTTATCAATACTTTCAGTGTAGATTATCATAAACATGGCCGTCGGTTCCGATGGCAGCCATATTTGTAAGGTTTTATTCGTAAATATTGTTTATTTTTTATCAAATTTAGTTTATGCTTTAAAAATTAAACTGTGTTGGGTAAAGGATTAACATGTGATATCAATATAAAACAGAGGTTCAACCATGGTGGCCTCATGGGATCCTGGGACACTCATAGCAGGTATGGATTCTCGCAACCATTTTTGTGAGAATCAAAATGCATTCTCCCAAATTTAGATGAAATATAAGCCCTGGAATGTAAACAATTCAATCTTGTTTGGCAGAGCTTGTGGGCTCTGTCAAACAAGATTGAATTGGTTAATTCTTTGTTGCATTATGGGAAAAATTTGTAGGTTAAAATTTTGATATTTGACCTCAGTGTGTAGGAGTTAAAGTCAAGTTCCACGGCATTAAACAATTTAAAATTATTTTTTTTTATCCAAATTCCATTCTGTAAACTACAATAACAGGTCATTATTTATTTAAAAAAGATAAAATATATTTTTGCAAAGAAAATAAAATTATTTATTTCTGTAGAATAATCTGTGAATAAAAAATAATTGATTCTTAAGCTTGAATTAAATTCAACCATTTTTTCAATGATTTTCTCAACATCCTGTATGCTTCAATTCTCTAAACAGTTTTTACACTTTCAAGATCAAATATATCCCCATATTCATTTCAATGAGACGGATGCAATATACTTTATTAAAATATTCCTCTGGTGTAATTCTTTTTTCTCAAGTGTAGATTATGTTAATTGGCTTGATGCTGGAAGCCTATATTTGGGGTTATTAACTGGCAGAGTGCTGAAAGCCCATATTTGGGGTTTATTCTCAAGTGCAGGTACTCCAACTTAAAGGCTTCATATTCTGTGGACATGCCCCATTTCATTTTGGGATTGAAACTATTTTGTCTGTATGGATTTTCTTTGTTAAAATGTATGGGAGAGTGCCCATTGGCACTCTCCCATAAAATGTAACAAGGAAAATACAGGTGAACAAATTTTCAACCAACAAGAAGAATGTTACTAAGGTAACGCATGCCCCCACCCCTTGTGACCTTCACCTTGCAGATGTGGCAGAAACTATTATACACGACACCCCTTCTGACTCCTTAACATTTGTAAAAAGTTTAACAATTGTACTATGATTCGTTTCCGAGTTATGGCTGAGACATGAATATTGACCGATTTTTAGTGTGACCTTGAAATGTGATCTTGACCTTGAAGGTACGAACCCAGCTATGGTGTGTGACACATCCTCCCATGGTCCTTTATAATTGTGTGAAGTTTGATGACTGTGGCCCTAACAGTGTTCAAGTTATTGGCTCGGACACACACATGGACACACGCACACTTCAATCACTATATGCCCCCTGACCCAAGTTGGGGGGCATAAAAATAATTCAGCACTTTACCAGTTAACACCACAACCAAGGACGTGGCGACATGGGGGGGGGGGGGGGTCACAATGTGCTCGTTCCAATGAGGGATCATAAGCTATGTTTTGGAAGCAAAAAATGAAAATATAAAAAAAAATTGGACGGCGATTTTCGTATATAGTGATGGAAAACGAATCACACACAACTTTATTCAGCATCAAATCAAGACCAGGCTGTGTTCTTTCCCCATTTTCTAAGAATTGGGACACCTGTGAAAATAATTATTTTTAGCTGTCCCAATACATAGAGTAAATACGGTACTTGAGAATTACAGAAATCAGTTTCAAATTTGTTTAAAACAAACTTTGACCTTCATAATGATTGCACTAAAAGATAAGTTTTTCTGTAACTGTCTCTGACAAAATACAAGGCCTTCACTTAGTAGCATAGCTGGGAAGGGGGATGGGAAAAACCCCCATTGATGTTTACTGGATGGAATCAAAGCCCATACCAAGTTACTCCTTGAACTAAGTTTCTCCACCCCAAACCCCAAATCTAGGCACCATATCTCTAAAACAGCAGGAATGCATGAAGTTAAGTTTAAAGGCAAACAGATAAGAACTGAGGGACACTCACATATTTATACACAAAAAAACATGTATAATATTAATTATTTATTGTTTCACAATTTCTGTCTGATGTATTGATGTTCAGCTCAAGAAAATGACGTCAGGTCAATTTTTAATTTCTTTTCCATTCCTAAAGTAAACTATTAGTATTACTACGTAATATCTGAAATGTGGAAGCTAATGCAATAATGGTTTAGTTATGACCAACACACTGCATATTAACCTTTATCCTGCAAAAGCGACTATCTTGAGTGCAGTAAAACCTGTCTTGAGAGGCCACTGTCTTGAGAGACCACATCTACCAGGCACCGATTGGTTTTACTCTATTATGGACCTGCTATGGGAGACCACCTGTCTTGAGACACCGCCCCTTTGAAGACTGAAACCATGACAAAAGCTTTTTACCTGTTCTGGAATTGGAAAATCCATTGTGGTTATACTAACAGAATTAAAAGTATTAAAAGCTCTTAATTGAGTTTCAATTGGTAACTCATTAAAGTTTGAGATGTTTTTATAAGACCCCTGTGAAAAGATTAGGATTATTGCTGAATAAACAATTTCATACAGGTATACCTGAAATCTGACATTAGGAATAAAAATAAATTTGTGTTGAAAATCTTTTTGTAACAAATTGAAATGGACTATTATAAAAATTATCAAAATAAATAAGTGTTGAAAATCTTCAATGAAGATTTTCAACACAAATTTATTTTTATAATTTTTATAACGGTCCATTTCAATTTGTTACAAAAACTTCATAAAAAAGAACTACAAAGCAATTACAAAAATCTATTCTTCTCCATTTCTGAATTTTGTGGTTGGTTATTCAGCGACTTGAGAAAACCTGAAACCTGCTAGGAGAGACCACCTGTCTTGAGAGAGCACTTTTGTGTGGTCCAAAGGGCGGTCTCTCAAGACAGGTTCTACTGTATTTTATTACATGCTTGTTCATTGAAATCCCCATCTACAGCAACACTACACTATGCGGAAAATGAAAATCTATTCCACATACATGTGCAGAACAGAAATCGTTTACAGACTATTTTTAAAAAGAAGCAAAATTTGAATGGAATTGTCTACAAATCGTGCACCTCAATTAAAATTTGAATTGCTAGAGATAGCTAAAATGGTAACACGGGTTCCCCTCGCAAATTTGGTTGGCGATGAAATGTGTTCTTTCTGTTGACTGTTGTCAAATGAATTGCTGAGTATCCTTCTAATAATTGTTTTATAGACGTGAAGGCATGTAATAAACACAGAACGACACCCGCATGTGAATGGATTAATTGATATAGCACTTGTGCCATTGCCGAAGGATAGAACTCGATTAACCCTTTACCCAACGCAGACGATATCGAAATTTATTATTTTAACCCTTTACCCAACGAATCGGCCGCATCCGCCCACGTAATATGCAAATTCAGCAGTTGAAAAAAGATTATTTTTCAAAAAATTTCAACAAAACCATATCATGTGACCCCTCGTTGGAACGAGCTCGTCGAGCTCGTTCCAACGATGGATCACATGATATGGTTTTGTTGAAATTTTTTGAAAAAATGATATTTAAAATAATAAATTTTGATACCGTTTGCGTTGGGTAAAGGGTTAAATATCATTTTTTAAAATTTTTCAAAAAATTTAAACAAAACCATATCATGTGACCCCTCATTGGAACGAGCTCAATGAGCTCGTTCCAATGAGTGGATCACATGATATGGTTTTGCTGAAATATTTTGAAAAATTAAATTTTTTTCAACTGCTCAATTTGCATATTACGTGGGCGGATGTGGGCGATTCGTTAGGTAAAGGGTTTTCCCATTCAAACACGTGTGTTGTTCTGTGTATTTATTACATGTATGTTGATGTTATGCACATTCTGGCAAGCACAGATTAGCCCTTTGAACCTGAGGTGCGGCTTTCATGATCCAGGAACATGATACGTCATAATAAGTAGGATAGCTGGTAAGTGAATATGTGGGAAAGACCAATGAATATTTTAAAAGTGCAGCCCGATCAGGAAGTAGTATTTGAAGTATTGGGTTATAGTATATATATGCCATTGTTCACGGCACTAAAACAAGTTTCGCTTATGTAAGAAATCCATTTTCTACCCCTAAATAATGAATATGGACTCTTCCATTTGCAGCCATTGAACAGACATGGAAGATACCATCAGGACTCAAAGGGTTAAAACTATCATCTGTTTACGGTGGAAACATGTTAACTGAATAGGCAATTAGCTGGAGAAAAAAGGCTAGTAACAAAATTCAGCATTTATGCTACTATATTTTGTTTGAGAGAGCTGTGTCAAACCAGATATAACAGATTAAATGCCTGTTCTGGATGTACTGAAAACAAAACTGTCTAAAAATAAGGGGAATTCAGCGGAGGTTGGAAATAGTTCTTCGACAAATTATGAGCATTTCTATTCAAATAACAGGAGTTTACTTATATATAATTGCAGTTAAGTGGTCAAATTTGTAAAGAGGATATGGTAAATGGGTTGGTGTTTGAAAATTATATACAATTAAGAGAGTTACTCAAAGATATACAATTAAGTGTGCTCCACTATTTACTATTTATTTACTTATTTATTGGTGTTTAACCCTTTACCCAACGAATCGCTCGCGTAATATGCAAAATTCAGCAGCTGAAAAAATATAATTTTTCAAAAAATTTCAACAAAACCATATCATGTGACCCCTCTTTGGAACGAGCTCATCGAGCTCGTTTTAAAGAGGGGGTCACATGATATGGTTTTGTTGAAATTTTTTTGAAAAAATTTAAAAAATGATATTTAAAATAATAAATTTTGAAATCGTCTGTGTTGGGTAAAGGGTTAAGGTCACATATTTCTGCACAATGGCTAATTGTGACCACAACATGGAGATAGGTCAAGTTAGTCAATCGCTTAATTATACCCCCGTTACCCATTTTAGAGGACTTCCACCCCAAGTATTGCTGACTGGGTCCTATTTTACAGTGAAACAGAGCTTGTTTACACCAGTAAACAAGCACTACTTTGCTTCCTGGATTCCCATGTGGAAGTAGGCTCCACTGCATTTGTTAGAAAGAAAGAGATCCTTCCAACAAATAATCACATGATGGAGTTACAATTACATCATCAATTTATTTAAAATATATCGTGCAAGCCGTCCATATAAGTAGAACCTGTCTTGAGAGACTGCCCTTTTTGCCATGGTAAAGTGGTCTCTCAAAACAGGTGGTCTCTCATGACAGGTCCATTGTAGTACAATGGTACAAGGTCAGAGTGGTCTCTCAAGACAAGTGGTCTCTCACGACAGTGGTCTCTCACGACAGGTTTTACTGTATGGTAAAAGTTGCTGTGGCAGGTTAAGGGTTAATATAGAAACAAACTCGTCATATCAACAGAAAGCTAAGAACTGATTGAAAGAAAAAAAATTTATAAGCACAAAAAGGCATGAAATGACTAAGCACCTGGATAGACAATATCAAACATTGCTTTATTAACCTTTTCGCTTCTCTGTCTACTGGGACAGCAACTTTTAGACTGACCATTCACTTTACAAATGAATTTAGTTATTTACTAATTTGGATTTAATGACACTTTCAGCAGCCACGGTCATATCGTGTTAAATGGTTTACTGGGTGCAGGAAGCCAGAGTACCAGGAAAGAGCCACTATTCATCAGTGAGTAATGATCAGACTCTCCAACTTACTTCCCCACATGAGCAGGGTTAACATCGGTTGAAGGCATGTGTGCTATCAATGTTATTTATTTATTTATTTATTGGAGTTTAACGAAACTTTCAACAGCCAGGGTCACCTTGTGTGAGACAGTTTTACAGATGAAGGAAGCAGGAATACACTGGAGAAACCGAGCAATGGCGAGCAACTGTTCGACTCCCCAACGTACTAACTCCACACAAGCAGGGTTAGCATTGGTTGAAGACAAGTGCACCATCAAAATGCATTATGCCTTAGTACACACCGCCACCTTGTCAACACGTGGGCAATCAAAATTAAGTCCCTTGCCCAAGGACACAATGCAGTTACCCCTGGCAGTGATCAAACTGTGGACCTCTTGGTTTGAAGTTCAATGCCATACCCACCCAGCCACCATGCTCTCTGTTCTATTGATGTGCATCTTAGCGTGAAGTGCAACTTTGCCCCCATTTGTGCAAATGGGATTAACCCTTTACCCAATGCACAGAATATCAAAATATATTATTCCAGTTATTGTGTTTTCAAATTTTTCAACAAATTTCAACAAAACCATATCATGTGACCACACATAGGAACAAGCTCATCAAGCTCGTTCCAATGAGCAGTCACATGATATGATTTTGTTGAAATAGTTAGAAAAATATTGCTTTTTAACTGCTCACTTTGTAAATTTTGCACCAGATTTGTTAAAGGGTTAACCCGTAAGGGTCTGGAGATTTTTATACATTTTTGTTATATGTTGAAAGTCTACCTCCTGTGGCTTTACAGTTGTTTCTAGTCAAGTCTTGGCTGCCTACAGAGGCAGCAAAGACTTGCCTAGAAACAAGTGACAAAGTACAGTGGAACCCTGTTAATTGAATAGTCACCTTGCCAATGAAAATTATTCAATTAACAGGAGCATTCAATTAACAGGAATTGTGTCACTTTTCTGTATTGTAGAGATAAACTTGGCATTTATTCTATTATATCTTGTTTGACAGAGCTCCATGAGCTCTGTCAAACAAGATATAATAGATTAAATACCTGTATTGGGTGTACTAAGGCCAAATAGGTCTGCAAACAAAGGAAAACTGGGGCGAGTCCAGCTAATGTTTTGACAGGTTACAAGATTTTTTATTCAATTAACAGGAGTTTGTTCTATAACCTATATTCATTTAACAGGTCAAATTAGTACTGAAGGCATGGTAAATGGTTTTGTGTTGGGAAATTATATTCATTTAACAGGGTTATTCAGTTAAGATGTATCCAATTAAGTGGGCTTCACTGTACTTGGAAAACAAGTTTTGAGTTTACTCACACAATGCATGTTGGGGCACCTGTTCCACTGCATTAAAAAGTTATCAAAGTCGGAATTGGACCCTTAAGGATTGAGTGTCTTGTCCATGAACAAAATGCAGATTACCCAGGTCTGGGTCAAACCTTTGACCATTTAATCAGAAGTCCAATGCTCTAACCAATGACCTACCTCATGTCCAACAAATCAATTGAGTCTGCCAAGAGCAATCTTTTACATTTAATCAACCAAGTATTTTCTTGGAAATTCACATAAAATCAAGTCATGGATGCTGTAAAACCCTCACCAATGGGACATAATACTACGATCACTTCACTAATTTATGTATTTATTTATTGGGTTTAACCAAACAATTCGACAGGGTCACCTCGTGTCAGACAGTTTTACGGGTGGAGGAACCTGGAGAGAACCACTGAGCAATGACGAGCAACTGCCACTCATGTTCCCTCCTACCCCCCTTCCTAAGAATGCTATATAACAAATATTTATTTATTTATTAGTATTTAAGGTCACATACTTATGCACAATGGCTAATCATGACCGTGACAATTTTACGCGTGGAGGAAGCCGGAGTACCCAGAGAGAACCACTGAGCAATGACGAGCAGCTGCCAGCTCCCCAACATCATAACTCCACACTGCAGCACAGGCAGGGTTAGATTGGTTGCGCACCATCAACGTGCAATACACCTTAGTACACAGCATCATCATGCCCCCATGTGGACAATCAGGGTTAAGTGCCTTGCCCAAGGACACAACGTGGGAGTCCGAATTGATCGCTCAGACGGGCACCTATCCGAGGACTAACCGGGCTCAGCGTTGCTTAAGTTTGGTGATCTGATGAGAACCGGTTACTGCAAAGCCACCGCAAACCCATAACAAATATCCAAAGATTTTGACAGGTGGATCTGAACAAGAAAACTTTCAAAGACTTTTCCTCATATTGCACTAAGTTAAACTTCAGGCTCTGATAAGAAGTCCAAATATGAACCTGGAGTCTTGATTTGAACAAACTTGAATCTGACCTCCATAAAACGCAATATACAAAATATCAAAAGATTCCAACTGGTGGATTGGAAGAAAAAGATTTTCAAGCAATATTCCTCGTACTGAACCAAGTTAATATTTGGGCTCTCATGGGGAGCCCAAGTATAAATCCAAGGAATTAAACAAACTTGAATCTGAACCCTATAAGGATGCTGTATAACGAAAATCAATATCCCAGGAACTTATTTAAACAAACTAAATCTATTCGTCTTAAAGATGTTGTATATCAAATACCAGAAAATTCTGACCAGTGCTTTTGGAGAAGATTTTTTGAATTTTTTAAAATATTCTGACTGAGCAATGTTTTGATTTCCCATATAGTACCCTATAACACAACTAACTGCTATTTTTTTGCCCATTCAATACTACTGGTCCCAATGATGCTTCATCCCAAAGAACAGTTTTCTGTTCTGTGCATTTTGGGGAATATCGGTGTTTGAAAATTTTTCTTTTTAGCTTCTGTGGTTCCCTCAGGGATGCAGATCTTTTTTTGCAGGAGTCACGTACTTATGACCCAATAATACTGCATACCAAATTGGACCATCGGTTCTGAAAACAGAAATTTTGGATCAAGCTGAAAATCTTTCTCTTCCCAGAATAAATGTAAATATCGCCCCTCACACTTTAATGAACTTAAATGTACACCCCAAAGGGAAGCTGAAGACGATATATCAAGTTATTCCATCAATTAGATCATGAGAAGATTTTTAAAAAATTGGAGCAAATTTTCCCCAACCCAGGGGAGGGGCAGCATACCAATTTAAAAAAAGAAATCAACTGCTCCCCCCCTCTCCCCAGTCATTATTTACATGAATTTTTATTGGGAGTCAGTAAAACAATTTGGGAGAAGACTCAAATACCACCTTTACAATGGACAAAGAGTGATCACTATAGCTTACCCTCACTTTCATTCAGGTGAGCTAATAAGCAACCATAGCTGGGTTGTACGTTTCACACTGTGCTACTATTTTTAAAACCTTTACACAAAGCAGACATTATAAAAATTTATTATTTTAATTACAATTTTTTAAAATTTAAATAAGAAAATTCAACAAAACCACATCATGAGGCCCCCTCATTGAAACGAGATCGATGAGCTCGTTCCAATGAGGGGGTCGGATGATACAGTTTTGTTGAAATAGTTTTCAAAATTTATTTCTTTCGGCTGCTGAATTTACAAATTATGTGGGCGGATGCAGGCGATTCGTTAGGAAAAGGGTTAAATATTTATTTCCTACATCTGTGTATATACTGTAAAGCCAAGTGACATCTCTGTGTGTTTATGTTATCCATGTTAGAGAACAACCACCCCAGGAAATGGACACCTACCCTGTATGATTTGAATAAACAACTGCGGCATGAGCGCATGATACGTCCGTTATTAATTACAAAAGGAAAGCACACAATATGAGTATACATGTGACACAAATCGAAAGGGAGATTCCTTCTATCAACATATACTTGCAACCAAAAAATCATGAAAATTGCTCTAAGCATTTTCAAGTTATTGTTCGACATGTGAAAAATTGCTTATATTTTGACGATTAAAGTCCTATAACTCTGGAAAGACATATCGGACGGCGACACAAATAGAAAGGGAGATTCCTTTCATCAATATATACTTTTGCCACCAAAAATTATGAAAATTGCTCAAAGCATTTTCAAGTTATTGTCCGACATGTGGAAAATTGCCTATATTTTGATGAATAAAGTCCCATAACTCTGGAAATGACAAATCAGACAGCGACACAAATTGAAAGGGAGCTTCCTTCCATCAACATATACATTCCACCAAAAAATCACAAAAATTGCTTGAAGCATTTTCGAGTTATTATATGTGTGGACGGACGGACGGACGGATGGACAGATGGACAGACGGACGGACGGACGGACGGATGGACAGCGGTATACCATAATACAACCGTTTTTTCAAAACAGGTGTATAAAAACTAAACAAAACAGATCTCGGCTTCAACAGAAGCCAAATACATTTCTGCTTATCAGGAATGCCACAGGAACTTTGCTGAGCTGAATACCTGTACACTTGATTGTGCCTAGGAAATACAATATGCCATAATTTATAAGACACAATTACAAATTTTAAGAATGACATAGCCGAATACAATGATAAGCAAAACTGTCAGTAATGTGTGTCATCTGTAGAGCTCACAAGAATGTAATTAAAAAAATATCTATAAAATGATTAGTAATTCTAATCTACTATGAATCTATTCGACTAGGTAAGCACTAGAAAAAATATCAGAATATTGATACTAATTTCCAATTTCAAAGCTTTTACATGTAGCATGCTACATATACCTGGCCGCTGTTTGGGAGTCCGGCGACTGAAAAAATCTTTAATTCTTTGACCTATGTTGGTACAGAAGAGAAATGGTGCAAAAATATTCAAAATATATAAAATTGATAACATAAGTATAGGAAAAAATTATAACAATCACTGAAGAAAAAAAATAAAGATAGAAACAAAAAAAAAACACTACAAAAGTTTAGAAGAATTAATTCACAAAAAAGTCAGGTCAAATGATTGAAATTATATATTTCTTGACAACAGTGCAATCTAAACATCACAATATTAACTACAGGTGACAGGATAAATACTCAAAACATCTCATCACACGTAACCCTTAACTTGTTGAGTGCGGGAAGCCCATATTTGCACTTTACTCTCAAAAGATCTTGTTGCCACTGAACGGCTTCAAACTCAATGGATGTTCTTTATATTTTCTTCGAAGATAAATTATTTAGTCTGTAGGGAATTTCCTTGTAATAATTTATGGGAGAGTGCCTTTAGGCACTCTCCCATAAATTGTTATAAGGCAAAGACTTGTGAACAAATTTTGATGACTAAAAATAATTTAGCACTCTACCAGTTAAGGGTCTGGAGAGTTTTATATATATTTTCTACTTTTTGTCAGTCTGCATCCCGTGACTTTGCCATTGTTTTTAGGCAAGTGTTAGCTCTTAGCTGACTATACAGGCAGCCAAGACTTGACTTGAAAAAATAACCAAGGTAAGTATAATGTTACTTGCTAGTTCCTCTAGACAGAATGCTGGGCTACCTGCGCTGTTGTCGTAAGAAGTGGACAAAGCCGGAATTAGGCCCTTAAGAGTTAACGACTTTGAATAGTAAGATCACATCCCATTTTAAGAAAAGGAGTAAGCCGGAGTATCTGGCAAGTAACTGTTGCACAGACCCAACTTATTAATTCAGCACAAGCCGGGTTAACATGAGTTGATGTCATGTATATCCTTAATGCGCTGTACATTTTAGTACTCTGTGCTATATGTTTTCACTTGGGGAATTGGAATTAAGGGTCTTGCCAAAGGACAAAATGCAGAGGGCATGGGCCAGGATCAAACCTGAAATCCAATGCGCTAACCAATGAGCTATCATACTCCCAAACATATCAGTTAACAAACTTCCACCCCCCCCCCCCCCCCCACCCACCCAATGCATCAAATTGCTCCTTGATTACATCAAAGCATCAGCCGCAATGCTGAAGCATTGCAGATGGGGCTTTGTCATTTTTAAGGGATAACACCTGTTCCAGATACTGATCTGACTTACCATTAGTTGAAGATGCTGTAGCGGTGGATAAAAATGCTATGCATATTGGTAACAAAAACACTAATTGTCACATATTTCTGCACAATGGCTAAATACGACCACAACATGGAGATAAACTGAAGTTTAGTTAATCGTTTATACCCATATTGCCCATTTTAGAGGACTTCTACCCCCAAGCATGGGTGACTGGGTACTATTTTAACAGTAAAACCTTTACCTCAGAGTAGATCTTCTGTTTCTCGGGCTATTTTTTGTGAAATTGCATGTGAGCAGGCGTTTTTTTATTTTATTTTTTTAATTATTTCTTTGCCATCAAAAGTTTATGTTCTTGGTTTGTTTTATGTTTTAGGCCTCATAAGCTACAGAATAATATGCTCTCTTTTTATAACCAATGTAAACTTAAAAAAAATAAAAATTAAACGGTTTATGTCTGATATTTTACCCAAGTTAGAAAAAATTGATAAATTTGTCCCTTGAGTGCAAGAAGGCTTTGCAATGCTTTATCATTGCAAAGCCTTCTTGCTCTCAAGGGACGAAATACAACACCACCCATGCTATTCTGTAGATTATGAGGCCTAAAACATAAACCAAGAACATAAACTTTTGATGGCAAAGAAATAATTACAGAAATAAAAAATTAAATCAAAAACAGCTCGTCTGCATGCAATTTTACAAATAATGGCCTGAGAAACAGAAGATCTATTTTGTATGGCCTTATTCAAGAATTTTTTTTGCAAGTGTTGTCTGCAAGATGTTAGGTAAAGAAATAAAGAATTACCAGAAGAAAAAAAAATTGAGGGGCTCTCACTATCCACAGCACTAAAACAGTTAAGTAAAATTAGCTTAGAACACTTCACCTTCTTATAAAATATCAAGAAACACACTGTTATGATAAAGGCAGTATTATAACAGAATAGTGATATTTATTTATTGGTGTTTGGGGTCAATATCAACCTCTATGGCTACAAGTAGAATACTGATAAGTGAAAAATCTCATGTTACTGGTATAATAATTACTGGTAACAAATTGATTAGATTATTACAGCAAAATGTATGAAAAAATGAAAAAAATTAGTAGTCAAGACTCCAAGCATCTGACTTCTTCACTAAGACAACAAAGTAATTCAAATGAAAACACTGCTGTCTGCATATAGCGAAATAAAAAAAATAGAGGTCTGATTTGAACAAACTTGAATCTGCCCCAAACCCTCCCCACCCCCAGAATGCTATATACCAAATATCAAAATATTTTGACTGGTGGATCGGAAGAAGATTTTTGAAGAAATATCCTCATATTGCATGAATCTGATCACTCCAAAGATGCTGTATAGCAAATATCAGAAGATTCTGATTGGTGGTTCTAGAGAAAAAGTTTTGGGGTGCTAACAGAGTTATGCCCTTTGTAGGCGAGACCTCTTTATTTGAACAAATTTGAACAGACATGTGATGAGGAACATGCATATCAAATTTGGTTTAATTTGGTCCAGTAGTTTTTGAGAAGTCGTTAATGTGAAGTTCACACTGGACGGAGGGAAAGTGATCACTACAGTTAAAACTAGAAGTCCTGTCACGAACTGTGCGCTTATCTAGGCTTAATTGCACGTAGGAATTGCGCGCAATTGCAATATTGAATGGCATTCAAAGCACAGTGGTTACTCACCGCAAACAAAAGCAATGCTTCTGCCAATGGACCTCCGGGTTACCCGGAGGTCCATTGGCTGAAACATTGCTAGTGCACAGGCTTTATGTACAGAGTTTGATAGCCTTACTATGGTCATAACGCGTATATTAATGCAGAGATCGACATGCTATTTGTGCGTATTTCATGACAGGACTTCTAGTTTTAACTGTAAAGGTCCCCTTAAGCTTTGGTTGGGCAAGCTTAAAAAAAAACTATGTACACTGCATCTTTGAAATAATAAATGGGTGAATCCATTCTGTACTTGAAGATTGCAATGTAATAATTGTACAGCCCTACAGCTTATTTTAGATCAAACTGAATGGCTGAAAAGCCATTCAACATGGATATAATTAAAAAAATTCTTTAAGTGATTTTACCTCAAACTAAATGGTTGATCAAAAGAATGTACTTCACATACTGTACTTATCTGGGAATAAGCCCAGGGGTTGCATGAAGTTAAAGAGGGTAAAAGTATATTGGTGGGCTTATTTTTGAGAGGTCAAACCTTTATGAGAATTCGGACGTAAAGTTGCCACAAAATTAGGTAACTTGGTCAATCCCATAACAAAGATGCATTAACCTTTTACCTAATGAATTTAATTTACATAATAAACAGATTTTTAATTTTTTAATTTTTAAAACATTTTCAACAAAACTATATCATCTGACTCCTCACTGAAATGAGCTCATTCCAGTGAAGGGTCACATGATGTGGTTTTGTTGAATTTTTTTTTAAATTAAATAACAAATTTGATATGTGTGTTGTTGGCCTCTGAAACTGACATCTGAAAGGTTAAGTGCACTTCCTTTTGATTAGGCCCCCACAAAGTAGATTTTCTGTTTCTCAGGCCATTTTTTGTAAAATTGCATGCGGGCAGGCGTTTTTTTATTTTTTATAATTATTTCTTTGCCATCAAAAGTTCATATTCTTGGTTTGTTTTATGTTTTAAGCTTCATAATCAACAGAATGGAAACAGAATTGCATGGGTGATGGTGTATTTCGTCCCTTGAGTGCAAGAAGGCTTGGCAATGCTAAAGCCTTCTTGCACATAAGGGACTAATTTATCAAGTTTATTAACTTGGGTAAAATATTTTTACTGTATTTACTCTATGTACTGGGACAGTTAAAAATAATTATTTTCACAGGTGTCCCAATTCTTAGAAAATGGGGAAAGAACACAGCCTGGTCTTGATTTGATGCTGAATAAAGTTGTGTGTGATTCGTTTTCCATCACTATATACGAAAATCGCCATCCAATTTTTTTTTATATTTTCATTTTTTGCTTCCAAAACATAGCTTATGGTCCCTCATTGGAACGTGCGCATTGCGCTCGTTCCAATGAGGGATCATAAGCTATGTTTTGGAAGCAGAAAATGAAAATTTTTAGTTACTCAAGAATTTTTTTTATGAGTGTCGTCTGCTACTAGTGACGGGCCAACTGGAAACAAATCTCCTGAATGTCCCAAACTTTGGAGCATAAAAAAAGTATAGTTTTCTGGAAAAAATGTGTATCCCAAATAATAGAGTGTCCCAATACATAGAGTAAATATGGTACTTCAAGTTTGCATTGCCTATAAAAAGAGAGAATGCATCAGCCAAAAGGACCATGCAGGAGGGCTTGAGAACCAGATTTTAAACTTTTTTTGGCCTAATGGGCTTATTCCTGGATCAGTAGAGTCAACATTCAACGAACTACAATATCCAAATTGCCATCTAAAATGGCTAAATACAAGAAATTTACATGGCCAAAAAAGTAGTGAAAACTACAACTGCAATTAAGACATAGATAAAATGGTTATATTAATAATGAGATCAACCAAATTGACATTTCATATTTGGATGGTGAGAAAACACCCACAAATATCATCATGAGTGTAAATATTACCACACTAAGGTTAAACATTTTCTTGGTACAAAATAGGGCAAATATTTAGAAAAAGAAGAATTGTATCTCACCAGGAGTACGATAGGAAGCTCTAGTTGTTGCTGGTGAAGGAACAGGAGGTGAAACTCTATTTTCTGAAGGTCTTTGGATTCCTTCTGGAGTTAATCCAGCCACGACCATTGCCTTAAATAAAATCATAATTTAAACACTTTTTATTATAAAAGAGCAGAATAATATTTTTCGATATTTATTTAAGAATTGAATGCAATTTTTATAATCTTTATTGGAGTATGAACGTGTGGGAATGGGTACAAATTATGTATGAATCCCAAATTCTTATAATTACATTCCGTAACTGTTTAAACTACTTTTTACCAAACAACAAAGCAGAAAGACGAAATAAAACATGTACGAACGAACGAGGCGATAAACCACCCTCACACAAAAGACAAAGCGCACAACTCTGAGTTGAGTGCCGGTTTTCGGCATTGACCCAAATGTGTCAAATTGCCGTCTTTCGCACCGACCCTTGGAATGTTCAAAACAATTTATTTAACATGTCAGTAAACTTTTATTACTGATCACTTGTGTTGAAACGACGGGTATTTTGTAGTCGAGTAGTTGATCGCTATTAGTCGACTAGTCGGCACCTAATATAAGGTTAGAACACAGGGGGGGGGGGGGGGGGTTTGGACCGACGGGAGACAGGGACCAGCCGCGAGGGCGACTAGGGCGATTAAGTCGCCCTTCTAAGCCCAAAGTCGCCTAGAAAAATAGTCGGGGCGATTACAAGTCGCCCTCTAAAAATTGTCCAAAATGAGAAAAGGCTGAACTGAGTGATGCGAGGTTTACATGAAAACGAGTATTTTCAAAAATCGAATGTGCTCGAGTGTGATAAATGGGCATTTTAATTCGTCAAATAAACGTCCATTTATTTGAAATCACACGACAAGCAATTGTCCATTGTCGCTTTCGGCGGATTTTTTTATTTCTATTTTGTTGCGTTCTAGTCGGAGCTTCAAGTGTCGAAACGAAAATAAGTGACATACGCGACTCAACAAAACAACCCAGTTTGAAAGTAGGTTACGTCGCTTAGGATGCCGAAAATGTATACACAACGGACGTATTTTATAACACATTATTTTC
This sequence comes from Pictodentalium vernedei, assembly GCA_031216915.1. NCBI lineage: Eukaryota > Metazoa > Mollusca > Scaphopoda > Dentaliida > Dentaliidae > Pictodentalium > Pictodentalium vernedei. The sequence continues at coordinate 41,659,781 of CM062296.1, forward strand.
ATTTCGATTTGCTGACGACTGTTAACTGTTGGGCTGTCTATTCCCAGAAAAAAACGAATGGAATTGAAACACATGAAAAAAAGCTTTAGTGATGTCAAGAAAAGCTTTGTACAGGACACAAGTGTGCATGTGGACGATCTTGAAAAAGGGTCCTCCTAAACATCGGAATGACATGAAATGACGCGGAATGACACCGGAATGCCATAAAAATGATGCGGAATGACATTTCTTTTACAAAATACTCGACCCCAGAATGCATTTTGTTTATTAACTAACAAAATACCCCCCAAGCAACCTTCTTACATCTGGTCCTGTTCACACTTTCAGACTTAGGAAATTATTAGCTTAGTAGACTTTGTTGAAAGGCAACCACAGGAGGGTGATGGGGGATTGGCACGAAGAAGAGGTGAGGGGTCATGAAGGAGAAGGTAGCAGTGGGGGATATTCAGTCAATAATTACATTGTGATTTTTGAACCTGGCACAGATGCATCATAGACAACTGGACCTGGATTATTTGTACGTTAATGGAGGACCATAAATTGAAAATATGAAGGGGCGACGGGGGTGGTACATGAATATTCTTAATTTTCCCCACTTGCCTATGAAGTCTCCCTACATGACTCTGCAGTCTCCCTATTTTTTCTGGAGGGAGACTTGAAGTCTCCCTAAAATTCCCCCCTAGGCTGGTCCCTGACGGGAGAGGCCGAATATCGGCCCCATTCCCAATCGAAAATAGTATCTTTTTTCCCCAATTTGCTCCCCAAAATTACCAATTCACTGTAGTTGGGAATTCATTTCTGTGTGACCAGTCGATTATTTTCAAGTGACAAGGACCGAATATTTGGCAGTGGGATTCACAGTGTGAATTGTTTCAGCGCGAAGGTATTCACGTGTGTTGTTTAGAAACTGTTTTAACAATGTCATGGAGCGTCCTTCACCGTGTTCTACCAGATGTTGCTCTAAATTAGCTCCCTTGATGTGCAACAATGATAACTGATTGACTTGCAGTGACGTAAGTCAAAGTGGCAAAATGCATTGCTATCAAGCATAACTGCTCACGAATGGTGCCTAAATTTCGTTACCGACGGATTCCGTGCTTCTTAAAGCATGTTACCAATTTTTAGGTAATTGTTTCAATTCATGACGTCAGCAAAGTACATTTTTTTCAAGTTTAATTCTCATCCGTAGTCGTCTGTCTGCAACTGCTCTTGACTCCGTCGGCATTTGCTGTCAGTGGCCGACCACTGAGTTTAATCTACAAAATATATGTATCTGTGGAAAACGGCGACTCGTCGACTAGGAAATTTCCAATTGATTATCGACAGAATCCTAGTCGACATCGACTAATCATTTCAACACTACTGATCACTGCGAGAGGTGCTAAAAGATGTATCTGTCGCCGGCACATGGAAAGAGAGAACTTGCCAACATGGTTATGTTCTGGACAAAAACACAGTGTCTATTCCCAGTAGCACTACCAGAAACCCTTCTAATAAATTTGATTTGATATTCAATTCGATAGTAATGAGTGGTATTCGATTCAGTATTCAATTCGATTGCATTCGAATATTCGCAGGGCCCTATTAATATCTTGATATTTTCAAGGTGAATTCAATACTTATTGACAGGTAAATCTATAACAAGGGCACAAAAGAATGTCTGTACATTTATTTATCTATTTATTGGTGTTTTAAGGTCACATATTTCTGCACAATGGCTAAACATGACCGTGACAGTTTTACGGGTGGAGGAAGCCGGAGTCCCCGGAGAGACTCTGAGCAACCACCGAGCAACGGCGAGCAACTGTCAGCTCCCCAACATACCAACTCCACACAAGCAGGGTTAGCATTGGTTGAAGACAGGTGCACCACCGACGTGCAGTACACCTTAGTACACAGCATTACCGTGCCCCCACGTGGGCAATGGGGAGAACTGTCTTGCCCGCAGGTGGGATTCGAACCAAGGACCTCTCGGCTTGCAGCCTGCACCTCTGCCAACTGAGCCACCGTGCCCCCGAATGTCTGCACATCTTTGTGAGTAAAAAGATATCACATTTCATCAACATTAGTCTGCATGCTAACATCACAAGAAGTGGGTAAACAAACACCCCTTAACAGCATCAGATTCCCCACAAAATTAGACTCGTGGTTCAAGATCTTGGTAGGGAGGCTGAATAATAATTTAATCCGAAAAGCCTAAATGGGGCTGTAGGATTAAATTATGACCGATCATCCCTCCCCATTTAGTATTTACATTGTGGCCTGATCATGGGTAGCCAATGTTTACTTTATGCATACATTTATGTAGGGCTGCACAATATTCAAAACTGAATACCGGTATCGGTATTCAAAAAAATACTGCCAGTATATCGAAAACTGTTCAGATATATGAATACAAGTACCACAATCAAGACTTCAGGCATCACAGTCGGAATGAATTAGCATGCCTTGATGATGCGGTTCGAAACACCTTTACCCAACAAAAATATCAAAATTTATTGTTTTCAAAATTAATTTATCAGATTTTCCCCAAAGATTTCAACAAAACTATATCATGTGACCCCTCACTGGAACGAGCTCAACGAGTGATAATATTATTCATACGGATCTACAGTTAAAAAACTCAAGACATCTTAAAAATTAAATTGTGGGTAAATAAATAATGACGATAAACCGATATTTTTGTAATTACACTGGTATTCAATCGATATTGGTTTGAATACCGGTATATATCGGTTTATCGATATACCGTGCAGCCCTACATTTATGCATAACATCTTCAACTCTTAAAGGACTGGAGATTTTTGTACATTTTGGCAACCCTTTGACAGTCTACCTCCTGTGGCTTTGTGGTTGTTTCTTGGCAAGTCTTGGCTGCCTGTTTAGGCAGCCAAGACTTGCCTAGAAACAACCACTGGGGTACTTACACTTGATCTTGGAATTTATTTAAATTTTCAAATGCGGCATGTTGGGGCACCTGTTCTATTACAGTAAATGTGATCAAAGTCGGAACTAAGCCTTTAACTGGTAGAGTGCTGAATTATTTTTGGTCATCAAAATTCGTTTGTGTGTTTTTGCCTCATTACAATTCATGAGAGAGTGCCTCTAGGCACTCTCTCATGAATTATAATAAGGCAAAACCTAACAGACAAAACTATTTAACTTCTAAGGTCATATGAAGCTCATCCACTAAAAATGCTGCAATTAAGTTGAAGCACCTGCACTTCAGAATAAAGCCCCAAAATCGCGACATCGATGCCGTAGCTGCGACGGGTGGTGCAATTTCACAAAATTCTAAGTTCATCAAGGGCCATAACTCCAAGAAAAATATTTGGAACAACACATGCATTGAACAGTGGCTAGACATCAATAAGGTACACTTACATGCCAAATATAAAGTCATTCCATCAAGTATTTCAAAAGTTATTGAGTTTTGAAACTCATTGGTCACAGACAAACTCGTTGGTCACAGACAGACCGACCGACAGACCGACAGTGCCACTTATAGAGCTGCTAGTTACAGCTAAAAATGGGCTACCAGCACTCTACCAGTTAAGGGTTAAAAGATTCAAACCAACATACCTGTGACTGTGTTAACTTCAAAGGCTGACCAATCTGTCTCATGAGAGGGTTTTCATCACTTTCTTGTTTCCCTAAACAGGCAAGTTTTAAAGAAGCACCTCTTTTACTGAGTCTCCTTGGGGGAGGAGATGGAGGACCATGTTCTTGCTCATAGTCGCTGTCATCTTGTGGAAGACTGAAAATACACAGGATTTACTTTGAAATTTACATTGAATTCCGCGTTTCATTTTTGATGTGTGCTACTGTTCTCACACCACTATGTTGCATCTTAATTGCATCTGAGGCACACTTTTTCTTGCACTCGTAAAATATTAGGTGTAGGATATATGTGCACTTTCGATGTCCCACCTCAGGCTTACTGAGCCCTGGTAGCCTAGAGGTGTGATGATGAAATAATTAAATACATTATACTGAGCCATTTTTTTGTAAAACTGCATAAGAGCGGGAGGTTTTTTATTTTATTTTTTATTTTTGTAATTATTTTTTGGCCTTCAGAAGTTCATGTTCTTGGTTTATTTTATATTTTAGGTCTCCTAATCTACAGAATTGTATGGGTGGTGGTGTATTTCATCCCTTGTGTGCAACAAGGCTTTGCAATGCTAAAGCATTGCAAAGCCTTGTTGCACTCAAGGGATAACTTCACAGATACAACATACATCTACAGAATATGAAGCCTTTAAGTTACAGTACGTTGACTTTAGAATAAAGCCTGCATAAGGGCTTCCAGCACTCAATCAACTAACCCTTTTCCGAATGAACGAGATGCATTGGCCCGCAAAATTTACAAAGTGGGCAGTTGAAAACAAAAACTTTAAAAAAATTTCAACAAAACCATATCATGTGACCCCTCATTGGAATGCACTCATCGCGCATGTTCCAAGGAGAGGTCACATGATATGGTTTTATTAAAAAAAAACTAGAAAAAAAAAACCAAACCAATAATTAAAAAATTAAATTTAGATATCCTTGTCTTGGATCGAGTTATTTATTTATTTATTGGTGCTTAAGGTCACATATTTCTGCACAATGGCTAATCATGACCACAACAAGCATATAAAGTCAAGTCCAGCTCAGTGCTCAAAATAACTTTTTTTCTATGCGTAGCAAAATGCTACACATTTCCAAAAAATGAATAGCATTTTGTAAAAATCGCATAGCTATTTTTGTATACCGGAGTTATGTTATGCTGTTTTGTATTGTAAGTAGATAGAATAGTTTCCATCCATTTCTGGGCATTTCCAAATGATCTGCAACACATGAAAAATTTACTATGTTTTTTTTAACTGAACTGCCTTTAAGGGTTGCATGGACGTGGATATTTTCAAATGACGTCGTCGTTGTTTAACAGAGTTCTCAAAATGGAAGTTGGGATTTTTAATTTGATGGGCTTGAAGTTATTTTTAATGGACATTTTATGCAAAATGTTGTGAAAACGGGAAGAATTTAAACCAATAGAATTCATCTTACATATGAAGTTGCTAATGATGCTTGATGGAGAGTTAATCTGAGTTATGCCTGGAATGTTTCACAATCAGAAGTAAAGCATCAGTGAACTAGTTTTCAAATTTGTTTGCAAATTTTCATTTACATTTTGCGATACAAGATAATCAACTGCAGCCTAATAGGCTGCAGTTGATTATCTTGTATCGCAAAATGCTATACATAATTGAACATTGTGTAGCTTTTTGCAAGTTTGGCATAGCAAAAAGCGACACGACACTGCTTATTTTGAGCCCTGGTCCAGCTAATCATTTTTATCCATGTTGCTCATTTCTGAGGAATTTCATCCCAGGCATTGGTTACAAGGTCCTATTTTACAAGTAAACCAGAACCAATTTACCACAGTAAACAAGCAGTGCTTCATTTCCCAGGGTTCCCACAGGAAGGAGTAAAGAGTTAAATGGTCTGAAGATATATATAAAATATACCCATAGTAGCTTGGTGTACTAAATGTTCACCACGAGTGGTGAAGTTGTGTTATCCACGAGCCTTCGGCACGTGATTAACACCACTTCACCACGAGTGGTGAATATTTTGTACACCAAGCTACTTTGGGTATATTTTGTTTATACCATGATCGTCAGATTATTAAGAGTTGCTATTATTTTTTCTCGATTTTACTGAACAGGAGCTGTACATACGTGCAAATTTGCTTTTGTTTACATGAGGATCAGTGGGCGGTACTTCCGCTGTCAATTTTATCACCAAAACGAGATAGAAAAAGAAGCAGGGCCTTTTCCATTTTAATAACATAATAACATACTGTTTCGAGCTATGGATGCTTTATTAACACAAGACAACGCATGTTTGTTAATTTTTGGTGTTTTATGAGGTGAACCCATTTAAAAATGTAATAAATAATTGCCACTTTCATTTCACTCTTCGCGAGGCGACGTGCAATAAATTTAGACAAGTTCGCATTCAGGTCGATGTCACTAAAAGTTAACTTGGATGTAGTTCCACTGTAGGTGTAAATTTTAACAATTGAAATCCCATTGCTGGCGTGATCACCACGGTTGGTGTATAAAGCAAAAATTTATGTCATAGACTTTTCATAAAAAGTAGAATAGGTAACCATGGTATAAATTGGAGTTCATGTAAATAGAAACCACAGTAGGGCACTGCAAGGGAGTGTGGTGGTTCAATGGTTGAGAGCATTGAACTTTAAACCAAATGGTCCAAGGTTTGATCCCCATGGGCAGGCACTTAATCCCGATGTGGAGGCACGGTGATGCTGTGTATTGAGGCGTACTGTATGTCGATGGTGTACTTGTCTTCAACCAATGCTAACCCTGCTTGTGAGGAATTAGTACGTTGGAGAGTCTGACAGTTGCTTGCCATTGCTTGGTGGTTCTCTCTGGGTACTCCAGCATCCTCCACCCGTAAAACTGTCTGACATGAGGTGACCCTGGCTGTTGAAAGTGTCATTAAACCCCAATAAAAAATAAATAAATAAATAGGGCACTGCGAATCAGAATTTCTATCCTTCAATCAAATTGGTAGGGGGCAGTGACATTGACACTGAATCTGAATCAAGAATCAAATCGAAAACAGAGTGAAGCAGTTTTTGTGAAATCACTTGTTATTTTATCAAATTACTTAATTTACCATGCATATCCTTGTGGTTTGGGTGTACCCTGGATAGCATGAGTACCCAAGTGAAGAGTTCACAAGTTACATTGCTGCAACAGTACTTATGAAGTGGACCGTGGGATTCACAAGCACCACTTTATTTGTACAGTGGAACCCAGTTAATTGAATAACCACTTTGCCAATGAAAATTATTCAATTATCAGGAGTATTTAATTAATAGGGATTGTGTCACTTTCTGCATTTTGGAGATAAACTTAGCATTTATTCTATTATATCTTGTTTGACAGAGCTCCATGAGCTCTGTCAAACAAGATATAATAGATTAAATGCCTGCATTGGATGTACTGAGGCCAAATAGGTCTATAAACGAAGAAAAATTGGAGAGAGTCAGGGTAATTTCTCAACAGGTTACAAGATTTTTATTCAATTAACAGGAGTTAACTCTATAACCTATATTCAATTAACAGGTCAAATTTGTACTGGAGGTATGGTAAATGATTTTGTGTTTGGAAATTATATTCAATTAACAGGGTTATTCAGTTAAGATATTTATTTATTTATTTGTGTTTAAGGTCACATATTTATGCACAATGGCTAATCATGACTGTGACAGTTTTACAGGTGGAGGAAGCTGGAGTACCCAGAGAGAACCACCGAGCAACGACGAGCAGCTGCCAGCCCCCCAACATCGTAACTCTGCACTGCAGCACAGGCAGGGTTAGACTGGTTGAAGACAAGTGCACCATCGATGTGCAGTATGCCTTAGTACACGGCGTCATCATGCCCTGATGTGGACAATCGGGGTTAAATGCCTTGCCCAAGGACACAATGCGGGAGTCTGAATCGATCGCTCAGACGGTCACCCATCCGAGGACTAACCGGGCTTGACGTTGCTTAACTTCGGTGATCTGATGAGAACCTGTTACCGCAACTCCACCACGCCCCCTCAGTTAAGAGATATCCAATTAAGTAGTCTCCAATGTACTGTTGTAATAATGTAACATACAGCACACAAGTATGCAACTAAGCCGATTGAACCAAAAATGCAAAAGGTAAGTGTTCTTTCATATCAGCGACACAATTCAGTCGACAGAAGTCATTTATTTGCCATCATCCTTTCGACAAAAAAACCCCATAAGTTCCCTGATTCGAAAAACATTTAATCAAGATGTTGATTTCATGTTGATCTCAAATCAGGTCATCAACGTTGACATTGAATCGAATGTTTAACTGCTTGTTTGCTGCTGGCGGATATTCCTGCCCAATATTTATTTACTGATGTTTAAGGTCACATATTTATGCACAATGGCTAATCATGACCGTGACAGTTTTACGGGTGGAGGAAGCCGGAGTACCCGGAGAGAACCACCGAGCAACGACGAGCAGCTGCCAGCTCCCCAACATCGTAACTCTGCACTGCAGCACAGACAGGGTTAGATTGGTTGAAGACATGCGTACCATCGACGTGCAGTACGCCTTAGTACACGGCATCATCGTGCCCCCACATGGGCAATGGGGGTGAAGTGTCTTGCCCAAGGACACAACACGGTTGCCGCAGGTGGGATTCTAACCGAGGACCTCTCGGCTTGCAGCCTGCACCTCTACCTACTGAGCCACCGCGCCCCCATTCCTGCCCAAGAGAGGATTTCTCCTGCCACTGAAATGAGTATAATCTGGGCACATTTAATCTAATTCTACCTCTGTAAACAACTATATGGAGATCTTTCCACCAATGTCCTGGGGTTAAATTTGGATGAATTTTTCATCAAATCTAGTCATGGCTGCTAAACAGCAGCCATAATTAGATTTGATAAAAAATATTTAGAATATACTCCACGGGTTAAAAGGTAAAGTTTCACAGTGTACTGAACCACAAGAATGAAAATACAGTAAAATCCTCTTAATTGAATATCCATTTTGCCAGTGAAAATTATTCAATTAACAGTATACAATTAACAGGGATTTGGTCAGTTTCCTGTGTTCCGGAGGTAAACTGGGCATTTATTCTATTATATCTTGTTTGACAGAGCTCATAGAGCTCTGTCAAATAAGATATAATGCAATAAATGCCTGTATTGGATGTAGTGAGACCAAAAAGGTTGATAAATAAGGGGAATTTGGTGCGTGTCACAGTAATTTTTTCGATATATTACAAAACTTTATATACAATTAACAGGAGTTTACTCTACAACCCATATGCAATTAACAGATCAATTTGTACTGAAGGTATGATAAATGGTTTTGTGTTTGAAAATTATATTCAATTAACAGGGATATACAATTAAGAGATATCCAATTAAGTGGGCTCCACTGTAATAACACAGAAGACAACAAGAGTGAAGTACAGGGTACTGAGATAATTGGCCTGAGGTGGAATGTTTCATAGGTGCTGAAGATGCACATAAAATACAGGAAAAACGCCAACAATGGTTGTTAGATTCCTGTTCCCATACTCCACCCGAGTTGTGTTCTGTATTTATAGAATACTCCACCCGAGTTGTGTTCTGTATTTATAGAATACTCCACGCGAGTTGTGTTCTGTATTTATAGAATACTCCACCCGAGTTGTGTTCTGTATTTATACTTAATTAAACTTGAATTAAGTGAATGAAGCTGATATTCGGTGGTCTGATATTTTTCTTGCATGACACTGTTTTGTTTCGAAGCATTTCAATGAGGTCATAAAGTTGTTCAGGCAAACAACGTCCAATCAGCAGGGTTCTTACATGTTGTTCTTACATGTAATCCATATTCCATGCATGATGTACCGAGAACATTTCCCAATGTCTGCATTGTATTGCGCAACACTGAATACACACAGCAATCATGATATAATGACAAATGCTTGTTGATTAGGCCCCACAAAGTAGATCTTCTGTTTCTCAGGCCATTTTTAAAAAAATTGCATCCGGGCGGGCGGTTTTTTATTTTATTTTGTATTTTTGTCATTATTTCTTTGCCATCAAATATATATGTTCTTGGTTTGTTTTATGTTTTAGGCCTGGTAATCTACAAAGCATGGGTGGTGGTGTATTTTGTCCCTGTTAAAGCATTGCAAAGCCTTGTTGCACTCGAAGGACAAATTTATCAATTTTATTAACTTGGGTAAAATATCAGACATAAGCCATTCAATTTTTATTTTTTTAAGTTTGCAGTGGTTATAAAAAGAGAGAATGAAGCAGACAAAAGGACCATGTGGGTGGGACTGAGAAACAGATTCTTTACTTTTTTAGTCCTTAATTGTATTGATAATTGATTTACTTACTCTCTGTAAATGTATATGCCCTGTTTTCTTGTATTATCAGAGAGATGAGGTCTATTCAGCAAAGGACCATCAGGTTCTGGACTACTGATTGTCATGGCATGTACTGTGTCAGAATCTGATGGAGCATCTGTTGATCGTCCATCACGTCTTAATTTGCTTTCCTTACTGGACTCTACACCTTCTGTGGATGATGTACCACTGAATACAAATAAAATATGAAAGGTCATTCATGTTTTGAATTCAAAATTTAACAGGCTGAGTGCTAGAAGCTACTATTACAGATCTACTGAAACTGAAAAGTGCTGAACTGAAGTTATTTAACAATACAATCTATGTTTCAATAAGACTTAAATCATTGCCCTCTGATTCGATGAGTGCTTGCTTAGTTTTTTCTATGTTTATGGCTTCGGTGGCATATATTACTGTCTTGCTTCGCCAAGTGAAAGGGGGGGATCATTTTTTAGGTCAGTGATCATTCTATGAATGTATACCCACAACCCACTTAAAAATTATTCAATTAACATGAGTATACAATTAACAGGGATTTCATCAGTTTCCTGAGTTCTGGAGGTAAACTGAGCATTTTTTCTATTATGTCTTGTTTGACAGAGCTCATAGAGCTCTGTTAAACAAGATATAATAGAATAAAATGCCTGTACTGGATGTAGTGAGGCCAGAAAGGTTGATAAATAAGGGGAATTTGGTGCATGTCACAGTAATTTTTTCGTCATATTACAAAAATTGATATACTATTAACAGGAGTTTACTCTACAACCCATATGCAATTAACAAATTTGTACTGATGGTATGGTAAATGGTTTTGTGTTTGAAAATTATATTCAATTAACAGGGATATACAATAAGAGATATCCAATTAAGTGGGCTCCACTGTATAAGGGGCGGTGGGTAGGTAGGAGAGTAAGCGACACCGAGCCACCAGTGACCAAACAGTTAACTCTTTACCCAACACAGACAATATCAAATTTATTATTTTAAATATCACATCACTTTTCCAAATTTTTCAAAAAATTTCAATAAACCATATCATGTGACCCCTCGTTGGAATGAGCTCGATGAGCACGTTCCAACGAGGGGGTCACATGATATGGTTTTGTTGAAATTTTTTGAAAAATAATATTTTTTCAACTACTGAATTTGCATATTACGCGGGCGGATGCAGGCAATTCGTTGGGTAAAGGGTTAATAAGAAGCCTCACAGTCTGATTTCATTGATGCACGATTCAACTTTCCAGGAGACAGCAAATCTGGCTATGTTGTCTCCCTGTATTATGCATGTTATTATACAACTACTATGTAGTACTTAATGTATATATGTACGATGCCAGAAAACTACTGAATAAAGAATCAATCATTAAGTAATAAAGAAGCTAAAGCAGTGAAGGAAGGAAAGGAAAACACAAACGGAGGGAAAGAAAAGGAAAGTAAAATAAGAAAACAGATAGTTAAAAGATCGCGTTAATATCAGAAGTGACACTAGAGACACTTCATTGTAAATTCAAAGGCAAAATTGGAGAGATCGGGCCATTTATTTATTTATTGGTGTTTAAGGTCACATACTTATGCACAATGGCTAATCATGACCATGACAGTTTTACGGGTGGAGGAAGCCGGAGTACTCGGAGAGAACCACCGAGCAACAACGAGCAGCTGCCAGCTCCCCAACATACCAACGCCACACAAGCAGGGTTAGCATTGGTTGAAGACAGGTGCACCATCGACGTGCAGTACGCCTTAGTACACAGCGTCAGCGTGCCCCAATGTGGGCAATGGGGGTGAAGTGTCTTGCCCAAGGACACAATGCGGTTGCCGCAGGTGGGATTCGAACCGAGGACCTCTCGGCTTGCAGCCTGCATCTCTACCAACTGAGCCACCGTGCCCCCATCCTCGGCCCTTAAAAGATTACTGAAATGAATGACCAACATATGTCACCCAAGTCGTTATTATTATTATACGTCATTACGACTTTAGTGGCTTCACACTGTATTCATCATCTCATTTATTCAGCAATTGAAATACAAAAAATCGCGACATCGATGCCGTAGCTGCGACGGGTGGTGCAATCTCACAAAATTCTAAGTTCATCAAGGGCCACAACTCCAAGAAAAATATTTGGAACAACACATGCATTGAACAGTGGCTAGACATCAATAAGATACACTTACATGCCAACTATAAAGTCATTCCATCAAGTATTTCAAAGGTTATTGAGTTTTGAAACTCATTGGTCACAGACAGACAGACAGGCCGACAAATTCTAAGTTCATCAAGGGCCATAACTCCAAGAAAAATATTTGGAACAACACATGCATTGAACAGTGGCTAGACATCAATAAGATACACTTACATGCCAAATATAAACACATTCCATCAAGTATTTCAAAAGTTATTGAGTTTTGAAACTTGTTGGTCATTGACAGACCGACATTGCCACTTATAGAGCTGCTAGTCGCAGCTAAAAATGTTTAAACAAAACTGTTTTATTACAATTTATTGGAGAGTGCCAAGAGGCACTCTCCAATAAGTTGTAACAAAAGTTTTGTGTATGAACAAAATTTCACTTAACTGGAGCTCTTTTGCTTGTTGCATGGTACCCTTGAAAAAAAATACTTGTGTCACAAATCACCTTTGAAAAATCATTTAACACTCGACCCAGTTAATTGGTTGCAGATGAGCTTTATTTTGGAAGAAAGAATGTACATTATTCACTGTTTAGGCCACACAAAGTATATCTTCTGTTTCTGAGGCCATTATTTGTAAAATTTCATGCAGGCGAGCGTTTTTTTCATTTTATTTTCTATTTCTGTACTTATTTCTTTGCCATCAAATGTTCATGTTCTTGGTTTATGTTTTAGGCCTCATAATCTACAGAATAGCATGGGGTGGTGGTGTAGTTCGTCCCTTGCACTCAAGGAACAAATTTATAAATTTTTTTAACTTGGGTAAAATATCAGACATAAACCATTTAATTATTATTATTTTTATGTTTGCCTTGGTTATAAAAAGAGAGCATGCGGCAGCCAAAAGGACCATGCAGGAGGACCTGAGAAACAGATTTTTATTTTTGAGGCCATAATTATATTTGGCAAGTGTCAAATTATTGTGTTTTATAATCAATTTCTGAATCAACAATTATATATCGACCACAATGTAAGTATAAATCGAGGTAAGATATTTGCACGAGACATTTGACAAGCCACATATCTGGTGCCGATATCTTGACTCTGTAGTGAGGATAATTATATTCTCCCACCACTAAGGTACTGAGATATATATATAAAGTCATGTGGGACAGCTGGGAGAGATATGCCTGTCTCACCCCACCCACGTGACAGCTCTCTCACCCCACTCACGTGACCAACCTATCTGCATATTTAATTGGTATCGGAATTATTTAATTATCGCAAATCACGTCTGCACATGTAAAAACAAACAAAATGGAAGGCCGTTTTGCTTCCGTAAATACAACTGACTTTATAGACGAAAATCGAAACCAGAACACTCTACGAAAAACTTCAGCATGCCTTAACACTTAACCCCAATTGTCCACATGGGGGCACAATGACGCCGTGTACTAAGGCATACTGCATGTCGATGGTGCGCATGTCTTCAACCAATCTAACCCTGCAGTTGCTGCAGTGCGGAGTTGGGGAGCTGGCAGCTTTTCATCGTTGCTCGGTGGTACTCTTCCTCCACCCGTAAAACTGTCACGGTCATGATTAGACATTGTGCATAAATAAGTGACCTTAAACACCAATAAACAAATACATAAATAACATGCCTCAAATTGCTCTGTTAGTTTATCAGAGAGAAATAAACATCTGATATCATTGCGTCCTAAAAAAACTGAAGTACAAGTCTGGAAATGACGTGTGCAGACATGTCGATTTCATTTGAGGTCGCTTCAGTGCATTAACGCTCAACATGTAGAGCTAGTCTGCATGTATTGGTATAGACCACACTTCTTGACATGCTTTCCGAATATCTTATTGGTTTTCTCCTAGATTGAACGCCTTAAGAAATATTTTTTCCTGGAAAATATGGCATTTTCTGATTAATGGCGTTGCACCCCTAAAATAGTAGGAGAAAAATAATCCCCGATGGGTATCTGGGTGGCACAGGTAAATCTCACCCTTCAGACAAGATATTTGAGCCAGACGAGTGTCTGGCTCAAAAATCTTGCCCCTCGGGTGAGATTACATTACATTACATCAGACATTTAGTATAGCACTCAAATTTGTACAACTGCCCCGAATAATTAGGGACAGGGCCACATTCTATGGCGCTTCACAGAAACATATAATACACATTTAACATATTTAAACATTACACATACATATTTAAAGGATGATAAAAGAAGTATTCAGTTAACAGAAATGTGGTGAATTTTGAAAACTTTCTAAAATAGATATTGTTTTAATAGTTTTTTGAATGTTTTCAGGTCTGGGCTTATTTTTATGTAACCTGGCAAGGAATTCCAAAGATTTGGGCCTACATAGCTAAAAGCTCTGTCTGCAAAAGTAAAAGGTTGTGCCAATTTGAGTGCAGTGCTAGATCTAGTGGCATAAGAGTTGGTTGAGAAGGTAATCAAATTCGCCAAATATTCAGTTGCCATGTTATTAACTGGTAGAGTGCTAAGTTATTTTTGGTCATCAAAATTTGTTCATGTGTCTTTGCCTTGTTACAATTTATGGGAGAGTGCCCAGAGGCACTCTCCCATAAATTGTAACAGGGCAAACCCATAGAGACTAAATAATTTCACTGCTGAGTTAATATGAAGCACACCCACAGAATATGACACCTTCAGGCTGGGGTACCTGCTCTACATATTAAAACCCTGATAGTGGCTTCTAGCACTCTACCAGTTAAGACACTCGAAGACTAGTACAGGGACTTTCCCCATCCCACCCAGATACCTATTGAGGAAAATAATATTCTCATCAAATGTTAAAAGAATTTATTTGCAAGTATTTATTTTGCTCTTACCTTGTTCTACTTGGTCTTCTGGAATCATCAGAAGTTATAGGTGATATTCTTAATGGAGACATTGGTGACGATGACCTATTAATGGAATTTCTTAACTCTACATTAAGATGGTTTGATAACTGCTCGGGTGATACTTTTCCATTCAAAGCATTCTCTTCTATTGGTTTAGTGTGTGGTCCATGGAGTGAGTTTGTTGGTGACAGTTTAGGCTGGGATTGTGTAGCATTCACATATAATGAACGAGTACGGTTTGGAAATACTGGTAAACTTGGCCTGTGCCCAGTAAGGGCATTCATCACTGAACCGAACAAGCTGTGATTGCGCTGCAATAAAAAAATGAACAATTTTATTTTTTTAACTTTAGAAATAAAGGCTATAGAAGGAAATTGTTAGTAACACCAGTGTGACTTTTGCAACATTTCAGCCCGCTATAGGAGTGCGACATTAAGGTAGGTCTACAGATTGATAAACTGGCATACTTCGACCTTTCACCTAATGAGTTGGCTGCATCCGAGCACGTTACTGCAGATTGTGTGGTTGAATAAAAAAATATATTTAAAAAAAATTTAACAAACCCATATCATGTTACCCCTCATCGGAATGAGCTTGTTAAGCTCGATTCAAATAGGGGTCATGACATAGTTTATTGAAATTTTTTTAAAACTTTGATGCTCATTACGGAAATATCATTCATAACACGTCTAATATGGGCATGACATCAGGCAAAAACGTTGACAACATGAAACTGTGAGTTAGTTTCGGAACTGAATTAATCTTCTCTAAATAGAAAGTTCCCGTAATGCAAAGTTATTCACTCAAGTTAACCGTTTCTACAGAAAACAACACATCCCCATACCTCATACCTGACATTGCCACTGCCGGCCATGTTTTTCAATGAAATTTAAAAAAATTAGATAGCTCCCATCAAGACATAACACCAAAGCCACATATTAAATTTAAAAAAGATTGGGCGAGAGATGCGGTCAGTAGAGTGTGCTAATGGAATTGTTGACAACTGATATGCCAAATCCAAGAAGGCTGCCAGCAACCATGTTTTTCAATGAAATTCGGAACAATTTTAGAGCTCCCATCTAGACATTACCACAAAGCCAATTATGACAATTGAAACTTACTGATTGAGAGGTGTGGCCTGTAGGGTGTGCTAATGGAATTGTTGACAATTTATATGCCAAATCCAAGATGGCCACTGTTGGCCATATTTTTCAACAAAATTCAGAAAAAGTTGATAGCTCCCATCTAGACATTACCCCAAAGCCATGTATAAAATATGAAACTGATCAGGTGAGAGACACAGCCTTTAGGGTGTGCTCAAGGAATTGTTGACGGACAGAGGTACAAATAGATGTACAGATATACAGACGGATAACAAATCGCAACCCTTCCCAATAGCTCATACTTGACATAGTCAGGTTGAGCTATAAACCTTGCCTGTATCAGCCAACTCAAGTCGTACTTCTTTGACACAGATTAATGATAACTGATCAGTGTTGAGGGCATCAGGAACAAACTTTGCTTTCTTTCATTTTGCAAATATAGATTATTGCAACTCCTTAATTTGTAGAATTACTGATAAAAATCTCAACAAATTTTGCATATTTAAAATATGGCAGCATGTACTGTTGAGTAACTTTCCAAATTCTTCTACAAAGTCCTGTTTTGAAATCACGTGACTGAATTTGAGTCAGATCCAGAATTCAATACAAAACATCATAACTTACATGAAAGCATGCAAATAAAATGGCCTGCCATACCGATCCACAATGCCACCACTTTGAAACATTGAGCACTCACTGGGATCATTTGATGAGAAGCAAATTTTTCTTCCATGCCAAATGGTATGAAATATGCGGACAGAATGTTCCAATGAATATTCTCGTAGCTTGGAAATAAATTCGATGTAAAATTCAAGTATTATTCAAATCTCAAAACATTTTAGAAATTTCTGAAGATGGACATTTTTATGCTTCATCTAATGATGTGTGAGTTTTTGATTTTGCTGTTTTTCATCCTCCTTTTATCCCCTAAAGGCCTATTTCCAACTTTCCGATCACAGAACATTTGCCCTTAACCTGCCATCATGAGTAGGTCCTCTTGACAACAAAAATGAAAGTGTCAATGACACTGTAGCTCAACTTGTCAAGACAAAGACATGTACATGTATAGTATGTGACACAGCAATGACAAACATCTAGGTAATGACCTGATAACAA
Source organism: Pictodentalium vernedei (assembly GCA_031216915.1). Classification (NCBI taxonomy): domain Eukaryota; kingdom Metazoa; phylum Mollusca; class Scaphopoda; order Dentaliida; family Dentaliidae; genus Pictodentalium; species Pictodentalium vernedei. The sequence continues at coordinate 41,676,956 of CM062296.1, forward strand.
AGGTACATATAAAGTATTGTAATGGTCTGTACATAAATACTGACCGTTGCCTGTAACAAATGTAAAGTATTGTAAAGGTGGGTGACAGTCAGATGCTAAACTAGAAAAGAAATCTTTGAGTCCCAGAGTGGGTCTGACTGAACCCCAAAATATTTGTTCTCATAGCACAGTGATAACAAAGGCACCCCAAAACACACTCGTTCCTGTCCCAATGTGAAAACAAAGGTACCCAAGAAGTTTTGTGAAGATCAGTTCATAAATACGAGCTGTATAGAACTTGTGACAAAAACTGATTGGACCTAATTTTGGTACAAAATGGCCACTGGCAGCCATCTTGAATTTTGGACTGCACCCAGAAACACTCATTCTCGTCCCAAGGTGATAACAAAGGTGAACAAGCCGTATCCAATTGTTGACGTACGGACAGACGGACCACGGGCCATGACAAAAGCTCAAATTTTGCTTCGCCAAACTTGAGCTAAAAATTACATAGGCAGTGGTTTCTAGTCAAGTCTTCGCTGCCTGTTAAGACAGCAAAGACTTGACCAGAAATCACTTTTAAGCCACAGGAAGGTGTACAGGTAGTGGTCAGGTGTGAATTTAGGACAATTGTGTGTAGTCTTTAAGACTCCATCAAAATTCAAAATTTGATTTGAAAGTCAATATTTGATTCGATTCAAAATCGGAAATTCGAATATTTTCGAATATACTTCGGCCATAACCGTGAATGTTTAGAGATTGTAATTGATCACATTATTTTATATTGAGTATTGCTCTGAGTGGAAACGTAACTGACTTGTAGCGGTAACAGTGTTTGTAGCGATGTAGCTAAAACTGTACAACAGTTGTAGCTACATTGCTACAAACACTGTTACTGCTACAACTGTTCATTTCAACTTATTTGGCATTATGACCAAGTGACCATTAAAAAAAGTTTTGAACTTTGAAAAGTTATTAAGCTGTTCAACTTCAATAATTGATTTGTTCCACAACATGATCACATTATTTTATATCGAGTATTGTTCTGTTCCATCACAGTTACTGGATACATCGTCAAAAGCAACGTTTTCTAAAAGGATACCCCTGACTATTATATAAACAGAAGTAGAGCAGGCTTTAATTTACAAGCAGATTGACTCCATGAATTATCGTTTCTTTTTTGTCATTCCACATTTTTAAACAAATGGCTTCACGACTGAATGGACAAAAGTTTTTTTCTCAAGAAAATATGATAAGTCAGATATCAGCCCTATCAGATAGGTTCGTTTAAAAATGTTTATTGCTACACTTTCGAAGCTACAAAGTCAGCAATTCCAATAGTTACTATCAATAGCTAGTATATTGGTTTATATCTCCATTTATAGTGTGGGAAGTGGAGAGTAGACCTGTTAACCTCTGAAGGTGACTGTCAGTGAGATTTAGATGAGCTCTCAGTGAGATTTGGATGCTTGTGAGATTTTTGCACGCGGCCAATACATCAATATTTTCCTTGTTATACCTACCACAGTCCCACCCGGGCACCCCCCAACCCAACCCAAATGCATTATATATTTAATTTTAATAATTTATAATTTATTTTAACACTTTTAGTGGTATTTGTCAGTAAAAGCATACAAATATCGATATCACTGGCCCAAGCCCTCACCCCCCAGGAACAATGACCCCCCCCCCCCCCCCCCCCCAACACACACACAAATTTATGTGAGTGGATGCCTATCTAGCTTTTGCCTGTACCCACCCCCCGCCCCTCCCCTGAAGCCTGGACATGATTGTTCTGAATCTGTCTGTATATAAGAAAGGGGAGGTAACTTAATTCTTGTGATATCTCACAACAGATTTCTTCAGTTTTCAACAAACTCTTAATTATATTTTTTATTACACAAAATGGAGAAATTTGGTATGAACTAAAACAATAGTATATATAAAAGGTCAGCTGAAGTTAATTATACTTGAGAGATTATGTTTTTATTTAATTTATATTTTGAGTTTATATAATTTTGATTTCCCGTAACCACAATAGTATGAGAATATATTTGGCATACAATGCAGCTTGTTTAATTTTCAAAATAGAACAGAACTGTTTTTGAAAAGTGTAAAATCGGGAGAAAATAGGATGTGACCGTGAGAGCATGAGTTGGTGCCTCAAACCGGGAGATTCATGGTGAAACCGGGAGAGTTAACAGGTCTGGTGGTGAGGCAAAAAATGCACTCTACAAAACTGTGTGTCTTTTAATAATCAGGGTTTATATTTCAGAAAAAAACTTTTCTTTTGATGACGTATCACCACAAAGTAGATCTTCTGTTTCTCTGTCCAATTTTTGTAAAATTGCAAGTGGGCAGGCATTTTTTTATTTTATTTTTTATTTTTCTAATTATTTCTTTGCCATCAAAAGTTCATTTGAAGCATTGCAATGCCTTGTTGAACTCAAGGGACAAGTTAATAAATTTTATTAACTTGGGCAAACTAGAGATGGTCTGTCACTCACTGTACCCCCACCATGGCATACCGCCTAGGGTGGGTGACTGATAAGGGGCATTCATTTTTTCTAAGTAAAAAAAAAAAAAATCCAATATGGCCACCAATCAGCCATCTTGAAACCGAGCAGGCAAACAATTATGTCACGCACTTCCCCTCCTCATGTTGATCATTTTTGTGAAGTTTCATGAAAATGCGGCTAAAACCGTGGAAGTAGTTCGATCCACAAGTTTACATAAAAAAAATCTAATATGGCTGCCAGTCGGCCATGTTGAATCCGATTGGGGATAAAAAATTATGTCACGCACTGCTCCTCATAATGTTGATCATTTTTGTGAAGTTTCATGAAAATGCGGCTAAAACTGAGGAAATAGTTCGCTCCACAAGTTTACATGTGCAATGGACCGACAACAATGATGACGACAGGCAGACCGACCAACCAACAAGTTGACTCCTATATACTTCATTTTGTGGGGTAAAAATATCAGATATAAACCATTTAATTTCTATTTTTTCCAGTTTGTGTTGGTTATAAAAAAAAGAGCATGTGGCAGCGAAAAGGACAGTATGGGAGATGAGAAACAAATTTTTAACTTTTGAGGCCAATAACAATGCTCATTAAACCGAGTAAACAATCACTTCCTCACTTCATATTTTCATCTGTTTTTTTTTATTTGACCTTGATTTAGTAAAATTTTATTCAGGAAGTTTTGACCTTCAGGTGTTAAGTGTGTCAAACTAAGTTGTGATCTGATCAAGAAAGAGACTGCTCTTGCGGTCACAAAACTGCAGTCTGCTTCTGGCATAATGTGGGCAGGATACAAAGTAATTAAATATTTGTTTACTCTGTGCATAGGTTCTTCCAATTCATCCTCTGGCACTTCCGTTGTTGTAAATGGCTCTTCCTCATTGTCCAGTGTGCCTGATATTGCTCTTCTTATCTCTGGACCCATGTCATGGACAGCACGTAAGCCAGCCTAAAAAAAAATAAATTACAAGACCATTTCAATATCTCCATTCAATAATATACAATTACTGACTTTCCTTGGGGTTGATACAAGGAATTATCAACCCGAGAAAAGTAATATAGGACGAGGTGAATATTACTTTTCAAGGGCTGACAAAAATACCTCTACTGCTTATATCTAGACAAAATGCCTCTACTGCTTATATCTAGACAAAATGCCTCTACTGCTTATATCTAGACAAAATGCCTCTACAGCTTATATCTAGACAAAACGCCTCTACTGCTTATATCTAGACAAAATACCTCTACTGCTTATATCTAGACAAAATGCCTCTACTAACAACATGCCGCTACTGCTTATATCTAGACAAAATGGCTCTACTGCTTATATCTAGACAAAATACCTCTACTGCTTATACCTAGACAAAATGGCTCTACTGCTTATATCTAGACAAAATACCTCTACTGCTTATATCTTGACAAAATGCCTCTACTGCTTATATCTTGACAAAATGCCTCTACTGCTTATATCTAGACAAAATGCCACTACTGCTTATATCTAGACAAAATGCCGCTACTGCTTATATCTAGACAAAATGCCTCTACTGCTTATATCTTGACAAAATGCCTCTACTGCTTATATCTAGACAAAAGCCGCTACTGCTTATATCTAGACAAAATGCCGCTACTGCTTATATCTAGACAAAATGCCGCTACTGCTTATATCTAGACAAAATGCCTCTACAGCTTATATCTAGACAAAATGCCTCTACTGCTTATATCTAGCAAAATGCCTCTACTGCTTATATCTAGACAAAATACCTCTACTGCTTATATCTAGACAAAATACCTCTACTGCTTATATCTAGACAAAATGCCTCTACTGCTTATATCTAGCAAAATGCCTCTACTGCTTATATCTAGACAAAATGCCTCTACTGCTTATATCTAGACAAAATACCTCTACTGCTTATATCTAGACAAAATGCCTCTACTGCTTATATCTAGACAAAATGCCTCTACTGCTTATATCTAGCAAAATGCCTCTACTGCTTATATCTTGACAAAATGCCTCTACTACTTATATCTAGACAAAATGCCTCTACTGCTTATATCTAGCAAAATGCCTCTACTGCTTATACCTAGACAAAATACCTCTACTGCTTATATCTAGACAAAATGCCTCTAATGCTTATATCTAGACAAACTGCCTCTACTGCTTATATCTAGACAAAATACCTCTACTGCTTATATCTAGACAAAATGCCTCTACTGCTTATATCTAGACAAAATGCCTCTACTGCTTATATCTAGCAAAATGCCTCTACTGCTTATATCTTGACAAAATGCCTCTACTACTTATATCTAGACAAAATGCCTCTACTGCTTATATCTAGCAAAATGCCTCTACTGCTTATACCTAGACAAAATGCCTCTACTGCTTATATCTAGACAAAATGCCTCTACTGCTTATATCTAGCAAAATGCCTCTACTGCTTGTATCTTGACAAAATGCCTCCACTGCTTATATATAGACAAAATGCCTCTACTGCTTATATCTGGACAAAATGCCTCTACTGCTTATATCTAGCAAAATACCTCTACTGCTTATATCTGGACAAAATGCCTCTACTGCTTATATCTAGACAAAATGTCTCTACTGCTTATATCTGGACAAAATGCCTCTACTGCTTATATCTAGACAAAATGCCTCTACTGCTTATATCTAGCAAAATGCCTCTACTGCTTATATCTGGACAAAATGCCTTTACTGCTTATATCTAGACAAAATGCCTCTACTGCTTATATCTAGACAAAATACCTCTACTGCTTATATCTAGACAAAATGCCTCTACTGCTTATATCTAGACAAAATGCCTCTACTGCTTATATCTAGACAAAATGCCTCTTCTGCTTATATCTAGACAAAATGCCTCTACTGCTTACAGTTAAAACTAGAAGTCCTGTCACGAAGAGTGCGCTTATGTAGGCTTAATTGCGCGTTGGAATTGCACGCAATTGCCATATCGAATGGCATCCAAAGCACGGCAGGTTCTCCTGGTTACTCATAGCAAAAACACGCAATGTTTCTGCCTATGGACCTCCGGGTTACCCGGAGGTCCATTGGCTGAAACATTGCTTGTGCACAGGCCATATGTACAGAATTTGATAGCTTTACTTGGGCCATAACGTGTACATTAACGCGCATATCAACGTGCTATTTGTGCGCATTTCATGACAGGACTTCTAGTTTTAACTGTATATCTAGGCTCTTCAATATTGAAAAGAATGAAAGTGTCAATGACACTGTAGCTTAACTTGTGTGTTGTGTTTGGTGAAAAGGATAATGTTCAATGTTTATGAAAGGATTATGAAAGGATTATGAAATAAGACAAGAATTGTGATAATTGGGAATATGTTCATTTCTGTTCCCTGTATGCTATGTTTATGATAAAAATAATATGAGGTGTACACTGCACTAAAGATCTGAGGGGTGACCTCACAGTTAATATATGTGGCCCTCACAGTTAACATATATCACCAAAATTACAATGAAATTATTCCAAAATGAGTCATCCTATCAAGTTACATTAAAATCCCTTCATAAATATGGCCTGTAGACTGTGCTAAAGGTTTTCGGGCTTCGGGCCCCTGTAGCCGTCAGTTTCCCAATTGCGTCCAAAGGGGACGTTCTCATCTAGACATTATATGAAGTCAACCTACCAAGTTACAATGAAATCCCTCCATAAATACGACCTGTAGACTGTGCTAAAGGTTTTCGGGCTTCAGGCACGTGTAGACATCACAGTTGACCAACCACGACCAAAAGGGGATGTCATCATCTAGGCATTATATGGAGTCAACCTAACAAGTTACAATGAAATCCTTCCATAAATACGACCTACAGACATGCTAAAGGTTTTTGGGCTCGGGCAGCCATCAAGGCTGAATGATCGTGACCAAAAGGGGACGTTCTCATCTGGACACTATTTGGAGTCATCCTACCAAGCTACAATAAAATCCCTTTATAATTATGACCTGTAGACTGTTCTAAAGGTTTTCGGCTTTGGGCCCCTGAAGCCGTCACAGTTGCCCACTCGTGTCCAAAAGGGGACGTTCTCATCTAGACATTATATGAAGTCAACCTACCAAGTTACAATGAAATCCCTTCATAAATATGACCTTAGACTGTGCTAAAGGTTTTCGGGGTTCGGGCTCGGGCAGCCATCATGGTTGAATGATCGCAACCAAAGGGGACAATCTCATCTGGGCATCATCTGGAGTGATCCTGCGATGTTACAATGAAATCCCTTCATAAATATGACCTGTAGACTGTGTTCAAGGTTTTCGGGCACCTGTAGCCATCACAGTTGACCAATCACGACCAAAAGGGGATGTCATCATCTAGGCATTATATGGAGTCAACCTAACAATGTTACAATGAAATCCTTCTATAAATATAAACTTTTGCCTATGCTAAAGGTTTTTGGGCTCGGGCGCCCATCAAGGCTGAATGATCACGGCCAAAATGGGACGTACTCATCTTGACCTTATTTGGAGTCAACCTACCAAGTTATAATGAAATCCCTTCATAAATATGACCTGTAGACAGTGCTAAAGGTTTTTGGGCTTCGGGCACCTTTAGCCGTCAAAGTTGCCCAAACATGTCCAAAAGGGGACATTCTCATCTAGGCATTATATGAAGTCAGCCTACCAAGTTACAATGAAATCCCTTCACAAATGTGACCTGTAGACTGTGCTAAAGGTTTTTGGGCTTCGGGCTCGGGCAGCCATCATGGGTGAATGATCGCACGTTCTCATCTAGACATTATATGAAGTTAACCTACCAAGTTACAATGAAATCCCTTCATAAATATGACCTGTAGACTGTGCTAAAGGTTTTCGGGCTTCGGGCTTGGGCAGCCATCATGGGTGAATGATCGCAACCATAGGGGACAATCTCATCTGAGCATCATCTGGAGTGATCCTAAGAAGTTACAATGAAATCCCTTCATAAATATGACCTGTAGACTGTGCTCAAGGTTTTCGGGCTTCGGGCACTTGTAGCCATCACAACTGACCAATCACGACCGAAAGAGGATGTCATCATCTAGGCATTATATGAAGTCAACCTAACAGGTTACAATGAAATCCTTCCATAAATATGACCTTTTGCCTATGCTAAAGGTTTTTGGGCTCAGGCACCCATCAAGGCTGCATGATCGCGATCAAAATGGGACGTTCTCATCTAGACATTATTTGGAGTCATCCTCCCAAGTTACAATGAAATCATTTCATAAATATGACCTCTAGACTGTGCTAAAGGTTTTCGGGCTTCGGGCTCCTGTAGCCGTCACAGTTGCCCAATCACGTCCAAAGGGGCACTTTCTCATCTAGACATTGTATGAAGTCAACCCACCAAGTTACAATGAAATTCCTCAATAAATATGACCTGTAGACTGTGCTAAAGGTTTTCGGGTTTTGGGCTCGGGCAGTCGTCACGGTTGGCAGATCATGCCCAAATGGGGAAATTCGCATCTAGACATCATAAGGAGTCATCCTACCAAGTTACAATGAAATCCCTCCACATTAAACATGACCTGCAGACTGTGCTAAAAGTTTTTGAGTTTCGGGCTTGGGCAGCCATCACGGTTGATAGATCATGCCCAAAAGGGGACGTTCTCTTCTAGGCACTATACAGAGGCATCCTACCAAGTTACAATGAAATCCCTTCATAAATACGACCTGTAGACTGTGCTAATGGTTTTTGGGCTCGGGCAGCCATACCAGTTGCCCGATCGCGACCAAAAGTGGACATTCTCATCTAGACATGACCCCAAACCTGCATATGAAATTTCGTGACGATCAGACAAGAACTGCGGGGGTGTAGCCCGTGCTAAAGGAAATGTGAACCGAAGTCACAGACTCACAGACTAACAGACTCACAGACTTCCGCACGCGTGATGGCAATAGCTTATCTTGACTATGTCAAGTTAAGCTAATAAGAAACCCTGGACGCTCTTTATTCTGGCATTTATTCATATTTATTAAGCCTTGGGGTCTAATGCCATGTGTTGGTTCTGATGTTCCTTCCCTTTCCTATCAACATGACAATGTGCCTTTCACAGCACTAACAGTATGGCCGCCATGGACTAGTCACTTTTCACGGGTAAGCAATATTACCACAGATGCAATAATATTAGATTTCAAACACTACTTATTGGAATAATCATCAAAAATTTAATTAATGAAGCACCGGGTACAATCCGGGTACAACCTGGTGCTTCATTAATTTAAATTTTGGTGGTGCAGATTTTTATTACCTGGAAAATGCATGCGTGGATATCCACAGGTGGGGGCAGATTTTTATTACCTGGTGAATGCATGCGTGGATATCACTGGATTACGATCAATCCATGGCAACTGTACTGTATCTAGACAAAATGGCTCTACTACTTATATCCAGACTCTTCAAAATTGAAAAAAAAAAGAAAACAAGAGGCCCCAGGGGGCCTGAGGGCGCTCACCTGACATGGTAGTCTAAATATCAAACCAGGGACTTGAATAAGCTGCATACGCCCCTCCTAAGAAAAGCATATACCAACTAGATGAAGCGATTGTGCCCACACAATACACAGGATTTTCCTTCCATTTTCAGTTCCTGCACTTTTACGTCCCAAAATTGAGATAAACGCATAAAAAAAAGATTTTTTTCCCAAACAAAATACTTTCAGCTTAAATTTTTTTTTTCTTCTTAAAACGCATAAAAAACAAAAAAACTAAATTCCCGACTCCAAATTTTCAGGGTAAAAAAATATATTTTTTTTTGTCTTAAAATTGACCAAAACGCATAAAAAACAAAAAAAAAAATTCCGGATTTTGGTCCAAAATTTTTTAAGTCCCACCAGGACCCCAAATTTTCAGTGTAAAAAAAGTTAAAAAATTTATAGTAATTTATATATTTTTTATACTTACCAATGACCCAGACTTAGCTGGTGCTAACTCTAACAAAACCAGGGCCAAACACAAATTTTGCCCCCCAATCCCCAAAATTTGCATCCAAAACAAAAAGAAATCATGTCCTAAAGGACCTCCATACTACGCCTCTACTGCGCATGCGCAGTGACGCAGTCGTCCCGAAATTGGCGCCAATTATCATTCTTACTGGCAGTGCCTGGTCAGCGCTATGTACTCAGCGGGGAGGCAAGAGTTCCCAACTCCAGGGAGGGCCATCCCCGTCTGGGTCATTGGTAAGTATAAAAAATATATAAATTACTATAAATTTTTTAACATTTTTATACTGTACCAATGACCCAGACTTAGCTGAATAGTAAACAGGCTGGAGGGCCTAGGACATAGAGGAAAATCCAATAAGCTCAACTATATAGTAAAGAGGTAACCCCTTAAGGAGAAAAGGAGTATTAGGCTTTACATGTATCTTTCTTATTTAATATTAAATTAGAAAGATACACTACCCTTAATAATTGAGCACAATAACATTCATGTTCTCTATTAACATCCAGTATAACCCTTATACTAATTATTTTTAAAGCAAGCCAATAAATAAAGTAGTCCAGAGAATTGAGACTCTTTATAATCATTTAAAAGTGTCCGAGTATTGTATATTAAAGCCTGTTTGACACTTGACATATACAAATGCTTCACACCGAGCTACACTTTAAAAATAAGACATGAATGAATTTAAACATTAATATTACACTTTAAAACCATCCCGGAAGCGACTCAGAAATACTGACTTGGAGGAGGCATTCCCTTGCTTTTCACTATAAAGCAGGTGACCTAAGGGAACACCCGCCCCCCCCCCCCCCCCCCCCCACCCCCCCTTCCCCTTGCCCTGGGTCAAATAGCCCAGAGCGAAGAGGGCAGCCGGACGGAGTCACTGCCGGAACAGAAAGCCTGCATAACTATAGTTGCAACTGTTTAGTGGACGACATTCTGAGCAACAGATAACGGACCTAAACAATGCAGGTCTCCAGAAATGGACTCAATATTTCTGAGATAAAAATTTGTAAATGTGGATGGCTGTGACCAATAAGCAGCCTTCATTAAATCTGTAATAGCAACACTATTAGCATAGGCCCAGGAAGTAGAAAGAGCTCTTACTTCATGAGCAGAAATCTTAAGCACAGACTGCTGAGAAGAAGATAAATCTTCATAAGTAGTACGGATAGTTAACTGAATCCATCTAGCAATAGAATGGACTGAAATGTCCTTTCTATTAGGCATCAAAGACAGAAAGAAACGTTTCCGTCCCTTTCTGATAAACTGAGATCTCTGTTTATAGATACGTAGTGCTCTAACAGGACAGAGTAAAGGCCTACGCCCGTCTGAAGACGGAAGAGCCTTAATAACAATAGGTTCCGGATATTTATTAGGAGCCTGATTCTTAGCTAAAAAACCCACATTAGTAGTGAAGGTGATAGTGTTCCCAACACTACGATAATGAGAATCATCCACCGATAGTGCATGAAGCTCACTGACTCTTCTGGCAGAAGAGAAAGCTAAGAGAAAAGCTGTCTTATAAGATAAGAATTTGAAATCTACTGTCCCAAGAGGTTCAAATGGCTTTTCCTTCAATTTAAGGAGAACCCAAGCTAAATTCCACTTAGGAATTAATCTAAGAGTTCTGGGTCTATTTATCGAAAAGTTTCTAACCTACTTCGATAAAGAGACATTAGATCCAATTTGTAAACTATCATGATGTGCATAGGTATCAGATAACATAGATCTATAACCCTTTATAGTAACAGGCTGCAGTTTGATTTCGTCAAACAAGTATACTAGAAAGTTTGCAATGTCTGGTATAGAGGGATCAAATATATCTACAGAATGATCCCTACACCAACGACGAAAAACCTTCCACTTAGCCGCATAGTTTAGAGAAGAGGAGGTCCTCCTACAGTTAGAAATCGCGTCCACTGCTCGTCCTGTAAAGTGCTTGCCATGCAAGAAGGACCGCACAACGGAAAAACGTGAAGGTTGAGACCTTGCGGGTTGTGATGGAGTTGGCGCGATTTCCCCTGCAAAAGAAGATCCTCTCGTGGAGGAAGCTTCCGCGGTAGGTCCCACAACAGACACCTGAGTAGATTTATCCACGGTCTCTGTGGCGACAGAGATGCTACCAACAGAATCTTGCATTGAGATTGTTTTATCTTTAGCAATACTTGTTGAATTAACGGCGCTGGAGGATACGCATATCCTATCATTCCGTCCCAAGGGATCGACAGAGCGTCTACTGCAAATGCTCTTGGATCCGGACACGGAGACACATACGTCTGCAACTGATTGTTGAGATGTGTCGCAAATAAGTCTATCATTGGCCGTTCCCATTGGTAGCAAATCTGATTGAATACTTGTTTGTTGAGAGTCCACTCCGACGGCAACAAGCGACCCTTTCGTGAAAGGGAGTCTGCTAGCACATTCAGACGACCCGGTATGTGACGGACCGAAAGAAGAACGTGATGTTCTAACGCAAACAGAAGGATTCTTTCCGTTAGATTGAACAACGGAACTGAATGAGTGCCTCCCTGATTCCGTATATACGCCACTACTGTCGTATTGTCGGATAGGATTTGGACATGAGCATCGTGAATAATGTCCATCCAGTGACGTAACGCAAGCCAAATTGACATCATTTCCTTGATGTTTATGTGCTTGCACAGGAATTGCGGATCCCAAAGACCCTGGCATCTCGAATCCGTTGGGATTAATGATGCACCCCAACCTGTTTGACTGGCATCCGTCATAATGGTAAAACTCGGATCCGGCAACTGCAGCGGAACTCCTTGAGTTAACCACTGAATGTTTGCCCAAGTCTGAATCTCTTGTTTCACTTGATCTGACAAGAGAACGTCTACATCGAGCAAATGAATTTTCACACTCCAATTCTGAGTCAGGAAAATTTGAAGAGGACATGTGCGTAGCCGCCCCATCGGAATGAGATCCGCGGCGGCTCCGCACAGACCTATCAGTCTCATAAATTCTCTCGCCGTAACTTTGTCTGCGTGCAGACAATAGCGAGCGTAACAACTGACTAATTTCGCTCTGGTTAACGGCAGACGAACGAGATTGTTGTGCGTCTCGAAGATCATTCCCAGATGAGTGAATGACTTGGACGGCACCAGATCCGACTTCTCCTCGTTTACTATAAAACCGAGACGTCGGAGCAATAGAAGAAGATTCTGAACATCGTTCTGAAGCGTTAACTCGTTGCCGCACCTCTGAAGAATGTCGTCCAGGTAGGCCGACGTTACCGCAGACGAATGAGCTCGGAAGTAGATCATTACCGAGTTCATTACCCGAGTGAAAGCCCAGGGTGCTAGATTCAATCCGAAGCACATCGCCCGGAATTGATACACCACTCCCAGGACTGCAAAGCGTAGATACTTTCGGAATGTCGGATGTACCATGACGTGAAAGTACGCATCTTTGAGATCTATGCTCGTTGCATAATCGTTCACCCGAATACTCGCTCTGACCGATCGAATCGTCTCCATATAAAACTTCGGAGCGACGATCAGCTTGTTTATCCAGCTCAAATCTATGACTGGACGGAACGAGCCGTCTGGTTTCGGAACCAGAAACAGATGGCTGTAGAATCCCAGAGATTCCTGGTTTTCTACGACCTCTACCGCGTTCTTCATTAAAAGAGACTGCACCTCTGATAACAGAGCGTCTCTTTTCTGTGGATTTGACGGAAGATGAGTCCACTTTGGACTTCGAGTTAATGGAGGCTTTCGTTTGAAGGATATCTTTAGACCTTCCGAAGTCACTCCTCTCACCCAAGGGTCGTCCGTAATCGACGCCCACTCTTGTGAAAAACTCGACAACCTTCCGCCAACCGGAACGCGATAGAGGTTTAAGCCATCACCTCCTGGACCTGCAAGGCCTGCGGTAGGAGAAACCACGTCTTCCACGACCCGCACCTCGCCTCGTCGACCTCGGGGCGTCCGACCGATTGTCCCGGCCTGAAGGACGTCCCGAACGAGAGTCGCTATCCTGACGGTCTCTCGAATAAGACCAAGAGGACGCACCAGAACCTCTATAGGAACCTCTCTTGGGCGCATTAGACCCAGAAGTGCCTGTCTTATTCGTGTCTGCTGTATCCGACTTCTTAGGAGCCGATCTGAACAACAGAGAATCATTAGCTTTCTTTTTAATTTTATCATAAATAGCGGAAAGCTTGCCGTCAAAGAGAAGTTCTCCTGAGACCGAAGCGACTCTAAGAGAGTTCTTCACCTTAGAATCCACTAGTGTGGATGTAGCTAGGGCTGCGTCACGTCTAACCAACTCCAGATTTGCCACTGAAAGGGCGGAGTTACACGTGGAATAAGCTACTGCCCTTGAAAGAAGTCTTAAAGAGGATTGTATATCCTGAAACTCTTCCCCTTGAAGGTGCAGTGATAACGCCTTAGTAAGGTGATCTGCGTAAGATAAGGCATCTAAATTGGCTCTGTTAGACGCAATAGCTGTTTCCAACACCGCGGTTGGAATAGAAGCTGATGACGGTAATGATAGCTCTAAGTCTTCCGCCTCGTCGTCCATACGCAGAGGAACTCTCGGTATACCCTGTCCTGCCGTATCGAATTTATTCCTTGCATTAATGAAAGGCAGGTTGAGAGTATTAGCGGACAAGAAACCTGCTTTGGAAGCAAGTTTAAATATAGCGTTGTTCAATAATTCAAATGTTCTAGCAACATTATTGGACTGCGACGGAAACTCGGGAGCGATGTCCCTGAACCGCTCAAAAAATTCAGAGTCCAATGACGCTATAATTCTCTTGTCCGGAAGCGCAGCAGTCTGGCCCGACGGAACAACTTGAGGGAGAAAGTGCCGGATGAAGTCCACGGCAGCTTTATGTTGTTCCGAAAGGGATAGCTCCAAGTCATCCGTATCCCTTTCACCATCCGGTCGGACCTCATGATGTTCCCGGTCGTCCGCCCCCGATGCTTCGGCGGAGCGTACCGACCCAGCGCCGTCGGATAATTCTCGATCCGACCCGTTTCTGTCGGCTGCTGGGATGCTGCGATAAGCTGTGCTAGCTGCACAAGAATGTCTGGCGTCGAGACCTGCGGAGGCGCAGTCTTTCGCTGCTTCGCCGAGGGCAGCTCCGCATCAGATGGCTCCCGCATACTTTTCCTATGCGAACGTCCGGAGTCCATCGGTCTCGAATCCCTGGCTGCCGGATGGTGTGACCTGGTCACCGAAGAATCCTTCATCGGCGAAGCTGGTAATATATCGGCGGTCACGCAGCCAAGGTGCGGTCGTGTGCGCTGACGAGAAGAGGAAGCCTTAACAGTCTCTGCGGACTGCTTATACAACGGAGCGTCCCGAGCGACGGACGTATGCTCCGCTAAAGACACATTTTGTACCACAACATCTGGTCCCAGATGTTGTTGTACGAGAGAGGGACCTCTCTCGCTCGCGGCCCGGCTGGACCTGGACGAGCTATGAACCGGACTAAAAGGCTTCCTCCGTTCTCGCTTACTATCCGCCGTCACTGGGTGTGCATCTATTATGTTTATAGTGCTCGCATCACCCAAAATTTCCTCTTGGACCGCATCGGACGAACCCGGCTGCCGAACCATTCGGTGAATGGACGCTACACCGGGCGAGCTAGCGGACGACATTTGTCTAATCTCCATGAGCACTTTTGCCGCTAGCTCTGAATTCATTTGTGACGACGGACGCACACTTGAAGAAGATAACATGGAAACATCACCCTGTTCTGGTTCCTCTGAAATAGAAACTGAGAGAGTAGAGTGACCTTGCGGAGAAAGAGCCGGCATCGCTCTTTCTCCAGAAACAACATATCGTGACACACGTTTCCAATGTTTCTCATCCCAATGTTCACATATAGGACAGGGATTAATGCGAGAACACTGACTACAATTAATACAATGATCATGAAAGTCAGAGGAAGATTTCTTCCTATTACAATTTGAACAACGTCCCTTCATTGTGAAAGAACAACAATAAGTCCTAGTTACTCGCAAAAACCCCTGACACAAAGATACATAATAACATGATCCATTAATAAATGAAAAAACAATTCCAAACAAAATAATTTTGAAAAAGTTAAAAAATTTATAGTAATTTATATATTTTTTATACTTACCAATGACCCAGACTTAGCTGGTGCTAACTCCACAAAAACCAGGGCCAAACACAAATTTTGCCCCCCAATCCCCAAAATTTGCATCCAAAACAAAAAGAAATCATGTCCTAAAGGACCTCCATAGTACGACTCTACTGCGCATGCGCAGTGACGCAGTCGTCCCGAAATTGGCGCCAAATATCATTCTTACTGGCAGTGCCTGGTCAGCGCTATGTACTCAGCGGGGAGGCAAGAGTTCCCAACTCAGGGAGGGCCATCCCCGTCTGGGTCATTGGTAAGTATAAAAAATATATAAATTACTATAAATTTTTTAACATTTTTATACTGTACCAATGACCCAGACTTAGCTGAATAGTAAACAGGCTGGAGGGCCTAGGACATAGAGGAAAATCCAATAAGCTCAATTATAAAATAAAGAGGTAACCCCTTAAGGAGAAAAGGAGTATTAGGCTTTACATGTATCTTTCTTATTTAATATTTAAATTAGAAAGATACACTACCCTTAATAATTGAGCACAATAACATTCATGTTCTCTATTAACATCCAGTATAACCCTTATACTAATTATTTTTAAAGCAAGCCAATAAATAAAGTAGTCCAGAGAATTGAGACTCTTTATAATCATTTAAAAGTGTCCGAGTATTGTATATTAAAGCCCGTTTGACACTTGACATATACAAATGCTTCACACCGAGCTACACTTTAAAAATAAGACATGAATGAAATTAAACATTAATATTACACTTTAAAACCATCCCGGAAGCGACTCAGAAATACTGTCTTGGAGGAGGCATTCCCTTGCTTTTCACTATAAAGCAGGTGACCTAAGGGAACACCCCCCCCCCCCCCCCCCTTCCCCTTGCCCTGGGTCAAATAGCCCAGAGCGAAGAGGGCAGTCGGACGGAGTCACTGCCGGAACAGAAAGCCTGCATAACTATAGTTGCAACTGTTTAGTGGACGACATTCTGAGCAACAGATAACGGACCTAAACAATGCAGGTCTCCAGAAATGGACTCAATATTTCTGAGATAAAAATTAGTAAATGTGGATGGCTGAGACCAATAAGCAGCCTTCATTAAATCTGTAATAGCAACACTATTAGCATAAGCCCAGGAAGTAGAAAGAGCTCTTACTTCATGAGCAGAAATCTTAAGCACAGACTGCTGAGAAGAAGATAAATCTTCATACGCAGTACGGATAGTTAACTGAATCCATCTAGCAATAGAATGGACTGAAATGTCCTTTCTATTAGGCATCAAAGACAGAAAGAAACGTTTCCGTCCCTTTCTGATGAACTGAGATCTCTGTTTATAGATACGTAGTGCTCTAACAGGACAGAGTAAAGGCCTACGCCCGTCTGAAGACGGAAGAGCCTTAATAACAATAGGTTCCGGATATTTATTAGGAGCCTGATTCTTAGCTAAAAAACCGACATTAGTAGTGAAGGTGATAGTGTTCCCAACACTACGATAATGGGAATCATCCACCGATAGTGCATGAAGCTCACTGACTCTTCTGGCAGAAGAGAAAGCTAAGAGAAAAGCTGTCTTATAAGATAAGAATTTGAAATCTACTGTCCCAAGAGGTTCAAATGGCTTTTCCTTCAATTTAAGGAGAACCCAAGCTAAATTCCACTTAGGAATTAATCTAAGAGTTCTGGGTCTATTTATCGAAAAGTTTCTAACCAATTTCGATAAAGAGACATTAGATCCAATTTGTAAACTATCATGATGTGCATAGGTATCAGATAACATAGATCTATAACCCTTTATAGTAACAGGTTGCAGTTTGATTTCGTCAAATAAGTATACTAGAAAGTTAGCAATGTCTGGTATAGAGGGATCAAATATATCAACAGAATGATCCCTACACCAACGACGGAAAACCTTCCACTTAGCCGCATAGTTTAGCGAAGAGGAGGTCCTCCTACAGTTAGAAATCGCGTCCACTGCTCGTCCTGTAAAGTGCTTGCCATGCAAGAAGGACCGCACAACGGAAAAACGTGAAGGTTGAGACCTTGCGGGTTGTGATGTAGTTGGCGCGATTTCCCCTGCCAAAGAAGATCCTCTCGTGGAGGGAGCTTCCGCGGTAGGTCCCACAACAGACACCTGAGTAGATTTATCCACGGTCTCTGTGGCGACAGAGATGCTACCAACAGAATCTTGCATTGAGATTGTTTTATCTTTAGCAATACTTGTTGAATTAACGGCGCTGGAGGATACGCATATCCTATCATTCCGTCCCAAGGGATCGATAGAGCGTCTACTGCAAATGCTCTTGGATCCGGACACGGGGACACATACGTTTGCAACTGATTGTTGAGATGTGTCGCAAATAAGTCTATCATTGGCCGTTCCCATTGGTAGCAAATCTGATTGAATACTTGTTTGTTGAGAGTCCACTCCGACGGCAACAAGCGACCCTTTCGTGAAAGGGAGTCTGCTAGCACATTCAGACGACCCGGTATGTGACGGACCGAAAGAAGAACGTGATGTTCCAACGCAAACAGAAGGATTCTTTCCGTTAGATTGAACAACGGAACTGAATGAGTGCCTCCCTGATTCCGTATATACGCCACTACTGTCGTATTGTCGGATAGGATTTGGACATGAGCATCGTGAATAATGTCCATCCAGTGACGTAACGCAAGCCAAATTGACATCATTTCCTTGATGTTTATGTGCTTGCACAGGAATTGCGGATCCCAAAGACCCTGGCATCTCGAATCCGTTGGGATTAATGATGCACCCCAACCTGTTTGACTGGCATCCGTCATAATGGTAAAACTCGGATCCGGCAACTGCAGCGGAACTCCTTGAGTTAACCACTGAATGTTTGCCCAAGTCTGAATCTCTTGTTTCACTTGATCTGACAAGAGAACGTCTACATCGAGCGAATGAATTTTCACACTCCAATTCTGAGTCAGGAAAATTTGAAGAGGCCGTGTGCGTAGCCGTCCCATCGGAATGAGATCCGCGGCGGCTCCGCACAGACCTATCAGTCTCATAAATTCTCTCGCCGTGACTTTGTCTGTATTCAGACAATAGCGAGCGTAACAACTGACTAATTTCGCTCTGGTTAACGGCAGACGAACGAGATTGTTGTGCGTCTCGAAGCTCATTCCCAGATGAGTGAATGACTTGGACGGCACCAGATCCGACTTCTCCTCGTTTACTATGAAACCGAGACGTCGGAGCAATAGAAGAAGATTCTGAACATCGTTCTGAAGCGTTAACTCGTTGCCGTACCTCTGAAGAATGTCGTCCAGGTAGGCCGACGTTACCGCAGACGAATGAGCTCGGAAGTAGATCATTACCCGAGTGAAAGCCCAGGGTGCTAGATTCAATCCGAAGCACATGGCCCGGAACTGATACACCACTCCTAGGACTGCGAAGCGTAGATACTTTCGGAATGTCGGATGTACCATGACGTGAAAGTACGCATCTTTCAGATCTATGCTCGTTGCATAATCGTTCACCCGAATACTCGCTCTGACCGATCGAATCGTCTCCATATAAAACTTCGGAGCGACGATCAGCTTGTTTATCCAGCTCAAATCTATGACTGGACGGAACGAGCCGTCTGGTTTCGGAACCAGAAACAGATGGCTGTAGAATCCCAGCGATTCCTGGTTTTCTACGACCTCTACCGCGTTCTTCATTAAAAGAGACTGCACCTCTGATAGCAGAGCGTCTCTTTTCTGAGGGTTTGACGGAAGATGAGTCCACTTTGGACTTCGAGTTAATGGAGGCTTTCGTTTGAAGGATATCTTTAGACCTTCCGAAGTCACTCCTCTCACCCACGGGTCGTCCGTAATCGACGCCCACTCTTGAGAAAAACTCGACAACCTTCCGCCAACTGGAACGCGATAGAGGTTTAAGCCATCACCTCCTGGATCTGCGAGGCCTGCGGTAGGAGAAACCACGTCTTCCACGACCCGCACCTCGCCTCGTCGACCTCGGGGCGTCCGACCGATTGTCCCGGCCTGAAGGACGTCCCGAACGAGAGTCACTATCCTGACGGTCTCTCGAATAAGAGCTAGAGGACGCACCGGAACCTCTATAGGAACCTCTCTTGGGCGGATAAGACCCAGAAGTGCCCGCCTTATTCGTGTCTGCTGTATCCGACCTTTTAGGAGCGGATCTAAACAACAGAGAATCACTAGCTTTCTTTTTAATATTATCATAAATAGCGGAAAGCTTGCCGTCAAAGAGAAGATCTCCTGAGACCGAAGCGACTCTAAGAGAGTTCTTCACCTTAGAATCCACTAGTGTGGATGTAGACAGGGCTGCGTCACGTCTAACCAACTCCAGATTTGCCACTGAAAGGGCGGAGTTACACGTGGAATAAGCTACTGCCCTTGAAAGAAGTCTTAAGGAGGATTGTATATCCTGAAACTCTTCCCCTTGAAGACGCAGTGATAACGCCTTAGTAAGGTGATCTGTGTAAGATAAGGCATCTAAATTGGCTCTGTTAGACGCAATAGCTGTTTCCAACACTGCGGTTGGAATAGAAGCTGACGACGGTAATGATAGCTCTAAGTCTTCCGCCTCGTCGTCCATACGCAGAGGAACTCTCGGTATACCCTGACCTGCCGTGTCGAATTTATTCCTTGCATTAATGAAAGGCAGGTTGAGAGTATTTGCGGACAAGAAGCTTGCTTTCCCCGTCCTGGAAGCAAGTTTAAAAATAGCGTCGTTCAATAATTCAAATGTTCTTGCAACATTATTGGACTGCGACGGAAACTCGGGAGCGATGTCCCTGAACCGCTCAAAAAAATCAGAGTCCAATGACGCTATAATTCTCCTGTCCGGAAGCGCAGCAGTCTGGCCCGACGGAACAACTTGAGGAAGAAAGTGCCGGATGAAGTCCACGGCAGCTTTGTGTTGTTCCGAAAGGGATAGCTCCAATTCATCCGTATCCCTTTCACCATCCGGTCGGACCTCCCGATGTTCCCGGTCGTCCGCCCCCGATGCTTCGGTGGAGCGTACCGACCCAGCGCCGTCGGATAATTCTCGATCCGACACCGTTTCTGTCGGCTGCTGGGATGCTGCGATAAGCTGTGCTATCTGCACTAGAATGTCCGACGTCGAGACCTGCGGAGGAGCGGTCTTTCGCTGCTTCGCCGAGGGCAGCTCCGCATCAGATGGCTCCCGCATACTTTTCCTATGCGAACGTCCGGAGTCCATCGGTCTCGAATCCCTGGCTGCCGGATGGTGTGACCTGGTCGCCGAAGAATCCTTCATCGGCGAAGCTGGCAAAATATCGGAGGTCACGCAGCCAAGGTGCGGTCGTGTGCGCCGACGAGAAGAGGAAGCCTTAACAGTCTCTGCGGACTGCTTATACAACGGAGCGTCCCGAGCGACGGACGTATGCTCCGCTAAAGACACATTTTGTACCACAACATCTGGTCCCAGATGTTGTTGTACGAGAGAGGGGCCTCTCTCGCTCGCGGCCCGGCTGGACCTGGACGAGCTAGGAACCGGACTAAAAGGCTTCCTCCGTTCTCGTTCACTATCCGCCGTCACTGGGTGTGCATCTATTATTTTTATAGTGCTCGCATCACCCAAAATTTCCTCTTGGACCGCATCGGACGAACCCGGCTGCCGAACCATTCGGTGAATGGACGCTACACCGGGCGAGCTAGCGGACGACATTTGTCTAATCTCCATGAGCACTTTTGCCGCTAGCTCTGTATTTATTTGTGACGACGGACGCACACTTGAAGAAGATAACATGGAAACATCACCCTGTTCTGGTTCCTCTGAAATAGAAACTGAGAGAGTAGAGTGACCTTGTGGAGAAAGAGCCGGCATCGCTCTTTCTCCAGAAACAACATATCGTGACACACGTTTCCAATGTTTCTCATCCCAATGTTCACATACAGGACAGGGATTAATGCGAGAACACTGACTACAATTAATGCAATAATCATGAAAGTCAGAGGAAGATTTCTTCCTATTACAATTTGAACAAGTTCCCTTCATTGTGAAAGAACAACAATAAGTCCTAGTTACTCGCAAAAACCCCTGACACAAAGATACATAATAACATGATCCATTAATAAATGAAAAAACAATTGCAAAACAAAATAATTTTGAAAAAATATTTTTTCAGAGAAGCCCAAGTTGCTGAAAAGTAACGTTGAGCCCCGATGGATCCGATGGCAAAGTGTGGTCAAAAATTTTAAAATTATATAAAATAATTAATGAGACACTTTCGGATAATATAAATGTATCTTATAATGAGATAAACTACCACAAAGGCAAACAGCCCCCCTCAAAAAAGGCTGTTGCCAATGAAAACAAACAGTGTAAACACAGTAGAAAACATGACTCCAGGCACTGAAAAAACTGGCCCGGAATCAGTCATCAATTACACTCTATCTGATGCAAAACAGAGACTCCCAGGGGAGAATCTGCAGAACATCAGATGGAAGATGCAGAACACAAACGTTATACACCCATGGGTGAAAACGTAACTATGGGGAAAATAACAGAAAACATTCTGTAACCAAGCAACTCTCCCAGGGAATTTTTAGAAATGAAACTTCTCAAAAATATGCCAAAAGCATGGGAGAATTGCAAGGGGGGACTTTAGAAGGTTAGGGGAGAGGAAACACTGAATAAGCAGTGCAACAATTAGCAAGAATGACAACAAGAGGCGTTTGCCTCGAAAATAGGCAACTTAACATAATTTCAACAAAAAATTTTAAGTACAGCCCTGATTATTTTTTGCCACTTCTTTTTTCCTCTCCTCCTTCTATCCTCCTTAGAATCACATTTTCTCCAAGAATTACGTGTCTGGCATCCTTTAAACTGAGATTTACAAGCACAAAGATCAGTGAGATGTTGACTGATGAAGGGCCAAACAGAGAATGATATTTGGCGCCAATTTCGGGACGACTGCGTCACTGCGCATGCGCAGTAGAGTCGTACTATGGAGGTCCTTTAGGACATGATTTCTTTTTGTTTTGGATGCAAATTTTGGGGATTGGGGGGCAAAATTTGTGTTTGGCCCTGGTTTTTGTGGAGTTAGCACCAGCTAAGTCTGGGTCATTGGTACAGTATAAAAATATATTTTTTCAGAGAAGCCCAAGTTGCTGAAAAGTAACGTTGAGCCCCGATGGATCCGATGGCAAAGTGTAGTCAAAAATTTTAAATTTATATAAAATAATTAATGAGACACTTTCGGATAATATAAATGTATCTTATAATGAGATAAACTACCACAAAGGCAAACAGCCCCCCTCAAAAAAGGCTGTTGCCAATGAAAACAAACAGTGTAAACACACTAGAAAACATGACTCCAGGCACTGAAAAAACTGGCCCGGAATCAGTCATCAATTACACTCTATCTGATGCAAAACAGAGACTCCCAGGGGAGAATCTGTAGAACATCAGATGGAAGATGCAGAACACAAACGTTATACACCCATGGGTGAAAACGTAACTATGGGGAAAATAACAGAAAACATTCTGTAACCAAGCAACTCTCCCAGGAAATTTTAGAAATGAAATTTCTCAAAAATATGCCAAAAGCATGGGAGAATTGCCAGGGGGGACTTTAGAAGGCTAGGGGAGAGGAAACACTGAATAAGCAGTGCAACAATTAGCAAGAATGACAACAAGAGGCCCATGCCTCGAAAATAGGCAACTTAACATAATTTCATCAAAAAATTTTAAGTACAGCCCTGATTATTTTTTGCCACTTCTTTTTCCTCTCCTCCTTCTATCCTCCTTAGAATCACATTTTCTCCAAAAATTACGTGTCTGGCATCCTTTAAACTGAGATTTACAAGCACAAAGATCAGTGAGATGTTGACTGATGAAGGGCCAAACAGAGAATGATAATTGGCGCCAATTTCGGGACGACTGCGTCACTGCGCATGCGCAGTAGAGGCGTAGTATGGAGGTCCTTTAGGACATGATTTCTTTTTGTTTTGGATGCAAATTTTGGGGATTGGGGGGCAAAATTTGTGTTTGGCCCTGGTTTTGTTAGAGTTAGCACCAGCTAAGTCTGGGTCATTGGTACAGTATAAAAATGTTAAAAAATTTATAGTAATTTATATATTTTTTATACTTACCAATGACCCAGACATAGCTGGTGCTAACTCTTAAAATATAGGGCCAAACACAAATTTTGCCCCCCAATCCCCAAAATTTGCATCTAAAACTAAAGAAAACATGTCCTGAAAGGCCCTCCACACTTCGCCCCTACTGCGCATGCGCAGTGTCAAGGACGTTCCGAAATTGGCGCCATTTATCATTCTAATAACCAGTGCCTGGTAAGCGCTATGTACTCAGCGGGGAGGCAAGAGTTCCCAACTCCTGGGAGGGCCATCCCCGTCTGGGTCATTGGTAAGTATAAAAAATATATAAATTACTATAAATTTTTTAACATTTTTATACTGTACCAATGACCCAGACATAGCTGAATAGTAAAAAGGCTGGAGGGCCAAGGACATAGAGCAAAATGGAATACGCTCAATAAAATAAAATAGAGTCATCCCCTGTAGGGAAAAGAAGTAATAGGCCTTACATGTATCTTTCTTATTTATGATAAATTAGAAAGATACAACACCTTCCAAAAATTGAGCTTCATACATCCATGTACTCTATTAATATTCAATAATCCTTATACTAATAATTTTTAAAGTAAGCCAATAATAAAGTAAGTCTAGAGAATAGAGACTCTTATACTCCTAAAAGTGTGTGAGAATTGCATAATCATGTCCGTTGACATATGCAATATTCAAAAGCTATACTTTAAAAACTAAGACTTGAATGAATTTTATAAACTTAAACTTCTCACTAAACAACCATCCCAATAACAGCTCAGAATTACTAACTCCGGAGGAGGTATCCCCTTGTTTTCATAGTAAAAACAGGTGACCCAAGGGAACACCCTCCCCCCCCCCCCCCCCTTTTTCTTGCCCTGGGTCAAATAGCCCAGAGCGAAGAGGGCAGCCGAACGGAGACACTGCCGAAACAGACAGCCTACCTAGCTATAGTAGCAACTGTTAAGTGAATGACATTCTGAGCAGTAGATAATAGACCTAACAATAGAGGCCTCCAGAAATGGACTCGATATTTCTGAGATAAAATTCATGAATGTGGATGGCTGAGCGCAATGAGCAGCCTTCAAAAATCTATAATAGCAACACTATTAATGTAAGCCCAAGAAGTAGAAGAACTCTTACTTCATGAGCCGAAATCTTAAGCACAACTGCTAAGCCAATGATATACCATAAGCAGTACGCTAGTTAATAGAATCCATTAACAATAAAATGGAGCGTAACGTCCTTCTACTAGACATCAAAGACAGAAGAAGCTTAAGCCCTTGTAATAAACAGATATCTGTTTATAAATACATAAACTGTACCCGGAAAGAGTAAAGGCCTATGCCCATACGAAGACGGAAGGACCTTAAAATAATAGGTTCCGGATAATAGGAGCCTAACTCTTATGCAACAATCCAACCTAAATAGTAACGGAAGTATTGATTCCGAAACTATGAAAGTGAAAATCATCCATCGATAGTGCATGAAACTCACTGACTCTACAGTAAAAGAGAAACCAACAGAATTACTGTCTAAAAGGTCAGAATTTGAAAACTACTGTTTCCAGAGGCTCAAATGATTACTTAGCTAAATAAGAACCGAAGTTAAAATCCGTATAGGAATTTAATCTAAAGATTCTAAGTCTATTTATCAAAAAGTTACTAACTGACTTAGATAAAGAGACAAAAGACTCAATTGTAAACTATCGTAGAGTGCATAGGTATGAGGTAACATAAACCTATAACCTAAATAACAACAGGCTGCAGTAGATCTTGTGAAACAAGTATACTAAAAAATAGCAATGAGTAGTATGGAGGGATCAACAATATGAACATAATGATCCCTACACCACGACGGAAGAGCCTCCACTTTAGTCGCATAG
This sequence comes from Pictodentalium vernedei, assembly GCA_031216915.1. Classification (NCBI taxonomy): domain Eukaryota; kingdom Metazoa; phylum Mollusca; class Scaphopoda; order Dentaliida; family Dentaliidae; genus Pictodentalium; species Pictodentalium vernedei. The sequence continues at coordinate 41,702,483 of CM062296.1, forward strand.
AATAGCGAAGAAGAGGATCTCCTATAGTAAGAAATCGCGTCCAAAGCTCGTCCAGTACAGTGCTTACAATGCAATACGGACCACACAACGGAATACATGAAGGTTGCGACCTTGCTGGTTGTGATAAAGATGACACGATTTACCCAGTGAAAAAAGATCCTCACATAGAGGAAGATTTCACGTTAAGATCCACAGTAGACAAGAGAGTAAATTACTCATGATCTCTGTGAAGATAGAGATGCTATCAACAGAAATGTATTGTGGTTGTTTATCTTAGCAATACCTGCTAAAACAACAGCGCCGGAGGATACGCGTATCCTATCATTCCGTCCTATAGATCAATAGAGCGTTAACAGTATTAGCTCAGAGATCTGGACAAGCCAACACATACGTCTGCAATTGATTAGCAAGCTGTGTCATAAATAAAACATCATTGGGCGCTCCCATAGATAGCAAAACTGATTGAATACTTGTTTGTTGAGAGTCCATTCTGACAGCAACAAGCGACCCGTAAGAGAACGGGAGTGCGATAAAACAATCAGACGACCCAGAATATGACGGACCAAAACTGAACTTGGTGTACTATAAGCAACAGACGGATTCTTTCCATTAAATTGAATAACGGAAACGAAAGAGTGCCTCCCTGGTTCCGGAGATACGCCACTACTGTCGAATTAAAGGACAGGAATTTGGGCATGCGTTTCTGAATAATGTTCATGCAATGACATAAAGCAAGCCTAAAAAACATTATTCCGCGGAAGTTAAACTGATAGCTAAAAGACTGCGGAACCCAAAGGCCCTGGCACTTCGAATCCGTAGGGATCAGTATATATCCCAATCTGTTTGACTGGCAACCGTCATAACAGCCACACTCGGGTCCGGCAACTGCGGCGGCACTCTCTGAGTCAACCACCGAATGTTTGCCCCAGTCTGAATCTCTTGTAACACTAGATAGACAAGAGAATGTATAAATTGAGCAATTCATGGATTGCCGGAAAGTTGCCGTCGAAGAGAAGCTCCTCCGAGAACGAAGCGACTCTGAGAGAGTTCTTAACCTACTATCCACGCGTGGATGTAGCTAGGGCTGCGTCACGTCTAACCAACTCCAATCAGCCACTGAAGGGCGGAGTTATACGTGAACAAACTACTGCCCTCAAAAGAAATTACATTGAGAATAATATCCCGTAAATCTTTTCTTGAAGACGTAATGATAACGCCTCAGTAAGGCGGATTACGTATAATAAAGCGTCTAAGTTAAGTCTACTATACATAATGTCGTTCCCAACATTGAAATAGGAAAAGACATAAACGGCGAAAAAGAATATATGCAGTCTTTAATCACACCGTCTAGACGCATATGAACTCTTGGTATGCCCTGCTCTGCCCAAATAAACTATTTGTAAAAAAGATAAAATGGCAGAAATGAGCCACGCGGACAAGAAACTAAACTATCATGCTTAGTAGCAGGCTTGTATATATATATAAATATATAGCGTCGAAAAATAAAACACATGTTGTAATGACAATATTGGACTGCGTCGGTAAGTCAGGGACAAAGTCCCTGTACCGATCGAAAAATCCGAGTCCAATGACGCTATAAGTCTCTTATCCAAGATCGCAGCAATGAAGTCCGAAAAATAATCACTGGAAGAAATGCCAGAAGATATGAAAGGCATCTTCCGATACTACTAAAGGGAAAACTCGAAATCTTTCGAATCCCTTTCGCCATCCTGTCGGACCCTATAAAGCGTTCGGTCGTCCGTAGCTAGATGCAACTGCGGACCGCACCGACCCAGCGCCGTCGGATAATTCCTGATTCGACCGAGAACTGTCAATTGCTGGGATGCTGCGAAACAACTGTGCTAACTCGGATAGCACGTCCGTCACTGAGGCCTGAGGAGAAGCGGTCTTACGATGCATTGCCGCAGGAAGCTCCGAGATCGTTACCCCGTGCATACTTCCAATATGCGAGCGAACGGAGTGTATAGGCCTCGTGTCCCTTGGCTACCGGATGGCGCGACCTATTCGCTGTGGAATCACTGAATGCCGAAACTGATCGGATACTCGAGGTCACGTAGCCAATGTGCGGTCGTGTGCCCTGCTGTGAGGATGAGGAAGCATTAAAGACAGTCTCTCGGACTGTCAATATAACGGAGCGTCCCGAGCAACGGACATATGCTCCGAATGTAAAATATCTGAACCACAACATGCGGTCCCCTATGTTGTTGGCTTCCTCCGATCTGTCCTCAATCTGCCGTCACTGGGTGAGTACTAAAGTAATTAAAGTGCTCGCATCACCCAAATCTCCTTCCTAGACCGCAACGGACGAACCCGGCAGCCGAACCATTCGATGAATGTACGCTACACCGGGTGAGCTAGCGAATGTCACTCCGTAAGCGATAGACATATTCCATGAGCACTTATTGCCGCTAACTCTTCATTAACTATGACGACAGAGGCACACTTTTGAAAGACATCTCTATAACTCTTCGAACAAGAAACCAGAAATGCTTGGATAGCAAGCATAAAATAATAATATATATAGCGTCGTTCAATAATTCGAAAGTTTGTGTGACATTATTGGACTATGTCGGAACTGAGGGACGATGTCCCTGAACCGAACCAAAAATTTCTAAGTCCACCGACGCTATCAGTTTCTTATCCGGCATCGCAGCATATGTTGTTCCGAAAGGGAAAGCTTGAAATCCTCCGAATCCCTTTCGGTATCCCGTCGGACCGGATGAAACTTTCGGACGTCCGTACCCGCTTCCGCGGAGCGTCCCGACCCAGCATCGTCGGATAAAATATATGCGACAGATTCAGTTGATGCTGGGATGCTGCGATAAACTGTGCTATTAAGGAAAGCACGTCCGTTCCCGAGGCCTGTGCAGTAGCGGACTTACGATGCATTGCCGCTGGAAGCTCCGTGTACGTTGACTCCCGCACACTTCCTATGCGAACGTCCGGAGTCTGCAGGCCTCGAGTCCCCGGCTACCGACCCAGCGCTGTCGGATAATTCTCGATCCGACACCGTTTCTGTCGGCTGCTGGGATGCTGCGATAAGCTGTGCTATGTGCACAAGAATGTCCGGCGTCGAGACCTGCGGAGGCGCAGTCTATCGCTGCTTCGCCGAGGGCAGCTCCGCATCAGATGGCTCCCGCATACTTTTCCTATGCGAACGTCCGGAGTCCATCGGTCACGAATCCCTGGCTGCCGGATGGTGTGACCTGGTCGCCGAAGAATCCTTGATCGGCGAAGCTGGTAATATATCGGCGGTCACGCAGCCAAGGTGCGGTCGTGTGCGCTGACGAGAAGAGGAAGCCTTAGCAGTCTCAGCGGACTGCCTATACAACGGAGCGTCCCGAGCAACGGACGTATGCTCCGCTAGCGACACATTTGTACCACAACATCTGGGGCCAGATGTTGTTGAACGAGAGAGGGGCCTCTCTCGCTTGCCGTCCGGATGGACCGGAACGAGCTATGAACCGGACTAAAAGGCTTCCTCCGTTCTCCCTCCGATCCGCCGTCACTGGGTGTGCATTAAGTTAATTTTATAGTGCTCGCATCACCCCAAAATTCCTTCTAGACCGCAACGGACGAACCCGGCTGCCGAACCATTCGGTGAATGGACGCTACACCGGGCGAGCTAGCGGACGTCAAAGGCCGTCGAACCTACTAGGGTCCTCTTAGGCAATTGGCGTATTACATGAGCACTTTTCCGCTAGCCCTTCATTAATTGTGACGACGGAGGCACACTGTTGGAAGACATCACAGATACATCACCCTAATCTTGATCGTCTGAAATAGAAATTGATAAAGTAGAGTGACCCTGCGGGGAAAGGACCGGAGTGTCCAAATCCCCAACAACATACCGTGACATATGCTTCCCATATTGTCATCGAAATCATACGATACAGAACAGGAGTTAATGCGAGTACACTGACCACATATAGAATGATAATAAGGTCAGAGGAAGACTTCCTCTTAAAACAATTGATCAATATCCTTTCAATGTGAAAAGAAAACAAGTCCTGGTACTCGCACTAACCCCTGGCAATCAAAATACATAATAATAATATGATCCATTAATATAGAAAAAATAATTGAAATCAAAATATTTTGAAAAAATATTTTTTCAGAACAGCCCAAGTTTCTGAAAAGTAACGTTGAGCCCCAATGGATCCCAAGCCTAAGTGTGGACAAAAATTTTAAAAATATTTTAAACAATTTATTCAACACTTACGAACAATAATAATGTATCTAGTTATGATTAAAATAACATAAAGATATTATTATTTAGAAATCCCCCCCTCACACAGAGGGCTGTTGTAAATGTAAACAATGAGTGTAAAAACACTAAAATAAGACTCCAGGCACCCAGGCCCGAAATCAGTTACCAAAAATACACCATCTGATGCAAAACAGAGACTTCCAGAGAAGAAACTGCAGAACATCAGATGGTAGATGCAGAACACAATGCCTAACCACCCGTAGGTGAAGACGTAAACCTGGGGAAAGAACAGAATTCATTCTCTTATTCAGCTAAAACTCCCAAGAAATTTTAGTAATAATAATTACAGAAACTATGCCAAAAGCATGGGAGAATAGCAAGGGGGAACTTAAAGGACAGGGAGAGAGGAAAACACTTGAAAAAACAGTGTAACTAAATAATCAGAATGACAACAAAATGGCTGCTGCCTTGAAAATAGGTAACTTAACATAATTTCATTAAAAAATTTTAAGTTACAGCCCTGATAATATTCTGTCACACATTCTTTTCCTCTCCTCCTTTTCTATCCTCCTTAGAATCACCATTTCACTAATATTTATGTGTCTGGCATCATTTAAACTGAGATTTAAAAGCACAAAGATCAGTCAGATGTTAACTGATGAAGGGCCAAACTTAGAATGATAAATGGCGCCAATTTCGGAACGTCCTTGACACTGCGCATGCGCAGTAGGGGCGAAGTGTGGAGGGCCTTTCAGGACATGTTTTCTTTAGTTTTAGATGCAAATTTTGGGGATTGGGGGGCAAAATTTGTGTTTGGCCCTATATTTTAAGAGTTAGCACCAGCTATGTCTGGGTCATTGGTACAGTATAAAAATATAAATTTTTTGTCTTAAAATTCACCAAAATGCATAAAAAAACAAAAAAAATATTTCCGGATTTTGGTCCAAAATTTCTAGGCCCGGAATGGGGCCCCAAATGTTCAGCCTAAATATGAACCCAGGGACTTGGCTTGAACAAACTTGAATCTCCCCCCCACCCCCCAAGGATGCTGCATACCAAATATCAAAAGATTCTTATTGGTAGATCTGAAGAAGAAGATTTTTAAAGAATATTCCTCATACTGCACTAATTTAAACATTTGGGCTCCCAAATATGAACCCAGGGAATTGATTTCAATAAACATATGAAACAATCTTCCAAAGATGTTATATGTGAAATTTGAAAGCTTTTGGAGCAGTGGTTTGGGAGAAAAGTAGTTTTACTTGTTTTTCCCATTACCAACAGTGTTAAAAAATGCTGACTCAGCACTTTTTCAAAGTCCCCAAAAAGTACCCCATGATAAAACCGACAACAATTTTTTTGACCATTCCATTCTGTTGGTCCTAAGGAAGCTTCACAACAAATAAGAATTCTCAGTAACGTGTAGTTTTGGAGAAATGGGTGTTTTAATTTTTTTCTATTTTTAGCTCCTGCGGTTCCCATGGGGGGACTTGAAAAAGATTTTTGGCATAAATTAAGTACTTATGACCCAATAAGTCCTCATATCAAATTTGGTCCAAATCTGACTCTCGGTTTGGAAAATAGAAATTTTTGGAGGGGCAAATATTCTTGCCCCTCCCATTACGAGGCCATATGTAGCGCCACAAACTTCTCTTGAACAAATTTCAGTCTACACCTCAAAAGGAAGCTGCACACCAAATATCAAGGGTCTGCTACTGCTGGTTCATGAGAAGAAGATTTTTTAAGATTTAAGCACACTTTTGGGTGTGGCCCTACCAATGGGCGAGGCAACATGATTTGAACAAAATCAAATTGTGAAGTCATAACAAACTATTATCTCAAATATCAATTAAATTGGTTCAGCGGTTTGGGAGGAGAAGACGCAAACACCATGTTCACGGACAACGGACGGTGAGTGATCACTGTAGCTCTACTGACTGAAAGTCAGGTGAGCTAAAAACCTGGGCGCTCTTTATTATCATTATGTGTACACTGCATACAAAACCGCACTTGTTAATACCCTGTCGTTTGTGTAGAAACGACTGGGTATGAAAATCTGTTTTAGTGCGGTCACGTAAGAAGGATTACATAACCAATTAATGTTTCGCAAGAAAAATCTTTCAGAGACTTCCCTGATTAGCAATTATACTGTTCAGTCAGAAAATTTCTAAAACCTACATTTAATAAAATATTCAGATACAAATGCCATATCTTTCATTTCCAGAACTCTGTACTGCGAATTAATATAGGAATTGAAAAAATCTGTTCGTTAATTCGTGAGATTTTCGATTTGTTTTCATATTAAAATAAAATTTTCGCTGATATATGATTTGGATTCCCCCCCCCCTCCCCTCCCCCTGAGTTTGTTCACCGGTCTCCAATGACTTCAGAATATTTCATGCAATGTATATCCAATTGACGGAAGAGCCACACTGTTGCACGTGATCGCCAAATTTCTCATTTTTTGGCTCAAATTTATTACACAAAATAACGGGATTTACTGAACCGATTTTCACCTTTAAAGATTTTATTTCATATACAAAATTCCCAAACAAAATGTATCAGGCACAAAAAAATGATTCGATGATCAGAAATTAATATGTTAATTTGCAAATCTTTCCCCAATACAGTCCAATCAACACTGATTAGTCAGTGGACGTCTGACAATATGTAATTACACATAACACACTCAGACGATTTTTGGATATTTTTTTTCGTATGGAGTGTACACGTAATGATGACATTTATTCATATCTATTAAGCCATGGAGTTTAATTCCATTTGTTGGATTTGATGTTCCTTCCCAAAGAACATAATAATGTGCTTTTAGAGATAAGTTACCTGTAAGGCATTTGTGTGTTCTTGACCTTTCTGAATTTTTTGTTGAGTTTCTTTGCGCTTTTTAAAACGACGGAAGTAATCTTGTATTAAAAATGTTGCATAGAATTTACCAACAGTGACATCATCATCTCCTGAAAGAGTGAAAATAAAACAGATAAACACTAATTCATCAATATTTCACATAGCAAAATTATTTGCAAAAATGCTATCAATACAGTTCAACCTGGTTATCCCTTTACCCAATGAATCGCCCACATCTGCCCGCATAATATGCAAATTCAGCAGTTGAAAAAATATTATTTTTCGAAACATTTCAACAAAACCATATCATGTGACCCCTCTTTGGAACGAGCTCATCGAGCTCATTCTAAAGAGGAGTCACATGATATGGTTTTGTTGAAATTTTTTTTAAAATTTAAAAAATGATATTTAAAATAATAAATCATCTGCATTGGGTAAAGGGTTAATTGAGTAGCCACTTTAGGCCCCATAAAGTAGATCTTCTCAGGAAATTTTTTGTAAAATTGCATGCACGCGAGAGGTTTTATATTTTATTTTTTATTTTTGTAATTATTTCTTTGCAATCAAAAGTTCATGTTCTTGGTTTGTTTCATGTTTTAGGCCTCATAATCTACAGAATAGCATGGGTGGTGGTGTATTTCATCTCTTGAGAGCAAGAAAGCTTTGCAATGCTAAAGCACTGCAAAGCCTTGTTGCACTGAAGGGACAAATTTATCAAATTTCTTAACTTGAGTAATAAATTAGACATAAGCCATTTTAATTTTTATATTTTCAAGTTTGCATTGGTTATAAAAAGAGAGCATGCGGCAGCCAAAAGAACCATGCGGGAGGGCCTGAGAAACAGATTTTTAACTTTTGTAGGCCTTGCCAGTGAAATATATTCAGTTAACAGAATTTAAATTGGAACAAGTTATTAATTGAAAATGGAATATGTTTTTATTTTTGGAATTCACTTAAAAAAAACCCTTTCCACAATCCATTCCAGTGAGGAGCCCTAAGCCAAGTTTAAATGATTTTTGAGAATATTATTGGCCGGTTTGTGCAATTAGGTTATTTAAAGGGTTGATATGGATGAGATTTACACTAAGGCTGTAACAGGGTTAGTTACTCAGTTAATAATGAGTTTTTTTTATAACCCTAAAGTGTGACTAACCACAAATTTCATATTTTGTTTATCATATGACACCACAGTTACCAAAAACACATCTTTAAGATATAACGGTTTAACCCTTTACCCAGCATAACGGCCAAAACCGGCCAGTGCTATTCTCAAAAATTGTCAATTAATTTTTGTTATTTTTTCATTTTTTGTCTCAAAAACATAGGTTATGACCCCTCGTTGGAACGAGCTCATCGAGCTCGTTCTAACGGGGGGTGATAACCTATGTTTTTGAGAGAAAAATTAGTTGTTCAACAATTTTTTTTGCAAGTGTCGTCTTCTTTTCATCTTAGGTAAAGGGTTAAAGAATGGAATTTCACTCTTAATGTCATGCGGCATAAATCGATATAACATAAGCACAAGAATGTCAAGTTGACATTTTGAAATAGCATTAATTTAAGCAATCAGAAAGCGTTCTTTTTTAAATTGACCAATCAAGTCAACTGAAAGTGTTATGAAGCGCTAATTAATATTTATTGAAAATATGAAATGGTAATAAGCCGAGAATACGGAGAGAAGTCAAATGATAAAAAGAAATCTTGTGATCTTTGAAAGATTTATTGTAACTAGATCGAGTTGTTTGTGTGCAAATCACACAATGGTGTATCCCCACATTTCTGCTGAAACACATTGGCATAGTTTAAACGTTTCAAATAAAATACCCTAAGAGCCTTGCGCTGAAAACTGATTTTCTAACGATAAAAGTGGTTCCACAGGAACCACCTGGGGCCAAATCAAAATTCCGAAACCTTTATGCATATCTAGAGATGTTACCTGAACACCTTAGCATAGTTCAAACGTTTCGAATTGAATATCCTAGGAGCCTTTCAGGGTGTGACATACGGACAGATGGACGTATGGACGGAGATCATGACTATCATTGAATTTCCAAGTTTTATAGACGTATCTGCCATCTGTACATGCATTATATACAGGATATGGAATGAGTAATTTGGTCACCCGATATTTATGAAAACGAGTCTAAGAATTTTCAGTTTTGCTGAGCCTCTGGCTGAGCCTCAGGAAATTTGAGAACAAGTTTCATAAATATCAAGTGACCAAATCACGAATTTCATCTTCTGTTTATCATATGACACCAAAGTTACAGGCCTCTCCATATGAGGTGAGCGGTTTGCTTGTGCGTGCCTCGTTCTCGCCTAAACATTTTTTAAGGAGAGCTCCTCGGCACCAGCCTCGAGTTGAAGTACTCAGTCCATAATCGCAAACGTGGACTCCGTCTGACAATAAACTGACCGCGAAAGCACTCGGGGAAATTCGAAGTATTTTTAATTTAAATTTTTGAGTGTGAAGTCTGACACAATGTCGACTTCTAATTTCCTATTTAAATTCTGCATTTTGTCGTGACTCATCTCAGTAGCAGCCTGCTACACGTCGTACTATGAATGTACTCTTGCACCCCCCCTCCCTCCCCTGGCCATTTGCATTCAAGGCGATGTGAAGTGCGCCATTGTGTCACCAACTCTGCATGGGAAAAAGCTCGTTTTAATGGACAATTTATTGGACTCTGGACTCTAGATGTGTGCAGGTTTCCAATCTGACATACATGCCATTGCCATGTATGTCAGATTGGAAACCTGCACACATCTAGACTCTAGAGACCAATAAATTGTCCACTCCATTAAAAGTTAAACAAGCTTTTTCCCATTGTTGGAATCCACTTGCCTTAATGACCAGAAGGAGAGCAACTCGTCACTCACCTAAACATTCTATCAGGAGAGCTCCTACCCACACCCCTAATTTTTTCTTACGGAGAGGCCTGCACAGTTACCACAAACACATATTCTAGACAGAAAGGGTTAAAGAATGGAATTTCACAGTGAACATCATGCATCATAAATCAATATAACATAGGTACAAGAATGTCAAGTTGATGTTTTGAAATAGCATTAATTTAACCAATCAGAAAGCGTTCTTTTTCCAAATTGACCAATCAAATCAACCGAAGTTATTGTGAAGCACTAATTAATATTTATTGAAAATATGAAATGGTAATAAGTCGAGAAAATGGAGAAGTCATATTATAAAGGCATTTAATCTATTGTATCTAATTGGGCAGAGTTCCATGATGTTTCTCCTGTTGCACAGCTTCTGCAGTACACATACACTGCACAAAATAGATCCAAACTGAGAAGTTCAACATATTATTTAACACTGAATTTTCATTTCACTCTTTGCATTCTGCTGGCGGATATTCCTGCCCAGAACAGGGTTTCTCTTGTCCTGCCCAGCACAGGGTTTCTCTTGTCATTTACCATACCTCCATTACAAATTTGACCTGTTATTTATTTATTTATTTATTGGTGTTTAAGGTCACATATTTATGCACACTGGCTAATCATGACCGCGACAGTTTTACGGGTGGAGGAAGCCAGAGTACCAGGAGAGAACCACCGAGCAACGGCGAGCAACTGTCAGCTCCCCAACATACGAACTCCACACAAGCAGGATTAGTATTGGTTGAAGACAAGTGCACCATCGACGTGCAGTACGCCTTAGTACACAACGCCACCGTGCCCCCACACAGGCAGTGGAGATGATTTGACCTGTTAATTGAATATAGGTTATAGAGTAAACTCCTGTTAACTGAATAAAAAATCTTGTAACCTGTTGAGAAATTATAATAGAAGTATAATTTGGGCACATTTAAACATATTTTCCCATGTAAATTGAATGGATTGTTTCACCAAAGATTTCATGTTATATTTAGATTAATTTTTCATCAACTCTAGTCATGGCTGCTTTACAGCAGCCATGACTAGATTTGATGAAAAAATATCTTGAAAATACTGAGCAGGTTAAGAGTTAACTAGAGGTACTGTGAGCAAACTCACAAAGTGATACCCCCCCCCCGCGCCTGAAATGTATAAGTTAGATTATCTCCCCTTGGAAATGTCAGAACGGAATTATATTGCTTCATGCACATCTTCGTATGGAGTTCTTCCATTGTGTAAAGTTTCATGAAAATTCTTCAAATGGTTTAGGAGGAGTTGCGCTTACAAGGATGGACAGACGGTATAAGTTAGATTATCTCCCCTTGGAAATGTCAGAACGGAATTATATTGCTTCATGCACATCTTCATATGGAGTTCTTCCATTGTGTAAAGTTTCATGAAAATTGTTCAAATGGTTTAGGAGAAGTTGCGTTTACAAGGATGGTCAGACGGACAGATTATCTCCCCTTGGAAACGTCAGAATGGAATTATATTGCTTCATGCACATCCCCATATGGAGTTCTTCCATTGTGTAAAGTTTCATGAAAATTCTTCAAACGGTTTAGGAGGAGTTGCGCTTACGATGGATGGACAGACGGACGGACAGGGTGATTCCTATATACCCCCCCCTCCCCCCCCCCCCCAAACTTCGTTTGCAGGGGATATAATAAAGCTCCTATAATACTAAGCAATAATTTTCAAGTGCCAACCCACGCCGACACCCAACTATGTATTAAACAGAATAAGTTAATTTACCAAACTTTAAAACAGGTGTAATACATATACAGTTAAAACTAGAAATCCTGCCACGAATAATGCGCTTATCTAGGCTTAATTGCGCGCTGGAATTGCGAAAAACTTCCATATCGAATGGCACCAAAAGCACGGCAGGTTCTCTTGGTTACTCATAGCAAACACATGCAATGTTTCTGCCAATGGACCTCCGGGTTACCCGGAGGTCTATTGGCTGAAACATTGCTTATGCACAGGCCATATGTACAGAATTTGATAGCTTTACTTGGGCCTTAACGCGTATATTAACGCGCATATCAGCGTGCTATTTGTGCGCATTTCATGACAGGACTTCTAGTTTTAACTGTAAAGGATTTTATGTAATGGCTATGTCAATTGATAAAACAATTACTTTGTAATAAATTTCATATCAAAGATTCAAAAACAAAAAAAAAACCCCAAAACTGTTGTCAGTGTCACTTACGTCCTGCAGGAGGTACAACTTGATCCAGTAATTTTGGACTTGTTCTCTTCCATATTTTTTTGATAACTGCTCGTAATTCTTCATTACAATCATCTATGTTACCTTCAACGTATATTTTGAGTGAAGTCCTCACCAGTGCAAATAGAGTAGCATTGAACATCACCGTGCCATCACTGTTTAAAGGCATGTTCATGCTCACAAGTCTCTGTTAAAAATAAAACAAAAACAAATAATTATACACTGGAGCCTACTTAATTGGATATCTCTTAACTGAATAACTCTGTTAACTGAATATAATTTCCCAACACAAAACCATTTACCATACCTCCATAACAAATTTGACCTGTTAATTGAATATAGGTTATAGAGTAAACTCCTGTTAACCCTTTACCCAACGCAGATGATATCAAAATTTATTAATTTAAATAGCATTTTTTCAAATTTTTCAAAAAATTTTAACAAAACCATATCAAGTGACCCTTCGTTGGAACGAGCTCGTTCCAACGAGGGGTCACATGATATGGTTTTGTTGAAATGTTTTGAAAAACAATATTTTATCAACTACTGAATTTGCATATTACGCGGGCAGATGCGGGCGATTCGTTGGGTAAAGGGTTAATTGAATAAAAAATCTTGTAACCTGTTGAGAAATTACCCTGACACTCCCCCAGTTTTCCTTTGTTTATATACCTATTTGGCCTCAGTATATCCAATACAGGCATTTAATCTATTATATCTTGTTTGACAGAGCTCATGGAGCTCTGTCAAACAAGATATAATAGAATAAATGCTAAGTTTATCTCTAGAATACAGGAAAGTGACACAATCCCTGTTAATTGAATACTTCTGTTAATTGAATAATTTTCATTGGCAAAGTGGATATTCAATTAACAGCATTCCACTGTACTGGGAAATTTTGGCAAAAAAAATGTTTTGATTTTCAGGCAATCCCTCACTGAAATTCATCCCCCTCACTGGATGTTTTTATTTCCGTTCAGTGTCTTTCGATATTACTATAAAATCAGGAGACGCCAAATTTTTTATGGTTTTTTTGTGATGCGGGTAAATGAAATTTGAAGCTCAAAACTACAGACACGCTACATCCTGTGGCTTTGTAGTTGTTTCTAGGCTAGTATTTGCGGCCTGTATAAGCAGCCCAAGACTTGCCTAGAAATGACTGTCAAGGCATTTAGAATGTTACTTGCAAGTTTCTCCAGAGACAACATGTTTGGGGCATCTGTTCTGTTGCAGTAAAAAAACTGATCCAAGTCGGAATTAGGTCCTTGAGGGTTAAAATTAACCCTTTATCTAACATAAAAAGCAGACAATACTTGCAAACAAAATTCTTGAATAACTAAGTTTTTGTCTCTTCCATTGACCCCTCATTGGAATGAGCTCATTCCAAAGAGGGGTCATAACCTATGTTTTTGAGACAAAAAATGAAAAAAAATAATGAAAATTAATTGGCGACTTTTGTGAACGGCACTGGCCGGTTTTATTGGGTAAAGGGTTAAATGAGTAAATTTGTAGAATTATGCATGTTCTAAATATTCTGTGTATGAAAAGATAGCAGTAAGCTTCTCAATTCATGCTCATTATTTGCAAGAAAAAAAAAATTAAAAACAAAAAACTCCCTCACTGAAAAAAAAATTGTCTTCAGAATCAATTAATTTATTTTGTGTGGCCTTATTTAACATTTTAATTGTTTTTTTGTAACATCCATTTAGGAAGAAAGGAATTATTTATTTATTTATTGGTGTTTAAGGTCACATATTTATGCCAAGTCCAACTGTGACAATTTTGCGGGTGGAGGAATCTAGAGTACCCAGGGCAACTGCCAGCTCCTCAACATTTTAACTCTGCACTGCAGCACAAGCAGGGTTAGATTGGTTGAAGACATGTGCACCACTGACATGCAGTACGCCTTAGTACACGGCATCATCGTGCACACATGTGGACATAAAGCCCATTACAATAATACTCATTTCCATTTCTAAAGTTGTGAAAATTAATGAAAGTGTCAATGACACTGCAGCTTAACTTGTGTGTTGTGTTTGATGAAAAGGATAACGGTCAATGTTTATGAAAGGATTATGAAATAAGACAAGAATTGTGATAATTGGGAATATGTTCCTTTCTGTTCCCTGTATGCTATGTTTATGATAAAAATAATATGAGGTGTACACTGTACTAAAAATCTGAGGGGTGGGTTAATATGACCTCACAGTTAATATATGTGGCCCTCACAGTTAACATATATCAACAAAATTACAATGAAATTATTCCAAAATGAGTCATCCTATCAAGTTACATTAAAATCCCTTCATAAATATGGCCTGTAGACTGTGCTAAAGGTTTTCGGACTTCGGGCCCCTGTAGCCGTCAGTTTCCCAATTGCGTCCAAAGGGGACGTTCTCATCTAGACATTATATGAAGTCAACCTACCAAGTTACAATGAAATCCCTCCATAAATATGACCTGTAGACTGTGCTAAAGGTTTTCGGGCTTCAGGCACCTGTAGACATCACAGCTGACCAATTACGACCAAAAGGGGATGTCATCATCTAGGCATTATATGGAGTCAACCTAACAAGTTACAATGAAATCCTTCCATAAATACGACCTACAGACATGCTAAAGGTTTTTGGGCTCGGGCAGCCATCAAGGCTGAATGATCGTGACCAAAAGGGGATGTTCTCATCTGGACACTATTTGGAGTCATCCTACCAAGCTACAATAAAATCCCTTCATAATTATGACCTGTAGACTGTTCTAAAGGTTTTCGGGCTTTGGGCCCCTGAAGCCGTCACAGTTGCCCACTCGTGTCCAAAAGGGGACGTTCTCATCTAGACATTATATGAAGTCAACCTACCAAGTTACAATGAAATCCCTTTATAAATATGACCTTAGACTGTGCTAAAAGTTTTTGGGCTTCGGGCTCAGGCAGCCATCATGGTTGAATGATCGCAACCAAAGGGTACAATCTCATCTGGGCATCATCTGGAGTGATCCTGCGAAGTTACAATGAAATCCCTTCATAAATATGACCTGTAGACTGTGTTCAAGGTTTTCGGGCTTCGGGCACCTGTAGCCATCACAGTTGACCAATCACGACCAAAAGGGGATGTCATCATCTAGGCATTATATGGAGTCAACCTAACAATGTTACAATGAAATCCTTCTATAAATATAAACTTTTGCCTATGCTAAAGGTTTTTGGGCTCGGGCACCCATCAAGGCTGAATGATCACGGCCAAAATGGGACGTTCTCATCTTGACCTTATTTGGAGTCAAGTTACAATGAAATCCCTTCATAAATATGACCTGTAGACAGTGCTAAAGGTTTTTGGGCTTCGGGCACCTTTAGCCGTCAAAGTTGCCCAAACATGTCCAAAAGGGGACGTTCTCATCTAGGCATTATATGAAGTCAACCTACCAAGTTACAATGAAATCCCTTCACAAATATGACTTGTAGACTGTGCTTAAGGTTTTCGGGCTTCGGGTTCGGGCAGCCATCATGGTTGAATAATCGCAACCAAAGGGGACAATCTCATCTGGGCATCATCTGGAATGATCCTATGAAGTTACAATGAAATCCTTTCATAAATATGGCCTGTAGACTGTGCTCAAGGTTTTTGGGCTTCGGGCACTTGTAGCCAACACAGCTGACCAATTACGACCAAAAGGGGATGTCATCATCTAGGCATTATATGGAGTCAACCTAATAGGTTACAATGAAATCCTTCCATAAATATGACCTTTTACCTATGCTAAAGGTTTTTGGGCTCGGGCACCCATCAAGGCTGAATGATCGCGATCAAAAGGGGATGTTCTCATCTAGACATTATTTGGAGTCATCCTACCAAGTTACAATGAAATCCCCTCATAAATATGACCTGTAGACTGTGCTAAAGGTTTTCGGGCTTCGGGCACCTTTAGCCGTCACAGTTGCCCAATCATGTGCAAAAGGGGACGTTCTCATCTAGACATTATATGAAGTTAACCTACCAAGTTACAATGAAATCCCTTCATAAATATGACCTGTAGACTGTGCTAAAGGTTTTCGGGCTTCGAGCTCGGTCAGCCATCATGGGTGAATGATCGCATGTTCTCATCTAGACATTATATGAAGTTAACCTACCAAGTTACAATGAAATCCCTTCATAAATATGACCTGTAGACTGTGCTAAAGGTTTTCGGGCTTCGGGCTTGGGCAGCCATCATGGGTGAATGATCGCAACCATAGGGGACAATCTCATCTGAGCATCATCTGGAGTGATCCTAGGAAGTTACAATGAAATCCCTTCATAAATATGACCTGTAGACTGTGCTCAAGGTTTTCGGGCTTCGGGCACTCGTAGCCATCACAACTGACCAATCATGACCGAAAGGGGATGTCATCATCTAGGCATTATATGGAGTCAACCTAACAGGTTACAATGAAATCCTTCCATAAATATGACCTTTTGCCTATGCTAAAGGTTTTTGGGCTCGGGTACCCATCAAGGCTGCATGATCGTGATCAAAATGGGACGTTCTCATCTAGACATTATTTGGAGTCATCCTCCCAAGTTACAATGAAATCATTTCATAAATATGACCTCTAGACTGTGCTAAAGGTTTTCAGGCTTCGGGCTCCTGTAGCCGTCACAGTTGCCCAATCACGTCCAAAGGGGGACTTTCTCATCTAGACATTGTATGAAGTCAACCCACCAAGTTACAATGAAATTCCTCAATAAATATGACCTGTAGACTGTGCTGAAGGTTTTCGGGTTTTGGGCTCGGGCAGTCGTCACGGTTGGCAGATCATGCCCAAATGGGGAAATTCGCATCTAGACATCATAAGGAGTCATCCTACCAAGTTACAATGAAATCCCTCCACATTAAACATGACCTGCAGACTGTGCTAAAAGTTTTTGGGTTTCGGGCTTGGGCAGCCATCACGGTTGATAGATCATGCCCAAAAGGGGACGTTCTCGTCTAGGCACTATACAGAGGCATCCTAAAAAGACCTGTAGACTGTGCTAATGGTTTTCGGGTTTTGGGCTCGGGCAGCCATACCGGTTGCCCGATCTCGACCAAAAGGGGACGTTCTCATCTAGACATGACCCCAAACCTGCATATGAAATTTCGTGACAATCAGACAAGAACTGCGGGGTGTAGCCCGTGCTAAAGGAAATGTGAACAGACGTCACAGACTCACAGACTAACAGACTTCCGCACGCGTGATGGCAATAGCTTATCTTGATTATGTCAAGTTAAGCTAAAAATCAGAGTTGTGCACTTTGTCTTTTGTGTGAGGGTGGTTTTTCGCCTCGTTCGTTCGTACATGTTTTATTTTGTCTTTCTGCTTTGTCGTTTGGTAAAAAGTAGTTTAAACAGTTACGGAATGTAATTATAAGAATTGAATGCAATTTTTATAATCTTGATTGGAGTATGAACGTGTGGAAATGGGTATAAATTGTATGAATCCCTTTGGGATTCATACATAATTTGTACCCATTCCCAAACGTTCATACTACAATAAAGATAAAAAAATTGCATTCAATTCTTAATTATTTCTTTGCCATCAAAAGTTCATATTCTTGTTTGTTTTATGTTTTAGGCCTCATAACAATACAGCACGGGTGGTCATGTATTTCATCCCTTGAGTGCAAGAAGGCTTTGCAACGCTTTATAAAGCGTTGCAAAGCCTTCTTGCACTCACGGAACAAAGTTATCAATTTTATTGACTTAAGTAAAATATCAGACAAAAACCATTTAATTTTTGTTTTTTCAAGTCTGCATTGGTTATAAAAAGAGAGCGTGCGGCAGCCAAAATGATGAAGTGGGAGGGCCTGAGAAACAGATTTTTAACTTTTTTAGGCATTTTGTGTGATGAATATTGAGACTATGACATGTTTTCTCTGTACTGGGTATTGTGATGTGTGAGAAAAAATATCAACTCACTTTGCAAGCCACTCGATGAGGACATAATTTTCCAAAACCTAGAGGTGGAGATATTTTTCTTAAAAGTGTAACAACATCTAAATGCTTTATTCTGCCTCTGTAAAAGAGAAAAACAAGAGAGTTCAACAATAAAAATTATCTTTCCCATTGAATAAACAGACAGTTTCCACACATGGTTGGGGAACAAATTCAAGGAGTTTCCATTTAATTTGATGCCTCTTACTGAATGACCCTGTTAATTGCATATAACAACAAACACCAAACCATTTACCATACCTTCAGAACAAATTTGACCTATTAATTGAATGTAGGTTACACAGTAAACTCCTGTTAATTGAATAAAAAAATCTTGCAATCTATGGAAGACCCACTCTGACAAATACTGAAATTCTCAGAGAGGGAGAGAATACTTTATTTGCAGCACATGTATTTACATAAGACTAAGTTCTACAACAATGTACTCACCATTTTTATGAAGTATTTATAAATTATAAGAAGACATTCAGCATACAGTTAAAACTAAAAGTCCTGTCCTAACATGCGCACAAACAGCACGTCGATATGCGTGTTAATCTACGCGATATGACCATAGTAAGGCTATCAAATACTGTAAATATGGCCTGTGCACAAGCAATGTTTCAACCAATGGACCTGGGTAACCTGGAGGTCCATTGGCAGAAACATTGACCATGTTTGCTATGAGTAATCAGGAGAACCTGCCATGCTTTGAACGCCATTCGATACGACAATTGCACGCAATTCCTATGCGCAATTAAGCCTAGATAAGCACACAGTTCGTGACAGGACTTCTAGTTTTAACTGTACATGTTCTGCAGGGAATGGCCTAGCCAGATTGGCTGTCTTCCTGTCATTCCCTGTGGTGTGTTTGAGGAATGCATTGATAGATACAAGTAAGTATAAGAAATTGGTATTGATGAACGACTTATGTGCACGTTGGTGATGAGGGCGTGGCGAGGTAGAATGGACGTTTCACACTTGTTTTATCGCTAATGGATGAAAAGATAATATATACATATATCTTCCTTCCACCCAGCATCGACCACAAAAGTGTATATGAATACATATATAGAATTCAGAAATGGACCAAATATATATAGACAAACATGTACATATATGTGTGCATATGTATCAGTGTGCACGAGTGGGCAAGTATATATATGTAATGGCCTGTGGTCTCACCTATTAAACACAGGAATATCAATTAATGGAAGATCCGTGAAGATGCAACTACTTGACTTTAATTTTTATGTACATACACACACATGTAACTGTGCTCACATACACACAATACGTGCATTAACATCGAAGTATACAGAAAAAACCTATATGTGGGACTCCACAAAGTAGTATGTGGTTTAGTAATGGCGATTACAGTCCTTGTAGTTAGTGTCATTACGGTTTACTTCACTGGGATATTCTTCCAACATTTGTCATATTTCTCATATTTCTAGACCTGACCTTAGTTCACCAAGTTTTGGCATTTAATCTCATAGGCATTTAATCTCTTATTTTTTGTTTAACAGAGCTCCATGAACTCTGTCAAATAAGATAAAAGAGAACAAATGCTAAGCTCCATGAGCTCTGTCAAACAAGATAAAAGAGAATAAATGCTAAACTCCATGAGCTCTGTCAAATAAGATAAAAGAGAATAAATGCTAAGCTCCATGAGCTCTGTCAAATAAGATAAAAGAGAATAAATGCTAAGCTCCATGAACTCTGTCAAATAAGATAAAAGAGAATAAATGCTAAGCTCCATGAGCTCTGTCAAACAAGATAAAAGAGAATAAATGCAAAGCTCCATGAGCTCTGTCAAACAAGATAAAAGAGAATAAATGCTAAGCTCCATGAGCTCTGTCAAATAAGATAAAAGAGAATAAATGCTAAGCTCCATGAGCTCTGTCAAACAAGATAAAAGAGAATAAATGCTAAGCTCCATGAACTCTGTCAAATAAGATAAAAGAGAATAAATGCTAAGCTCCATGAGCTCTGTCAAACAAGATAAAAGAGAATAAATGCTAAGCTCCATGAGCTCTGTCAAACAAGATAAAAGAGAATAAAAGCTAAGCTCCATGAGCTCTGTCAAATAAGATAAAAGAGAATAAACGCTAAGCTCCATGAGCTCTGTCAAACAAGATAAAAGAGAATAAATGCTAAGCTCCATGAGCTCTGTCAAACAAGATAAAAGAGAATAAATGCTAAACTCCATGAGCTCTGTCAAATAAGATAAAAGAGAATAAATGCTAAGCTCCATGAGCTCTGTCAAATAAGATAAAAGAGAATAAATGCTAAGCTCCATGAACTCTGTCAAATAAGATAAAAGAGAATAAATGCTAAGCTCCATGAGCTCTGTCAAACAAGATAAAAGAGAATAAATGCTAAGCTCCATGAGCTCTGTCAAACAAGATAAAAGAGAATAAATGCCAAGCTCCATGAGCTCTGTCAAATAAGATAAAAGAGAATAAATGCTAAGCTCCATGAGCTCTGTCAAATAAGATAAAAGAGAATAAATGCTAAGCTCCATGAACTCTGTCAAATAAGATAAAAGAGAACAAATGCTAAGCCCCATGAACTCTGTCAAACAAGACAAAAGAGAACAAATGCTAAGCTCCATGAACTCTGTCAAATAAGATAAAAGAGAATAAATGCTAAGCTCCATCAGCTCTGTCAAATAAGATAAAAGAGAATAAATGCTAAGCTCCATAAGCTCTGTCAAATAAGATAAAAGAGAATAAATGCTAAGCTCCATGAGCTCTGTCAAACAAGATAAAAGAGAATAAATGCTAAGCTCCATGAGCTCTGTCAAATAAGATAAAAGAATAAATGCTAAGCTCCATGAGCTCTGTCAAATAAGATAAAAGAGAATAAACACTAAGCTCCATGAGCTCTGTCAAACAAGATAAAAGAGAATAAATGCTAAGCTCCATAAGCTCGGTCAAATAAGATAAAAGAGAATAAATGCTAAGCTCCATGAGCTCTGTCAAATGAGATAAAAGAGAATAAATGCTAAGCTCCATGAGCTCTGTCAAATAAGATAAAAGAGAATAAATGCTAAGCTCCATGAGCTCTGTCAAACAAGATAAAAGAGAATAAATGCTAAGCTCCATGAGCTCTGTCAAATAAGATAAAAGAGAATAAATGCTAAGCTCCATAAGCTCTGTCAAATAAGATAAAAGAGAATAAATGCTAAGCTCCATGAGCTCTGTCAAATAAGATAAAAGAGAATAAATGCTAAGCTCCATGAGCTCTGTCAAATAAGATAAAAGAGAATAAATGCTAAGCTCAATGAGCTCTGTCAAACAAGATAAAAGAGAATAAATGCTAAGCTCCATGAGCTCTGTCAAACAAGATAAAAGAGAATAAATGCCAAGCTCCATGAGCTCTGTCAAATAAGATAAAAGAGAATAAATGCTAAGCTCCATGAGCTCTGTCAAATAAGATAAAAGAGAATAAATGCTAAGCTCCATGAACTCTGTCAAATAAGATAAAAGAGAACAAATGCTAAGCCCCATGAACTCTGTCAAACAAGACAAAAGAGAACAAATGCTAAGCTCCATGAACTCTGTCAAATAAGATAAAAGAGAATAAATGCTAAGCTCCATCAGCTCTGTCAAATAAGATAAAAGAGAATAAATGCTAAGCTCCATAAGCTCTGTCAAATAAGATAAAAGAGAATAAATGCTAAGCTCCATGAGCTCTGTCAAACAAGATAAAAGAGAATAAATGCTAAGCTCCATGAGCTCTGTCAAATAAGATAAAAGAATAAATGCTAAGCTCCATGAGCTCTGTCAAATAAGATAAAAGAGAATAAACACTAAGCTCCATGAGCTCTGTCAAACAAGATAAAAGAGAATAAATGCTAAGCTCCATGAACTCTGTCAAATAAGATAAAAGAGAATAAATGCTAAGCTCCATCAGCTCTGTCAAATAAGATAAAAGAGAATAAATGCTAAGCTCCATAAGCTCTGTCAAATAAGATAAAAGAGAATAAATGCTAAGCTCCATGAGCTCTGTCAAACAAGATAAAAGAGAATAAATGCTAAGCTCCATGAGCTCTGTCAAATAAGATAAAAGAATAAATGCTAAGCTCCATGAGCTCTGTCAAATAAGATAAAAGAGAATAAACACTAAGCTCCATGAGCTCTGTCAAACAAGATAAAAGAGAATAAATGCTAAGCTCCATGAGCTCTGTCAAATAAGATAAAAGAGAATAAATGCTAAGCTCCATAAGCTCTGTCAAATAAGATAAAAGAGAATAAATGCTAAGCTCCATGAGCTCTGTCAAATAAGATAAAAGAGAATAAATGCTAAGCTCCATGAGCTCTGTCAAATAAGATAAAAGAGAATAAATGCTAAGCTCAATGAGCTCTGTCAAACAAGATAAAAGAGAATAAATGCTAAGCTCCATGAGCTCTGTCAAACAAGATAAAAGAGAATAAATGCTAAGCTCCATGAGCTCTGTCAAACAAGATAAAAGAGAATAAATGCTAAACTCCATGAGCTCTGTCAAATAAGATAAAAGAGAATAAATGCTAAGCTCCATGAGCTCTGTCAAATAAGATAAAAGAGAATAAATGCTAAGCTCCATGAACTCTGTCAAATAAGATAAAAGAGAATAAATGCTAAGCTCCATGAGCTCTGTCAAACAAGATAAAAGAGAATAAATGCTAAGCTCCATGAGCTCTGTCAAACAAGATAAAAGAGAATAAATGCCAAGCTCCATGAGCTCTGTCAAATAAGATAAAAGAGAATAAATGCTAAGCTCCATGAGCTCTGTCAAATAAGATAAAAGAGAATAAATGCTAAGCTCCATGAACTCTGTCAAATAAGATAAAAGAGAACAAATGCTAAGCCCCATGAACTCTGTCAAACAAGACAAAAGAGAACAAATGCTAAGCTCCATGAACTCTGTCAAATAAGATAAAAAAGAATAAATGCTAAGCTCCATGAGCTCTGTCAAATAAGATAAAAGAGAATAAATGCTAAGCTCCATAAGCTCTGTCAAATAAGATAAAAGAGAATAAATGCTAAGCTCCATGAGCTCTGTCAAACAAGATAAAAGAGAATAAATGCTAAGCTCCATGAGCTCTGTCAAATAAGATAAAAGAGAATAAATGCTAAGCTCCATGAGCTCTGTCAAATAAGATAAAAGAGAATAAACACTAAGCTCCATGAGCTCTGTCAAACAAGATAAAAGAGAATAAATGCTAAGCTCCATAAGCTTTGTCAAATAAGATAAAAGAGAATAAATGCTAAGCTCCATGAGCTCTGTCAAATAAGATAAAAGAGAATAAATGCTAAGCTCCATGAGCTCTGTCAAATAAGATAAAAGAGAATAAACACTAAGCTCCATGAGCTCTGTCAAACAAGATAAAAGAGAATAAATGCTAAGCTCCATAAGCTTTGTCAAATAAGATAAAAGAGAATAAATGCTAAGCTCCATGAGCTCTGTCAAATGAGATAAAAGAGAATAAATGCTAAGCTCCATGAGCCCTGTCAAATAAGATAAAAGAGAATAAATGCTAAGCTCCATGAGCTCTGTCAAACAAGATAAAAGAGAATAAATGCTAAGCTCCATGAGCTCTGTCAAATAAGATAAAAGAGAATAAATGCTAAGCTCCATAAGCTCTGTCAAATAAGATAAAAGAGAATAAATGCTAAGCTCCATGAGCTCTGTCAAATAAGATAAAAGAGAATAAATGCTAAGCTCCATGAGCTCTGTCAAATAAGATAAAAGAGAATAAATGCTAAGCTCCATGAGCTCTGTCAAACAAGATAAAAGAGAATAAATGCTAAGCTCCATGAGCTCTGTCAAACAAGATAAAAGAGAATAAATGCTAAGCTCCATGAGCTCTGTCAAATAAGATAAAAGAGAATAAATGCTAAGCTCCATGAGTTCTGTCAAACAAGATAAAAGAGAATAAATGCTAAGCTCCATGAGCTCTGTCAAACAAGATAAAAGAGAATAAATGCTAAGCTCCATTAGCTCTGTCAAATAAGATAAAAGAGAATAAATGCTAAGCTCCATGAGCTCTGTCAAATAAGATAAAAGAGAATAAATGCTAAGCTCCATGAACTCTGTCAAATAAGATAAAAGAGAATAAATGCTAAGCTCCATGAGCTCTGTCAAACAAGATAAAAGAGAATAAATGCTAAGCTCCATGAGCTCTGTCAAACAAGATAAAAGAGAATAAATGCCAAGCTCCATGAGCTCTGTCAAATAAGATAAAAGAGAATAAATGCTAAGCTCCATGAGCTCTGTCAAATAAGATAAAAGAGAATAAATGCTAAGCTCCATGAACTCTGTCAAATAAGATAAAAGAGAACAAATGCT
The DNA here is from genome assembly GCA_031216915.1 of Pictodentalium vernedei. Taxonomy (NCBI): domain Eukaryota; kingdom Metazoa; phylum Mollusca; class Scaphopoda; order Dentaliida; family Dentaliidae; genus Pictodentalium; species Pictodentalium vernedei. Next base: position 41,726,984 of record CM062296.1, read on the forward strand.
AAGCCCCATGAACTCTGTCAAACAAGACAAAAGAGAACAAATGCTAAGCTCCATGAACTCTGTCAAATAAGATAAAAAAGAATAAATGCTAAGCTCCATGAGCTCTGTCAAATAAGATAAAAGAGAATAAATGCTAAGCTCCATAAGCTCTGTCAAATAAGATAAAAGAGAATAAATGCTAAGCTCCATGAGCTCTGTCAAACAAGATAAAAGAGAATAAATGCTAAGCTCCATGAGCTCTGTCAAATAAGATAAAAGAGAATAAATGCTAAGCTCCATGAGCTCTGTCAAATAAGATAAAAGAGAATAAACACTAAGCTCCATGAGCTCTGTCAAACAAGATAAAAGAGAATAAATGCTAAGCTCCATGAGCTCTGTCAAATAAGATAAAAGAGAATAAATGCTAAGCTCAATGAGCTCTGTCAAACAAGATAAAAGAGAATAAATGCTAAGCTCCATGAGCTCTGTCAAACAAGATAAAAGAGAATAAATGCTAAGCTCCATGAGCTCTGTCAAACAAGATAAAAGAGAATAAATGCTAAACTCCATGAGCTCTGTCAAATAAGATAAAAGAGAATAAATGCTAAGCTCCATGAGCTCTGTCAAATAAGATAAAAGAGAATAAATGCTAAGCTCCATGAACTCTGTCAAATAAGATAAAAGAGAATAAATGCTAAGCTCCATGAGCTCTGTCAAACAAGATAAAAGAGAATAAATGCTAAGCTCCATGAGCTCTGTCAAACAAGATAAAAGAGAATAAATGCCAAGCTCCATGAGCTCTGTCAAATAAGATAAAAGAGAATAAATGCTAAGCTCCATGAGCTCTGTCAAATAAGATAAAAGAGAATAAATGCTAAGCTCCATGAACTCTGTCAAATAAGATAAAAGAGAACAAATGCTAAGCCCCATGAACTCTGTCAAACAAGACAAAAGAGAACAAATGCTAAGCTCCATGAACTCTGTCAAATAAGATAAAAAAGAATAAATGCTAAGCTCCATGAGCTCTGTCAAATAAGATAAAAGAGAATAAATGCTAAGCTCCATAAGCTCTGTCAAATAAGATAAAAGAGAATAAATGCTAAGCTCCATGAGCTCTGTCAAACAAGATAAAAGAGAATAAATGCTAAGCTCCATGAGCTCTGTCAAATAAGATAAAAGAGAATAAATGCTAAGCTCCATGAGCTCTGTCAAATAAGATAAAAGAGAATAAACACTAAGCTCCATGAGCTCTGTCAAACAAGATAAAAGAGAATAAATGCTAAGCTCCATAAGCTTTGTCAAATAAGATAAAAGAGAATAAATGCTAAGCTCCATGAGCTCTGTCAAATAAGATAAAAGAGAATAAATGCTAAGCTCCATGAGCTCTGTCAAATAAGATAAAAGAGAATAAACACTAAGCTCCATGAGCTCTGTCAAACAAGATAAAAGAGAATAAATGCTAAGCTCCATAAGCTTTGTCAAATAAGATAAAAGAGAATAAATGCTAAGCTCCATGAGCTCTGTCAAATGAGATAAAAGAGAATAAATGCTAAGCTCCATGAGCCCTGTCAAATAAGATAAAAGAGAATAAATGCTAAGCTCCATGAGCTCTGTCAAACAAGATAAAAGAGAATAAATGCTAAGCTCCATAAGCTTTGTCAAATAAGATAAAAGAGAATAAATGCTAAGCTCCATGAGCTCTGTCAAATAAGATAAAAGAGAATAAATGCTAAGCTCCATGAGCTCTGTCAAATAAGATAAAAGAGAATAAATGCTAAGCTCCATGAGCCCTGTCAAATAAGATAAAAGAGAATAAATGCTAAGCTCCATGAGCTCTGTCAAACAAGATAAAAGAGAATAAATGCTAAGCTCCATGAGCTCTGTCAAATAAGATAAAAGAGAATAAATGCTAAGCTCCATAAGCTCTGTCAAATAAGATAAAAGAGAATAAATGCTAAGCTCCATGAGCTCTGTCAAATAAGATAAAAGAGAATAAATGCTAAGCTCCATGAGCTCTGTCAAATAAGATAAAAGAGAATAAATGCTAAGCTCCATGAGCTCTGTCAAATAAGATAAAAGAGAATAAATGCTAAGCTCCATGAGCTCTGTCCAAAAGATAAAAGAGAATAAATGCTAAGTTAACTTAGGAATTCAGAAATGGACCTAATCCCTATTAATTGAATACTCCTGTTACCTGAATAATTCTCACTCTCAAAGTGGCTATTCAATTAACATTTCAACAGATCCAAAATTCAGACAACTAGCATTCAAGCAATTAAGAAGAAAGCATAATAGATGTGTCAGTATGACACGTACCGCGATGCCACTATCGGCAAAAAAAACCTCCCTGATTCTCAGGAGTTTTGCACATCATAAACTTAGTTTAAGATCAATAACTCCGCAAAAAAATCATCCTACCAGGACAGAACATGAACGCAATTTGTCGGTACCCATGCAAATGCCACATACCAAAAATCAACCAATTATCTCAATGTATGGTGAAAAAAGGTCTGTAAAACTGTTATTTTGGAATAATGGAAAGGCAGAAAGTTGAAATGATGAATGGATAAGGGCAACGCTATATGTCCCCGGCCATTTTATGGTGAGGGAATAAAAAGTATAAAAACAGAAGATGAAACTTACTTTGCTTCTGGATCATATTCTGACCAAAGCCGAACAAATTCATCTAGATGATGAGGACCTAATATAGACCAATCACGAGTTAAATAATCAAAATTATCCATGATAACAGCTACAAATAAGTTGATGATCTGAAAAAGAAGAAAATTACAAATGATTAACCCTTTGAACCCTTCTTTCCTGAAATGGTATCTTTTTGTGTTCACTTACAGTGGGGGAGCGTGGTGGCTCAGTAGGGAGAGGTGCAGGCTGCAAGCCGAGAGGTCCTCGGTTCGAATCCCACCTGTGGCAACCGCGTTGTGTCCTTGGGCAAGACACTTCATCTCCATTGCCCGCGTGAGGGCACGATGACGCCGTGTACTAAAGCGTACTGCACGTCGATGCTACGCGTGTCTTCAACCAATCTAACCCTGCCTGTGCCACAGTGCGGAGTTACGATGTTGGGAAGCTGGCAGCTGGTCGCCGTTGCTCGGTGGTTCTCTCCGGGTACTCCGGCTTCCTCCACCCGTCAAACTGTCACGGTCATGATTAGCCATTGTGCATAAATATGTGACCTTAACCATCAATAAATAAATAAATAATGTGTTAATATCTTGATGCTTGCAAGGTGAATTGAATAGCTATTGAATGGAATGTCTATAACTGGAGCATGAATATCAGTATTTATTACTTTCCAAAGTGTGATTTACTGGGATTTCCCGATTTGATTATAAACGATAATTTAACACGTGAATTATGCAATCAACAGTTGGGTCATGTATCCATGCGCGCAAACGAAGATGAGACAGTGAGAAGGGTCAGTCCAATATCTATATACAGGGAGGGTAAAATAATAACTGCAGTCTGCAGCCAGATGGCTGCAGACTGCAGTTATTATTTTATCATCAAAGCTCCGTGTATAGACCTATTATAATAAAACAATGAAAGTGTCAATGACACTGTAGCTCAACTTGACAAACTTGAACTTGGTAAGTTATAAGTGAAACGGCAAAATTGAAGATCATTGGTACCAATGTTGGTGAAATTTAAAAATGCCTCTCAGGATCACCGATCCAATGTCGAGTTGTGACCTTGACCTTTGACCTGGCGAGTCCAAGGTCAATAGGGTTCTTCCTCGCACCAAGGCCAACACACCTATGAAGTTTCATGACTCTAGGTTGAACCACTATCAAGTTCTCATCCGGAAACCAATTGTTGCGATATACTATGTTCAAGGTCACTGTGACCTTGACCTTTGACCTGGTGAGTCCAACATCAATAGGGTTCTTCCTTGCACCAAGGCCAACATGCCTGTAAAGTTTCATGACTCTAGGTTGAACCACTATCAAGTTATCATCCGGAAACCAATTGTTGCGATATACTATGTTCAAGGTCACTGTGACCTTGACCTTTGACCTGGTGAGTCCAAGATCAATAGGGTTCTTTCTCGCACCAAGGCCAACACACCTATGAAGTTTCATGACTCTAGGTTGAACCACTATCAAGTTATCATCCGGAAACCAATTGTTGCGATATACTATGTTCAAGGTCACTGTGACCTTGACCTTTGACCTGGTGAGTCCAAGATCAATAGGGTTCTTCCTCGCACCAAGGCCAACACATCTATAAAGTTTCATGACTCTAGGTTGAACCACTATCAAGTTATCATCCGGAAACCAATTGTTGCGATATACTATGTTCAAGGTCACTGTGACCTTGACCTTTGACCTGGTGAGTCCAAGATCAATAGGGTTCTTCCTCGCACCAAGGCCAACACACCTATGAAGTTTCATGACTCTAGGTTGAACCACTATCAAGTTATCATCCGGAAACCAATTGTTGCGATATACTATGTTAAAGGTCACTGTGACCTTGACCTTTGACGTAGCGAGTCCAAAATCAATAGGGTTCTTCCCCTCACCAAGGCCAATCTACCCATGAAGTTTCATGAATGTGAGTTGAACCATTATCAAGTTATCATCCGGAAACCAATTGTTTAAGATTTACTATGTTCAAGGTCACTGTGACCTTGACCTTCGAGGTAGCATGTCCAAAATCAATAGGGTTCTTCCTCCCACCAAGACCAACCTACGTATGAAGTTTAATGAATGTGAGTTGAACCACTATCAAGTTATCATCCGGAAACCAATTGTTTACGCCCGCCCGCCCGCCATTCACCAAACTATAAGTCGAGTTTGACTTCGTCACAACTCGACTAAAAATAACAGCATTGTGTGTGCACAAAGTTAGAGTAATCCATTCCTTTTTAAATGTAAACTGTAAGCCGCCATGGCTAAAGGAAGAATGTTGATACGCAAATGCAGTAAGTTCAGAGGTTATTGTAAACAGCAACTTTTTTCACAGAAATGAATGCTAATCAATAGCTCTTATCTAGAGTTCTTGACTAATGAGCACGCCAAGTTCAAAAACAATCCTATGATAAATAAATGTGGCCTGTAGGCCATGCCAAAGAATGTTGATGCACAAATGCAATAAATTCAAAGATTGTTGCTAACAGCAACAGTTTTTGATGGAAATGAAAAGAAAGTTAAAAAATTTATAGTAATTTATATATTTTTTATACTTACCAATGACCCAGACATAGCTGGTGCTAACTCTTAAAATATAGGGCCAAACACAAATTTTGCCCCCCAATCCCCAAAATTTGCATCTAAAACTAAAGAAAACATGTCCTGAAAGGCCCTCCACACCTCGCCCCCACTGCGCATGCGCAGTGTCAAGGACGTTCCGAAATTGGCGCCATTTATCATTCTAATAACCAGTGCCTGGTAAGCACTATGAACTCAGCGGGGAGGCAAGAGTTCCCAACTCCTGGGAGGGCCATCCCCGTCTGGGTCATTGGTAAGTATAAAAAATATATAAATTACTATAAATTTTTTAACATTTTTATACTGTACCAATGACCCAGACATAGCTGAATAGTAAAAAGGCTGGAGGGCCAAGGACATAGAGCAAAATGGAATACGCTCAATAAAATAAAATAGAGTCATCCCCTGTAGGGAAAAGAAGTAATAGGCCTTACATGTATCTTTCTTATTTATGATAAATTAGAAAGATACAACACCTTCCAAAAATTGAGCTTCATACATCCATGTACTCTATTAATATCCAATAATCCTTATACTAATAATTTTTTTAAAGTAAGCCAATAATAAAGTAAGTCTAGAGAATAGAGACTCTTATACTCCTAAAAGTGTCTGAGAATTGCATAATCATGTCCGTTGACATATGCAATATTCAAAAGCTATACTTTAAAAACTAAGACTTGAATGAATTTTATAACTTAAACTTCTCACTAAACAACCATCCCAAAAACAGCTCAGAATTACTAACTCCGGAGGAGGTATCCCCTTGTTTTCATAGTAAAAACAGGTGACCCAAGGGAACACCCTCCCCCCCCCCCCCCCTTTTTCTTGCCCTGGGTCAAATAGCCCAGAGCGAAGAGGGCAGCCGAACGGAGACACTGCCGAAACAGACAGCCTACCTAGCTATAGTAGCAACTGTTAAGTGAATGACATTCTGAGCAGTAGATAATAGACCTAACAATAGAGGCCTCCAGAAATGGACTCGATATTTCTGAGATAAAATTCATGAATGGATGGCTGAGCGCAATGAGCAGCCTTCAAAAATCTATAATAGCAACACTATTAATATAAGCCCAAGAAGTAGAAGAACTCTTACTTCATGAGCCGAAATCTTAAGCACCACTGCTAAGCCAATGATATACCATAAGCAGTACGCTAGTTAATAGAATCCATTAACAATAAAATGGAGCGTAACGTCCTTCTACTAGACATCAAAAACAGAAGAAGCTTACGCCCTTGTAATAAACAGATATCTGTTTATAAATACATAAACTGTACCCGGAAAGAGTAAAGGCCTATGCCCATACGAAGACGGAAGGACCTTAAAATAATAGGATCCGGATAATAGGAGCCTAACTCTTATGCAACAATCCAACCTAAATAGTAACGGAAGTATTGATTCCGAAACTATGAAAGTGAAAATCATCCATCGATAGTGCATGAAACTCACTGACTCTACAGTAAAAGAGAAACCAACAGAATTACTGTCTAAAAGGTCAGAATTTGAAAACTACTGTTTCCAGAGGCTCAAATGATTACTTAGCTAAATAAGAACCGAAGTTAAAATCCATATAGGAATTTAATCTAAGGATTCTAAGTCTATTTATCAAAAAGTTACTAACTGACTTAGATAAAGAGACAAAAGACTCAATTGTAAACTATCGTAGAGTGCATAGGTATGAGGTAACATAAACCTATAACCTAAATAACAACAGGCTGCAGTAGATCTTGTGAAACAAGTATACTAAAAACTAGCAATGCGTAGTATGGAGGGATCAACCATATGAACATAATGATCCCTACACCACGACGGAAGAGCCTCCACTTTAGTCGCATAGAATAGCGAAGAAGAGGATCTCCTATAGTAAGAAATCGCGTCCAAAGCTCGTCCAGTACAGTGCTTACAATGCAATACGGACCACACAACGGAATACATGAAGGTTGCGACCTTGCTGGTTGTGATAAAGATGACACGATTTACCCAGTGAAAAAAGATCCTCACATAGAGGAAGATTTCACGTTAAGATCCACAGTAGACAAGAGAGTAAATTACTCATGATCTCTGTGAAGATAGAGATGCTATCAACAGAAATGTATTGTGGTTGTTTATCTTAGCAATACCTGCTAAAACAACAGCACCGGAGGATACGCGTATCCTATCATTCCGTCCTATAGATCAATAGAGCGTTAACAGTATTAGCTCAGAGATCTGGACAAGCCAACACATACGTCTGCAATTGATTAGCAAGCTGTGTCATAAATAAAACATCATTGGGCGCTCCCATAGATAGCAAATCTGATTAAATACTTGTTTGTTGAGAGTCCATTCTGACAGCAACAAGCGACCCGTAAGAGAACGGGAGTGCGATAAAACAATCAGACGACCCAGAATATGACGGACCAAAACTGAACTTGGTGTACTATAACCAACAGACGGATTCTTTCCATTAAATTGAATAACGGAAACGAAAGAGTGCCTCCCTGGTTCCGGAGATACGCCACTACTGTCGAATTAAAGGACAGGAATTTGGGCATGCGTTTCTGAATAATGTTCATGCAATGACATAAAGCAAGCCTAAAAAACATTATTCCGCGGAAGTTAAACTGATAGCTAAAAGACTGCGGAACCCAAAGACCCTGGCACTTCGAATCCGTAGGGATCAGTATATATCCCAATCTGTTTGACTGGCAACCGTCATAACAGCCACACTAGGGTCCGGCAACTGCGGCGGCACTCTCTGAGTCAACCACCGAATGTTTGCCCCAGTCTGAATCTCTTGTAACACTAGATAGACAAGAGAATGAATAAATCAAGCAATTCATGGATTGCCGGAAAGTTGCCGTCGAAGAGAAGCTCCTCCGAGAACGAAGCGACTCTGAGAGAGTTCTTAACCTACTATCCACGCGTGGATGTAGCTAGGGCTGCATCACGTCTAACCAACTCCAATCAGCCACTGAAGGGCGGAGTTATACGTGAACAAACTACTGCCCTCAAAAGAAATTACATTGAGAATAATATCCCGTAAATCTTTTCTTGAAGACGTAATGATAACGCCTCAGTAAGGCGGATTACGTATAATAAAGCGTCTAAGTTAAGTCTACTATACATAATGTCGTTCCCAACATTGAAATTGGAAAAGACATAAACGGCGAAAAAGAATATATGCAGTCTTTAATCACACCGTCTAGACGCATATGAACTCTCGGTATGCCCTGCTCTGCCAAAATAAACTATATGTAAAAAAGATAAAATGGCAGAAATGAGCCACGCGGACAAGAAACTAAACTATCATGCTTAGTAGCAGGCTTGTATATATATATATAATATATAGCGTCGAAAAATAAAACACATGTTGTAATGACAATATTGGACTGCGTCGGTAAGTCAGGGACAAAGTCCCTGTACCGATCGAAAAATCCGAGTCCAATGACGCTATAAGTCTCTTATCCAAGATCGCAGCAATGAAGTCCGAAAAATAATCACTGGAAGAAATGCCAGAAGATATGAAAGGCATCTTCCGATACTACTAAAGGGAAAACTCGAAATCTTTCGAATCCCTTTCGCCATCCTGTCGGACCCTATAAAGCGTTCGGTCGTCCGTAGCTTGATGCAACCGCGGACCGCACCGACCCAGCGCCGTCGGATAATTCCTGATTCGACCGAGAAACCGTCAATTGCTGGGATGCTGCGAAACAACTGTGCTAACTCGGATAGCACGTCCGTCACTGAGGCCTGAGGAGCTGCGGTCTTACGATGCATTGCCGCAGGAAGCTCCGAGATCGTTACCCCGTGCATACTTCCAATATGCGAGCGAACGGAGTGTATAGGCCTCGTGTCCCTTGGCTACCGGATGGCGCGACCTATTCGCTGTGGAATCACTGAATGCCGAAACTGATCGGATACTCGAGGTCACGTAGCCAATGTGCGGTCGTGTGCCCTGCTGTGAGGATGAGGAAGCATTAAAGACAGTCTCTCGGACTGTCAATATAACGGAGCGTCCCGAGCAACGGACATATGCTCCGAATGTAAAATATCTGAACCACAACATGCGGTCCCCTATGTTGTTGGCTTCCTCCGATCTGTCCTCAATCTGCCGTCACTGGGTGAGTACTAAAGTAATTAAAGTGCTCGCATCACCCAAATCTCCTTCCTAGACCGCAACGGACGAACCCGGCAGCCGAACCATTCGATGAATGTACGCTACACCGGGTGAGCTAGCGAATGTCACTCCGTAAGCGATAGACATATTCCATGAGCACTTATTGCCGCTAACTCTTCATTAACTATGACGACAGAGGCACACTTTTGAAAGACATCTCCATAACTCTTCGAACAAGAAACCAGAAATGCTTGGATAGCAAGCATAAAATAATAATATATATAGCGTCGTTCAATAATTCGAAAGTTTGTGTGACATTATTGGACTATGTCGGAACTGAGGGACGATGTCCCTGAACCGAACCAAAATTTTCTAAGTCCACCGACGCTATCAGTTTCTTATCCGGCATCGCAGCATATGTTGTTCCGAAAGGGAAAGCTTGAAATCCACCGAATCCCTTTCGGTATCCCGTCGGACCGGATGAAACTTTCGGACGTCCGTACCCGCTTCCGCGGAGCGTCCCGACCCAGCATCGTCGGATAAAATATATGCGACAGATTCAGTTGATGCTGGGATGCTGCGATAAACTGTGCTAATAAGGAAAGCACGTCCGTTCCCGAGGCCTGTGCAGTAGCGGACTTACGATGCATTGCCGCTGGAAGCTCCGTGTACGTTGACTCCCGCACACTTCCTATGCGAACGTCCGGAGTCTGCAGGCCTCGAGTCCCCGGCTACCGACCCAGCGCTGTCGGATAATTCTCGATCCGACACCGTTTCTGTCGGCTGCTGGGATGCTGCGATAAGCTGTGCTATGTGCACAAGAATGTCCGGCGTCGAGACCTGCGGAGGCGCAGTCTATCGGTGCTTCGCCGAGGGCAGCTCCGCATCAGATGGCTCCCGCATACTTCCTATGCGAACGTCCGGAGTCCATCGGTCTCGAATCCCTGGCTGCCGGATGGTGTGACCTGGTCGCCGAAGAATCCTTGATCGGCGAAGCTGGTAATATATCGGCGGTCACGCAGCCAAGGTGCGGTCGTGTGCGCTGACGAGAAGAGGAAGCCTTAGCAGTCTCAGCGGACTGCCTATACAACGGAGCGTCCCGAGCGACGGACGTATGCTCCGCTAACAACACATTTGTACCACAACATCTGGGGCCAGATGTTGTTGAACGAGAGAGGGGCCTCTCTCGCTTGCCGTCCGGATGGACCGGAACGAGCTATGAACCGGACTAAAAGGCTTCCTCCGTTCTCCCTCCGATCCGCCGTCACTGGGTGTGCATTAAGTTAATTTTATAGTGCTCGCATCACCCCAAAATTCCTTCTAGACCGCAACGGACGAACCCGGCTGCCGAACCATTCGGTGAATGGACGCTACACCGGGCGAGCTAGCGGACGTCAAAGGCCGTCGAACCTACTAGGGTCCTCTTAGGCAATTGGCGTATTACATGAGCACTTTTCCGCTAGCCCTTCATTAATTGTGACGACGGAGGCACACTGTTGGAAGACATCACAGATACATCACCCTAATCTTGATCGTCTGAAATAGAAATTGATAAAGTAGAGTGACCCTGCGGGGAAAGGACCAGAGTGTCCAAATCCCCAACAACATACCGTGACATACGCTTCCCATATTGTCATCGAAATCATACGATACAGAACAGGAGTTAATGCGAGTACACTGACCACATATAGAATGATAATAAGGTCAGAGGAAGACTTCCTCTTAAAACAATTGATCAATATCCTTTCAATGTGAAAAGAAAACAAGTCCTGGTACTCGCACTAACCCCTGGCAATCAAAATACATAATAATAATATGATCCATTAATATAGAAAAAATAATTGAAATCAAAATATTTTGAAAAAATATTTTTTCAGAACAGCCCAAGTTTCTGAAAAGTAACGTTGAGCCCCAATGGATCCCAAGCCTAAGTGTGGACAAAAATTTTAAAAATATTTTAAACAATTTATTCAACACTTACGAACAATAATAATGTATCTAGTTATGATTAAAATAACATAAAGATATTATTATTTAGAAATCCCCCCCTCACACAGAGGGCTGTTGTAAATGTAAACAATGAGTGTAAAAACACTAAAATAAGACTCCAGGCACCCAGGCCCGAAATCAGTTACCAAAAATACACCATCTGATGCAAAACAGAGACTTCCAGGGAAGAAACTGCAGAACATCAGATGGTAGATGCAGAACACAACGCCTAACCACCCGTAGGTGAAGACGTAAACATGGGGAAAGAACAGAATTCATTCTGTTATTAAGCTAAAACTCCCAAGAAATTTTAGTAATAATAATTACAGAAACTATGCCAAAAGCATGGGAGAATAGCAAGGGGGAACTTAAAGGACAGGGAGAGAGGAAAAACACTTGAAAAAACAGTGTAACTAAATAATCAGAATGACAACAAAATGGCTGCTGCCTTGAAAATAGGTAACTTAACATAATTTCATTAAAAAATTTTAAGTTACAGCCCTGATAATATTCTGTCACACATTCTTTTCCTCTCCTCCTTTTCTATCCTCCTTAGAATCACCATTTCACTAATATTTATGTGTCTGGCATCATTTAAACTGAGATTTAAAAGCACAAAGATCAGTCAGATGTTAACTGATGAAGGGCCAAACTTAGAATGATAAATGGCGCCAATTTCGGAACGTCCTTGACACTGCGCATGCGCAGTGGGGGCGAGGTGTGGAGGGCCTTTCAGGACATGTTTTCTTTAGTTTTAGATGCAAATTTTGGGGATTGGGGGGCAAAATTTGTGTTTGGCCCTATATTTTAAGAGTTAGCACCAGCTATGTCTGGGTCATTGGTACAGTATAAAAATATCAATAGCTCCTATCTTTGTCACCCTGCATAAGCATACAAAGTTTCAAAACAACATTAACATCTTCCTTTGGCATGTCTCAGGGCACCTCTGAGGCATGCCAAAGGAAGATGTTAATGCACAAATGCACTAAGTAGAAGGTCATTGCTTTGTGGCAATGTTTTTGGGTTTTTTTTATAGAAATTCATAAATATACCCCGCAGAGAGTGCAAAGGGGATAAGTTGATGTGCAAATGCAGTAAGTTCAAAGGCTAGTGATAACGACAATAACTTTTTATGGAAATGAAAAAATAGCTCACATGTAGAGGTCACCCCCAACACAAATACCAAGTTTCAAAGTGATCCGATCATAAATGTACCCTGAAGGGTGTGTTAAAGGGAAATTCTGAGGTCTGACTAAACTAAGTTCAAAGGTCAGAAATGGAAGAAAATCGACATATAGATGTCATCCCACACAAGCAAACCAAGTTTGCAAGCGATCCAATCTTAAATGACCCTGCAGGGTGTGTCAAATGGAAATATTGATGCTTAACTGCACTAAGTTTTTACTAAGTTCATCGAAGGTCAATGCCAGTGGTAGCATTTTTTGACGGAAATTGAAGAAAATCAATAGCTCCCATCTAGAGGTAACCCCAAACAAGCATACAAGCATACAAAGTTCCAAACCGATCTGATCATAAATGTGCCCTGTAGGGCATGCCAAAGAAATATATTGATGCCTGACTAAGTTCAAAGATCGTTGCCAGCGGCAACAGTTTTTGACAGACGGAATTGGAAGAAAATCGATAGCTCCAATCTAGAGGTCACCCCAACTAAGCATGCCAGGTTTCAAAGCAATCCAAACATAAATGTGCCCTGTAGGGTGTGCCAAAGGGAAATATTGAGGCCTGACTAAACTAAGTTCTAAGAATGTTGGCCGCGGCAACATTTTTGAAGGGAAATGAAACAAAATCGATAGCTCCCATCTAGAGGTCTCCCCAAACAAGCATACCAGGTTTCAAAGCAATCTGATCATAAATGTGCCCTGTAGGGTGTGCCAAAGGGAAATATTGAGGTCTGAGAACGTTGGCTGTGGCAACATTTTTTGACGGAAATGGAAGAAAATCGATAGCTCCCATCTAGAGGTCACCCTAAACAAGCATGCCAGGTTTCAAAGCAATCCGATCATAAATGTGCCCTGTAGGGTGTGCCAAAGGAAAATATTGAGGTCTTCCGACTAAACTAAGTTCTAAGAACATTGGCCACGGCAACATTTTTTGATGGAAATGGGAAAAAATCGATAGCTCCCATCTAGAGGTCACCCCAAACAAGCATACCAGGTTTCAAAGCAATCCAATCATAAATGTGCCCTGTAGAGTGTGCCAAAGGGAAATATTGTGGTCTGACTAAACTAAGTTCTAAGAACGTTGGCTGCGGCAACATTTTTTGATGGAAATTGAAGAAAATCAATAGCTCCCATCTAGAGGTCACCCTAAACAAGCATGCCAGGTTTTAAAGCAATCCAATCATAAATGTGCCCTGTAGGGTGTGCCAAAGGGAAATATTGAGGTCTGACTAAACTAAGTTCTAAGAACACTGGCCACGGCAACATTTTTTGACGGAAATTGAAGAAAATCGATAGGTCCCATCTAGAGGTCACCCCAAACAAGCATATCAAGTTTCAAAGCGATCTGATCATAAATGCGACCCGTGAGGTGTGCCAAAGGAAATATGTATGTACGTACGTATGTATGTATGTATGTATGTATGTATGTATGTACGCCGACGGACGAGAAGTGATGGCAATAGCTCAGCTTGACTTTGTCAAGTTGAGTTAAAAATGGTACGAAATTATGCCTTGGACCGAAAAATCGGGCTCACGGGTTCCAATATTCAACAAATAATTAATTTTTCTATTTACATAAAACAGGGGATTATGACAAAAACCTGGAGTTTTATGAGCCCCACAAAGTAGATATTCTGTTCCTCAGGCCATTTTTGGTAAAACTGCATGTGGGCAGGAGTTTTATTTTATTTTTTGTCTTTTGTAATTATTTAGTCCTACAAGGGCTTAGTAAACTCTATATCAATGTGTAAACAAAACCTGCGATTTATGATTATCATTTTCCCTAAGTCCCTCTATGATAATGTCAAAGGACATCATAATTTGACAACCAATGCAAGAGTTATAATACAAACGGTTTGTATGGATGGCAGGACATATGGGTCTAAGCACTAAAAGAACCATAACTCTGGAATGAATGCGTGAACAAAACCCACGATTTATCATTATCATTTCCCCCATACTGGTCTATCATAATACCAAAGGACATCAAAATTCAACTACCGACGTCAGAGTTATAATACAAAATGTTTGTTTGGATGGACATATGTATGGGCCTAAGTTCTACAAGTGCCATAAGTCTTGTATATGTGGACAAAAGACATGATTTGTGGATATTATTCCCCCATGCTGGTCTATCACAATACTAAATATTTATTTATTCATTGGTGTTTAAGGTCATATATTTCTGCACAATGGCTAATCATGTCCATGGCAGTTCTACGGGTGGAGGAAGCCGGAGTACCCGGAGAGAACCACCGAGCAACTGTCAGCTCCCCAACATAGCAACTCCAGACAAACAGGGTTAGCATTGTTTGAAGACAGGTGCACCATCGACGTGCAGTACGCCTTAGTACACAACGCCACCGTGCCCCCACGTGGGCAATGGGGGTGAAGTGTCTTGCCCAAGGACACAATGCGGTTGCCGCAGGTGGAATTCGAACCGAGGACCTCTCGGCTTGCAGCCTGCACCTCTACCTACTGAGCCACCGTACCCCTATCATAATACCAAAGGACATCAAAATCTGAAAACTGATGAATGAATGAATGAATGAATGAATGAATGAATGAATGAATGAATGAATGAATGAATGAATGTTCTTACACGTTTTTACTTGTGGGGTTTTCCCATGTTAAACCCTAACCCCACAAGGTCAAAAAATTAACCCCACAGTGCAAAAACAACCCCACAAGTGGCCACTGTACTAACCCAACCCCACAACTACCACTGACCCTAAATTGTAAACCCCATAATGTACCTCTGCTAAGCCTGGACAGATGGACAGACAAATGGATGGATGGACAGATGGATGGACAGAGGGATGGACAGAGACCTCAACTATAAGGTCGGGGCATAATAATTAACAGGCATATAACCACAGTCTGCTTTTTAGGGGGGGGGGGGGCACCGAAAAACATAAATGACACTTCACATTTTAATATATTTTTATTAACAGTCAATCATGGAACACCAATACTGACTACAGTGGTCAATGTAAAGATATTCTAGTATTACCAATCTAGTTTTCAAAATTGTGTTTGTTATTTATAGAGCATATCACTTTACAAAGCATTAGTGATTTAATACGTTGATAATGACCAAAATTGATTAATCCTTTGATACTTTTGTACGTCTTATCACGTACTAAATCAAACAACACGTTGATACTCTGTGGTCATTTGTTTTGTTTTGTTATCATTTTTCAATTTTTTAAAGTTTTACCCCCAATTCCCATGTTCTCCCGAATAGTGCTCAGTGGCAACTGTTGAGCCAAAAGTTATCGCAGCTTAAAATACTAATATAATCCTGCTGTCAAGACTTCTTAACTGGTTGAGTGCTAGAAGCCACTATCAGGGCTTTAAAAAAATGAGGAAACCAGAGCAAAAGCCAACACTTTCCTTGCTTATTTTCATATTCAGTCAAACACAAATAATATTTCGTTTATATAAATTTGTTTTATTACAAATTATTGGAGAGTGCCTCTGGGCACTCTCCAATAATTTGTAATAAAACAAGTTTTAAATAACAAAGTCAGACCACCAAAAATAATCTAGCTCTCAACCAGACAAT
The DNA here is from genome assembly GCA_031216915.1 of Pictodentalium vernedei. Taxonomy (NCBI): domain Eukaryota; kingdom Metazoa; phylum Mollusca; class Scaphopoda; order Dentaliida; family Dentaliidae; genus Pictodentalium; species Pictodentalium vernedei. The sequence continues at coordinate 41,743,026 of CM062296.1, forward strand.
CACTAATGTGAAAAATATCTTGTTACTTGCACTTTCCGACGTTTGCTGTCGCATTCTGATAAACGTTGAAGAAACTGAATTCCCAGTGATGTTTGTATGTCGGGATAATCAAAGTCTCAAAGGGTTAAACAGTCTTACACGTTGCATAGGTCAGAGACACTTTATTTCTTATACAAGTTATACCAGATATACAAAAACAACTTAAGCATCATGGCTGTAACTTATCCCTAACGGCCAGCTGGATTAAATTCATTATCAAAGACCGTAATTAACTACAGTAACAAAATATACTCTACGTACAAGCGTACTTAAGTGTATGTGTAACTTTATCCCTCTGGGCCAGCTGGATTAAGTAGCGTTATCAATGAAATTACTTAATTGCCAATAAACTTGACCCAAACTTTAAAATCTACATACATATTTGCCCCCCACCCCTCCCCCCATAACGTCCTTGCTAATTAGTTACATTTATGCCTGAAATTCCTAAAACTAGAATATATATTCTCACCAAGATATTTCTGGAGTTAAACTGTCTTTCTTCACTTTTGGGTACATAAGTCTTCAGAAAGTACTCAGGATGTTCCAATCACAAACTTGATTGAAATTCCAGTACTTTTCCAGTTTATTTCCAGTGTCCATTGAGAATTTTCCAGTACCATACTTATTGCTGAAGCATTGCATTGCAAAGCCTTGTTACACTCAAGGGACAAATTTATGAATTTTATTAACTTGGGTAAAATATCAGACATAAACTATTTAATCTTTATTTTTTTAAGTTTGCACTGGTTATAAAAAGACAGCATGCGGCAGCCAAAATGATCTTGCTGGAGTGCCTGAGAAACACATTCTTAACTTTCTTAGGCCTAAATAACCCTGTTTATTGTATATGGCACTCAAATGCCAAACCATTTACTATACCTTCATCACAAATTTGACATGTTAATTTGCAGACAAGTTAGGGAGGAAACACCTGTTAAGTGAATTATAAATTACTTTAGTAACCTGTCAAAGAATTACTCGGACATCCATGGAAACATATGAATAGATATTTTTGGTCTCAATTCTTCCAACACAGGCACTAAATCTTTTACATCTTGTTTGACAAAGCTCAATGAGCTTTGTAAAACAAGATATAATAGAATAGATGCTCAGTTTATAATAGGGAAATCTGTAGCACGGAACTGGGAAACATGCATGGCACTGTTTGCGATGAACTAGTTTTCAAAATTGAAAAACTGCCCCAATGTAACTTTGTAAGATTTTGTCAGCCCTTCCACACCTCAATCAGTTCCAGAGGACTCCTCTATTCGACAGAAAGATCTTCACTCGCTTCAAAGTTCAAACTTGTCTTCATTTTCAGAAACACTAATATCACTCTTTTATCACTCACTACCTCCTTCAACATCAACTCCTTCTTCACTGCAGTCACCAGTCTCCTCTGCTAAACAGCACCACCGTGCTGCTACATGGGCAATCAGAATTAAGTGCCTTGCCCAAGGACACAATGGAGTTACCCCTGGAGGGGATCTAACATTCTGTTTGAATTTCAATGCCATAACCACTGAGCCACTGTGTTTCCTAACAGGAAGTTGAAGCCTGGAGGAAGTGATGATAAAACTAGCGATTCTCAATAAGAAGATGAGCTGGAAGCAGGTTTGGGTTTTCACACTTCTCTTAACCCTTTACTTAACGAATCGCCAGCATCCGCCCGTGTAATATGCAAATTGAGCAGTTGAAAAAATTAAATTTTTAAAAAAAATTTCAACAAAACCATATAATGTGACCCCTTATTGGAACGAGCTCAATGAGCTCATTCCAATGAGGGGTTGCGTGATATGGTTTTGTTGAAATGTTTTGAAAAAATAAAAAAATGATATTTAAAATAATAAATTTTGATATTGTCTGCGTTGGGTAAAGGGTTAAGAGAACTTTTCCATATGGAGATGGCAGATTGCCAATAAAATAAGTTCATTTTCATGAATTTGGGGAATTTATTACACCCCTAACGTCTAATTATAATAGGAATCGGTAAAAAATAAATTGCGTTCTCCCCTCACTAGTGAGATCAAACACCTCAGTAATTAACATTTCGTGTGAACTTGAAATTTACAAATGAATTTTCGCAAGCGCAAAACAAAAGTTGTTCTCGCTCCACTAGTGAGTATAACAAGACGCGGCAGATCACGATGGAATGCCGCCAAAATGTATTAAAGTGCGATCGAAATTTTTAGGGTCAAAGTGCTGATAGAGTTATCTTTATCTTTCTCAGGTAGATGTCACTGACTGATTTGACAGGTTAACATCTTCCTCTCTGACATACATCCTCCTTTAACCCTTTACCCAACATAACGGCCAAAACCTGCCAGCGCTATTCTCAAAAATCGCCAATTGATTTTCATGATGCTTTTATTTTTTGTCTCAAAAACATAGGTTATGATGAGCTCGTTCCAATGAGGGGTTATAACCTATGTTTGGAGACCAGAAATGAAAAAAATTAGTTATTCAAGAATTTTTTTTGCAAGTGTCTTCTGCTTTTCATGTTAGGTAAAGGGACAAACACCAAAAATTAACAGCAATGATACCTTGATTTTTTCACTTGAGAAGCAAGGAAATGAGCTTTCAGTAGTTCATATTTCACAAATTTTCCTGGTATATCCCTCCCGCACTCTCCCCCAGGTTTGACTACGCAGAACGGTATTCACAAGAAAACATTAGATATCCTCTATATATTAAACCCTAGTTTATAACTAGAAGATAGGAAAATGACCGAATTCCTGCTAATTATATACTCCTGTAAATTTAATATTTTCCTCTGCATAGAGTCTATCCAATTAGCTGGGTTCCACTGTACAATATTTCAGTATGCACCAAAATAATTCACACATAGAACTAGAGGTACTGTGAGCAAACTCACAAAGTGATCCCCCCACCCCCGTGCCTGAAATGTATAAGTTAGATTATCTCCCCTTGGAAATGCCAGAACGGAATTATATTGCTTCATGCACATCTTCATATGGAGTTCTTCCATTGTGTAAAGTTTCATGAAAATTCTTCAAACGGTTTAGAAGGAGTTGTGCTTACAAGAATGGACAGACGGTATAAGTTAGATTATCTTCCCTTGGAAATGTCAGAATGAAATTATATTGCTTCATGCACATCTTCATATGGAATTCTTCCATTGTGTAAAGTTTCATGAAAATTCTTCAAACGGTTTAGAAGGAGTTGTGCTTACAAGAATGGACAGACGGTATAAGTTAGATTATCTCCCCTTGGAAATGTCGGAATGGAATTCTATTGCTTCATGCACATCTTCATATGGAGTTCTTCCATTGTGTAAAGTTTCATGAAAATTCTTCAAACGGTTTAAGAGTGTTTGCGCTTACAAGGATGGACAGATGGACAGATGGACAGACAGACGGACAGGGTGATTCCTATATACCCCCCCAAACTTTGTTGTTTTTTTGGGGGGGGGGGGCTATAATTATCAGTTGAAAACATTTCTGTAAATCAAAGTATGTTACATAAAACAAATACTTACCAAGAATGAGCAAAGTATATAAAAGGAAATAAAATAAAAGTATGCAATATCATTCCCACATTGAGTTTCGCCCTTCTGATCCGATTCGTCATCACATAGGGTACCGGATGTACAAGACAGCATAACCTCTTGCCATGCTTCACCAGTAGCAGATCTGAAAAACAAGCATTTCAATTAATAAGGATGACAGACAAGACTACCGTATTTTCTCTATATATTGGGACACTCTATAATTTGGGACTCACATTTTTTCCAGAAAAATATTTTTTTTTATGCTCCAATGTTTGGGACACTCAGGAGACTTGTTTGAAAACGGTGCAAAATGCTCAATGTTAAAGCTAAATTTCTGTTTAATTTTCCTTTTTAAACAATAAAAAAATTGATAATACATACTGATTTGTGTTGTTTTTATTTAAATCTGTTCCTAAGTTTTAATATTTACAGTCCGGCCTGACATGAGGAAGACTATTTAATATTACATTGCGACAGTCTTCAACCCTTTACTGAATGCTAGTGGCAGATGACATATGAATTCTTGTGTAACTAAAAATTTTCATTTTTTGCTTCCCAAAACATAGCTTATTACCCCTCATTAGAACGAGCGCAATGGACTTGTTCCAATGAGGGGCATAAGCTATGTTTTGGAAGCAAAAATGAAAATCTAAAAAAAAATTGGATGGCGATTTTCGTATATAGTGATGGAAAACGAATCACACACAACTTGATTCAGCATCAAAACAAGATCAGGTTGTGTTTTTCCCCCATTTTCTAAGATGTGGGACATCTGTGAAAATATTTATTTTTAGCTGTCCCAATACATAGAGTAAATACGGTAAACAGCAAGCAATTACTGCAGTTAACTTCTATCATATTTATGAAAAACATAAGAATTAATTTACCCTCCCCCTACCAACACTCCCAAACTCAATACCATCAATGAGAGTAAAAATATGAAAAGATCATAGCTAAGGTCCAAAAGAACTTTAACGTAAATAGAGAGTAATCGCTTGACTGGACTGGTTACGTGAAATAATTTATGAGAAAGGAGGGACGTTGTACAAACACGAGTGCACGAATGCGCACAAGTGTTTTACAATATAGTCCCTCGCCAGGAATGAATTGTTTCACGTAACAAGCCCAGTCAAGCTATTACTCTGTTTATTACTTTTCATTATTAATGATAATTATATTATTTAACCCTTTAGCTAATGTAACAGCAAAATTCTAAAAAAAATCGCCATTTTTTTTTCTCTAAAACATAGATTTCTTTCTTTCAATTGCTGAATTTGCAAATTACATGGGTGGATGCGGCGATTCATTAGGTAAAGGGTTTAAAGAATTGACCAGATTGCTCTAATTTATTATTTACCTAAATAGCACCAACACTGCTTCTGGAAATGTTTGGAAGTTGTTATTACGGTGAATTTGTGTGTCTGCAGTGGTAGATATTTTTCCAAACACCTGTAATAATGTAAATATGTAATTAGAAAACACAGCCCATACAGTTAACTGAAACAGGAGTGTTGAGTCATATAGTGGCCAACCAATTACCAAAAATGGTCGCTGACCGATTACCAGTTATTTGAGCCCACAATCGGCCGATTCTGATGCCGATTCCGATTGTAATACCATGCACTACAAGACAAGTCGAGGCTCGAAAGAACTACATTAAACTGAACATTTTTCAAAGTGTTAAACTTCGTTGACTGGGGTCCCAGTAAAATTACCAGTGCGCGCGACTGGTAATTTTACTGCGACCTGAGTCAATGGAGTGCATCCTTCACTTTTCTGATATGAACTGGCGATTGCTGCAAGTGTGCTCAGTTGTAAGCTTTACATTCGTTTAACACGTATATCCCGTAAAGGGGCTTCTAGAGAGATTAGGAATACACATTGTGGTTGTTTCTCAACTTTATTGAATGGTATCATCGACATCACTTTACATTAACAATTGAACAATTGCAGAAGATAATAAAATGCGATTCAGAAAAATCACAAATTGCTTGGCAACAATCGGTTGAACCGAGGTTCCAGGAGCGATTGTCATCCGATTGCCCATAATCGGCCGATTGTGCTGGCCGGTTCCGATCATCGGTTGAACACTAGAGTCATATTCAGATTAGTATGGAAGTAAATATTTCATTCAACTGGCATATTACCCAAAATAAAATGCACAAAAATAATGCAATGACACTATTAACCTTTAAAGTCCTATTTCCGACTTTTACGACCTCAGAACAGGTGCCCCTAACATGCCACCATGGGGAGGCCCTGTTGGCAGCAGACAAATTAGGTAGGCAGTGGATTCTAGTCAAGGCTCGGTTACCAGTTAAGGTAGGCAAGACTTGACAAAAAATCAATGCTAAGCCAATGGACGTATAGAGACTGTGGTCTGGTGGGTATTTGGGACACTTGTCCAGGCCCTTAAGGGTTAACCTTATATACAACTATCAGGGTTACCCGGCATTGCATGGGAAAATGTAGGGGTCATATGAAAAGTACCCCCAAAAAACAAAAAATAGGGGCCGCATATTTTTTGACCCAGCCTGCCCTATGGGTGGCACACTTGGCCCCACCCTCCGGGCAGGGCCTTCGGTCACTTTTTAAACCCCCACCATTAGATTCCTGGTAAAAAGTTACCCCTAGTAGACTCCTTTGAGGACCTATATCGGTGAAATCCATCAATTTTGCCCACCCTCACCTGCTACTTTTTTAAACACCACCATTATATTCCTGACAAAAAGTTACCCCAAGTAGATCCCTTTGACGACCTATGCCCCTCCCTGTACACACCCCCACCCCACACACTTTTGTAAACCTGACGAGGACCTCTGCCATATAAAGTACCCCTAGTAGACCCATTTTGGGTACTCTGGATGGCCCCATATTCATTTCTATAGAGGGAGGGAGGGAGGGAGGGAGGGAGGGAGGGAGGGAGGACAGATGGACGGACGGACAGATGGGACAGACGGACGGACAGATGGATGGACGGACAGACAGACAGACACAGACACAGACAGACAGACAGACAGACAGACAGACAGACATTCTAAAATATAGTATAGAAAGAAAGATGGTTACAACAACTACAATAAGATGCCTGTGGGGCCTGAGGCGCTCACCTGACCATAGTTGTATAAAGAAGGAATTAGCATCTGTGGGTAGTTAACACCACAGAGGAATTAAATTATTTAATTATTTATAACCCTGTTGTCCATGCCATTGGGATGCTACCACAGAAATAATTCCAAGATTTTCAGTAATGCAAAACTAGGAAGTTCAAATATCAACTTAGGAACTTAACCTGAACAAACTTGAAGGGTGTTGTTATACCAAATATCAACAGATTCTGTCCAGTGGTTCTGGAGAAGATTTAGAGAATACATGTATTACCAATTTTGCATTATGTTACAATTTGTCCCCCCACCCCCATAGAGAACACAAATATCAACCGAGGGACTTTATTTGACTAAATTGAATCTGAACCCTGTAAGGAAGCTCTATACTAAATATTAAAACATTCTGATTGTATCTTAAGAAGCAGATTTTTAAAGATCATTCCTCATATTGGAGTAAGTTAAAGTTCAGGCTCCAATACAGAGCCCAAAAATTAACTCAAAGACTTGGTTTGAACAAACGTGGTACCAACATTGAATATAATTATTTGTCAACATTAGCCCTTCAATAATGCAAATAAATGTCACTTTGATATTTAAAATATTGCAAATTGCCAATAGAATTCGCCCAAGTGAAAATGGATTATCAATTATACTCCAAAAATAAGTTGATCCAATATGGGTTTGAGATATGGAAACGTTTATCCAATAAGATAATATACAAGGTTATGAATTTCATACAGTAGAACCTGTCTTGAGAGACCGCCCTTTGGGCCACACAAAAGTGGTCTCTCAAGACAGGTGGTCTCTCATAATAGGTTTCAGGTTTTCTCAAGTCAGTGAAAAACCAACCACAAAATTCAGAAATGGAGAAGAATAGATTTTTGTAATTACTTTGTAGTTCTTCTTTTTTATGAAGTTTTTGTAACAAATTAAAATGGACTGTTATAAAAATTATAAAAATAAATTAGTGTTGAAAATCTTCATTGAAGATTTTCAACATTAATTTATTTTTATAATTTTTATAACAGTCCATTTTAATTTGTTACAAAAAGATTTTCAACACAAATTTATTTTTATTCCTATCTGTCACATTTCAGGTATGTATGAAATTGTTTATTCAGCAATAATCCTAATCTTTTCACAGGAGTCTTATAAGAACATCTCAATCTTTAATGAGTTAGCAATTGAAACCCAATTAAGAGCTTTTAATACTTTTAATTATGTTAGTATAACCACAATGGATTTTCCAATTCCAGAACAGGTAAAAAGCTTTTGTCATGGTTTCAGTCTTCAAAGGTGCGGTCTCTCAAGACAGGTCCATTATGGCATAAAAATACAAGTTGGTACTAGGTCACAATGGTCTCCCAAGACAGGTGTTCTCTCAAGACAGGTGGTCTCCCATAGCAGGTTCATTATAGAGTAAAACCAATCGGTGCCTGGCAGATGTGGTCTCTCAAGACAGTGGTCTCTCAAGGAAGGTTTTACTGTATTACCTAATTTCGTAATATGATAACCGAGTATACTGAGTTCGAAGAATTAAAACTGAACTTGATCATCAGTTTTAACTGTCAGGGCTGTAAGGTGCATGGAGCATATATTACTCATTTGAATGTTTTTTTGTGTTCTGTTTTTCAATAACCATTAGCCTTGATTGGATTCTAAATTGTTCTTGAATAACAATTTGTTGCGTAGTCTGCTGAGAGCCATTTGTTTATTATGCTATTGCTGCTATGCCTGATGGGAATCAAGTTATCACACATCGTATCAAGCCTGGAAATCAACAGACTGTCATCTGCAGAATGAGGTCCTCAGAGGGTGAATTTAGTGATGCGGTCCTGTACAGCAGGGGTAGTATTACCAAAGTTACCCCGTGAACTTTAATCTGAATTAAGGTCTTAGGCTTAAACAGAAAGAAGTACCCAGAGGATGAATTGGGAGATTCTAGCCCACAGTGTGGGATAGCATCAGCAAATTCACCCTCTGGGGACCTCATTCGGCAAATGATAGATTGCTTATTTCCAGGCTTGCATCGTATCTAGATACATATCTGTATCGTGACCTGCGTATTGAGAAGCGTGTCAAAACACAACTGTATATACACAAGTCTAGTTATCTCGCTGATGAGAAAAGTGACACTGGCCTGCTCACGGAAATTAAAGGCCATACTCGGTATTGCCAAACAATACTGGTTTTCACAACTTGTCCAAAAAACACTGTTAAGAAAGTCTCACATACCAAATATTGATATTTGTTGAAGTTATCTTGCTAACAAGAAATGCGACGCCTACCCACTTGGTAGCCCAACCACCCAGCCCGACATCATCAAACTATAAGTTGAGTGTTCGAAAAACCCCGACCAATAAATGTTGATACTGGGTCATGAAGCAAGACTTGCAACAAACAGACTCTCTGATTTCTCGGAAAAAAGCAGAGTTAGCATCAGTTGAATTCAAGTGTACCACAGGCATAAAGCATGTTGACCAGATGTACAGCACATCAACTGTCAACAGACGCTATCTTTGCTTGTGCAGGGATAGTAAATTGGAGCATCCAATAATTACTGAACATTGTTCATTGGTACTCTCTAGTTACTCTGGCTTTCTTCAACCATGGAAGCCGGGTTCATCACATACTAGACAATTTGGTTTTATATAACTTTTCCATACATCAGACATCAAATTTCCGGTGCGCGGACATTTCCCCATCGGACATTTCCCCATCCAGACATTTCACCCCCGGAAAATTCCCCATCTGGACATTTCCCCATCGAGGACGGACATTTCCCCATCAACATTCCCCCATCAGAGGCGGACATTTCCCCATCGGAGGTGAACATTTTCCCATAGGATATTAACACCTTTCCCCATCGAGGGCGGGTATTTACCTCAACTTAACAATATTTTTGAACGAAAGTGGCTTGACAGAAAGAACAAATATTAAAATTGCAATGAAAACATCCATATTGTTCAATCCACTTGTGCGATAAAAAGTGATGTATTCATTGACATTTCCTTTAATGAAGACACTGTTTATCAATCAACTCGACAACATCTTTGAACAAAAGTAGCTTCTCAGAGAGAACAAATAAAAATATATAAATACTGCTAAATCCTGATTAGGTTTAATCCCGTCAATTATAGAGATAAAAGCACATTAAATCGAACAATTTAAACAACATTACCCATGTCAGCTTAATAAAAAGGGAATGATACACAACAAATCAATAGGAAAATTTCAAACAAATAGACCCACAAAAAATAAGAAATGGATGGTGAAAAGTCCACATGGGGAATTGTCCGTTTTTCTATTAAGCAGAATGGGGTAATGTCCGATGGGGAAATGTCCGGCCTAAATGGGATGGGGTAATGTCCGGATGGGGAAATGTCCGGCGACCCAAATTTCCATAATCCCAAAGGTTAAATGTAAAATAATTCTACTTTTTCAGTGTTCAGTGTCACTCCCCATCCCTATCCCTTGACAACTCTTTTAACCCAATAGGGCCCAATTCCAATTTTGATCACTTTGTAAAGCAATAAAATCGAGGTTCAAACATTGAGGCTTCAGATAAACTTTTAAGTTACATTCCATGTACATTGGCATTTGTTTCTAGGCAAGTCTTGGCTGCCTGTATACAGGCAGCCAAGACTTGCCTGGAAGCAACTACCAAGGCCACCAGATGTAGTCTATCAAAGTGTTGCAAAAATATATACAAACCACCAGGTCTTTAAGAGGTATGAAGCCCCAAACACCAATGACTCAAGTAGCAATATTTGGTGAACCCTAAAAATTGTGAGTACAAATATTTTTTGAATGATCACATTAGAGAGGGGGAATACGAATGTTACACGTATCTGTTCATTTTCCATAACGCTTTCAGAACTCATCCCAATTTTCCATATTTTCCCAGGGCCTAGAAAAAACATTTACTGTTTTCCAAGACTTTCCATACCTTTTCATAACCTGTATGAATCCTGTGGAATGGTCTGACATGACATGACCTAGACAGTTGAAAGTGCTGTTAACACCCCCCCCCCCCCCCCCCCCTCAGGGCCCAGTGAAATGGTCGGGGCCTAAAAAAAAGTGCCCCACATATTGAGGTCGGGGCCTTTTCGGGGCTGATTTTCCATTTTGTCCATTATTGTTAGTGCTTTTTTGTGGAAAATGTCGGGGCTTGAAAAAAAGCCCCCAGCAAGTGCTCCTCAGGGCTGATCTCGGGGCCTGGGCTGATCAACCCCAACTCAAGGTAAGCCCTGCCCCCCCCCCCCCCCTGCCCCATGAACAAATAAACAAACATTAACAAAAAATATACATCTTTAACCGTGTGAGTACAAAAATGTAGATGGGTAGGAGTGATACTTAGCAAAATATGAATGCGGTTGTTGAGTTTGGACTGCTGTTTTAACACTTCCACGTGTGTAATATACAAATTTAGCATCGAAAAAAAAATTATTTAAAAAAATATTTCAACTAAACCACATCATGTGACACCTCATTGGAATGAACTTGTAGAGCTCATTCCAATAAGGGGTCACATGATATGGTTTTGATGAAATTTTTTGAAAAATTTGAAAAAATATTTAGAAAAATTTGATATCCTGCGCACAGGGTAAAAGGTTTAACAGTGAATTTTTTCTTTTACTTTGAGAAATGGAACCCTGAACCTCTCAAAAAGGAAAATTTACCATTATTCGAAATTAGATGGGAATTTTGAAAATTTATTAAAAAGCTTCCTTTTCAATACTTTCAGTTACTTCCATTGACAATTTTCTGTCACACTTGCTAAACCTGAAGATTTGACTCCAACTTTAGCTAATCTTGACACCTGAGAGCAGGTGCTTGTAATCAAGCCTTAAAATAAGCAGACTGTCATCTGCAGAGTGAGGTCCCTAGAGGGTGAATTTAGGGCCGCATCACTAAATTTACCCTCTTTGAACCTCAATCTGAATCAAGGTCTCAGGCCTAAACAGAAAGAGGTGCCCAGAGGATAATTTGGCAAACTGTATGGGATAGCATCAGCAAATTCACCCTCCATGGACCTCATTCTTCAAATGACAGCTTATTTCCAGGCTTGTTACTAATGGGTGAGTTGTATAGACAATGATAAATTTACTCTCGGAATCGCTTCTAGTCAAGACTTGGTTGCCTATGGAGGCAAGACAGTAATGCTGGACAAGTGAACCCTGAATACAGTGGTGCCCACTAAATTGGATATCTCTTAATTGTATGCTCCTGTTTATTGAATATAACTTCCAAATGATTTCCCATATCTTCAGTACAATTTTGACCTGTTAATTGCATATGGGTTATAGAGTATACTCCTGTTAATTGAATACAAAATCTTGCAATATGGTGAGAAATTACCCTGACTCTCACCAAATTCCCCTTGTTTATTGACCTTTTTAGCCTGAGTACATCCAACACAGGCATCTAATCTATTATATCTTGTTTGACAGAGCTCCATGAGCTCTGTCAAACAAATATAATAGAATAAATGCTAAGTTTATCTCTAGAATACAGGAAAGTGACACAATCCCTGTTAATTGAATACTCCTGTTAATTGAATAATGTTCACTGGCAAAGTCGCTATTCATTTAACAGAGTTCCACTGTATAGTTTCTAAAAAAAATTCTGTAAGTCAAAGGTGACGGTTCACTGCAACCTGTTGAATTGGAAATTACCGTAGATGAGGGAAAAAAGTTGTTAAATCACAAGAAAGGATCCCATAATTGGACACTGTAGATATGTATGAAAATACCTGTTTATACACAGGGAACTGCGAATTCCAATTTTGATCGAATCGAATTGGCGAAAACGAATTGAATTTTGAATTGAATTTTGAATTTTCGCAGGAACCTGTTTATACAATAACTTACCTGCATTCCAATTACTGCATAGATGAAAAATAACATAACAATGAGAAGTGCTACATAAGGCAGTGCCTGAAATGAAAGAGAAATATGACTTACAATGGCAAGGCAAATTTAGAAAAATACTTATAATACAATTCATTAGTACTGAAATGGTTAACCGGATAACCAGTTTGAAACCGGTTACCTACCTAACCGATTTAAAAAAAGTCAACCAGTTATCCAAAATATCAATAGTGATCATCATTCCACGGTTAAAATGTAATAAATCTGCGGCTTCTCCTTTGGGATAGATTACACCTCGAAGCAGCACTGTATATATTGAGAAATAATCAACTTTGGCCGCAAGACTTCGTTGATGATCGGTAATTAAGTACTGAGTAACCGTAGAAACTATTCCATAGTATGTATACAAATGAACGTTGTCGAGTACTCGACAACGTTCATTTGTATACACACTACAGAATAGTTTCTGAGAATAGTGCTTTCCAATTCCGATAGTTTTGATCCCAAATTTGGTGAAATAATGGCTATGGATAACCAGATATTAACCGGTTATAGCTCTCGGTTAGTCGGTTGTGAAAATGAGCCAACCGTTTCAGCCCTACAATTCATATTTTACCCTCTTATTGTAACATCTCCTCCCAAGCAAGTAGGATTAGTTATTCAACTAGTACATGTAATGACGTACATAGATAGTAAAATTCAACAGCTTATACAGAATAAAGAGAGTTGATTACTACTTAATCGCAGCGCCATATATTCTCCACTTGAAAAGTATTTGTAATTGTTCACAACGGCACAAGAAACACTTGCGCACTTTAATCACATGAACCACTGAGTGCAACCTGGTGATCCATGTGATGAAAGTTTGCAAGTCCTTCTTGTGTTTTGTCCTCAGAAGTTGTAAATAATTACTAAGTGAAACAAGCCAAGACCAATACCGGGTCTGGACCTGAGTCGCTGCATGCAATTGAATTGGCAAACAGGAAGTGGCTGCATGGCAGATCTGAAAATTGCATACACGATACAACTGATCATTATCAGGCTCCAGATGAAATATAAAATCAATCCCTTGCATAGAAGCCGAAAAAAGTTTGACGAAAAATTTCAATGTCAGAGGGTACAGTAAAATTTCAAAGTATCGGCAAACAGGAAGTGGCTGCACGGCAGATCTGAAAATTTGCTTACACGATACAACTCATCATTATGAAGCAGCAGACCAAATATACAATCATTCCCTTTCATAGAAGCCAAGAAAACTTTGACTGAAAAAGTGTTTCGGACGGACTGACGGACAGACTGATGGAATGACGGACGGAGTCAAGTGGTTACTAGACCTGCTCTGCCGCTGGCGATGCAGGTAAAAAAAAATCTATCCCAAAACAATTTAATAGTACAGTGGAGCCCACTTAATTGGATAGCTCTTAATTGTATATCCCTGTTAATTGAATATAATTTTCCAAACACAAAACCATTTACCATACCTCCAGTACAAATTTGACTTGTTAATTGAATATAGGTTACAGAGTAAACTCCTGTTAATTGAATAAAAAATCTTGTAACCTGTCGAGAAATTACCCTGACTCTCCCCAGTTTTCCTTTGTTGATAGACCTGTTTGTCCTCAGTATATCCACTTCAAGCATTTAATCTATTATACCTTGTTTGACAGAGCTCAGAGAGCTCTGTCAAACAAGATATAATAGAATAAATGTTAAGTTCATCTCTAGAATACTGGAAAGTGACATTATCCATGTTAATTGAATACTCCTGTTAATTGGATAATTTTCATTGGCAAAGTGGCTATTCAATTAACAGGGTTCCACTGTATTCCGCCCTCCACATACTAGTCTCAATATTTTCTGTTTGATTGGTTCAGTTCATGATTTCTCTACCGACCTCACTAATAGCGCATTATGTTTTGCATTGCACAGCGCAAATTATCATGTGTATTTCAGGGTACTTTATTCTTCTGCAGTAACGAGTGCATTAACTAATGAGCATTTTCTGTGCTAATTGTGACATGACTTCTACTTTCAACTGTAATCTAATTACAATAGTAATTTTATAGAAAATTTGTGAGTTACAAAACATACCTGAAAAGACTTTAGGAATGTCCACAGCAATGTCCGTATACCCTCACCTCTACTTAACAGTTTGATTAATCTCATAACTCGGAAGAGACGGAAGAAGTTGATACTTATAATTCCTGATCCAGGCTAGAAAAAAGAAAAAAAAAAACAAGAAAATAAGTACAACTCACAGAAGACATGTTTTGTTTATATTTGTGTTATCTCCCTAGAATTATTTGGTTTCTTCTTCGTTTTGGACAATGCTGACTCTTACAATGATCAGAGTGGTTTGAAATACCAGTCTATTCTCTGAGGTTCTTTTTTTATTTTTAACCCTTTACCTAACCTGAAAAGCAGACAACACTTGCAAACAAAATTCTTGAATAAGTAATTTTTTTCATTTTTTGTCTCAAAAACGTAGGTTATGACCCCTCTTTGGAATGAGCTCGATGAGATTGTTCCAAAGAGAGGTCATAACCTGTGTTTTTGAGACAAAAAATGAAAAAATAATGAAAATTAATTGGTGACTTTTGTGAATAGCGCTGGCTGGTTTTGGGTGTTATGTTGGGTAAAGGGTTAACCTCCTTTAGCCCGATGTCCAAAATATCAAGTTTTCAGAAGCAAACTTTCTCCACAATACAACTGGGAAGCTAAGGCTCCACAAAGTAGATCTTCTGTTTCTCAAGCCCTTTTTTGTAAAACTGCATGTGGGTGGGCGGTTTTTTAATTTATTTTTTATTTTTATATTAACATTTTCTTCTTCCAAATCATATGAACAAGTGTCTCAAACCCATTCCAGTAATGGTCAAAAGCGATGTTTAGAATGAAAGAAAAAATTCATGTTATCAAGAAATGAACACCTCTTCCAAAAGTAGTCAGGGATATAATGTTGAAATCTTTTTATGAATATATGTAAAGACAGGAAAGAATATTTATTTGAATGTTTTAGAAAAACTGAAAACACATTGGAATTCAGGGAATGATTTTTAACTATCTATTTATTTATTTATTGGTGTTTAAGGTCACATACTTATGCACAATGGCTAATCATGACCGTGACAGTTTTACAGGTGGAGGAAGCCGGAGTACTCGGAGAGAAGCACCGAGCAACGACAAGCAACTGTCAGCTCCTCAACATTCTAACTCTGTTCAAGCTCCGCTCAAGCAGGGTTACAGCAGTTGAAGACATGTGCACCATCGACGTGCAGTATGCCTGAGTACACGTCGTCATCGTGCCCCCATGTAGGCAACGCTGATAAAGTGCCTTGCCGAAGGACACAACACGGGGAACGGGGAACGAACTCGGGACCTCTAGCATAGAAGTCCAACAGTCTACCACTGAGCCACCACGCTCCCTTTTTAACTATCCCTAGGGATTCAAACTGCAACTGCGGTGCACGATTTGTAGAAAGTTCCAGAGAAATTTTGCTTCTATTTAAAAATAGTCCGTCAACGATTTTCGTTCTGCACATATGTGCAGAACAGATTTTCATTTTTCCACTTGGTTTATTGTTGCTGTGGATGTGAAATTCACAGAACATAAAGAGTTCCAATAAACTGCAACAAAATAATGTTATACATACATTTTTTGATAGTGCCTGGCAAACAATAACATAATGCCATGTGTGTCAAGCCACTAAATTGGCTTTCAATTATTCTCAAAAGATCTATGATGGAGACTTCTAATATTCAATCAGTTATATTTATTTATTTATTTATTTATTTATTGGCGTTTAACCCTTTACCCAAGGCAGACAATATCAAAATTTATTATTTTAAATATCATTTTTTTTAATTTTTCAAAAAATTTCAACAAAACCATATCATGTGACCTCTCATTGGAACGGGCTCGACGAGCTCGTTCCAAAGAGGGGTCACATGATATGGTTTTGTTGAAATTGTTTGAAAAATAAAAATTTTCAGCGTATTTTTTGCATATTACGCGAGCGGATATGACCGATTCGTTGGGTAAAGGGTTAAGATCGCATACTTTTGCACAATGGCTAATCATGACCACAACAAGGAAATAAAGTCAAGGTCAGTCAATTGTTTTTACCCCATGATGCCTATATTAGAGGCCTCACATCCCAAGCATTAGTGACTGGGTCCTATTTTACCAGTGAAACAGGGTGCGCAGTGGCTCAGTAGGTAGAGGTGCAGGCTGCAAGCCGAGAGGTCCTCGGTTCGAATCTCACCTGCGGCGACCGCGTTGTGTCCTTGGGCAAGACACTTCATCTCCATTGCCCGCGTGGTGGCACGATGACGCCGTGTACTAAGGCGTACTGCACGTCGATGGTATGCATGTCTTCCACCAATCTAACCCTGTCTGTGCTGCAGTACGGAGTTACGATGTTGGGGAGCTGGCAGCTGCTCGTCATTGCTCGGTGGTTCTCTCCGGGTACTCCGGCTTCCTCCACCCGTAAAACTGTCACGGTCGTGATTAGCCATTGTGCATAAATATGTGACCTTAAACATCAATAAATAAATAAATAAATAAATTACCAGTGAAACAGAGCTTGTTTACCACAGTAAACAAGCATTGCTTCACTTCCTGAGGTTCCTGTGGGAGATCCAATCAGTTAAGAATTTAAATTTTGAAATATGCTTAGCAGAGCTTGGTGAGCTCTGTAAATAAAATATAATTAATAATTAAACACTTAATGCCAAATGTTATTGTAATGTGAGAAAGTATTTATATTTTCAAGCAAATTTATAACGGACATGAAATATACTACTCAAAGTTTGCTAAGCACCACATATTTGACACATCATTGTGAAATTTGCTTGTGACATATTTGCGATATATTTGGTGGATATGATTGAGGAATGTATTGAGATGGTCCCCAGTGTTTACATTAGCTCTCTTGACAGGCAGACTTTTCGTGACAGTCATGGAATGCATGTAGCCCTTGATTTTCATGATGTTTTCGTGTACTGTCTACATGTACATGGCATGTGTAGGGTATTCAATCTTCATTTTCAGACAAACCCTTGGGATTGGATATGGCGATTGCAAATGTAAGAAGACATTTGTCTGAAGCAGAAATGTAGCGGGCTGTTGGGATGGTGGAGCTAGGGGCTATGCATCATCAGGTTGGCAAAGCCCTTGGTGTGCACTATACGGTGATCACCAGAGCCTCAGCAGGATTTCAGCAGTATGGCACACTGGTAAGATGGCATGGTAGTGGCAGAGACAGGCGAACATCTGCAGCTGAAGACCGGTTTTTGATCATTCAGGCCTGTTGGAACCGCTTTGCAACAGCAACCCAGCTTCGCAGTGACCTTCAGAATGCATCCGGGGTAAATGTTTCGACGCAGACTATCCGGGCAAGGTTGCATGAAGGTGGTCTCCGATCGAGAAGACCATGTATTCGCATTCTGCTGTCCCAGAACCACCGCCAACACAATATAAATGGGCAATGGACCATGTTGGATGTACCAGTGAAGATTGGCGACCTGTTCTTTTTACAGATGAGTCAAGGTACTGCCTAGACTACACAGATAGGCATTTAAGGGTATGGAGAAGTCCAGGAGAGCAATTCCTAGCAGTCAACATTGCTGGACATGACCACTATGAAGGAGGATCAATAATGGTCTGGGGCGGCATCAGCAGGGATGGACGTACAGAGCTCTGTGTCCTTGACCCTGGTACACTGACTGCACAGCGGTATAATGATGAGATCCTGGATGCCCACGTCAGATTGTATGCAGGTGCAGTGTGTGATAGATTCATTCTGATGGACGATAATGCATGTCGTCATGTTGTCTATGCTGTCCGGGAGAACCGACAGGGGGAGGGGATTGAGCGTATGGAATGGCCAGCAAGATCCCCTGACCTCAATCCAATTGAACATGTCTGGAATGAGTTGCAGCTTGCAATTTCAGCCCATCCAGTCCAGCCAAGAAGTGTCCAGGAGATTGGTGCTATGATGGTCCAAGAATGGAACAACATCCCACAAAGGACCAAACAGGAAACTGATTGAGAGCATGAGAAGGCATTGTCAAGCTGTAATTAACAGTAATGGGTCTCATACTCGATATTGAACCCATACCAGTTCGCTCCGCCAACTTTTTGGCAAATTTGAAAAATTTCCTCTTTTACCAATAATATCCATTTTCCATGGTTATCGTATTCAAAAGCTAAAAAATAATGTCAAACGCAAACAAAATCTTAATTTTTGTACTTAAATCATTAAAGATATAATTAAATAAAAAAATATATACACTTTTCATAATATTTCAACTAAAAAACATAAAACATGTAGTTGGATATACTAAGTGCTTAGCAAACTTTGAGTAGTATATTATACAAACAAAAGGCCCCACAAAGTAGATCTTCTGTCTCTCTGGCCATTTTTTTGTAAAATTGCATGCGAGCGGCCTCAAAATCTACAGAATAGCATGGGTCGTGGTGTATTTCATCCCTTGACAAAGCGTTGCAAAGCCTTGTTGCACTCAAGGGACAAATTTATCAATTTTATTAACTCTGATAAAATATCAGACATAAACCATTTAATTTTTATTTTTTTAAGTTTGCATTGGTTTTAAAAAGAGAGCATGCAGCAGCTAAAAGGACCATGTGGGAGGGCCTGAGAAAAAGATTTTTAACTTTTTCAGGCCATACCTATTATTTTTTGAGTAGATACCATAATTATCACTCAAGTGGATATGAGAAACTTAACGTTTTCACAAGTGACTTACCTCAGGTGCAAATTTGAGTTTCTTTCAACCCACAAATGTGATAATTCTGGTATTCACACAAAAACAATTCGTTTTATTCTTATTTTTTACTTTACACATAAGTTTCCTTTAACCCTTTACCCAACGAATCGCCCACATCTGCCCGCGAAATATGCAAATTCAGCAGTTGAAAAAATATTATTTTTCAAAAAATTTAAACAAAACCTTATCATGTGACCCCTCGTTGGAACGAGCTTGTCGAGCTCGTTCCAACGAGGGGTCACATGATATGGTTTTGTTGAAATTTTTTGAAAATTAAAAAAAAATGTTATTTAAAATAATAAATTTTGATATCGTCTGCGTTGGGTAAAGGGTTAAACCAAACTTTGAGAATAGAAATAAAAACAAAAATGTTATATGACATCGGGCAAAAGTACAACTAAATATAACTTGAGAGTTGATAGATGCCGAGAAAAATATTTTTTAGCATTTTTGCATTATCCATTTGGAGAGGATAAAATAAATACATTTAATTGGAATTTCTCTGTAACAAATTCACAAGAATGAATGGCTTGGTGCAAAAATAAATATGAAGTATCCATTGAAGTTGAATAATATAGAATTGATCATGTGTCAACATAAAAATTTTTTATCCCATGTGTTGGAATAATTATTTGACCCATGAACCATGGTGATTGGGTGAAATAATTAATGTTACAAGTGAGATAAAAGAACTTATGTTACCACACTGTATATTTATTGAACACCATTTCTCTTTTATTTCTGGGTCAAAAGAAATGAACATTTAAAACAAAAAGTTCAAGATTTCCTGTTTTGCACAATACTGAAGCATTGGGTCGTAATGTGTTTTTGGATGTGCACAATGCCAATTTATTAAATCAAAGTAGGTGCAAGTGTGTGGGGGGGGGGGGGGGGGGAGGAGGGGGACTCTTTTTAGTTCATTTTTCTGTCTGTCTACTTGTAGAAGCCGTACCTTGGGTAAGGCTATTGGTACATCATCCTGATTGTGATGTTCATCAACTGTACAATGTAAATATCATTGCAGGCTGAGGGTTTGAAGAAAATGAAGGGTGAAAAACGTAACAATTTTAAAATATAAATTAAAAAATCCTTCCTGTTCAGAATGAACAGGAAGGATTTTCTAATTTCTATTTTAAAAATGTACAAGATGACTTTAGTGGCTTCACAGTTACCAGAGGAATAAACTTTGTCAGTACTAAACCTACAAAGGCAATTTATTTCCCTAGAACAGGAATAAATCAAAAATTTATCCCATGCTTATTAACCAGCATGCTGCTGGCGGATATTCCCGCACAGGACAGGATTTCTATTGCCCATAAAATAAGTATCATTCGGGTATATTTAATCAATGTAAATATAATGGTCTTTTTCACCAATGATTTCTTGAGTTATATTTTGATAAATTTTTCATCAAATCTAATCATGGCTGCTTTAAAGCAGCCATGACTAGATTTGATGAAAAATATTTTACAAATAATAAGCAGGTTAAGAGTTAACCATATAGCAGAAGACTTCATATAGAAAAACACCACATATATGGCAGTTTGTAAGAGCTGTAGTACAGCGAAACACGGTTAACCCTTTACCCAACAAATCGCCCGCATCCGCCCGCGTAATTTGCAAATTCAGCAGCTGAAAAAATATTTTTCGAAAAATTTCAACAAAACCATATCATGTGACCCCTCTTTGGAACGAGCTCGCTCTGAAGTGGGGTCACATGATATGGTTTTGTTGAAATTTTTTGAAAAAATAAAAAAAATGGTATTTAAAATAATAAATTTTGAAATCGTCTGTATTGGGTAAAGGGTTAAATGTGGTTTGTTCCTCTATAAGTAGGCCTTTACACTGGGGGCAGAAAATGTATCTCATCCAATGTAGCTCATAGAGCTCTGTCAAAAAATCTCAAGCTCTGTCAAACAATCTCTAGCTCTGTCAAACAATCGCTAATTGCTAAAATACATTCATTGAAATTATTGCTGAAACTAAAAAAGCTTAAAAAGTAGAAAAACTTCATGGTTCTGCATATAAATTTCTATAGGTGATAAGCTTCTTCATTTCAATTAATAGGGATTTATTGTAAAATCCATACACAATATATTTAAATTTTTCGTAAAGGTCTGCTAGATGTTTAACAACTGTATGTCATTAACAATAATATTCTATTAACCAATATAAAATTAGGTGAAATCCTCTGTAATATAAACATACACATATAAATTATATACGTCACAAATGCATATTTAGAATGTCACAAAACATTTATCCATACTGGCAATCATTATCATTATCAAGTTTTTTATTGATAATTTTACGGTCCTCGGTTCGAATCCCACCTGCGGCAACTGCGTTGTGTCCTTGGGCAAGACACTTAACCCCCATTGCCCATGTGGGGGCACGGTGATGCTGTGTACTAAGGCGTACTGCACGTCGATGGTGCACATGTCTTCAACCAATGCTAACCCTGCTTGTGTGGAGTTAGTATGTTGGAGAGCTGACAGTTGCTTACCATTGCTCGGTGGTTCTCTCCAGGTACTCCGGCTTCCTCCACCCGTAAAACTGGCGTGGTCATGGTTAGCCATTGTGCAGAAATATGCGACCTTAAACACCAATAAATAAATAAATAAATTTAAAATTTTACAAAGATAAAACCTGGAATAAATTTCTGATTTTGCTAACTTTTTTCACCGTCAGTGCAAGATGAATGTTAAAACAGTCGTGGTCACCTCGTTTCCGACAGTTTTACGAGTGGAGGAAGCTGGATTACCCAGAGAGAACCACCGAGCAGTAGTGAGCAACTGTTGGACTCCCCAACATACTTACCCCGCACAAACAGAGTTAGCAGACAAGTGCACCATTGATGTGTAGAACCGCCGGTACGCCTTAGTACACAGCGCCACTGTGACCCCACATGGGCAATCAGGATTAAGTGTTTTACCCAAGGACGCAGCACAGTTATCCCTGGTGAGGATCATACCATGGACCTTTCTGTTTGCAGTCCAGTACCGTAACCATTGAGCAGCTGCACTTCAACCTGGAACTATAAATGACTGAAGTCAATCAAAAGCATTTTTAAAGACATGGCAATTTACCTACTGGTAAATTGCCACATCTTTAAAAATGCTAATGATTTATTTCATCCATTTATAGTTATAAAGAGAAAATATAATACTGTAAAATCATTTGTAAATGTTTTATAGGATTGGCCCCTGGTTGAACCTGGAGGTTCATAAGCTGAAAATTTTCTTGAGAGTCAGGCCTGAAAATAAGTAGTCTGACATTTGCAAAATAAGGCCCCCCGAGGGTGAATTTGATGATGCTATCTCATACAGTGGGCCAATTTATCCTCTGGGTACCTCTTTCTGTTTAGTTTTGAGCTCCTGATTCAGTTTGAGGTTCACAGAGGGTAAATTTAGTGATGCTACCCTGCTATGCAGGGTAGCATCACTAAATTCACCCTCTGGGACCTCATTTTGCAGATGTGAGTATGCTTATTTTCTGGCTTGTTGAGAGTTATTGCATGGGTGAAACCTACACTCCTTGAGTGTTTTCATGAAAATCTTCTTTCCACATATTATATTTAATTTCATGCCTCAATTATTTCCACAAAATGACTTAAAATACTAAAGTTGAACCTACCGGTAACGTATTTACTCTATGTATTGGGACACTCTATGATTTGGGACACACATTTTTTCCAGAAAACTATATTTTTTTTATGCGCCAAAGTTTGGGACATTCAGATTTGTTTCCAGTTGGCCCGTCACTAGTAGCAGACGACACTCATAAAAAAAATTCTTGAGTAACTAAAAATTTTCATTTTTTGCTTCCAAAACATAGCTTATGATCCCTCATTGGAATGAGCGCAATGCGCACGTTCCAATGAGGGATCATAAGCTATGTTTTGGAAGCAAAAAATGAAAATATATAAAAAAAAATTGGACGGCGATTTTCGTATATAGTGATGGAAAACGAATCACACACAACTTTATTCAGCATCAAATCAAGACCAGGCTGTGTTCTTTCCCCATTTTCTAAGAATTGGGACACCTGTGAAAATAATTATTTTTAGCTGTCCCAATACATGGAGTAAATATGGTAACTAAATTAACTAATTCTGGAAGTTATTCTCTGAAATAAATGCTTTATTTTATCATAAGAGTTAGAGAGAAATACACAGAACTGCACATACGTTTGAATGGGTTAAGAATTATTGCACGAGACTGCTTTGACACAGGATATCACGAGAGCCATCACTATTAGTTGGCGAGGTACCAACCCTAATTTGCTTTTTAATTATTACGCCATTCAATTGGTCGAAACCAAATGACACCGATCAGTGTCACGGGCACGATTATTGAACTTCAAATATAGACTAAACTACGGGGAATAACTCAACAAAACGTTTTTAAATAGCTAATAAGTTTAGCTCAATCCATCATTATATTATAAGTTGTGGAAAGTAATTGTCAAGGAACAAACAGTCAGAAAGTTATTTTTATTTTGTAGATTTGTAACTCAAATCTGACTGTTTAAATATCCCGGGTAAACAAATCTAAACAAGAGCTATTGCTGAAGGCAATTTATTCCCCCACTGCAGTGCTGGACTGATGAAACATAAATGAACAAGTAATAATAAAAAAAAATAATAATCTGACAACACCGAAAATCATTCTAGTCTTGGGAAATGTTACAATTTAATTACATACCAAGTTCCATAATAATAATTTACTTAAGTTATGAAAGTTATGAATATTCTTGGACGGACTCACACATGGACGGATGCACAGACGGATGGACGGACGCATGTAATCCAGTATATCCCCCATTTTCTTCGAAAGTAGGGGTATAATGAGGACCCTGGAATTTCAACGCGATCGCGACTCTGGTCCACTCGACCAAGGATGATGTGATTTATTTAGATGGGTTCCTTCTCTGTTTATGTTGGAAATGAAATCGAACGTGTTTTGTACCACCACATGTGCGATACAACTTTATTTTTATCGTACAGGCAGAACATTGTAAATATTGTGTTTTATATTAATAGGTGGATGATAAATAGACAAAACCACATGTATGTTTCAATGAGTCGTTTTGTATTCAATGAGTCAGATGTGCGTAGGAAGAAAACGTCGAGACCGAAGGTCGAGACGTTTTCTTTCTACGCACATCTGACGAATTGAATCAAAAACGACTCATTGAAACATACATGTGGTTTTGTATTTATTACATGACCCAAGCACCTACTGACCTAATTTTCTTTTCTATCAACGGTGGTAAACACCATGCACTTTATGCAGTCGCATAGTCCCGGTTGGAACAGGTTGGTGTGCAATGCGGAATTCCGTATTGCACAGCCGTATTGCACGCCGTATTGCATAAGAGAGACTGCATGGGCATGTAATAAAGTTCAAAAACTTTCAGTAATTTTTAAATTCTCATTTTCATGTTACATCAAAGCCCTGATGTTGGGCAAACGTACAAAGGTGAATTTACAATCTTATTTCATTAACTGGTTGAATGCTGAATGCTCATATTTCGGCTTTACTTTGAAGTGCAGGTACTGTAACTTAGAGGCTTCAAACTCTGTGGGTTCCTTCATATTATCTCTCAATGTAAAGTACTGGGTCTGCATGGAGTTTCCTTATTACAATTTATGGGAGAGTGCCCATAGGCAATCTCCCATAAATTGTAACAAGAGGCCCCAGGGGGCCTGAGGGCGCTCACCTGACACGGTAGTCTAAATATCAAACCAGGGACTTGACTTGAATAAGCTGCATACGCCCCCTCCCAAGAAAAGCAGGGTGAAAAAAAAAAAAAAAAATTTTGTCTTAAAATTGACCAAAACGCAGAAAAAAAAAAAAAATTTTTTTTCGGATTTTGGGCCAAAATTTTCTAAGTCCCACCCGGACCCCAAATTTTCAGGGGAAATTTTTTTTTTTTTTTTTTTTTTTTTTGTCTTAAAATTGAGAGAAATGCATAAAAAACAAACAAAAAAAAAATTTCCGGATTTTGGTCCAAAATTTTCTTAGTCCCACCCGAACCCAAAATTTTCAGGGGAAAAAAAAAAATTTTTTTGGTCTTAAAATTGACCAAAACGCAGAAAAAACAAAAAAAATTTTTTTTTCGGATTTTGGTCCAAAATTTTCAAAGTCCCACCCGGACCCAAAATTTTCAGGGGAAAAAAAAAAAAATTTTTTTGTCTTAAAATTGACCAAAACGCAGAAAAAACAAAAAATTTTTTTTTTCGGATTTTGGTCCAAAATTTTCTAAGTCCCACCCGGACCCAAAATTTTCAGGGGGAAAAAACTTTTTTTTTTTTTTTGTCTTAAAATTGACAGAAATGCAAAAAAAACAAAAAAATTTTTTTTTTCGGATTTTGGTCCAAAATTTTCTGAGTCCCACCCGCACCCCAAATTTTCAAGGGAAAAAAAAATAAAATTTTTTTTGTCTTAAACTTGACAGAAATGCATAAAAAACAAAAAAAATTTTTTTTTCGGATTTTGGTCCAAAATTTCGAAGTCCCACCCGCACCCCAAATTTTCAGGGGAAAAAAAAAAAAATTTTTTGTCTTAAAATTGACAGAAATGCATAAAAAACAAAAAAAACATTTTTCGGATTTTGGTCCAAAATTTTCTATGTCCCACCCGCACCCCAAATTTTCAGGGAAAAAAAAAAAAAAAAAAATTTTTTTTGTCTTAAAATTGACAGAAATGCATAAAAAACAAAAAAATTTTTTTTTCGGATTTTGGTCCAAAATTTTCTAAGTCCCACCCGCACCCCAAATTTTCAGGGGAAAAAAAAAAAAACAAAATTTTTTTGTCTTAAAATTGACAGAAATGCATAAAAAACAAAAAATTTTTTTTTCGGATTTTGGTCCCACCCGCACCCCAAATTTTCAGGGGAAAAAAAAAAAAAATGTTTTTTGTCTTAAAATTGACAGAAATGCATGAAAAACAAAAAAAACATTTTTCGGATTTTGGTCCAAAATTTCGAAGTCCACAACGGGACCCCAAATTTTCAGCCTAAATATGAACCCAGGGATGTGGCTTCAACAAACTTGAATCTCACCCCCCTAAGGATGCTGCATACCAAATATCAAAACATTCTTATTGCTTGATCTCAAGAAGTTTTTTCAAAAATACTCCTCATACTGCACTAATTTAAACATTTGGGCTCCCATAGAGAGCCCAAATATCCACCCAGGCAATTCATTTCAATAAACATGTGAAACAATCTTCCAAAGATGTTATATGTGAAATTTTAAAGCTTTTCGAGCAGTGGTTTCGCAGAAAAGTAGTCTTATGTTTTTCCCATTACCCACAGTGTTAAAAAATGCTGACGCAGCACTTTTTCAAAACTCCCCAAAAAGTACCCCATGATAAAACCGATGGCAATTTTTTTGGATCATTCCATTCTGTTGGTCCTAAGGAAACTTCACAACACATAAGAATTCTCAGTGCCGTGTAGTTTTGGAGATATGAGCGTTTTCATTTTTTTCTATTTTTAGCTCCTATTGTTCCCACGTGGCTATGGGGAAAAAAATTTCGGCATAAATTAGGTACTTATGACCCAATAAGCACTCATGTAAAATTTGGTTCAAATCGGCCTCGCGGTTTGGAAAATAGAAATTTGGGGCGGGGCTAAAATTTTTGCCCCTCCTTTAACATCGTCAAATATAGCCCCTCCAACTTCTCTTGAACAAACTTGAGTCTACACCTCAAAAGGAAGCTGCATACCAAATATCAAGTCTCTATTTTGCTGGTTCTTGAGAAGAAGATTTTTTAAGAATTGGAGCATTTTTGCCCCATCCCTCTACTCAATATGAGCCGAAACCTAATTTGACAATAAATCGGTGTCCGCAGACACAACCCCTTCTCACATGAAATTTCATTAATATGCGGCCAGTGGTTTGGGAGAAAAAGCCCAAACACCACCTTCACGACGGACGCCGTACGACGGACGAAAAGTGATCAGAATAGCTCACCCTGACTTTCAGTCAGGTGAGCTAACAAGGCAAAGACTTGTGAACAAATTTTGATGACTAAAAATAAGTTCGCACTATACCCGTTAACCCTTTACCCAACAGAATGGCCAAAACTTGCCAGCGCTATTCACAAAATTCACCATTTCATTTTTATTACTATTTCATTTTTTGTCACAAAAACAAAGCTTATGACCCTTCATTGGAACGAGCTCATTAAGCTCGTTCCAATGAGGGGTCATAAGCTATGTTTTTGACACAAAAAGTAAAAAAATTAGTGCTTCAAGAATTTTATTTGCAAGTTCGTCTGCTTTTTGTGTTAGGTAAAGGGTTAAATGTGATACAGGAATACTGATATAAAGAGTTTGCCCAAAATGGAAAGAACAAAATTCTCATGAAAATAATGACATCTGGAGCGAGAGACATGGGAATTTTTACACTGTCACTAATTTCGGAATGAAACAGGAGGCATGTCATATATATAAATCTTGAGCATTGCTTGAGACTTTGCTTCACATAACTGGAGGGCGACACTTGAAAAAATATTTCTTGAATGCAGTTAAAACTAGAAGTCCCGTCATGAAATGCACACAAATAGCACGTCGATCTGCACGTTAATCTACGCTTTATGACCATAGTAAGGCTATCAAATTCTGTACATTTGGCCTGTGCACAAGCAATGTTTCAGCCAATGGACCTCCGGGTAACCCGGAAGTCCATTGGCAGAAACATTGCCTGTGTTTGCTATGAGTAACCAGGAGAACCCGCCGTGCCTTGGATGCCATTCGATATGGCCGTTTGTAATTCCTACCCGCTATTAAGCCTAGATAAGCGCACAGTTCATGATAGGACTTCTAGTTTTAAGTGTAACTGAATATTTTCATTTTTGCCTCCAAAATATAGCTTATGACACCTTAACAGAAATAGAATAAATGAGCTTGATGAGCCCGTCCCAATTAGGGGTCATAAGTTATGTTTTGGGAGCAAAAATTAACAAAAATTTGAAGGATGATTTTTGTGAATAGTGCTGAACAAATATGGTTGTTGCTGCACATTCAGGCTTTCAAAGGATGATGTACAGCTATTTATTTATTCATTGTTGTTTAAGGTTACTTTAACCATTTACTTAACAGAGGTCCTCGGTTCGAATCCCACCTGCGGCAACCGCGTTGTGTCCTTGGGCAAGACACTTCACCCCCATTGCCCATGTGGGAGCACGGTGACATTGTGTACTAAGGCGTACTGCACGTCGATGGTGCACCTGTCTTCAACCAATGCTAACCCTGCTTGTGTGGAGTTGGTATGTTGGGGAGCTGACAGTTGCTAGCTGTTGCTCAGTGGTTTTCTCTGGGTACTCCGGCTTCCTCCACCCGTAAAACTGTCACGGTCATGATTAGCCATTGTGCATAAGTATGTGACCATAAACACCAATAAATAAATAAATAATTTGCATTCAATCAAATGCCAGGTCGAAATGGTCATGAACCTGGATTGTCTGTATGACATGTTTGTCCTGAATATTCAAAGTATTTCATAGTGCTGAACAGAAATTACAACAAAATGCTGTTTAGTATGGCTGCTTACATTAAACACAGCCAACTGTTCTTCAGATTCTATTTACGACGATGATAGATGAAGAGTGGGTCCACTTTTGCGTTATATGAGTGCATTTGTTTTTATTACATGCCTGTTCTGTGAAATCCCCATGTACAGCAACACTAAACCCTGTGGAAAATGAAAAGCTGTTCCGCACACATGTGCAGAATGGAAATCATTGACAGACTATTTTTAAAAAGAAGCAGAATTTCACTGAAATTTTCTAAAAATCGTGCACTGCAATTACAATTTGAATTGCGCACCGCAATTACAATTTGAATCTCAAGCAATAGCTAAAAATAGTAACACGGGTTCCCCTCGCAAACTAAAAAGAGTTTGTTAAAAAGTTGTGTCTTATCACCTTATTTGATAGCACTATTTTAAAATGTTCCCGTGGGAAAACCCCTTTCTTCAATGCTCAAACTCTCTAAGACAGCTGATGCCTTCTGTGCTTGCTGCAGATGCTTTCAAAATTTGTAAACTGTCATACAGTAGGGTCACCATGGACGGGTCAAAATCTATGGGCGGGTATTTTTCAATGCATATAATTCGGAGATGATCTGCTATGACACCTTGTAAAAGAGATTACCCTGGTGCTTCATTGATCGAAATTTTGCTTGCACTTTTTTGCAAACAAAATTCTTGAATAACTACTTTTTATCATTGTTCATCTCAAAAACATAGGTTATAACCCCTCATTGGAACGAGCTCGTTCCAAAGAGGGGTCATCACCTATGTTTTTGAGACAAAAAATGAAAATAAATTGACATATTTTATGAATAGCGCTGGCCGGTTACGGTCATTACGTTGGGTAAAGTGTTAAACTTATTTTTTCTTCAAAAGATCACAGCTCTTCTTACATCCAATTATTGACTCCTTTGACCTTCAATGTGATCTGGTCACTGGTGTCATGACCCTGTTCTGGGAGGAGTCAAGCATTCAAAGACAGTTTATTCTGTTTATCTATGTACTTATTTATTGGTGTTTAAGGTCACTTTCACATCTATGGTATATCATGTCCACAACATGGGTATGTACATTTTAGATAACTTTCACCCCAAGAATCGGTTATTGAGTCCTATTTTACCAGTGAAGCAGAACTTGTTTTTACTACAGTAAACATATATGGGGATTCTGTTATCAATATTTAAGTAAACTACATACCAAATTTTATTTGAATCAGTCAACAGCAACTAAAGTTATCACCAGGAAACCCCAAAAAAAGAATTTTCTAAGTTAAAAAGGGGGCATAACTCTGGCAAAACTTATTGGACCACACCCTTATTTGAACTTGACCTGTATTTTATGTTGATAACACCTACATACCAATTTTCATTTGATTTGGCCAACTATCACTAAAGTTATCATCGGGAAACCAAAATGCACGCATGGACAGACACCAGCTATTTTAATAGTCTCCCGAAAAAAATTTTTCAGGGGACAATAATATCCCCAAAACAACAAATAAATATAGTTCATTGCAAACAAGCTATTAACTGAAAACAGAACATGTTTTCATTTTTGGAATTTACTTGAAAACAATCCTACAGTTAAAACTAGAAGTCCTGTCACGAATAGTGCGCTTATCTAGGCTGAATTCCGCGTTGGAATTGCGCGCAATTGCCATATCGAATTGCATCCAAAGCATGGCAGGTTCTCTTGGTTACTCATTGCAAACACATGCAATGTTTCTGCCAATGGACCTCCAGGTAACCCGGAGGTCCATTAGCTGAAACACTGCTTGTGCACAAGCCATATGTACAGAATTTGATAGCTTTACTTGGGTCATAACACGTACATTAACATGCATATCATCGTACTATTTGTGCGCATTTCATGACAGGACTTCTAGTTTTAACTGTGTGTATTTCTTTTACTTCCTTGAATCCTGAACCCTATGTAACAGAATGTAACCAACTGACTCTCTGCATTTTACTGGCTCTGCCAGTGTGTGTTACAGTTATTGGAAGTTTACCAATATCTTATAGCTGGAAATAACCAGAAAGTGTGACTAACCCTGTGCGATGCACAGGGTTAGTCACGCTCTCTAGTTATTATTATTTATTTATTGGTGTTTAAGGTCACATATTTCTGCACAATGGCTAACCATGACCGTGTAAGTTTTACGGGTGGAGGAAGCCGGAGTACCCGGAGAGAACCACCCAGCAATGGCGAGCAACTGTCAGCTCCCTAACATACCAACTCCACACAAGCAGGGTTCGCATTGGTTGAAGACAGGTGCACCATCGACGTGCAGTACGCCTTAGTACACAGCGTCACCGTGCCCCCACGTGGGCAATGTGGGTGAAGTGTCTTGCCCAAGGACACAACGTGGTTGCTGCAGGTGGGATTTGAACCGAGGACCTCTTGTCTTGCAGCCAGCACCTCTACCAACTGAGCCACCGCGCCCCCTCTAGTTAATAAAAATGTTCAATTTTAACTGAGTAACTAGAGCCTAAGTGTAAATCTCATCTAAATCAGCTCTTTACCAAATGTAATGGACAAAACCAGCCACTACCATTGAAACTCAGCTTAAGACCTGTCATGTTTTTTTTACTGAAATCCAAAAATGAAAACATATTCTGCTTTTAATTAATAGCTTGTTTGCATCAAAAAATATAATACGTACACCAGATGAAATATGACAGTTAACAAAATATAACACTTAACGGGAGTGTGTTGGATTATCTTTAGTTGTCTGTTCATATGGGTTTGCCTTGTTACAAGTCATTGGAGACTGAATAAGAACACTCTCCAATGAATTGTCACAAGACAAATGTATATGAATTGAATAATTTACTTCTATGTTATTTATTTATTTATTGGTGTTTTAGGTCACATATTTCTGCATAATGGCTAATCATGACCGTGACAGTTTTACGGGTGGAGGAAGCCGGAGTACTTGGAGAGAACCACCGAGCAACGGTAAGCAACTGTCAGCTCCCCAACATACTAACTCCACACAGGCAGGGTTAGCATTGGTTGAAGACAGGTGCACCATCGACGTGCAGTATGCCTTAGTACACAACGTCACCGTGCCCCCACGTGGGCAATGGGGGTGAAGTGTCTTGCCCAAGGACACAACGCGGTTGATTTACTTCTATGAGAGTACGAAGCACATCCACAGAATTTATTTAGTGGTGTTTAAAGTCACTTTCAGCATTTATGGCTATATCGTGACCATAACTCAAGTTTGTCTGTTTTGTGAGGTTTAACCCCTAGCACTCTGGTAGTGCAACAACATTTTCTCCAATCAGTGGTTTTCACTTGTTTAACCCTTTACCCAACATAACGGCCAAAACCAGCCGGCACGATTCTCAAAAATCGCCAATTAATTTTCATTATTTTTTCATTTTTTATCTCAAAAACATAGGTTATGACCCCTCATTGGAACGAGCTCAGCGAGCTCGTTCCAATGAAGGGTCATAACCTATGTTTTTGAGACAAAAAAATGAAAAAAAATTAGTTATTCAAGAATGTTTTTTGCAATTTTCGTCTGCTTTTCATGTTAGATAAAGGGTTAATAAGGAATTTAACAAATTATATCTTACTTGACAGAGCTCACCGAGCTCCGTCAAACAAGGTATATTTGGTTAAATATCAAACTGCATTATGGGAAATATTTGCTGCTGAAAACTTAGCCATTTTGACATCAGAGTGCCAGAGAGTTAATAAAACTTCAACAGCCAAGTTCATATTGTGTCAGACAGTTTAACGGGTGGAGGCACCTGGAAATTTTGGAGAGGACCACCAAGGAATGGTAGGTAACTGTCACACTCTCTAATTTGATAGCCCTGCACAAGTAAGGTTAGTACTGATTGAAGGAATGTGTACCATTGTTGTGCCTTATCCCTCGGTACACAGTGCCAAAAGAGATGGCGAAATCTAAAAAATAAAAAAAGGGGGGGGGGGGTCACACCTTTCTGGGTACCGCAAGGGTGTAGGATGGAAACTAATTTTTCACTGGAGGGGGGGGGGGGGGGAGGGGGGTTAATGGTGGTAAGGTAGTGTATTCGTGCAAAATATAAAAATTTATACACGCTACCCCTCACCCTTGTTCCAAACCTATTTAAGATACTGTCCTCAGCGACCTAAACCTCAACTTTATTGTGATTATTTTGCGATATTGGATATAGGCTGGTCAATATTTTGAATTGTGTGGCATCAGCTGTCTTTGTGTGGCATCAACTGTCTCTGAGTGTTACCACAGATTAGGTACCAAAATCTGTTGTAACACATGAATACAGCCGATGCCACATGAAGACAGCTGATGCTACACAATTCATATAATTGGTGAAAAAAGTGTGTGCAGCGGGGGAGGGGTGGGGGGGGGGGGCACATCCCGAGCCCCAAATGCTCTGCTGCCTCTGAGTGCCACTGTGTTCCTACTTTGGCACTTGCCAATCATTTATATCTTTGCTGCCTAATTTAAACTACTTCCTCCCAGGCATTGGTTACCAGGTCCTATTCTACAAGTAAAACAGTTCAACAGAATAGGACGTCTTTTAACTAAGTTCAGTGGAACCCTGTTAATTGAAAAGCCACTCTACCAATGAAAATTATTCAATTAACAGGAATATTCAATTAACAGGGAATGTGTCACTTTCCTGTATTCTTGAGATAAACTTAGCATTTATTCTATTAGATCTTGTTTGACAGAACTCCATGAGCTTTGTCAAACAAGATATAATAGATTAAATGCCTGTATTGGATGTACTGAGGCCAAATAGGTCTATAAACAAAGGAAAACTGGGGAGAGTCAGGGTAATTTCTCAACAGGTTACAAGATTTTTTATTCAATTAACAGGAGTTTACTCTATAACCTATATTCAATTTACAGGTCAAATTTGTACTGGAGGGAGAGTAAATGGTTTTGTGTTGGGAAATTATATTCAATTAAGTGGGGTCGACTGTACATGCACCTGCACTTCACAAAAGAGCCCAAATAATGGGCTTCGTGCACACGACTAGTTTATATTCAACTTAATGTATTGCTTTTGAAGTATAAATTAACAATCCTGTCATTAACATGTTCTAATTTACAATTAACATTATCTGTCTAAGACTTTTACACAGTTTTACAGTAAATTTACACATTAGACCAACTATTCTAAAGATTAAAAGTTTCTGATAGTGCACATGAAGACATTTTACAGATTAGGTATGCCTCAAATTAAAGTGACAATACGCCGAAAATATTTGTTGACAACATAATCAGCTGAAATATGTTATACGATAGCCACAGAGAAATTTTTATCCCCTTTTTCCTGTGTTGCTAATTCCGTCACATCTTATAAATTTTTTGTGAATCTCTCCTAGAAAGCCTCTCAAAAAATTATGCCAGAGGTAAGAATTAACAACAAAGCAAAAATATAACATAAATGTGGTTATGTCACAACTTATTTCAGCTAGGACTGTAGCCCACTGAACCAACAAATTCCACATTAAAAAGTAGCCTTAACATTAACACATCATTTGGCCAAAATCGTTTGTTTCAATTCAATTAATGAATTATGAAATGATTAAACAGCCATAAAATTAAATTTCATATACAATGGAATGCTGTTCATTGAATTGCCATTTTGCCTGGGAGAAATATTCTATTATCCCTTTACCTAACGAATCGGCCGCATCCGCCCTCGTAAAAAGCAAATTGAGGAGTTGAAAAAATTAAATTGTTCAAAATATTTCAACAAAAGCATATCATGTGACCCCTTAATGAGATGTCACATGGTATGGTTTTGTTGAATTTTTTTGAAAAGTTTAAAAAAAATGATATTTAAAATAATAAATTTTGATATCGTCTGCGTTGGGTAAAGGGTTAACAGTTAATTTCCCTTATTCTAGTGATAAACTCAGCATTTATTCTATCTCTTTGACAGAGCTTAAATAACTCTATTCTGCCAAACAAGTAGATTACCCGGTAGATGTCTCTATTGAATGTACCGATGCCAAACAGACCTGTAAGCATGTGGTCAGACTAATTCTTTAACCCTTGATCCACTGAGTATTTTCAAAATATATTTCATCAAATCTGGTCATGGCTGCTTGACTAGATTTGATGAAAAATTGATCTAGATTTAACCTGAGAAAAAGGTGCGAGAAAGTCCATTTCATTTATAGGGAGAAAGTTCGTTAAATGTTCCCAAATAATATTTATTTCAGTGGCAAGACGTTTTTTGTCTTGGGCAGGAATATCTGCAAGTGGCATTGAAGGAGTTAATACATCACAAGAAATTGTATTCATTTAGCAGGAGTTTAATCTACAACTTATATGCAATTAACAGGTCAAATTTGTACTGAAGATACAGAAAATGATTTTTTGTTTGGAATCTATATGCAATTAACAGGATTATTCAATTCAATTGAGAGACATCCAAGTGGCCTCCACTGTATCTTATAAATTTCATGTACATTTATTAAGTCTTTACACAACATGAAAAGCAGACGACACTTGCAAAAATTTTTTGGGAATAACTAATTTTTTGTCTCAAAAACATAGGTTATGACCCCTCATTGGAATGAGCTCGATGAGCTCATTCCAACAAGGGGTCATAACCTGTTTTTGAGACAGAAAATGAAAAAAATAATGAAAATTAAATGGCGATTTTTGAGAATAGCACTGGCCGGTTTTGGCTGTTATGATGAGTAAACGGTTAAGAAAGTCCAAGCAATTTTAACCAAAAGACCATGAAACATGATACTTTTTCCATGCAGAAATTAATGATTTTGTCAACAGAACATTTTTTTTTTAATTTATGGTGTATTGTCCTTTTAAACTTCTAAATTATTTCTACAACGATGAAACTTTTAGAACTTAGAGATCATATCAAATATGCAGTTGTATACATCTTCCTGTTTTGACAAAATACAGCCAATGAACAATTAACTACAACAAAAAAATTAATATTAGTGCAAAAGAAGGCTGAAGATGCTAGAACGAGAGAATCTCTGTTGAAAGTCATTAAAAAACTCCCAAAACTACCCTATTTGACAGACCAACAATAACTGACCTAACCAAAAAATTTACATTGATATAACAGGGAATAGCCTACCCAAGGTATTACAGTGGAATCATGTTAATTGAACATCTTTTTTGTTAATGAAGATCATTCAAATAAGTGGAGTATTCAATTAACATGAATTTGGTCAGTTTCCTGTATTTTAGAAATAAACGGTCTATTTATTTTATTATATCACATGAAACGTCGTTAATTTCGACATAACGACCCATGCCTTATTTCCTGATTATCAACTAGTGTCTAATCGCCATGTGGTCCCATAGCAGCAGCACTGTATTCTTGTGTGTAGTTCACATGACGTCAATTACGACAACAGGTGCAAGTAAAGCGCATTCATGATGTCATGGTGTGAAGCGTCTGAGCCAACGAACTGATTGTCGGTTGTTTTGAGAGAATTTAGCGACAATGAATTAAATAAAAAGTGTAAAAAACATTCGAAAATTCATGTGATATACAGAATCTTTAACTCGTGATGTTTGGCTATAAGATTTTTTGAAACTCGTTTGATGAATTCGATTCACAACTCGCCTAAAGGCTCGTTGTGAATCAATTCATTTCAAAAAATCTTATATCCAAACATCACTCGTTTAAGATCCTCTATATATCTTCTTTGAAAAGCTCATGGAGCACTGTCAAACAAGATATAACAGATTAAAGGCCTATAATAGATGTACTGAAGCTAAAAAGGTTTCTAAACAAGAGAAATTTGGTGATTGTCAGGGTAATTTCTTAACATATTACAAGATTTTGTTTCCAATTAACAGGAGTTTGCACCATAACATATATGCAATTAACAAGTCAAGTTTGTATTGAAGGTATGGTAAATGGTTCTGTGTTTGAAAGTTGTATTCTGTTAACAGAGTTATTTGATAAAGAGATATCCAATTAAGTGGGATCCTCTTTATATCACATGTTCATTGGTTTGTATTATTAGTTTCTGGATGACTGTAGAAATAACCCTCACACGCATTTTGTGATATACAACAAACTGATTTCTACATCCATACCTGATATGGCTTTTTAACCTTCAACCTTATTTAACTGGTAGAGTGCTAAGTTATTTTTGGTCATCAAAATTTGTTCACGTGTCTTTGCCTTGTTTATTTATTTATTTATTGGTGTTTTTAAGGTCACATATTTCTGCACAATGGCTAACCATGACCGTGACAGTTTGACGGGTGGAGGAAGCTGGAGTACCTGGAGAGAACCACCGAGCAATGGCGAGCAACCGTCAGCTCCCCAACATACCAACTCCACACAAGCAGGGTTAGCATTGGTTGAAGACAGGTGCACCATCGAATACCTGGAGAGAACCACCGAGCAATGGCGAGCAACCGTCAGCTCCCCAACATACCAACTCCACACAAGCAGGGTTAGCATTGGTTGAAGACAGGTGCACCATCGACGTGCAGTATGCCTTAAAACACAGCATCACTGTGCCCCACGTGGGCAATGGGGGTGAAGTGTCTTGCTCAAGGACACAACGCGGTTGCCGCAGGTGGGATTCGCACCGAGGACCTCTCGGCTTGCAGCCTGCACCTCTAGCAACTGAGCCACCACGCCCCCACTTTGCCTTGTTACAATTTATGGGAGAGTGCCTGTTGGCACTCTCCCATAAATTGTAACAAGGCAAACCCATGAAGACTAATTAATTTCACTTCTAGGATAATATGAAGCACATCCACAGAATATGACATCTTTGGGCCGAGGTACCTGCTCTTCATATTAAAGCCCAGATAGTGGCTTTTTAATCCTCAACCTTATTTAATGGCAATTACCAGCCAGTCCAGTTCACAAAAAATGCCATTCAAATTAGGGGCCTGCAAATCTCAATTTTCAGGTCGGAAAAGAATCGAAAATCAAATCAGGTAAGATCAATTAAAATCTCAGATCGAACTTCACTGCTCTTCAAGTTGTAGATTTTGCACCTTGAGGTGTCCGAAAACTCTCTGTCAGCATCAATTGTGGGGTTGATGCAGTCACAGTGTACAGTCCTATCGGATGGGGACGTAAAATGGCTGTCCTCTGTGCGGAGAGAGACACACTCTGTGCAGGCTAAAGATCCCTTCGTAGTATTCGAGAAGAGCTAGGCCACGAAGTTGCCGCTATGAAGGTCATCCCAAACACATACGCCATTGGGCCAAGGAGAGGCGTTAATATAAGTTGCATAACTTGTTCGCCAATCCTTGTAAAACAAATAAGATTAAATAAAAATAAATAAATAAAAATAGATTTGCACCTTATTACAAATGTATATATTGTCAGACTCCACTCAAGAATTGTATGCAACGGAGGCTCACCTGTTTGGGCGAATCAATCAAAAAAAAAAAAATTAGGAATACTCCAAAACAGAACTAGAGGTGTGACTGTCCCAGATGGGCCTGTCCATAACCCTGCCAACATGATTATTCTAAGATGAAAAGGAACATAACTCTGGCAAAAAAAAGTCTGATCGAAAATATAATCGCAGGTGCACAGGTTCCCATGGTAGTGAACATCCACACATAGTTTCAAAGGAATCGACCCATAATCATCTGAGAAAATCTCCGCACAAAATTTCAGACCTATGCGGCTGCTATTTCAAGTCGAAAAGGGGCATAATTCTGGCACAAATAATCCAACCGGAACTTTAATTGCAGGCAAACAGGTTCCCCGTGGTGGTGAACATTCATACCAAGTTTCAAGCAGATTGGTCCATAAAAATCTGAGAAAATTATGTCTACGGATGGACAGACAGGATGATTTCAGTATACCCCCCCCCCCCCACCACCCCCCCACCCCCCCCCGGGACTTTCTTGAACTCTTTTTCTATCATCAGGTCTCCTATGCAGGAGACCAAGCCAGAAAATAAGCAGACAGTCATCTGCAAAATGAGGTCCCCAGAGGGGTGAATTTAGTGATGCTACCCTAGCATCACTAAATTTACCCTCTGTGATCCTCATTCTAAATCAGTGTGTCAAAACTAAACAGAAAGAGGTACCCAGAGGATAAACTGGCCCCACTGTATAGGATAGCATCATCAAATTCACCCTCTGGGGACCACAATCTACAAATGTCACAGACTGCTTATGTTCAGGCCTGCAGGAGACCTGATGATAAAAGAAGAGTTCATGAGGAGATCCATGGTAGGATTTTGAGAAAATCCTGACGATTAAAACATTTCCAAATCCGAGGGACTCCACTGGAATCGAATGGTCAGGACAATGTTGAATGAATTTTGAAGCTTCGCAGGGACCAAATTCAAATATTTTTTATTGTTTCAATTTTTGCCTCTAAACCATAGCTTTTGTCCCCTTCATAAAAACGAGCTCATTCCAGTGAGGAATCATAAACTATGCGTTTGAGGCAAAAAAAAATCAAATTTTCAGTATTCAAGAATTTTTTTTTGCAACTGTTGGTAGCTATTCGAGGTTTGGTGATATGATGAATTAAAATCTCAGAATTTGGATGATAAATATATGAAGATGATTATTTATAATTTAAAATGTTGGTTGAATGCCTATCTCCTTCACACACCCCACTACATATCCTTCGGCCTTCCAGCACCCCTTCATGTCAACGTAAATAAAAGAATTCCATACATGCTGTGTTATTCAAACATGTGCAAAAAATACACACAGGCTTGAAACAATGAGAACCTGGCATGTTACAAAAAGATATTCTTTTGAAAAGAATAACAGAAAAATATGGATATTGTTTTTGGAGTGTTTTGGTTCTGAGATATATTTATGTTGGCTGAACATAAATATATCTTAGATGACCATCTCCAATGACCCAACCTGACATACATGGACAAAATATGTATTCGGGTTCAAAAGGTGAAGCTTACTTTTAATGCTGCACTCATCAATCTGAAGGAATGATGTTTTGTAACACACTGCTGGATGATGTCTCCAAGCACTTTCCAACAGTGTGTCAAATAAAAGCAGCCTGTAAATGAAAGCATCTTAACCTTTAAGGACCTGGACAATTGTCTTGAATTCACACCTGACCACATCCGTTACACAACCAGTGGCTTAGCAGGGATTAATAGTGAAGTCTTGGCTGCCTGTCACGGCAGCCAAGACTTCACTAGAAACCACTGCCACGGTAATTGGTCTATTGTTAGCAGGATTTCCTCATGATGGCATGTTGAGGGCACCTGTTCTGAGGTCGTAAAACTTGGAAATAGGCTTTTAAGGGTTAAAATTCCTGGCTACATTCTAAATAAATCTCTTCTGTCATGACTATAAATATATCATTTTTGTTTAGCATACCAAGAAAATCAATAAGAAATTATTTTTCAGACAAAGAAAATCAATTTGATGAATTTCTAAACTATGATATATAGCCAACAATGTGCAAAAATCTGTCATTTTCTACAGAAACAAATTTAATTTCAAATTTCTATGTTTTTTTTGTGTTTCAAAAGATGTGAGAACCTTGATATGTAATTTAATTGCTCTAATAATGTATACTTCATTCTGTGTTTGAGAGATCTCTAACACTTTCCAGTGAGGTAGATTCACTTTCATTGCTCCAATACTGAAGAAAATTGAGCAAGTGAGCTAATGTTAACATTTGTTTTGGAAATGTTGTGCAAAAGATCAAAATGTGATGTACCATAAACCTATTTATTTATTTATTTATTGGTGTTTAATGTCACATATTTCTGCACAATGGCTAATCATGACCTCGACAGTTTTACGGGAGGAGGAAGCCGGAGTACCCGGAGAGAACCACCGAGCAACTGTCAGCTCCCCAACATATTAACTCCACAAGGGTTAGCATTGGTTGAAGACAATGCACCATCGACGTGTACTACGCTTTAGTACACAACGTCACCGTGCCCCCACGTGGGCAATGGGGGTGACATGACTTGCCCAAGGACACAACGTAGTTGCCGCAGGTGGGATTCGAACCAAGGACCTGTCGGTTTGCAGCCTGCACCTCTACCTACTGAGCCACCGCACCCCCCCACAATAAACCTAAGAATCAACAAATTTGACTTTTATCAGAAAAGAAAATCACATGGAGCTACAAAAGTACCTGTTTATAAAATATGGCGTTGAACACTTGCTTTACGAAATAGTCTGCCCAATTTCAGGAATCAATCCCCAGAGATTGAGATTTGCAGCCACCCCCTTTTCCCCCTACAGACAAGAAAAATCATCCATTCCATAGTAAACTGTTTCCATCAAACAGTCACTTCTGAATTCTGTAATAAGTAAAAGAAACACAAGCAGAGATGGTGGTATTGGGGAGTGGGTGGTGACAGATGAGGGGAGCATGTCCCTCCTCCCATCCCCCTATCAGTTTCAAGAGCCATACATAAACATTATAAGTTATTGTGGTGTATTGACGGTAACATGGTGTGATGTTTGCTGTCAGGAACTTATATGTTTAACCGAGCCAAGGTTGAACATACAAGTTCCTGATAGCAAACATCACACCATGTTACCGTCAATACACCACAATAACGTATATGTTCCGATCCCCCCCCCCCCCCCCCCCCCCCCCCCCCCCCCCGCCTGTTTGGTATTTATATGTTTAACTGAGCCGAGGTTGAACATACAAGTTCCTGATAGCAAACATCACACCATGTTACCGTCAATACACCACAATAACATATATGTTCCGATCCCCTCCCCCCCGCCTCTGTTTGGTATTTGTGAATATTAAAATAAAGCAAGTGGAGTTATGAACAAATATAATTTATCGCACCTATCGTAGGCCTCAAATAAAATCGAAATCGAAACAACTAAACTGGAACAATTCAAATGTCAAGGTTGTAAAACTCAATGTTTAGGCGTGATTCAATTTCATCACTTGGAGTTTAAATTGGATTTACCTATTTCTTATTTATGATAATGTTTATGTTATGGATTGTGCATCCACTGAACACAGGTGCTTGAATTCTTTGCGTTTGATGAGTGAAATTGTTAGATGTTTTGTTGGCAATATTTGTTGACAGGCCACAGACACAATTTCATGCCAACGAAGAAAAATGAACCCGTTCTTTATCACTGTTACGTCACAAAAATCGATAACTGATCATGAATGCAGGTCAAGGTTATTCGCAAGCTGGAGACGCGAAATAAATTTCAGTTTCTTTTTACTGAGTCCAGTTATTTTAATTCAATAAGTGGTGATTGTGCATCTGTCAGCTAATCATCAGTGCGATTACTTTTGACAGTGTGATGTTTCTGAAGCAAAGACTATAGAGAAACTAGATTCTCAGCTGAAATGAATGTGATGCAATAGCGCGTTCAACCACAACTTTGTCAGCTGAGTCGCTTGTGTCATGACGTCATCCGCTAACATAAAGTTTATGTTGTACTGCAGCTGAAGGCTAACATAGAAAGTACAACGGGAGCGCGTAACCAATCAAACGTTGAGAATTCTGCAATGATTGGAACATAATTATACATTTAACAAGGAGTACACATCACCGATGCAGGGTGGGGGGGGGGGGGTAGTGTTTTCACACCTGTAAAAAAATAGGCTTGTTATTATAAGAAAATCAAATCCATTGACACAAGTTCTCCCGCTCATGAGCTGAAAAAACAGGCAAAAATTAACTATGTAAGGGCCATAACTACGTTCAGTATGGCCAAATCCATTTATATT
This sequence comes from Pictodentalium vernedei, assembly GCA_031216915.1. Taxonomy (NCBI): domain Eukaryota; kingdom Metazoa; phylum Mollusca; class Scaphopoda; order Dentaliida; family Dentaliidae; genus Pictodentalium; species Pictodentalium vernedei. Next base: position 41,785,553 of record CM062296.1, read on the forward strand.
TGTTATAGTTATTGTGCTAATCAGAAAGGTGACACCTGCTCGCCCATCTGCACTTGCACTGACTTCACAAAACCATAGGTCAAGTATTTGAAAAAAAACGCGACCCAAAATTTGAGCTTGCAAATGTCAATATACAGGCTTTCCAACAACATCTTGTTTGCATAACGTCCCTGGAGTGCTGGTGCATTGCTGGCCTACAGGTTGTAAAATGGATGAAACAATAGAGCAGGGATGTGGCTAGAGGTTTCCAATTGGAGGAGGGTGTAGGGAAGTGAATTTCCAACTAGTGGGAGGGACTGGGAGAGGAAAAACCCCTCCTAGACCCACCCCCAGTTGGAAATTCACTACCGAGAAAAATTTTGAAAATGAAGTCATGAAAGAGGGCATAAAATTGATTATAGTAACTGAAATGTCAACATATTTATGATAGAATTATCAGGTTATTATTATTTGGTATTATTCTGGGAATTCAATATATGCTAAACAAATGCTCAAGCTGAGAACTTTGAGCAATTCACACTGTCCTAACTTTAAATGAGATCTTATGCAGAAATGATCAATTTTCAATGTCTCATCATTTTGTAACTGTGAATGATGGAATTAACTCAGGATGACGATTTTACATGATGCGATTTTCTTTAAGTGTATTTCGAGGATTTTTTTCATTACGATAAGTAAATGTACTATAGAAATCTCGTACCGATTGATATCATGCACACTTATGAAGCTCAATATTGCCTACACTGTAGTTGCAAATAGTTACAGTGGAATTTTTGCCAATTTGAAATCGAGTTGGTTTTTAGGGAAGTAAAGGAGACATCAGCATCATCAAAGAAGCTCTAAAATCCAGATAGCTGGAATTTCCAACTACTCATGACTTGCCCTCCGAATTTTCAACTAAAGAAAGAAATTTTGGCAGGTTGGGGGGGGGGGGGGGGGGGGTGGTAATTGATTGGACTTTTTTACCCATGATTTCTTGAGTTAAATTTACATGAGTTTTCCATCAAATCTTGTCATGGCTGCTTCAATCAGCCATGACTAGATCTGATAGAAAATATTTTGAAATTACTCAGCAGGTTTCGAGTTAAATCTATGTTTCAATTCTGCTCTCTACTGAAAAACTGTAGTCTACCATGTATATACAGTTAAAACTAGAAGTCCTGTCATGAAATGTGCACAAATAGCACGTTGATATGCGCGTTAATGTATGGCCCAAGTAAAGCTATCAAATTCTGTACAAATGGCCTGTGCACAAGCAATGTTTCAGCCAATGGACCTCCGGGTAACCCGGAGGTCCATTGGCAGAAACATTGCATGTGTTTGCTACGTGTAACCAAGAGAACCTGCTGTGCTTTGGATGCCATTCGATATGGCAATTGCGCGCAATTCCAACGCGCAATTAAGCCTAGATAAGCGCACTATTCGTGACAGGACTTCTAGTTTTAACTGTATGTGGCATGATCCAAATGGTTGTTATCAACTGTTTTGAAGGAACAGTCTATTAACTGATGCCCCTCCACCATACACACACACTCCACTCTACTTATCAAATCATGTGTAACTAGTAAATAACATTAATGTGCAAGCCTGAAAACAACCTGTGTCTAATCATTTAGGTAGTGTGTGTGGGGGGGGGGGGTATTTTATTTATTTATTGGGGTTTAATGACACTTTTGACAGCCAGGGTCATCTTGTGTCGGACAGTTTTACGGGTGGAGGAAGCTGAAGTACCCGGAGAGAACTACCAAGCAACTGTCAGGCTCCCCAATGTACGAACTCCAGACAAGCAGGATTAGCATCGGTTGAAGACAGTGCACCATCGATGTGCAGTATGCCTTAGTACACAGCCCAGTGTCCCCAGGAAGGAGGAGGGGAGGAGGAGGGTGGGCTTCAATTGCAAAACTACAGGTTCTGACAAAATAATACATCATATTAAATCAAATCCTAATCCAGCATGTTTTTCCACCTACACTTGACAATCTTTCAGTACTAACTTGACTCACCGTATTTACTCTATGTTTTGGGACACTCTATGATTTGGGACACTCATTTTTTCCAGAAAACTATATTTTTTTTATGCTCCAAAGTTTGGGACATTCAGGAGATTTGTTTCCAGTTGACCTGTTGCTAGTAGCAGATGACACTCATAAAAAAAAAATCTTGAATAACTAAAAATTTTCATTTTTTGCTTCCAAAACATAGCTTATGATCTCTCATTGGAACAAGTGCAATGCACTCGTTCCAAAAGGAATATCATAAGCTATGTTTTAGAAGCAAAAAATGAAAATATAAAAAAAAATTGGACGGCGATTTTCATATATAGTGATGGAAAACGAATCACACACAACTTTATTCAGCATCAAATCAAGACCAGGCTGTGTGTTCTTTCCCCATTTTCTAAGAATTGGGACACCTGTGAAAATAATTATTTTTAGCTGTCCCAATACATAGAGTAAATACGGCAATTGCATCAACGTACAAATAGTGTTATACTATATACATCTCAACAGAATTTTTGCCAGAATAAATAGAAACAACTATTGTGCGATCTCGCCAAAGCATTAGTTGTTGCTAATTATTTTGGTGGAAATTCTGTGAAAACGTAAAACAGGATGTCTGTCATAAAAAGAACAGAGAAGGTGCAAAAGCATCACAACTCTATTTTCGCCTAGTTTACCACCATGTTGAATAGCGATATAACCTCTTTATTTCCAGGCCCATCTGTGGATCCACTTTTCCATTTTTGTCCCACAGCATCTAAAGGCATTTGAGCCCCCTCACCTCCATGAAACTTCCACCACCTCTGAACATAAATACAGTTCCAGGCAATGAACATTTGGGTTAGATCCAGTTGTCTATTGACAGAAACTTTGCATTTGTTTTTATGCTTCTTCACAAAAGAGATTTCTTCTCCTTGATATTTTCAAGTAAATCATAGTCCCTATATTTTAATGAGTTGTTTGTTACACACAATGAGATGAAAGCAAGACCAGTACATCTTCCACAAAACCAAGGAGATCAAAAACACCACAATTCACATGATAAAAGCTATATAAAATTGCCACACAAACAGGGAAAGCGTCAGCAGAATAGAACACTGAAGCAGTAGAAAGGGAGGAAAATACCATACAAGACAACAATAAAATAGCAAGAATTCTTAGATTTTGAAAAACTTGAGAGTAAAACTAACCAATGGATGTATTATTAAATTTAACCCTTTCAACTTGGTATGCATACATTTTTGCATGCAGATAAGAGTGTCCGTGGAAGAGATGATAAAATGAACAATAAATTGATAATGAGGACCCAGTAATAAAATTTAATCCCACAACACTGTGATTTTTTTTTTACCTTCAAAGGCCTATTTCTGACTTTTAAGACCTCAGAACAGGTGCACTTAACATGCCGTCATGAGCCAGTCCTGCTGACAATTAACAAATTACATAGGCAGTGCTTTCTAGCCAAGTCTTGGCTGCCCATTAAGGCAGCCAAGCTATGACTACAAATCACTGTTAACCCTTTACCCAATGCAGACGATATCAAAAATTATTATTTCAAATATCATTTTTTTAAATTTTTCAAAAAATTTTAACAAAACCGTATCATGTGACCCCTCATTGGAACGAGCTCAATGAGCTCGTTCCAATGAGGGGTCACATGATATGGTTTTGTTGATATATTTAGAAAACTTTAATTTTTTCATTGCCCAATTTGCATATTACGCGGGCGGATGTGGGCGATTCGTTAGGTAAAGGGTTAAGCCACTGGATCTGTGCAGGCTGTGGTCAGGTGTGCATTCAAGACAATTATCCAGGCCTTTAAGGATTAATGAACCTCCCTATTATCAAGAATGAAGAATGAATTCACCCATTTTGCTATAGATCGTATTGTATACAGGTGTTCAGTCCTGTATCTATATTAAGGGGCACAGACATCCTTTGTGGGGTCACAGAAAGTTTTATCCCACAGGTATATCACAAAGATTGTAGTCTTTACCCCCCAACAGACGATATCAACATTTATTATTTTAAATATTGTTTTTTTTATGTTTTTCAAATTTTTCAAACTCATATCATGTGATCCCTCACTGGAATCAGCTCAGTAATGTGAACAGACCTATAACTCATCATTTGAAGAATGTTATATATCAAATATGAAAGCTTTTGTACCAATAGTTGGAGGAAAGATATTTTTTCCGTGAGGAAAGATATTTTTCCTGTAAGCCACCGTGTTAAAATTTTAGGTGCAATAAACCCCTAAATATGGACCCTGTGGGGCCAGCTTCAACAGACTACGAATACATTTTTACTATGATGGCATATATCAGATATGAAGGCATTTTGAGAAATAGTGAGGGAGAGGATTTCCCATTACCCACAATGTCTTAAAATCGGGGACGTATGACACTCCTAGATACGCCCAAGGAGTTGATTTGAAAAAACCTGAAAAAACATCATCAGCAAGAATGATATATGAAATATGGAAATATCTAGGACATTGCTTTGAGAGATTTCCTCCTTTACCCACAGTATCAAAATATGGGGCCTACAAGATCTCCAGGAGCTTGATTTGAACAAACCTATGACTCATACTTCCAAAGATGTTAACCCTTTACCTAACATGAAAAGCAGATGACAGTTGCAAACAAAATTCTTGAGTAACTAAATTTTTTTCGTTTCTTTTGTCTCAAAAACATAGGTTATGACCCCTCTTTGGAACAAGGTCATTCCAAAGAGGGGTCATAACCTATGTTTTTGAGAAAACAAAAATATAATGAAAATTAATTGGCGATATTTGAGAATAGCGTGGGCCGGTTTTGATCGTTACGTTGGGTAGAGGGTTAGAGGTCAAATACGAAAGCTTTTGGATCTGTGATTTGGGAGAAGAAAACTGTTTAATGTTTTCCCCATCCACCCGTGTTATAATCTCATTGCCCTCCCATAACACCCCAACTATGACCCCAGGCACTTGATTTGATGAAACTCAAAACTCATCCTTACAGGGATGTTATATTATCAAATATGGCAGCTTTTAATTTAAAAGCAGAGTTCAGGAAAAGAAAATTTTTGAAGCATTTTCCCTTCAGCCGCAGTTTTAAAATCTGAGGTCCTGTTAAATACCTACATATGCCCCCAGTAGTGATTATAACGGGGAGGGGGGGGGGGGGGGGGTTGTCAGGAAGCTCTAGCCCCACTCCCCCAATGGTGGAAACAGATTCCTTTGTTGTGGGTTTGTTGGGGAATAACCTACCCCCCCCCCCCCCCCCTTCTCCCCCACTGTTGGAGAGCACAAGCCCCCAGGTCAGGGAAAAACTCTCCCCCCCCGGGGTTAAACTTGGAAAGGAAATATTAGCTATGAAAACATTTGGAGCAGAGCTTTGGTTGAAGATTTTTAAAGGTTTTTTCCATCACCCACAGAGTTAACATCTCGGATCTCAAAACACCCCTAGATATGCCACCAAGAAGTTGGTTTACATAAAGGGGGGGGGGGGGTCAGGAAGCTCTAGTCCCCCCCCCCCTCCCCCAATGGTGAAAACTGATTCCTTTGTTGTGGGTTTGTTGGGGAATAACCTTCCCCCCTTGCCTCCTGAGGTTAAACTTGGAAAGGAAATATTAATTATGAAAACATTTGGAGCAGTGCTTTGGTTGAAGATGTTTAAAGGTTTTTCCTATCACCCACAGTGTTAACATCTCGGTTCTCAAAACACCCCTAGATATGCCACCAATAAGTTGGTTTACATAAACTTGAAAATCATCTTTATAATGACCTTATACATCAAATAAGAGGGTTTCTGGGGCAGTGGTTTGGAAGAAGGAGATTTTTTGAAATGTTTTTCATCTCAGGGCCTCAAAATGCCCCCTTAAAATGTCATATATGAAATATGAAAGCATCTGTGGCAGTGATTGAGAGAAGACTTAAATCATATTTTCTTTTCAGTACCCACAGGGCTAAAATCTGTGGCCCCACAATGTTCCTAAATACAACCCCAGGGCTTGATTTCAACAAACCCAAGAAAAATTTCTTTCAAAGATGTCATATGTCAAATATGAAAGCTTTTTGAGCAGTGGTTTAGGAAAAGAAGATTTTCTGTTTTTACCTACCGTATTTACTCTATGTATTGGGACAGCTAAAAATAATTATTTTCACAGGTGTCCCAATTCTTAGAAAATGGGGAAAGAACACAGCCTGGACTTGATTTGATGCTGAATAAAGTTCCATCACTATATACAAAAATCGCCATCCAATTTTTTTTTATATTTTCATTTTTTGCTTCCAAAACATAGCTTCATTTTTGTGTTGCCGCCCCACGAAGTGGGGAGTGACATATAGGGATTACTTTTGTCATCTTGCGTCGTCCGCGTCACACTTTCTCTTATCCGCCACTCCTCTTTAACCTATGAATGGATTTTGATGAAACTTTCAGTGATTCTTTATCACATCATGGCATTGTGCACCTCCTGTTTTATTTTTTGATCCGCTGTATTTTTTCCAGAGTTACGCCCCTTTTCCACTTAGAATTCTGTCTGAAACGCCAGGCAACACACGTCTTCCATGGAAGACTCACATCTAAGTTTGCTTCCAAAACATAGCTTATGATCCCTCATTGGAACGAGCGCATTGCGCTCGTTCCAATGAGGGATCATAAGCTATGTTCTGGAAGCAAAAAATGAACATTTTTAGTAACTCAAGAATGGTTTTTTATGAGTGTCGTCTGCTACTAGCGACATGCCAACTGGAAACAAATCTCCTGAATGTCCCAAACTTTGGAGCATAAAAAAATATAGTTTTCTGGAAAAAATGTGTGTCCCAAATCAAAGAGTGTCCCAATACATAGAGTAAATACGGTAATACTGGAATGTTAAAATTCCACCCCAACACCCCTATTGCCCCAGGGACTTGCTTTAAACAAACTTATAACTCATACTTATATTGAATATGGAAGATTTTGCACCAGTGGTTGGGAGAAAGAAAAAATTTTCCTGTTAGCCGTGGTGTTAAAAGCCTTAAAAATATCCCTCTGGGGTTGGTTTGAATAAATCATCCTTGCAATGGTGTAATATTTCAAATATCAGGGCATTTGAAGTAATTTTAAAGGTTTAAAAAGTTATTCCAAAACAACTTTAGGTAAGCTCCCAAGGAACTGATTTGAACATACTTGAAATGCATTGTTATAAACAGCCAAAATATTATACGATTCTTGAAGCCTAAGTTCTTTACATCCAAATTTTGCTTAAATGAACCTATATTCAAACAAGTGTAATGCTAAGGGTGGCAATGCCCCCGTCCCCACTGCCAAACATGAGTTTCTAGTCACTTATCTTTGTTGATAGAGAATTAAATCTTCTCTCCATTAAACCATAGCACCAATACATGGGACACTAATGCCCCCGCTTAAAAGGGCCATAACTGCCAAAGAATATCAGCCCAAGCCCACTATCAATCCCAACCTGTATTATGTGGTTATAAACCTATGTATAAAATTCTGTTTCATTTCGTTCAGCCAAACTAAAATTATTGTGCAGAAACCATATTTGGGACAGACTACGAATGTATGTACGGATGGTAACATTTAATGCCCCTTCGACAAATTGGCGGGGGCAGAAAAATGAATGGAAAACAAAGCCATCACAGTCTGTTTGTTTGTTAATTAGGGTTTAGCAATACTTTCAACAGCCAAGCCCATATTGTTTCTGACAGCTTAATACCTTAAAAAAGCTGGTGCATCCAAAGGGAACCACTGCGCAATAGCAAGTTACTGTCCGAGTCTCCAACTCAACCAATAGAGTGCTAAATTATTTTTAAAAGGTGATTTGTAACATGAGTATCTTTTTACAATGCTGCCAGCAAGGGGTGCCTTAGTTTAGCAATATTTTGTTCAGCAGTAATTGTTTTGCTACTATTTATTGGAGAGTGCCTGAAGGCACTCTCCAATAAATTCTAACAAAACAATTTTATATGAACATTTGTTTATCTACTGCTGTACAAACGACAATACACACAGTGTAATGCAACTAAAATAGCTTTCAGCACTTTTCAATCGAGCCTTAATGGTGGTTTCTAGCACTCGACCAGTTAACCTTTTTGCTGCTGTAGGTCTGTACTGAATACGGACCTAAGTTTTTACGCAGTGTGCTATACGTTCATACTGAGTACAGAATTATTACGTTGTAAAATATGTAAGAGACAATGTGACCTCAAAGATTTTTTCCGGTATATTCCGTCGTTTTTACGGAAATCCGATGAAGTTGTTGCAGAATTATTTGCTGACAATGATAGTGATGCGAGAGATTGAGATAATTCAAGTGTCTTTAGTTCATCTATATATTACTGCTCAGCCTGTCCACATGGCCCTGGACTATGTTATTACCCATGTTTCAGGTTATATCACACCAAAATCAGGTATTGGAAATGAACTAAACATTAGACTCCAAAAGTCTTCAATTATGTTCTACCATTGTTCCCAATATATTATGGCTCAGCACAGGGTACTACAAAATTGTGCAGCAGCAAAGGGGTTAACCCTTTACCCAATGCAGATGATTTCAAAATTTATTATTTTAAATATTATTTTTTAAATTTTTTCCAAAAATTTCAACAAAACCATATCATGTGAACCCTCTTTGGAACGAGCTCAACGAGCTCGTACCAAAGAGGGGTCACATGATATGGTTTTATTGAAATTTTTCGAAAAATAATATTTTTGCAGCTGCCGAATTTGCATATTACGCGGGCGGATGCAGGCAATTCGTTGGGTAAAGGGTTACTAACCTGGCAAAAGCAGGATCAAGGCAAGTAGTCCATTGTTGTGCACTACACCTTAGTACACAGCCCTTCCCTCCCGTGGTCCCACTTGGGAAATCAGGGTGAAGTGTCATACAACAGGACACAACACAGATGATACATGTAAGGACTGAAGAGTTAATTTTTCAAGCTCAAATCTAATGATCGAAACAGTGAGCCAACAGGCTCCAGCAATCATAGTGAATTTATTTATTTATTGATGTTTTAAGGTCACATATTTATGCACAATGGCTAATCATGACTGTGACAGTTTTACAGGTGGAGGAAGCCAGAGTACCCGGAGAGAACCACCGAGCAACGACGAACAGCTGCCAGCTCCCCAACATCATAACTCCGCACTGCAGCACAGGCAGGGTTAGACTGGTTGAAGGCATGCGTACTATCGACGTGCAGTACACCTTAGTACATGGCGTCGTGCCCCCACGCGGGCAATGGAGATGAAGTGTCTTGCCCAAGGACCCAACGCGGTTGCCGCAGGTGGGATTCGAACCGAGGACCTCTCGGCTTGCAGCCTGCAACTCTACCTACTGAGCCACCGCGCTCCCAATCATAGTGAAACTGTTGTGTAGACTCTGTATCAGGCCTGGCATTTTCAGGAGAGTGATTTATTCGCCCACCTGGTTCTCGTCAGATCACCGAAGTTAAGCAACGTCGAGCCCAGTTAGTTCTCAGATGGGTGACTGTCTGAGCAATCAATTTGGACTCCCGCATTGTGTCCTTGGGCAAGGTACTTAACCTCGATTGTCCACATGGGGGCATGATGACGCAGTGTACTAAGAAGTACAGTTAAAACTAGAAGTCCTGTCATGAAATGTGCACAAATAGCACGTTGATATGCACGTTAATGTATGCGTTATGGCCCAAGTAAAGCTATCAAATTCTGTACATATGGCCTGTGCACAAGCAATGTTTCAGCCAATAGACCTCCGGGTAACCCGGAGGTCCATTGGCAGAAACATTGCATGTGTTTGCTATGAGTAACCAAGAGAACCTGTCGTGCTTTGGATGCCATTCGATATGGCAATTGCGCGCTATTCCAATGCGCAATTATGCCTCAATAAGCGCACTATTCGTGACTTCTAGTTTTAACAGTACTGCACGTCGATGGTGCGCATGTCTTCAACCAGTCTAACCCAGCCTGTGATGCAGTGCGGAGTTACAATGTTGGGGAGCTGGCAGCTGCTCGTTGTTGCTCGTGGTTCTCTCCAGGTACTCCAGCTTCCTCCACCCGTAAAACTGTCATGATCATGATCAGCCATTGTGCATAACTTTGTGACCTTAAACACCAATAAAAAAAATAAATTCGCCCACCTACTGTTCACCTTAAAAAAATTAAGGAGGGCGAAAACTAGCCCTCCTTTCCTTAGAAAATTATGATTACCATAACAGTCTTTTCCTAAAACCCACATCGTTTTACATCTCTGCTGTGTTAGTGGTTAAAGTAAGACGGCCACACTGCCTCTCCAACACTTCCGGGCCTTGACGGAGCCCGGAGGTCTGGGAGGGGCAGTGTAGCTGTCTCACAGAGAGTACCTTGTTAGCAGCACTAAATAAAATGTACAATGCCCACTGGGCATATTTCATTAATAGTAAAACTTCATTTTGTCACTTTTAGCTTTTGTCAGCTTGGGGAGAGCTAATCGCTCCCCTAGGTCATGTAAGGGGAGCGATTTTTAGCCCTCCTACATTTTTAAGAATGGCAAGCCTGCTGTATATTTGTGAGGTCTTACAGAGAGAACAGGGATGTCACTGAAAATAGCAGCAACTTGTCAATTATGAAGAATGTCAAATAAGTTTTAGCCCATGAGTAGGCCAATGCCCAATATCTCGTGTTGGGAGTGCATGCTTGTTGTGTACTGTTGGGAGTTTTGATAATTGAAAAGTGACTTGTGGAAGTAAAATGATAAACAAGGTTATTTTACAAAAATAGTAACAAATTGTAGCATAACCCAGGTAGAAAGCACTGTGATGAAATGAAATTGAAACAATTTTTTTTTTAAAAAGTTACATTTATAGCAATAGTAGCATGATTGATTTTATGGCTTCTGACTAAAAAATCAATAGGGTTCTCTTCTCACATGCAGATATTTTAAGTTTAGTTCAGCAGTTAGGCTTAATAAAGATAAAAATCTGTTTCTCAGGCTCTCCCACATGGTCCTTTTGGCTGCCACATGGTCTCTTTTTACAACCCATGTAAACTTGAAAAAAATAAAAATTAAATTGTTGATGTCTGATATTTTAACCAAGTTAATACAACTGATAAATTTGTCTCTTAACTGGTAGAGTGCTGTGTGTTTATTTTGGTAAATAGTGTATTGAATTCAGTAGACTCATCTTTGTTAACTGGTAGAGTGCTGGAAGCCCTATTTTGGGCTTTACTAAAAGTTACAGGCAATAACTGTCTGTAGTTACATTCTGCCTGAGGAAGCCTTTATTGTCCCTGATATGAATCAGATTTTTTATACAGTACCTTGCTCTCTGACATTTAATTGGATAGTGCCTATAAGGCACTATCCAATTAAATGTAAGAGAGCAGTATATGATGAGCTTTGATTTGTTGTCAGAAAAAACTCAGCGCTTTACCAGTTAAGAGCAATACAGCTTTTCAATGCTTTAGCCTTCTTGCACTCAAGGGACAAAATACAGCTCTTGCCTGGAAATCATTGTTTTTACTGAGTTCTATTTCCCATAACAGTCCCATGACATTTGACTTTTCAGTTGCAGGGTGCGCAGTGGCTCAGTGGTAAACTGTTGGACTTCTATGCTAGAGGTCAGAGTTTGATCCCCCGCCGGGATGACCCCACATTGTGTCCTTGGTCGAGGCACTTTATTCCAGTTGCCTACATGGGGGAATGATGACGCCGTGTACTAAGGCGTACTGCATGTCGATGGTGCACATGTCTTCAACCGCTGTAACCCTGCTTGATGAGAGCTTGAACAGAGTTAGAATGTTGAGGAACTGACAGTTGCTTGTTGATGCTCGGTGGTTCTCTCTGGATACTCCGGCTTCGTCCACCCGTAAAACTGTCACTGTCACAATTAGCCATTGTGCATAAGTATATGACCTTAAACACCAATAAATAAATATAAATAAATTTTCAGTTGCAGACTGTAAACCCTATCTGTAAATTTATTTATTTATTTATTGGTGTTTAAGGTCACATATTTCTGAACAATAGCTAATTATGACCACAACATGGAGATAAAGTCAAGGTCAGTCAATCGTTTATACTTCATGTTACCTATTTTAGAGGACTCGCACCCCAAATATTAGTGACTGGGTCCTATTTTACCTGTGAAACGGAGCTTGTTTACTACAGTAAACAAGCACTGCTCCACTTCCCCGGGTTCCCGTGGGGGCCCTATCTGAACAGCTGGTGAACATATGACATGATGCATTCTCTCAAGACACACAACAAACCCTTTTCTGGCCAAAATTACTACCCAGCCAAACAGTACATTGTGAAATTTTATAGACCAGCGAGTTTTGCTGCAACATCTCACAAAGTGTTGATAACATACTGGTCATCTTCATCATACTGGGAATAGAATATTTGTTACTATAGTTGAATATGTTGGGGTGCAGTGGTGTTGCGGTAATCGGTTCTCATCAGATCATTGAAGTTAAGCAACGTCGAGCCCGGTTAGTCCTTGGAAGGGTGACCCTCTGAGCGATTGATTCGGACTCCCACATTGTGTCCTTGGGCAAGGCACTTAACCACGATTGTCCACATGGGGGCATGATGATGCCGTGTACTAAGGCATACTGCACGTCGATGGTGCGCATGTCTTCAACCAATCTAACCCTGCCTGTGCTGCAGTGAGGAGTTATGATGCTGGGGAGCGTTGTGTCCTTGGGCAAGTCACTTCACCCCCATTGCCCACGTGGGGGCACGGTGACGTTGTGTACTAAAGCGTAGTGCACGTCGATGGTGCACTGTCTTCAACCGATGCTAATCCCGCTTGTGTGGAGTTAGTATGTTGGGGAGCTGGCAGTTGCTCGCCGTTGCTCGGTGGTTCTCTCCGGGTACTCTGGCTTCCTCCACCCGTAAAACTATCACGGTCATGATTGGCCATTGTGCATAAGTAAACACCAATAAATAAATAATAATATAATAATAAATAGTTGAATGTGTTAACTTCACCCTTTACCTAACATGAAAAGCAGACGACAGTTGCCAAAAAAATTCTTGAATAACTAATTTATTTCATTTTTTTGTCTCAGAAACATAGGTTATGACCCCTCATTGGAACAAGCTTGATGAGCTTGTTCCAATGAGGGGTCATAACCTATGTTTTTAAGACAAAAAATGAAATGAAAAAAATAATGAAAATTAAATGACGATTTTTGAGAATAGTGCTGGCCAGTTTTTGCTATTATGTTGGGTAAAGGGTTAACTTAATAGCCACCCTGCAAGTAAACAATATTCAGTAACCAGGTGGAGTATTCAATCAACAGAAATTGAGTCATTTTTTTTTATTCTGGTGATAAAATGATCATTTATTCTATTCTTTCCTCTTTGATAGAGCTCTAAGGACTCTAATAAAATCTATTCACTGGTGTTTAACTGGTACAGTGTTATTATTTATTTATTTTATTTATTAGTGTTTAAGGTCACATACTTATGCACAATGGCTAGTCATGACTGTGACAGTTTTACGGGTGGAGGAAGCCGGAGTACCCGGAGAGAACCACCGAGCAACTGCCAGTTCCCCAACATCGTAACTCCACGCTGCAGCACAGGCAGGGTTAGATTGGTTGAAGACATGCGCACAATTGACGTGCAGTATGCCTTAGTACACAGCGTCATCGTGCCCCCATGTGGACAATCAGGGTTAAGTGCCTTGCTCAAGGACACAACACGGGAGTCCAAAACGACTGTTCAGATGGTCACCCATCCGAGGATTAACCGGGCTCGACGTTGCTTAACTTCGGTGATCTGATGAGAACCGGTTACCGCAATGCCACTGCGCCCCCGGTACAGTGTTAAATTACTTTTCAACTGTCATTTGTTACGCGAGTATTTTAAAAAAAAATATCACATTACTGGCAAAAGGAGCCTTAATTTAGCAAGATGTTGCTCATAAATAACTGTTTTGTTGGCACTCTCCAATAAATTGTAACAAAACAATTTTTATATTAATACTTTATTTATTATTTATTTATTAGGGTTTAACAACACTTTAACAGCCAGGGTCATATCATGTTGGTGACAGTTCTATGTGTGGAGGAAGCCAGAGTACCCGGAGAGAACAATCGAGCAACAACGAGCAGCTGTTGGCTCTCCAACATTGTAACTCTGAACTCTGCACCGCGGCACAGGAAGGGTTAGATTTGTTGAAGACATGCGCACCATCGACATGCAGTACGCCTTAGTACACAGCGTCACCGTGCTCCCATGTTGACAATCGGGGATAAGTGCCTTGCTCAAGGACGCAACGTGGGAGAGTGAATCAGTCGCTGAAATGGTCACCCATCCAACTACTAACCGCGCTCAGCGTTGCTTAACTTTGGTGATCTGATGAGAACCAGTTACCGAGATGCCGCCGCACCCCCATCTGTTCCCAATCCTTGGACTATTTTTATAAGTTATACAAACTACATAATTGATTTAACCCTTTACCCAACGTAAAGGCCAAAACCGGCCAGCGCTATTCTCAAAAATCACCAATTAATTTTCAAAATATTTTCACTTTTTGTCTCAAAAACATAGGTTATGACCCCTCGTTGGAACGAGCTCGTCGAGCTCGTTCCAACGAGGGGTCATAACCTATGTTTTTGAGACAAAAAATGAAAAAATTTAGTTATTCAAGAATTTTTTTTGCAAGTGTCGTCTGCTTTTCATGTTAGGTAAAGGGTTAAAGAATGATCTCTCAACCCCCACCCACCCGCACAGTATTTAGAACTGAGTTTACAAAGACATGGGATATGACAAGATGATCTCCAACAGGAAAGCCAGTGCATTTTAGAATTTACTTCCTCCTGTTAAAGTTACAGCCTAATTTGGCACTCTCCAATAAATTGTAACAATACTATTTAATATGAACACTTTCTTCCACTGCTGAGCCAACAACAAATTAGTGCAAACAGTGTATGTAAAGCCATTATAGTGGCTTTCAGCACTTTTCAGTAGAGCCCTGATAGTGGCTTCACACTCAACCAGTTGAGGTCACACATTTGCACAATGGCTAATCGTGACCACAACATGGAGATAAAGTCAAGATTTTTAAACTGTTTATTCCAATGTTGGCCATTTTAGAGGACATCCACCCCAATCATTTGTGACTGGGCTTACTTCACCAGTAGAACAGAGTTTGTTTACCATGGAAGTGGTCTAATAATATACAAAATTAAATACTAATACTAGACGTACTGGGGTCAAATAGGTCTATCAGTGCGGAGGAATTCAGTGGTTGTTGGAGTTGTTCTAAAACAGAACACAATATTTTTTATTCAATCAATAGGAATTTACCCCCATAATGTTCATGCAATTAACAGGCCAAATTTGTACTGATGCTAGTGCTGGGCTGTTTTCCAATTAATCAGGAAGAGCATGTTAATTTAAATATTGTCATGTTAGGGCCCTGTGTAGCTTCAAAATTCTATTTGACTTCAAATATCAAGTTGGTAATCGGTTCAATTTGAAATTGGCTTCCTGATTTGTGTCCATTCATATTTGTCGTCTCATAAATCAAATGGAAATTGTACATAAATAATGCTGAAAGTGAAGACTGAGTGTCATTTCCACTATGTTAACAGTCACTACCAGTGTTGGAAGCAAATTCAAAGTTTCCAAGCAATCTCGATGATGTTACTAGCAGCTAGCCCTGTGCAGTACACAGTATGAGCAATTCACTCACTCGGTACAAGGCATAATTTTGTCCCATTTTTGTCTCATTATAAGAGATCTATACACAGGGCATTGATGATAAAATAATAACAGCAGTCAGCAGCCAGATGGCTGCAGACTGCAGTTATTGTTTTACCCTCCCTATATATTGATATTGGACTGGCCCATCTCACTGTAAGTTTACACAAAGGTGATACCATTCCAGGAAACGAGGGCTCAAAGGCTTAAAGTTTCCAAGCAATCTCGACAATGAGCTGTTGCTAGCGGCTAGTCCTGTGCAGTGCATAGTACAGGTAATTCACACACTCGTTTCTGTTTTTGAACTGTAACCCTTAATGGGTAATATACCAGCTACATCATCATGATGTAGTCGGAATATTTTATCAGTTGGGACTTGAGCCTATCACAGTCACAACAAATCAGGTTTATTGTCCCCCCAACCCCTGATTTCCCCCAATCGGTCACCTTCTAGACACCCTTGATTCGATTTGATGTTCGATTTCAAATAATAGACCCGATTCGATTCATGATTGAATTCAAATAAAAAATGTGCAATTAGCTGGGTCCTACGTCATGCAGAGAACCCCTGGTTGACTTTGACGTAACACTGTACAGAGAATGCAATTCCTGTCTGTTCCAGAAGTATTTAGAAAATCCAGAGTTAACACTAATGACCTCCAAGGAGCATTTATCTTGGCTCAATTTTTTTGATAGTAGCCAGGATGTTTTTTGGCTGATTGAATTCACTGGACTTCAAAGTTCGAGCATGGTGCAATGTTGCATTGAGTACACAACATTAACCCTTTACCCAACAAAGACGATTTCAAAATATATTATATTGAATAAAATTTTTTCAAAAAATTTCAACAAAACCATATCATGTGACCCCTCTTTGGAATGACCTCGTTCCAAAGAGGGGTCACATGATATGGTTTTGTTGAAATTTTTGTAAAAATTTTTTTTTCAGCTGCTAAATTTGCATATTGGCGGGCAGATGCGGGCGATTTGTTGGGTAAGGGGTTAAAGAATATTGTGTTCAAGCTGGTCATCTGAAGGATGATTTCATGATGCAAACAATGCCATTTTATCAGTGGCAGATGACCGTTACACAACATGTATGTCGGAGGTTGTCACTGACATATTTTTTAAAACTTGAATGTTCATTGTTCAATATGGTTATCTCCCTTGATGTGTCTCCCCAATGTTGATTGCATTTGAGTAAACATTTGAGAGACACATCAAGGGAGGTAACAAAGTTGAAAATGAACACCACATTCCAATACATCTGAGCGTCAAATCTGTTCCTATCTGCCTGCAGACCATGCAGGGACACAAATTCACAACACAGATTTTGAATCAAAGTTATTATTAAACTGAGACATGAAGTATACATGTATGTGCTTAATATATTAATGATTAACTGGTAAAGTGCTGAGTTTTTTCTGACAAGAAATCAAAGCTCATCATGTACTGCTCTATTACATTTAATTGGATAGTGCCTTATAGGCACTATCCAATTAAATGTCAGAGAGCAAGGTATTGTATAAAAAATCTGATTCATATCAGGGACAATAAAGGCTTCCTCAGGCAGAATGTAGCTACAGACAGTTATTGCCTGTCACTTTTAGTAAAGCCCAAAATAGGGCTTCCAGCACTCTACCAGTTAACAAAGATGAGTCTACTGAATTCAATACACTATTTACCAAAATAAACACAACCTTCACAAGAGAACAATATCATGATTATATCGTTTATCATGATCTTTGTTCTGCAAAACTATGATTATTATTTTGCCTAATATTACCCAAATAATATTACTGAAGTGATAGTAAATAGTTTGGCTTTTGGAAATTATTCATAATTAACAGAGTTGTTGAATATAGAAAAATATGATTTTATGGGTTCCAAAGTGTTTCCCAATAATTTACAGTTAATTAAAATCTGTACTGAAAGACCCATTACAATATGGAATATAACTAACCAGCAGGTTTAACAAACATAATCTAAGAAATATGAAGAACCTTATTCAACAATTCTGACAAATTTTCAGCCTTTCAAAAGGAACAAGAAAAGCACCGCAAAGCGATTCCAATTCCCCCCTGCAAACAAATATATTCGAAATAACTCTCATCATTTTCAAGAGATATCGGAAGTCATCGAACTTGACGTAGACATTGTTGCTATAGAGACATATACCAAAAAGAACTGAACCCATTAACTGTTGTTCAAGTTATGCCATAAAGTTCAGACGGATGGATGGACAGATAGACTGACAGATGAACAGACAGATGGATGGAGAGACCGACAGATGCAGGTCTTTGCTATATCCCTCCCTTGTGGGGGGGGGGGGGGGGGGATAACAAAACAAGGGAAAATGTTCGTATGGATTGACAAACGGATGAACATACAGATAAACATTTGGATGAATGGACAGACAAAAAGATGGATGGAGGTCTCCACTAGATACCCCTTCGACTTTTCAAGTCGGGGGAATAATAATGCAGAGTTCCCGCAAGCAAGAACTGATAACATTCAAGACTGTTTCTCAATGTTTGTCAGCATTTTACGAGACCCTACAATAGTCAAATTCAAGGATTTTAAAGGCCTGTCTTCACTAGTCCTAACTAGAATCCTCCAGGAATTACCCCCTCCTCCCACTTCTCTCCATGGGAAGTGGGAAGTGGGGGTAATGCCAGGAGAAGGTCTACTATGCCTTCATAAATTCTGGCAAATAAAACTATAGTTATAATTTAGTGCGTCATCATAATTTTTTTATTACGTGAATTTTCAAGGCTTTTCAAGGCCTCCTGACACATTTTCCAGGATTTCATGGCCTTGAATGAGCATTAAATTCAAGGCCCTTTTTTGAATCCAAGGGCCCACAGGAACCCTGTAATGTCTTGTCTGAAATGGTGACAAACATTCATTACATTCTTTTATTAATTTCAAGAGGATAAGTATCTGCAAACAGTGCAATCTGTAGCTAATCTGATTTGTTCACAAGGATAAAATCTCAAAATTCCTTTATATGATAATGGGAAATGGTTTTAAGTGCCAACAACATTTTCTCAATAAACCATAACATTCTCATTTGAAAAACTCCCCCAAAAAACCAAGAATTATTTTTCACATACTAATTTTGTATATATGATGTCTGTTAAGTTTTATACAAAGTACTAAATGAGAATAATATATTAAAATTCCTTTCTGTTCAGGCCGATTGGTGTGAGCGTACGTAATGTATATATCCATTGTATTTCACATTTGCGTCTTTGTGGAGTGGAGGCGGGATTCTCGGGGTCTGATCTGAGGACTTGAATAATTCTGCATGTCAAGTCCCTCAAGGAATGGCCTTCATCATTGAAGTGTATTGCAACTGGAGTATCTCTTTTGTGGCAGATATCAGCAATGTGTTCTTTGATTCTAATTTCGAAAATGTCTTTTCGTCTCACCAACATATTGTTTTCTGCATTTATGGCAGGTGATTAAGAAAATGCAATTTCTCGTGTAGCAATTGTGTGGATTTATTTACTTTTATACAAAGTACAATGAAGAAATTAAAATCTTGATGTTTTACATGTACATGTGGAGAATTCTCCGGTGATAATACAACAAAACGAAGTCCAGTGTAAAGCTGTCATGACTTGCTCAAAGGGCAAATTAAAAATATTATCAATATTTGTTGGTATGTACTTCACATGATCCTTTATTGATCAAATCTGCACACAAAAGTTGCCGTTAGGCCTCACAAAGTAGATCTTCTGTTTCTCAGGCCATTTTTTTGTAAAATTGCTTGTGGGCAGGCGTTTTTTTATTTTATTTTTTATTTTTGTAATTATTTCTTTGCCATTAAAAGTTCATGTTCTTGGTCTGTTTTATGTTTTAGACCTCATAATCTACAGAATAGCATGGGTGGTGGTGTATTACAGTACGTGGAGAGTGGAATGTAACAAAATTACCCGTGGAGTGGAATTATAACCCAAAGAATCACTTTCAAATTCTGTACGTATGGACAAAAAACACAAGCAATGTTTCAGTCAATGGACCTCCGGGTTTCACCCGGAGGTCCATTGGCTGGAACTTTGCTTGTAATGGTTATGCTTTGCAAGAAATTTGCATTTATTGCTTGAGTGGAATCTCCACTCTGTGGGTGATTTAGTGATAATACATACTCCACATACTGTATGTCCCTTAAGTGCAAGAAGGCTTTGCCTTGCTGCACTCAATGGACAATTTTATTAACTTGGGTAAAATATCAGACATAAACCATTTGATTTTGATTTTTTTAAGTATGGATTGGTTATAAAAAGAGAGCATGTGGCACCCAAAGGACCATGTGCGAGGGCCTGAGAAACAGATTTTTTAAATTCTTTTAGGCCTTAAATCATCTCATTAAAGTAAAGTGGTACCAACTATAAAGCTTTGATGTTGCAGTGGCACTTTTATGTTTTCAAGGCACAAAAATCTATTATTTTTTCAATTTTTGTTTTCAAAAAACTGCTAATGATCTCTCATTCGATTGAGTAACTACAAATATTTATAATGTCAGTGATAATTCTAGATTCAAAGATAGGTGTGTAGCCATAAAGTGAATTTAACCTCCACACACTGAAGTCAAAATACAGAAATTTCAAGATCAAAATTTTTTCCCACGAGAATTGAAGTGATGCAAACTTGTTTGACAGAGCTTATCAAGCTCTGTCAAACAGGACTGAATTAGTTAACCCTAAATAGCTTGGGAGATTTTTGTACATATTCGCTTTTCTTTGAAAGTCTATCTCCTGTAGCTTTGCAGTTGTTTCTGCTCAAGTCTTGGCTGCCTACAGAGGCAGCCAAGACATGCCTAGAAACCACTGCCAAGGTACAGTAGAATCCTTTTAATTGAATATCCATTTTGCCAGTGAAAATTATTCAATTAACAGGAGTATAAAATTAACAGGGATTTGGTCAGTTTCCTGTGTTCTTGATGTAAACTGAGCATTTATTCTATTATATCTTGTTTGACAGAGCTCATAGAGCTCTGTCAAACAAGATATAATAAAATAAATGCCTGTATTGGATGTAGTGAGGCCAAAAAGGTTGATAAATAAGGGGAATTTGGTGCGTGTCACAGTACTTTTTTCGACATATTATAAAAATTTATATACAATTAACAGGAGTTTACTCTACAACCCATATGCAATTAACAGATCAAATTTGTACTGAAGATATGGTAAATGGTTTTGTGTTTGAAAATTATATTCAATTAACAGGGATATACAATTAAGAGATATCCAATTAAGTGGGCTCCACTGTACTTAAAAACAAGTTTTGAGTTTACCCAGACAATGCATGTTGAGGCACCTGTTCCTTTGCATTAAAAAGTTATCATCAAAGTCAGAATTAAGTAATTAACCCTTTATCCAACATAACGGCCAAAACCGGCCAGTGCCATTCTAAAAAATCACCAATTAATTTTCATTTTTTGTCTCAAAAACATAGGTTATGACCCCTCTTTGGAACGAGCTCATTCCAATAAGGGGTCATAACCCATGTTTTTGAGACAAAAAATGGAAAAAAATTAGTCATTCAAGAATTTTGTTTTGAAAGTGTCGTCTGCTTTTCATGTTAGGTAAAGGGTTAAAGGTTAAATTCCTTGCTGCACTATGGGAAATATTTTCTGCTTAAATTATTAGTATTGTGAATTCGGTGTGATGAGGGTTAACTACCCAAACTAGTTTTCAATATAGTTGATCTTTATCGGTGGCATAAAATTCAAAGTCACTGTTGTAAATTCCCTCGGATTGAGTTTAAAGTAAAAAAAGAATATTTTTAGTTTTGCACAGAATATTTCAAGTCTCTTCACCTGTCATGATGGGAAATGGATTAAAGAAATTTCCTGCTCAAGTCACTACGATATATTAGTGCATCTTCATTCATTTCTGATCGCCTTTCCCTCTAGACATGTTCATGTTTGTAAGATGGTTAGGAAAACAACAAATGTAAAGTTCCATTGTTGGCAAAATCACAAGCGATACAGAACCTCAGTTGAAATCGGGCCTTTAACATCCTTCCCAAATATTCCCCAATGATGACCAAACTCAAACTTCTTTCCGAACCTATTTCCCTTCCAGATTATTGGGAACCATTTGGACATATTCATAACCATCATTTATTTGAATATTCATTAACCCTTTACCCAACGTAACGGCAAAACACTAGCCAGCGTAATTCTCAAAAATCGCCAATTAATTTTCATTATTTTTTCATTTTTTGTCTCAAAAACATAGGTTATGACCCCTCATTGGAACGAGCTCGTCGAGCTCGTTCCGATGAGGGGTCATAACCTATGTTTTTGAGACAAAAAATGAAAAAAATTAGTTATTCAAGAATTTTGTTTTGCAAGTGTCGTCTGCTTTTCATGTAAGGTAAAGGGTTAAGATTGGAGACTACTTTTAATTAATTTAGAAATTACAGAAAATATAATATGGAACTGTCAGTACAAGGAAATACTGTAAAAAAAAAAAAAAAAATTAGCCAGGCAAAAGTTACGAAAAATAAATCTATCACTTCTAAGAGCTATGCAACACATACATGTAAACTGTAATAAAAACAAAAAAACCTATGATAACCATAAACGATAATCTAGCATGAATAAATGTTTAACATTTCTAGATTAAAAAGAAGTTGTTTCCCCTGCTGCAAGAATCTTCAAGAGACATTAGGCAAAGTCTGCAAATTTTGAACTCTTTGAAGAGTTGCATGCAAACAACACTTACCAGACAAGAAGAACGATCATTTTCTAAGCGCTGAAAGATAGGGAGATAGTTAAGAGCACAAATAATGGCTGCCTTAGTCCCTTGGGATCTCATGCACAAGGCAATACATTGTCCTCAATCAAACCTAAATTAAGCAATGTTATCACGTCAAAATGACATCATCACATATTCCAAAATATTTCATGCAATTAAAAAATTTACATCCACATGAACAGCTAATTTCATGCTATTTAAATCTGGTGTGGTGGAAAAAAATTACTAAAGTGCAGTTAAGGAAGAGTGGATAACTTCTAAAACACAGTGGGATGGATTTTCTCCGGTTGATATTTACCATAACTGAGAGAGGAAAGCACCAGAAACACAGGTGACCAATCAGCTCAGGGCATGAATAACCAAACATGTTTATTTTTTGCCTCAAAAACATAGCATATGACCCTCATTGGAAGAAGTTCAATGAGCTCATGACCATGATGACGGTGTCATAAACTATGTTTTTGAGACAAAAAATAATAAAATTCAAATGGTGATTTTGTGAGCAGTGATGGTCAGTTTTGGCCGTTATGTTGGGTAAACATTAAGGTGATTCAAAAAAGGTTTCCATGACATTTTCAGGCAACACATTTTCTAGTTACCCTGTTTCATGTTTTTCAAGAAGTCAGTGATATGTTTACTATTGTCAGTGCAAAAGCTGAGCTGATAAACCAGAATATCACAGCTTTTTCATGACACTGCTTCATTAACCCTTTACACAATGAATTGAATGCATCCGCCCGCGTAATATGCAAATTCAGAAGCTGAAAAAATACTATTTTTCAAAAAATTTCAACAAAACCATATCATGTGACCCCTCTTTGGAATGAGCATGTCGAGCCTGTTCCAATGTGGGGTCACATAAAATGGTTTTGCTGATATTTTTTTAAAAATTTAAAAAAAATGATATTTAAAATAATAAATTTTAATATCGCCTGCATTGGGTAAAGGGTTAATATGATATGCTGTTATAACAGACTGGTGAAAAGGGCTCAGAAAGCCCTTTCCACCCGTCCATTACATAACAGGAATTCTCTGTCACAGTTTAAATCTCATTGTAATTAAAGCAATGAGACAGTTAACAAATACCAACGGCAGTTTTATTAAAGTTTCTCGATATTTGTCTGAGGAATAGTAATCAAGGTGAACAACAAATCGAATGCCCTAGTTTATTTTAGGTGACTGATAGTTGAACGAATGATCGTTACCTAATTTGTGCAGGCCTGCTGCAGTCCATGAGCTGAAAGATATAAGTGCTTCTTGTGTTCTTTTAAATACCTGTTAGGCAGAAAACCGACCCAGCATGTTTTAGTTGTACATGCATACCACTCTTTTTCTACTGTTTTCTGTTAACCCCTGACTTCAGGTCCGCACACAAAGGCTGATTCCTAGTACCAGTTGAAAAAGTTGCAGGACCCTTTTAAAGACTCACACTAAGGAATTGACTGGTTTGGTTCTAACACTCTGACAGACATTTGTCACAGATGTTGACAAGCACAGCCATATTTCCCCGAGTTTCTCAAGAGGATTATTTTAATAAAAATATTTTGTGTGGTCTTAGAGGAGACATTAAATAAGAGAGACACTGATCGGTGTAACCCTTGTGCATAATATACAGTGCATAGAGAGTGAATTACCACAAAAACATTCACGGAGGGGAGTTTCCACTCAGACAATAACAGTCGAATCATGAGGTAATGCATGAGAAGGACAAGCACAGTTTTAGCCAAGGGACCTCCAGGTTCAACCTGGAGGTCTCTTGGCTGAAATTTTGCTTGTCGTTCTAAAGCTTTTTCCCAGACAAGAACTTTTTTGCCAAAGTAGAGACACCACCCCATGGGGGATTTTCAAGCCAGAAAATAAGCAGACTGTCATCTGCAAAATGAGGTACCCTGAGGGTGAATTTAGTGATGCTACCCTGCATAGCAGGGTAGCATCACTAAATTTACCCTCTGTGAACCTCACTCTGAATCAGGGTCTCAAAACTAAACAGAAAGAGGTACCCAGCAGATAAGTTGGTCCAATATATGGGATAGCATCATCAAATTAACCCTCTGGGGACCTCATTTTGCAAATGTCAGACTGCTTATTTTCAGGCCTGGTGATTTTGTAATATTCCTCTCTCCATACTGTTTGTTTCATTAGCAGTGAACATACAAAATAGGGAATTTCTCTACAGAACAATTTCTCAGACAATTATTAGTAAACACACATTTGTTAAAGGGTAAACAGTAACACTCTTTAACAACATATAACATGATGATGGAGTTTTTATGTATCTAGTATCACACTTTAGTGAGTCTCACAATAAACACAACACTTTAGTGAGCCTCACAATATACACAACACTTCGATCTGATACAGTCAAGTAGTGATTTTTGATCATTTTTTTTCTTTCTGGGAGCCAAACACATGAACAGCTGCAGTCAAATTTATCTTGGGTTCATAAGAAAGGCAACTCTTTTATCTACAAGCTGGTACGACACATTTATGAATTGGTAAGAAACTTGTCTGCGACAGCTCATGACCACCTGCATTTATTATGTGCCAAAAAGTTGATGCACAGGATAGTTAAAATTTTAACGTTAGCATTCTTTTCATGTAAAAACTAGGTAAAGGTGTAGAATAGGGGACTTTTCGTTTTTTTTTAAAAATAACGCTTTTTTCGCTATTTTTTCTCTGTTTTCTTAAAGTAAACTATATTTTGAACAAAATTACACAAAATCACATACTTTTATCATTTTTTTCAAGAAATATTAACGATTTTATTGTGACAGCGCCGTCGAACTCACTGCAATCGCTCCGTTCCATTATCGCTATCATAGGGGGAGAGTTTAGTAATTGAAATGTCGGCTGACAAACCCTGCCCCTCACTAAACTGACCCTAGATCAAATTTTAGGGTCAGTCTAGTGAGGGCCAGGGTTAGCTTACCGATTAGCTCACCCTAGTCCTAACTGAACTGACCTTAAATCGAGGAACATGCACACAAGCGAAGCGCACCTGCTAACATGTATACAAGCGAAGCGCACCTGCTATCATATAGAATTATTTCTCCCTGTGACGTCACTCGTAACAACGAATAAAAACAACAGATGCTGTGAAATTTTCAGCGGTTGAAACAAATGGCAATTGAGAAACTCGCAATTCAATGGGATTTAAAATCTATTCTCCGACATGTTAAAACATGATAGAGGTACCTAATTTTGTGTCATTTTGTTCAAAATATAGTTTACTTTAAGAAAACAGAGAAAAAATAGCGAGAAAATCGTTATTTAAAAAAAAACAAAACAAAAGTCCCCTATTCTACACCTTTACCAAAAACTGGGCCTAAAACTCCATAACTGCAGTTAACTTTTTACCTAATGAATCGACGACATCTGCGCACCTAATATACAAATTCAGCAGAAGAAATGTTTAAATTTATTTATTGGTGTTTAAGGTCACATATTTCTGCACAATGGCTAATTGTAACTGCAGCATTATATTGAGAGTAATCGCTTGACTGGACTGGTTACGTGAAATAATTAATGAGAGGTGAGGGACGTTGTACAAACACTAGTGCGCAAATGCATACAAGTGTTTTACAATATAGTCCCGCACCTCGAATGAATCATTTCATGTGACCAGTCCAGTCAAGCGATTACTCTGTTTATTATTTTTCATTATTAACGATAATTATATTCTTTAACCCTTTAATTAACGTAACGGGCCAAACCGGTTGGCGCTATTCTAAAAAATCACCAATTAATTTTCATTATTTTTTTGTCTCTAAAACATAGGTTATGACACCTCATTGGAACGAGCTCGTCGAGCTCGTTCCAATGTGGGGTCATAACCTATGTATCTGAGACAAAAATTTAAAATAATAGTTATTCAAGAATTTTTTTTGCAAGTGTCGTCTGCTTTTCATGTTAGGTAAAGGGTAAAAAAAAACAAAAAAAACCCCAAAACAATGAAGTTCCCATTACACCCATGGCAAAGCATCTTCGTTTGCGTGCACGGATACATGACACAATTGTTGATTGCATAATTCACTTGTGAAGTTATCGTTTATAATCAAACCCGGAAATCCCAGTAAATCACACTTTGGAAAGTAATAATTATTATTATTTATTGGTGTTTAAGGTCACATATTTCTGCACAATGGCTAATCATGACCACGTCAGTTTTACGGGTGGAGGAAGCCGGAGTACCCAGAGAGAACCACTGAGCAATGGTGAGCAACTGTCAGCTCCCCAACATACTAACTCCACACAAGCAGGGTTAGCATTGGTTGAAGACAAGTGCACCATCGACATGCAGTATGCCTTAGTACACAACGTCACCATGCCCCCACGTGGGAAATGGGGGTATAGTGTCTTGCCCAAGGACACCCATTGCCACAGGAGGGGTTTCGAACTGAGTAACTGCAGCATGGATATAAAGTCAAGCACAGCCAATTGTTTAAACCCATTTGGCCCATTTTAGAGGACTTCCACCCCAGCCATGGTTACCGGGTCCTATTTTACCCATAAAACTCTGCTTGTTTACCACAGTAAACAGACACAGCTTCACTTCACGGGGTTTCTGAAGGGAGGAAAATATTTATTTTCAAACAAATTTCAATAAAACCAAATCATATGACCCCTCAATGGAATGATCTCATCAAGCTCATTCCAACGAGGAGGGAACATATGAAATGTTTTTTTGAAATTTTTTTAAAAATTTGAAAAAAATAAGATGTAAAATCATAAATCTAGATATCATCTGTGTTGGGTAAAAGGTTAACCCTTTACCCAACACATAAAATATCAAAATCTATTATTTTAATTACTATTTTTTTAAAAATTTAAAAAATATACATCAACTAGATATCACGGAGATGGAATCCATCTCTGCAGGCCCCACAGCAACTAACCGCTGTTAGGTATAAACTGATGTGAACCGTAATACTAAAATATTTCAAGCAATAGGTAAAATCTGATTAAAATCCCTTCCCGGACACAAACCTGTCAGAAAAAAACCCCAAATTCTGAATAATTTGACCTTGAGGTCAAACTTCAAGGTCAAAGCATGGCAACCTTGGTACGTGACACGTAGTCTTGAGATAATCTACCCACATACCAAATATGAAAACCCTATCTATTAAGGGAAAAAAGTTACAGCCCGGACACGAACTTGTCAGAAAAAAAAAAAAAAATCTGAATAATTTGACCTTGAGGTCAAACTTCAAGGTCAAAGCATGCAACCTTGGTATGCGACACATCGTCTTGAGATAATCTATCCACATACCAAATATCAAAACCCTATCTATTAAGGGAAAAAAGTTACAGCCCGGACACGAACTTGTCAGAAAAGAACCCCGAATTTGGAATAATTTGACCTTGAGATCAAAGTTCAAGGTCAAAGCATGGCAACCATGGTACGTGACACATCGTCTTGAGATAATCTACCCACATACCAAATATCAAAACCCAATCTATTTAGGGAAAAAAGTTACAGCCCGGACACGAACTTGTCAGAAAAAAAAAAAAACTGAATAATTTGACCTTGAGGTCAAACTTCAAGGTCAAAGCATGGCAACCTTGATACGCGACTCGTTGTCTTGAGATAATCTATCCACATACCAAATATCAAAACCCTATCTATTATGGGAAAAAAGTTACAGCCCGGACACGAACTTGTCAGAAAAGAACCCCGAATTCGTAATAATTTGACCTTGAGGTCAAACTTCAAGGTCAAAGCATGGCAACCTTGGTACGCGACACGTCGTCTTGGGATAATCTATCCACATACCAAATATCAAAACCCTATCTATTATGGGAAAAAAGTTACAGCCCGGACACGAACTTGTCAGAAAAGAACCCCGAATTTGGAATAATTTGACCTTGAGGTCAAAGTTCAAGGTCAAAGCATGGCACCGTGGTACGCGACACATAGTCTTGAGATAATATACCCACATGTCAAATATCCAAACCTTATCTATTAAGAGAGAAAGATTACGGACGGACGGATGGACGGACGGACGGACAGACGGATGCACAGACAGAGCGATCACGATAGGGCATCCGCATCTCGGCAGGGCCCTAACAAAACAATATCATGTGACCCCCTCATTGGAATAAGCTCGTTCCAATGAGCGGTTACATGATATCATTTTGTTGAAATATTTTGAAAAATTTACTTTTTTCAACTGCTCAATTAACAAATTACGAGGGAGGATGCAGGCGATTCGTTAGGTAAAGGGTTAACCAAAAGACACAGACAGATGTGATTTTGATATGGCCAACCATGCGTTAAGCCAACAAGACAATCATTTAAATTACTTCTGTTCCAATAAGAGTAAAATCCTCGCCTTCTGATTGGATGAGAGCTGGCATAGTTTCTTTTATGTTTATGGCTCCTGTACCAAATGTCCCTGTCTGACGTCACCATGCGAAATATTTGAAATGACATCGCCCATTTCGTAATTGCTTCATCAACGGAGTGACTAGCAAGTCGCTTCATTTTTCTGAAGTTTTCACACATGCAGCAGACAGTCTTCTATGTAAAACGAATTTACGATTTGAACTAAGGTGGAATGAGTTTTTGTGGTTTATTTATGATTTATCCAGTGCCATCGTGGGTACACAAGAGATTTATTTACTAAACCTCTGATCGTTAAAAGTTGCCTTGCAGAAGGCAACTTTTAACAATCACAAGGTTAATAAATAAGCCTCTTGTGTTTCATAATGTAGGTTTTGGGTTATAGGTAGTGTCTTATTGGAACATATACGTTATTGTGATGAGTTGACAGTAACATGGTCTGATGTTTGCGACTTAGTGCGTGTGTCCAACCTTGACACTTCGTATCTCGGTTGAACATAAGCTCCAAGCTGCAAACCTCAGACCATGTTACCGTCAATTCATCACAATAATTTATAATGTTCCAATGAGACTAAAATCCTCACTCTCTGATTGGATGAGAGCTTGCGTAGTTTCTTCTATGTTTACGGTTCCAGTAGCATATATGTTATCGTTTAACATCATCATCATCATTTGAAATGACGTTGCCCGTTTTGCAATTATTCTAACAACGGAGTATATGTTATCGTCTGACACCATCATCATCATTTGAAATGACGTTGCCAGTTTCGCAATTATTCTAACAATGGAGTGACTTACAAACTGCTTCGTTTTTCTAGATTTTTCACTAAATTCACACATACCGCAGACGATGTTCCACATGAAGTGTTGTTTAACCCTTTACCCAACGAATCAGCCGCATCTGCCCTCATAATATGCAAATTCAGCAGTTGAAAAAATATTATTTTTCCAAAAATTTCAACAAAACCATATCATGTGACCACTCATTGGAAAGAGCTCGACAAGCTTGTTCCAATGAGGGGTCACATGATATGGTTTTGTTGAAATTTTTTTGAAAAAATGATATTTAAAATAATAAATTTTGATATCGTTTGCGTTGGGTAAAGGGTTAAATTACAAATCAGTTTATGATTTTGATTGGAGGAAGATGGAGTGCCCTATTCATTTCACGGTGTGGGTTTTGGGTTATGGGTAGGGACTTGTTGGAACATATACGTTATTGTGATGAATTGACGGCAATATGGCCTGAGATTTGCAGATCGAAGTTTATGTTCAACGTTGACGCTTTGCCTCTTGGATGAACATAAGCTTCGAGCTGCAAACTGCAGATCATGTTACCGTCAATTCATCCCTAAAACTTAAAATATTGTAAATTGTTGTTTCAAAACGCATGTTAGAAATAATTACACATTATATGGTACATAATAAAGGGAGTGTTCATCAATTACCCAGTAAGTAGTAGTTGGAAAATTTCCTGTACAGTTAAAACTAGAAGTCCTGTCATGAAATGCGCACAAATAGCACGTTGATCTGCGCGTTAATCTACCCGGTTATGACCATAGTAAGGCTACCAAATTCTGTATGTATGGCCTGTGCACAAGCAATGTTTCAGCCAATGGACCTCCGGGTAACCCGGAGGTCCATTGGCAGAAACATTGCATGTGTTTGCTATGAGTAACCAAGAGAACCTGCCGTGCTTTGGATGCCATTCGATATGGCAATTGCGCGCAATTCCAATGCACAATTAAGCCTAGATAAGCGCACTATTCGTGACAGGACTTCTAGTTTTAACTGTATATTTCCTGAACAATCTTGAATCATAAAAATGTAGTAGAAGTCTCAGATTTTTATTTTCATTATTTCCTATCAATCACAGTGCTCTTCTACCAATCACTTAAAATGATTCTACAATATATAAATATATTTATTACTTTCCAAAGAGAGATTTACTGGGATTTCCGGGTTTCATTATAAACAATAACTTCACAAGTGAATTATGCAATCAACAATTGTGTCATGTATCGTGCGCGCAAACGAAGACGCTCTGCCCTGGGTGTAATGGGGACTGCATTGTTTTCGTATTTTTAACCCTTTACCTAACATGAAAATCCGACACTCGCAAAAAAAATTCTTGAATAACTAATTTTTTCATTTTTTGTCTCAAAAACATAGGTTATGACCCCCTCATTGGAACGAGCTCGACGAGCTCGTTCCAATGAGGGGTCATAACTTATGTTTTAGAGACAAAAAATTGATGATTTTTGAGAATAGCGCTGACCAGTTTTGTCCATTACGTTAGGTAAAGAGTTAAATAATATAATTATCGTTAATAATGAAAAGTAATAAACAGAGTAATTGCTTGACTGGACTGGTTACGTGAAATAATTCATTTGAGGCGAGGGACTATATTGTAAAACAATCGTGCGCATTTATGCACTCATGTTTGTACAATGTCCCTCACCTTTCATGAATTATTTCACGTAACAAGTCCAGTCAAGCGATTACTCTCTATATAACTTATTCAACTTGACTGCAACTGTTCAGCAAACTGTGTTTAGAGTTTCTACTTGGTGATTCACGAGGCACGCAACACGGATTATATCTATAATAATAAACACCCATTTGTGGCTTCACAGTAAGATGAATTTGTTCTACAGCAGCGATAGCATTCCAACAATGAATCAAGCCCACACTAGAATTGGACAAACAAGACGCAAGCAAAGAAAAGTAAAGAGCGTGTGCATTGAAAGCATGCATACATGCAATCATTCAGCTGTTATGGTAAACAAGAAACAAAGGAAATTTCTTCGGTCTTTATTCATACTTAACCCTTTACCCAACATGAATAACAGATCCCTGCCCCCCTCCCCCTCCCCCTATACAGTAGAACCTGTCTTGAGAGACCGCCCTTTGGGCCACACAAAAGTGGTCTCTCAAGACAGGTGGTCTCTCATAACAGGTTTCAGGTTTTCTCAAGTCAGTGAATAACCAACCATAAAATTCAGAAATAGAGAAGAATGGATTTTTGTAATTACTTTGTAGTTGTTATTTTTTAAGTTTTTGTAACAAATTGAAATGGACTGTTATAAAAATTATAAAAATAAATTAGTGTTGAAAATCTTCTTTGAAGATTTTCAACACTAATTTATTTTTATAATTTTTATAACAGTCCATTTCAATTTGTTACAAAAAGATTTTCAGCACAAATTTATTTTTATAATCCTATCTGTCGCATTTCAGGTATGTATGAAATTGTTTATTCAGCAATAATCCTAGTCTTTTCACAGGGGTCTTATAAAAACATCTCAATCTTTAATGAGTCAGTAATTGAAACCCAGTTAAGAGCTTTTAATACTTCTAATTATGTTAGTGTGACCACAATGGATTTTCCAATTCCAGAGCAGGTAAAAAGTTTTTGTGTCATGGTTTCAGTCTTCAAAGAGGCGGTCTCTCAAGACAGGTCCATTATGGCATAAAAATACAAGTTGATATCAGGTCACAGTGGTCTCTCAAGACAGGTGGTCTCCCATAGCAGGTCCATTATAGAGTAAAACCAATCGGTGCCTGGTAGATGTGGTCTCTCAAGACAGTGGTCTCTCAAGACAGGTTTTACTGTACTGAACAACTGAAAAAAATTCATTTTTTTTGCCTAAAAAATATTGCTCATGTTCCCACACTGAAAGGGGCCTGATCAGCTCCTTTAAATGAGTGATTATCAGCTATGTTTTTTTAAAAATTACTGAAGCTGAATGGTGATTTTTGCAAATTGCACTGGTAGATATTTGCTATTATGTTATATAAAGGGTTAGACTCAGCAAAAGTTGCCAATAACCTTTCTTCAACTCAGTTTTCATGTAAGAAACATGGCATTTTCTTTAAATTCAACTTCTTTTGTCACTGAAACAAGAGGCCTCTCAGCCTAGACAGCTCTGCCAGGGTCACTACTTTTTGGAGAAGCTAAATACAAGACAAGAATCCAAGTGTTACTGCTTGAGTACTAGTGCCTGTGACCTTAACCTCCATGATATGACATGGGTCAAGGTCATGACACAATGTTAGGTGATCGGTAACAATTGTGTGAAGTATGAACAAGATCTGTCATATAGATTCAATTATACAGACCAGACAAGTGCTGTATGACAATATCAAAGTTTTGCTCTCTGTGACCTTGACCTTGATGATATGACCTTGGATCAAAGTCACGACACACCATTGACTCATGAGCGATAACTGTACCAAGTATGAATAAGATCTGTCAGTCATACAAAGTTATATGGACCAGAAAATGGCTGTATAACAATTCAAGTTTTGCTGTCTGTAACCTTGACCTTGATATGACCTTGGATCAAAGTCATGACACACCTTTGAGTCATGAGCAATAATTGTACCAAATATAAATAAGATTTGTCAATCACACCAAGTTAAATGGACCAGACAAGGGCTGTATAACAGTATCAAAAGTTTTGCTGTCTGTGACCTTGGATCAAAGTCGTGACACACCTTTGAGTCATGATCAATAATTGTACTAACTATGAATAAGATCTGTCAATTATACCAAGTTATATGGACCAAACAAGGGCTGTATAACAATAGCCAAGTTTGCTGGCTGTGACCTTGACCTTGATGATATGACCTTAGATCAACATCAAGACACAACTTTGAGTCACGAGCAATAATTGTATCAAGTATAAATAAGATCTGTCAATTATACCAAGTTATATGGACCAGACAAGGGCTGTATAACAATATCAAAAGTTTTGCTGGCTGTGACCTTGACCTTGATGATATGACCTTAGATCAATGTCAAGACACAACTTTGAGTCATGAGCAATAATTGTATCAAGTATAAATAAGATCTGTCAATTATACCAAGTTATATGGATCAGACAAGGGCTGTATAACAATATAAAAAGTTTTGCTGGCTGTGACCTTGACCTTGATGATATGACCTTAGATCAATGTCAAGACACAACTTTGAGTCATGAGCAATAATTGTATCAAGTATAAATACGATCTGTCAATTATACCAAGTTATATGGACCAGACAAGGGCTGTATAACAATAGCCAAGTTTGCTGGCTGTGACCTTGACCTTGATGATATGACCTTAGATCAACGTCAAGACACAACTTTGAGTCATGAGCAATAACTGTATCAAGTATAAATAAGATCTGTCAATTATACCAAGTTATGTAGACCTTGACCTTGATGATATGACCTTGGATCAAAGTCATGACACACCATTAAGTCATGAGCAACAATTGTGCCAAGTATAAATAAGATCTGTCACTTATACCAAGTTATATGGACCAGACAAGGGCTGCATAACAATATCAAAGTTTTGCTGCCTGTGACCTTGCTTGACCTTGGTAATATGACCTTTGAGTCATGGGCAATAATTGTACCAAGTAGAAATAAGTTATATGACCCGGACAAAAGTGAGAGTGACATGTCAAAGTTTTTTTGTCACCTTAACATAGGACCTGTAACCTTGACCTTGAGGGGCACATACCATATTATAATTCACAACACACTGTCTTTTGATAATACATATTGTTCTAAAAATTGTTTTAAAAATATTCAGTGGGTAAGAAGTTATGGCCCCAAAAAAACAAAATGTTGACGATGGATGGACGGACAGATGATGGAAAACTCAGAATTAGAAAAGCTCAGATGACTTTGTCAGGCGGAGCTAATTGTGCACCAATTGCAAGTACTACAAATTTGTGTCTAACACTGGTCGATTGTGTCTATCACTGGTCGATTCTGTATTTCAATGTTTTCATCTTTGAACCACAATTTTTATACAAAATCATCTCAGAGGGAGATAATTTTAGTCCCAAATCTGCAATTCCTACCCACCAATGTACCCCACCCCCAATTCCCCCTCCAGCAAAACTCCTACAACCCTCCCACCCCAATGGTTAGTATTTCTTGAATTTATAGGCAAATCAAGTAATAAGTGCTTTGAAGCAGTCCTTAATTGTTTTCACGCCCAAATTGCTATGGTAAAAGGCAGGGGTTTTTTCAGATTTTTTTCCGTAAATAAAGGCACTGCTTGAGCATATTAGACCAAAACATAAATAACCCAGTATTATCCTGAAACACCAAGGAATACCTAGGGATAAACTCACTGATATTATTACCACTAAATCTATAAGTTACTAGTAGATTAACATGTTTTGGAGGGCTGTTAAAACTCCATAATTTCGGTGACGTCATTCGACGAAGCCGGGCCGCGGGCGGATAATGGTATAAATAGCCATTAGCGGCCCGCGGCCCGGCTATTTTTAGATTCCATGGTCTAATGAATTACTCCCATTCGGGTGAAGTCCTTTGTATTTCCGAACGGAAGTCGAACGCGCGATCGAAACAGAAATATCGAACCGACTTACTGATTATTTCTTCCAGCAATTCCCTCGTGTGGTTAGCTATAACAGGGTGTGGTAATAATAGTAATAACATAATTGTTGTCAGGCATCATGATTCATTAGCGGCCCTGCAGCAATGATGAACAGCCCTTGGGCTTATTAACGGCCCTCGACTTCGTCTCGGGCCTTTAATAAACCCTCGGGCTGTTCATCATTGCTGCAGGGCCACAAATGAACCATAATGCCCTCCAAAATCATGTTATTGTTATATTAGCTTTGAATAATTTTGCATTTGTTTCTGAGGGTATAATTTGCTGGAATCGGTTGCCAAAACAAGTTTCTTGTCTTTTTTTTCAGGTGTGGGTTTCCAAAAATCAAGTGAAAATTAAAACAAAAAAGAAATGGCAAAATGCAAGAGAAACAGGCATGGTCCATCATTTTAAAATAACTAAATAGACACATTTACTCTTTTTTTTGATCTGCGAGGAGAAATACCTCCATCAGTTTTTGAAACTGTACATA
Source organism: Pictodentalium vernedei (assembly GCA_031216915.1). Lineage (NCBI taxonomy): Eukaryota > Metazoa > Mollusca > Scaphopoda > Dentaliida > Dentaliidae > Pictodentalium > Pictodentalium vernedei. The sequence continues at coordinate 41,821,232 of CM062296.1, forward strand.
TGGGGAACGGATACAGATTGTTTATTACAAAGGGTATTTTCATTGGTAAGGACACAAACCCCCTTTCCTACAGGATATACCCCCCCCCCCTCCCCCCCCCCCCCCCCCACACGGGACTGCTCAGATGTACAGAATTCATTATCAATGTTTGTGTATGTACTGATTCCATACATATGGCAGGTAAAGATATTAACTTCTGCATACCGTTGTCACAATTTCAAACAACAAATTTTTCCCATAATGCAACTAGGAATTCAACAAATTTAATTTTGTTTGACATAGCTCAGAGAGCTCTGTCAAACAAGTCTAAATTGGTTAAATTCCTAGTTGCAGAAAAATTCGCTTCTTGAAATTTTGATATATCATGTAATGAGGTAATTGGACAAAAGGAAAGCCAAAATGCCCTTTCGAAAATTGAGTTTAGTAAAGGTAACAATATTCTTACGCATATCCCTGTAACCTGTTTACCACAACGATAAGAAGAAAAACAATTTGGCACGCAAGAATGTTGTCATGCTTCTGATGTAACGAAGCCACATCATGCAACTCATGGCTTGTCAGTGAAATGCTAAAGAAATCAAACAAACCTCAGCTCTCTGGTCAAGTCAGTATTAAAATAGTTAAGTGGAAAAACAATCTAATTAGTTAGTGTGCAGAGATGGCAAGAAGTCACTAGTAATCTAAACTGGTAAATTGCATTCTTATGTAATCATTCAAAGACAGAACATAGAAAATCCGTGCTGAGAAGTTTCAAGTCTCTATAAAAGTGGCATTCATATTGAGACTGAAGGTCATTTCACTTGGAAGAGAGAATTGTGATAAGCAAATGAAATCATGCAAGAGGACCAGTGTGGCATAATAAAATATAAGATTAACTAAAAGTTACAGTGAAAAGGAGTTAAAAATATTATAAGTATTCAACTGTCACTATCACCTCTAAACTTATAGGATGAGGGAAAAATGAAAGACCCATGTTTGGGAGTAACATCATTGGGTTTAGTAGAGGGTGTTTATTATTGAATGTCTTATTTTAATTACATCCATTAATGGGGTTGCCGAGTAAGTATTTTAACTATTCTGTACAGCCTACATCATATATAAAAAAAACCCAAAAATATTTTGTGCTTTTTCAACTTTCTACATGTAACTTATTAACCCTTTACACAATGCAGACGATATCAAAATTTATTATTTTAAATATCATTTTTTCCAATTTTTCAAAAGATTTCAACAAAACCGTATCAGGTGACCCCTCGTTGGAACAAGCTCGACGAGCTCGTTCCAATGAGGGGGTCACATGATATGGTTTTGTTGAAATTTTTTGAAAAATAATATTTCTTCAACTGCTGAATTTGCATATTACGTGGGCGGATGTGGCTGATTCGTTGAGTAAAGGGTTAACACTTACTAATGAGCTAGCCAGTCATTTTACTGAGACATCATAAGTTATGGGTGAAAAAAAAAAAAAAATTCCAGTGTTATTTTCAGAACAGATACGGTATGCACAAAATGATTTATTACTCTGTCAGTGGACAGGTGGATATCAGCCGATACTATTACTTGCTTGAAAGATAGAAACTTGAGGAAGTACATGGACCAGCGAATAGAATACCTACTGGTCCATGAACTGAAATATGGCTTGTTCAGTCCACAAGTTTCCACTGGTCTTGGAAGCAAATGTATAGGTAGGCATGGCCAGCCACCGAGATGTACAAAATCACTCTATACAGACTGTATGTAATGCACAGTTAAAACTAGAAGTCCTGTCATGAAATGCGCACAAATAGTACGTTGATCTACGCGTTAATCTATGCGGTTATGACCATAGTAAGGCTACCAAATTCTGTATATATGGCCTGTGCACAAGCAATGTTTCAGCCAATGGACCTCCGGGTAACCCGGAGGTCCATTGGCAGAAACATTGCATGTGTTTGCTATGAGTAACCAAGAGAACCTGCCGTGCTTTGGATGCCGTTCGATATGGCAGTTGCGTGCAATTCCAACGCGCAATTAAGCCTAGATAAGCGTACTATTCGTGACAGGACTTCTAGTTTTAACTGTATTGTTCAAGGGGTATTTCACAACACTACCAGTCCAAACAAGACATTGTCGATACCATACAGCACACCAAATTTCATTGAAATTTGATAATTATTATTCAAGATAGTGTGTAACCAAACTTTCAAATGGACGAATGCATGGACAGAGCTCTTTACTATATCATTTCCCTGCAAAGGTATGATAAGGGATAAAAGTAGGAAAATTTCTCTCATCCTTAGGTGACTGATAAAACAGTGCATCCCTCATAATTGGATATTTAGTATTTATTTATTGATGTTTAAGGTCACATATTTATGCACAATGGCTAATCATGACCGTGACAGTTTTACGGGTGGAGGAAGCCGGAGTACCCGGAGAGAACCACCGAGCAACGAGAAGCAGCTGCCAGCTCCTTAACATCGTAACTCCGCACTGCACTGCAACACAGGCAGGGTTAGATTGGTTGAAGACATGCGTACCGTCGACGTGCAGTACGCCTTAGTGCACGGCGCCATCGTGCCCCCACATGGGCAATGGAGATGAAGTGTCTTGCCCAAGGACACAACGTGGTTGCCGCAGGTGGGATTCGAACCGAGGACCTCTCGGCTTGCAGCCTGCACCTCTACCTACTGAGCCACCATGCTCCCCTCATAATTGGATGCAACCCTTGAACCCTGTTCACTGAATATTTATTTATTGGTGTTTACGGTCACATATTTCTGCACAATGGCTAATCGTGACAGCAACATGGTGATATAGTCAAGTTTAGTCAAACGTTTATACCCAAGTAACCCATTTTAGAAGACTTGACCCCCAAACATTGGTGACTGGGCACTATTTTACCAGTAACACAGAGCTGGTTTACCACAGTAAACAAGCACTGCTTCACTTCTCAGGATTCCCACAGGATGTTTATTAAACCCCTGCACACTGATGTCAAAATATCCAGATTTGAAGTAGCCATTTTTCCCATAATGCAACTGGGAATTTAGCCAATTCAATCTTGTTTGACAGAGCTCATTGAGCTCTGTCAAACAAGATTGAATTGGTTAAATTTCTAGTTGCATTATGGGAAATATTTGCACCCTGAACCTTAGATATTTCGACATCAGTGTGCAGGGGGTTAAATAGCCACTTTGCCAGTGCAAAATAGTCAAATAACAGGAGTTTTAATTTAACATGAATTTGGTCATTTTCTTGTCTTCTAGTCATAAACATGAGCATTTATTCTAGCAGATGTTGTTTGACAGAGCTCATGAAACTCTGTCAAACAAGATATAATAGATTACAATCTAATGTTAGATGAAAAGAAGCCAAAGAGGTCTAAAAACATGAAGTGGTTATCAGAGGAATTCTCCGAGAGATCACAAAGATTTTTTAGCCATCAATTGGTATTTACACAAAAACCCATGTGCAATAAACAAGTAAAATTTATAAAGGAATGGTAAATAGTTTGGTGCCGTGTTTAAAATTATATGCAATTAAGAGGGTTATTTCATTAGGCAATATTCAATCAAGCGTTACCCAGTGTCTTGACTGAAATAATAACTCTCTTAATTGCATATACTTTCTGATACCTAACCTTTAGCCAGAACTATAGTACAGTAGAATCCTCGTAATTGAATATCCATTTTGCCAGTGAAAATTATTCAATTAACAGGAGTATACAATTAACAGGGATTTGGTCAGTTTCCTGTGTTCTGGAGGTAAACTGAGCATTTATTCTATTATATCTTGTTTGACAGAGCTCATAGAGCTCTGTCAAACAAGATATAATAGAATAAATGCCTGTATTGGATGTAGTGAGGCCAAAAAGCTTGATAAATAAGGGGAATTTGGTGCATGTCATAGTAAGTTTTTCGACTTATTACAAAAATTCATATACAATTAACAGGAGTTTACTCTACAACCCATATGCAATTAACAGATCAAATTTGTACTGAAGGTATGGTAAATGGTTTTGTATTTGAAAATTATATTCAATTAACAGGGATATACAATTAAGAGATATCCAATTAAGTGGGCTCCACTGTACAAATTTACCCCACTGAATGCAAATAGAATACAGAGGAACGCCTTGTCAATTCCATAAAATATTGTGTAATCTACTGAATATTTATAGTGACAACCCCAAAAATCCCTTCCTTTTAAATACCTTTTTCATCTGAGCACTTTTAACATAAGCATTTATTCCATTATATCTTGTTTGACAGAGCTCTTTGAGCTCTTTCAAACAAGAAAAAATACAACAAATACTCAATTAGGCCCCACAAAGTAGATCTTGTGTCTCAGGCCATTTTGTGTAAAATTGTATGTAGGCAGGCATTTTTTTTTATTTTATTTTTTATTTTTTTAATTATTTCTTTGCCATCAAAAGTTCATGTTCTTGGTTTGTTTTATGTTTTTGGCCTCATCATCTCCAGAATAGCATGGGTGGTGGTGTATTTCGTCCCTTGAGTGCAAGAAGGCTTTGCAATGCTAAAGCATTGCAAAGCCTTATTGTACTCAAGGGACAAATTTTCGAATTTCTGTAAACTAGGGTAAAATATCAGACATAAACAATTTAATTTTTAATTTTTTTAAGTTTGCATTAGTTATAAAAAGAGAGTATGCGGCAGCCAAAAGAACCATGAAGAGGGGGTGGGGGGGGGGGGGGTGGGGGGGGGGGCTGAGAAAGAGATTTAACTTTTTTAGGCCTCAATTGAATATTTTTCATTGGCAAAGTGGCAATTCAATTATCAAGGTTCCACTGTACTTGTGCACTGTTTTTTTAGTTATTATAAATCTTCTTTCAACTGGTAGTGAAGTATAATAAGATATGATACAGGTTGTAAATTAACTGTGTTTAGTGCAAAGATCCATTCCAGAATAAAAACATCATTACAGTACAGTCGCCGTGGACGGGTCATATTCCACGCATGAGAGGTGACGTCCATGCATGCGTTTACCAGGTAATATAAATCATCAGCAGCAAAATTTTAATCAATGAAGCACCAGGTTGTACCCATGCTTCATTAATTAAATTTTTGATGATTATTCCTATAATTAGTGCTTGGAATCTAATATTATTGTGCCCGTGGAAATATTGCCCACCCGTGGAAAGTGACCAGTCCGTGACGGCCTTATTGTATCTTGCATTTGCTGAAGATATGCTGCTATATGATACATTGTTGAAAAGGATTTTAACTTTTTACCTTGTGTAATTAATTAATTAATTAATTAATTAATTAATTAATTAATTAAGTAAAATAATAAATTTTGACATCCAGTACTGTGGGTAAAGGGCTACAGTGCAAGTTAAAATAAGTTGTAGGATAACCACTATAAACTATGTAGCTTTCTCTTCCTACACTGATAAGGACAGAAGCTGACATCATTTTCTGGAAAGCTCTCACTGAGAGCTTTCCAGAAAATGATGCCAGATTTTGTTCTTATCAGTGCAGGAGGAGCAAGATACTTAGTTTATTGTGGTTATGCTACAACTTATTTTGACTTGTACTGTAAATAAAATATTCTTGTTTTTCAGGATATTTTTCCTGAATGTCTTGATGAGATAGTGTTTTACAATTTTTTTTCAATCCATGAAAAAAGGTACTCAAAATGTTTGAATGTTTTCTCTTCTGAAAATCATTAGTCTGTTAACAGCTGTTTTTTCCATGTCAAAGTTTCTATCCTAGTTTTTTAACACATCAAAATTTGAAAAAAAATGACTTTAGTCGGTGTAGCTTTTGAATGACTCAAACTAAAACAGATGAAAAAAAATACAAAATTTCAATAAGGGAGGTACTTGAGAAACTAAATTATTTTTTAAACGCCAAACTGAAAAAAAAAATTTCTTGACTTAAAACTTAGCTTATGGGCCCATCACTGGAAGGAGCTGGTTCCAATTGGGCTCATAAGCTATTATTGGAGGCAAAAACTGAAGAAAACAAAGCAACAATGGCAGTTATAATAGTACTGGCTGGGTATGGCCATATTTATTTATTTATTTATTGATGTTTAAGGTCACATATTTATGCACAATGGCTAATCATGACTGTAACAGTTTTACGGGGGAGGAAGCCGGAGTACCCGGAGAGAACCACCGAGCAGCTGCCAGCTCCCCAACATCATAACTCCGCTAACTCCGCACTGCAGCACAGGCAGGGTTAGATTGGTTGAAGACATGCGTACCATCGACGTGCAGTACGCCTTAGTACACGGCGTCATCGTGCCCCCACATGGGCAATGGGGGTGAAGTGTCTCGCCCAAGGACACAACGCGGTTCCCACAGGTGGGATTCGAACCGAGGACCTCTCGGCTTGCAGCCTGCACCTCTACCTACTGAGCCACCGCGACCCCGGGTATGGCCATAATGTTAGGTAAAGGGCTAAAACTCCATTTCCAACAGCATATCACATCAACAGCAAATCAACAGTATAAAATATCTTAAGCGTACCTAGAACTTTGATCTTGGCACTGAAACATTCAACCTTATTCACAGTGATGTCGAAATATAAAAAAAAGAGATGAAAATTTTTCCCATAATGCAACTTGATAGTTAACCCTTTACCCAATGCAGATGATATCAAAATTTATTATTTTTTCAAATTTGTCCAGAAGTTTCAACAAAACCATATCGTGTGGCCCTCTCATTGGAATGACCTCATCAAGCTCGTTCCAATGAAGAGCCACATGACATGGTTCTGTTGAAATTTTTTTAAAAATAATTCAATTGCTCAATTTGTAAATAACATGGGCAGATATGGCCCATTTGTTAGATAAATGGTTAACCAATTTAATCTTGTTTGACAAAGCTTGATGAGATTGAATTGGTTAACCCTTTACCTAACATGAAAAGCAGACGACACTTGTAAAAAAAATTCTTGAACAACTAATTTTTGTTCATTTTTTGTCTCAAAAACATAGGTTATGACCCCTCATTGGAACGAGCTTGATAAGCTCATTCCAATGAGGGGTCATGACCTATGTTTTTGAGACAAAAAATGAAAAAATAATGAAAATTTATTGGCGATTTTTGAGAATAGCGTTGGCTGGTTTTGGCCATTACGTTGGGTAAAGGGTTAATTTCCATGTTGCATTGAGAGGAGAATTTTCTACTTGGAATTTTGATGCCAGTGTACAGGGGGCTAAAATACTTAGCAGTAGCCTCACATCATGTTAGAACACCCAAAAGAGGTGAGTAGGGCATGTCTACAAAGCACTCAGGTCAATCATTTTCTAATTTCCTAAAACACGCAATGATGTCAAAGGCTTTCAAATAGTTTGGGGTAGAGCCAGATTCTACTTTGTTATCAGTAATTCCAGAGTTTTGTCTGCATTTATAAAATCATTTAACATAAAACATTGCTGGCTTTCAGAGCATCTTTCAAGTAAGACATTGCATCACATAATTTAATCACCAAAATGAAACAAAATAAGAACTTTTCAGTGATCCAGTTGAGATCCTCATATCTAATAATAGTGGTATCACTGGAAATAAACTGCAGAATAATGGTAAGAAAATCTCCCTTTTATTTTTCCTCTACAGCTAATACCAGTCAGATTTTTCATGAAGGACCTTTCCATCAATTTCCAAAAAAGCAATGTCAGACATGGAATTATCAGTAATGGAAAGATAAAAAAAAAATAATTCCTTTACCTTTACTCGACAACAATGGTTCTGTGTCATGAAGCAACTAGTTTTGTTCTTAGCATTCACCAGTGTAAGTCAATACAAAAAAAGTTTTTGTAAATACAATAATTGAATATCATTTTGATGTATTCCTGAAGTCATGATTTGATTTGATTTATTGGGGTTTAAGGTCACATGCTTATGCACAATGGCTAATCATGACCGTGATTGTTTTACGGGTGGAGGAAGCAGGAGTACCCGGAGAGAATCACTGAGCAACGATGAGCAACTGTCAGCTCCTCAACATTCTAACTCTGTTCAAGCTCCGCTCAAGCAGGGTTACAGCGGTTGATGACATGTGCACCATCGACGTGCAGTATGCTTAATTCACAGCATCATCGTGCCCCCATGTAGGCAACCGGGATAAATTGCCTTGTCCAAGGACACCATGTGGGTCGTCCCGGACGGGGATCGAACTCGGGACCTCTAGCATAGAAGTCCAACAGTCTAGCACTGAGCCACCGCGCTCCCTCCTGAAGTCATAAACCTCTTACTTGACAGGCCCATCCTAGAGTGGACTTTTATTTTATTACACATCCATTAAACTTTAAACACTTATATTTAACGGATTCGAAACTATGACATAAATATTTCAATATTTAACTAGTGAAATACAAGCCAGAACATTTTCTCTGCACTGTTTAGACTAGTTCCTTTCCCACTGAGTCATTAGTTATGCTGAGAAAAGTTTCCAAATTTCGTTATACAATTATCGATCGTCTGTTGCGTAAAATGTTTTTCCCAGCTGTTTTGCAAATCTGCCCAAATTTGTACTTATATTTTCAATATCAGCAATAGCCACCAAATGGTTAGGCGCGAACGGACACCAGCCAAAGAGAAAGCAATTCGAATTTCAACAGACACACCCAATAGAAAAGATAACAAATGCAATATAGACTGACTCGTTGCAATAGCGTAGTCATATTTATTGGAATAGCATAGCCTGTTCCAACAAGTCAGTCTATATTGCATTTGTTGATAACAAATGAATATATACTGACTCGTTGGAATAGCATAGTCATATTTCGCTTGAGCCTACGGCTCTCACGAAATATGACTACGCCATTCCAACTTGTTATGTAAAACACCCACCGATTCCAACACATATTGCATTCTGTCTATTTATTACATGCCTATTACTGTTCCTCAAGTTCTACATTTAGAAATCCACATGGAAAGAAATCCATACGGAACACATGTTCTGTTGACAGATTTTTCCACCTGATGTCATGGATGCATCAAAAGAATTGGTCAGATGAAACATTGCATTCTGATCTAGATCAATTCAGAACTTGTGGTGACAGCCAATATATTGAATGTCAACTGGAAAATGTTGTTGTTCAAATCCACCAAAATTAACTAAATTTAAAGTTATTCTATATATGGGGAGTGATTTTATAACACTCAAGTTCTGATCCTGAAGCGAATATCTCTCAGATGACAGCTAATTTCTTAAAAATACAAATAAATAACCTATTTAGACACAATTCTCATTTATATTTTTCTGTTTACGTATAGATCTGTCACATGTGTTTACCAATCATGTTTTTTATTTTTGTTTCAAGCAGACGTCAGAACTGTCAAATTCTACAAATAAGATCAAATTTTTAAATTAAAGGATTCTATGTCATAGAGGCATGTAATAAACAAAATGCCACGATGTGTGAATGCATTAATCAATATGACACTTATGTCATCGTGGAAGGATAGAACTCGAAGCAGAGCCTCTTGTTCCATCCTTCTATGATGGCACTCGTGCTGTATTGATGAATGCATTCAAACATCGTGACGTTCTGTGTATATGGCTTAAAATACAGAAATTTTAATCTTTAATCCAAGATGAAGGGGAGATGAACTTGCCACGACATTTCTTCAGTAATTAATATTTTCTCCCTTTTTGCTTCAAAAACATAAGTTTATGGCTTCTCATTGGAAAGTGCTGAAAGAGTTTGTTCCAATGAGGGACAAAAGCTATGTTTATGAAGAAAAACGATAAAAATAAAAAAAAATTGATTTGAGATTTTTACAAATAGCACCCACTGGTCGTTTGGTTAGGGCATCAAAATTATGTTAAGTGCGGGAATCAAAATTTTTAAACATTTTCGTTACAGTTTAACAGTGTATACATCTTGTATATTTGCAGATTTGGCTGTCTATATTTAATTTCTTTTTATTGGAGTTTAATGACACTTTTTTGACAGCCAGGGTCACCTCCTGTCAAACAGTTTTTTATGAAAGAAGAAAGCTGGAGTACCCAGAGAGAATCAACAAGCAGTGGTGACCAACTGTCAATACTTCTCAACATAATAACTCTGCACAATTAGGGTTAACATTGGATAACCCTTTACCCAACGAATTGCCCGTATCCGCCCGCGTAATATGCTAATTCAGCAGCTGAAAAAATATTTTTCGAAAATTTTCAACAAAACTATATCATGTGACCCCTCTTTGGAACGAGCTCGTCGAGCTCGTCCCAATGAGGGGTCACATGATATGGTTTTGTTGAAATCTTTTGAAAAAATGATATTTAAAATAATAAATTTTGATATCGTCTGCATTGGGTAAAGGGTTAAGACAAGTGCACGATTGATGTACCCCCATCTATGTATAATAACTATCATGAACAAGTTTAGTTTTACCAGTTTCCCAAATAAATTTTTTATGGAGAGCTTTATTGGAATCACTTGTACATATAAACACAATTTATTCATGACTTCAGAATCACAATAAAACAGAATTCAATTGTTAATTTTGACATCTGGAAGGAAAGACAACACTTGGTGTTTGTTGAAGTTTTTTAATTAAAGGATAGCAGCACGCCACAACTTCAGTCAAAATAGGTTCTGGCTCTCAAGGAAGAAGATTTTGTTTTAAACATGAGTAAGAAAGGGTCAAATACAGATTTTTTAGTTAATTTGGGAGTCTTGAAATGTGGGGAGATTGTTTTCTAAAAAAGGAAATACATTTCCATGACTATAAAACTAAACAGCCCCAAACCATGATTAGTATAAAATTACCCTTACCATAAGAACACCTCTACAGTAATGGTGAGGTGTTGGGAAGCAAGAATATATTCACAATTGTAACTTTTTGTCACATTTTAAAATTGATAGAAGCACAGCTTATTTATTATTTATTTATTGATGTTTAAGGTCACATATTTATGCACAATGTCTAATCATGACCGTGAGTTTTACGGGTGGAGGAAGCCGGAGTACCCGGAGAGAACCACCGAGTAACGACGAGCAGCTGCCAGCTCCCCAACATCGTAACTCAACACTGCAGCACAGGTAGGGTTAGATTGGTTGAAGACATGCGTACCATCGATGTGCAGTTCGCCTTAGTACATGGTGTCACTGTGCCCCCACACAGGCAATGGAGATGAAGTGTCTTGCCCAAGAACACAACGCGGTGGGATTCAAACCGAGGACTTCTCGGCTTGCACCTCTACCTACTGAGCCACCGCACTCCTGAAGCACAGCTTAAGAAATTATGTACACAATTCTCCTAAAGCTAAGAAAATTTGAACATCTGAATACTTCAATTGTACCTGGCATTTATTTTAATACCTAGGCCTATTAAAAGAATTTCTTGTTTCTCAGGCAATTTTTCCTCAATTTTAACCCTTTACCTAACATGAAAAGCAGACGACACTTGCAAAAATAATTCTTGAATAACTAATTTTTTTCATTTTTTGTCTCAAAAACATAGGTTATGACCCCTCGTTGGAATGAGCTTGATGAGCTCGTTCCAACGAGGGGTCATAACCTATGTTTTTGAGACAAAAAATGAAAAAAATAATGAAAATTTATAGGCGATTTTTGAGAATAGTTTTGGCCATTACATTAGGTAAAGGGTTAAGAGGAGGGCGGGAACCTTTTTCTGTTGTTAGTCTACAAAACATTCCTGAATAGAATTTTAACTCATCAGACTGTTATGTGGAAAAACCAATGTATTCAGTAGTGAAAATTTCCCATAATGCAGTTGACAATATAACCAACTATATATAGCTGTCAATCACAATATAGCTGGTTAAATTTTAAGTCTGGCAGGTGCAAAATAATATCATCAAAGAGATTTCCAGGTGAAATTTTTTTTTTAAAACAAGACAAACAGTGACCGGACAGCCACAGATGCTCCTGAACTATGACCTTGATCTGTGACCTTGACCTCCATCAAATGAAAATAATTTGTGCGCGATACATCGTCTCACCATAAGCAACATGTATGCCAAGTTTCAACAAAATCCGATGAAGCAACTTAGAGTTATGGAGCAGACACGAAAATCTTCCTAACAGACAGACAGATGGACGCGGAAAATACTAACACTATTTGCCCCTGAAAACTTTTTCGGGGGTATAAAAATGTGTTGCACAGGACTTAAAATCTGTCCCGATTCACAGGAATCTGTTTTGATTCTCAAGAACTCCTGCAGTGAGAATCAATGTTGTGTTTTTTAACCCTTTACCCAACGTAACGGCCAAAACCGGCCAGCGCGATTCTCAAAAATCGCCTGTTAATTTTCATTATTTTTTTCATTTTTTGTCTCATAAACATAGGTTATGACCCCTCGTTGGAACGAGCTCGTCGAGCTCGTTCCAACGAGGGGTCATAACCTATGTTTTTGAGACAAAAAATGAAAAAAATTAGTTATTCAAGAATTATTTTTGCAAGTGTCGTCTGCTTTTCATGTTAGGTAAAGGGTTAAATAACTGTGAAAATGAGAATACTCTTATACCTTTGTGAACATGACCAGTACGTATTCCATGGTTAAGGCCCCACAAAGCAGATCTTTTATTTCTAACGCCATTTTTTGTAAAATTGCAGTTGGGTGGGCGGTTCTTTATTTTGATTTTTATTTTTGTAATTATTTTTTTGCCATCAAAAGTTCATATTCTTGGTTTGTGTTTATGTTTTAGGCCTCAAAATCTACAGAATAGCATGGGTGGTGGTGTATTTCATCCCTTGAGTGCAAGAAGGCTTTGCAATGCTAAAGCATTGCAAAGCTAAAGCATTGCAAAGCCTTGTTGTACTCAAGGGACAAATTTATCATTTTATTAACTTAGATAAAATATCAGACATGAACAATTTAATTTTTATTTTTTTAAGTTTGCACTGGTTATAAAAAGAGGGCATGTGGAAGCCAAAAGGACAATGTGGGAGGACCTGCGAGACAGATTTTTAACTTTTTTTAGACCTAACATCACACCTCATATTTATACACCTGCCAGAGTTTAAACCCTTTTGGTGAGTTTCTTATTTATATGTCCATGTAAAACACTGTTCCCACATGCAGGATTTGGGTGGTCTTGCGGTCGGTGATTACAGTACCATAGCAGTGGATTCTATTGAAGTTTTGGCTGCTTATTTAAGCAGCCAAGACTTCACTAGACACCTCTGCTTAGGAAGGCGCAGTAGTATCATACAATGACAGAGCAAAAAAGGAGAATTCTCCAGTCCTTTAAGGACAATTTCAGAATCTACGAACATTTTGTGAGAAAATCATTTGCAAGAATAGACCGCGATTTGTGCACGATTTTATGATGAGGGTGGTGCCTGAGAAACAAGAACAGCTTTTTTAATAGCCCCTCATAAAATTTAATGAACAATTTCAAAGAGATGAATAAATCATCAATATGTCACTCAGTTCTAAAAACTGATTTTAATTTTAAATAAACTGAAGTTGGTGAAGAGTAAAAATGAAACTTCAGAAAAGTGTTCTTTATTTATACGGTACACACCCAACAGAGTCAAAACATTGAAAACTGGAGTGAGGGGAATTAATCAAGAATGCTATGCAAGTGACGAATTCAAAGCATCCAGTAAGGCAAACAAGAATTCTCTTTGTTCAAATACTGTATGAATAAACATGTATCTTCAATCCAAGAAATTATGCAAAGCTTTGAAGCACAAAGGATTTATAAAAACTGCAACCCAACACCATTACTGTAGCTTTATTCTCAATAAGCCTAATTAAGATGGAGGAAAGAGCAATCACCCAATATAAATCTTTAACCTAGCTAAGCAAAAACTTATCAACAATCTCGAGATGTTATAAACAAAGATTTATATCATACATTAATAAAAAGCTTGGGCTTTTCTCGAAAAATTATGGTATAAAATCTTTGCATCCAATTCTGTTGATAAGTTAGGTATTCCTATAGTAAACAACTGAAGGGCATGATGGGTAAATGCAACACTTACATTTACTTCTGTGTATACAATATCTATAAAACTTCCTAAAACGATGATGAAATCAAATACGTTCCAAGGATCACCAAAGTAATTCTGAAAAATATAAGTATAAAGAAATAATGAGGTGATTTATGATGAGAAAAGATGGATGATCCAAGAGATTTGTACTCCTAATAAAATAATTACATTGTTAATGTACAGTTAAAACTAGAAGTCCTGTCATGAAATGCGCACAAATAGCACGTTAATATGCGCGTTAATGTACGCGTTATGGCCCAAGTAAAGCTATCAAATTCTGTACATATGGCCTGTGCACAAGCAATGTTTCAGCCAATGGACCTCCGGGTAACCCGGAGGTCCATTGGCAGAAACATTGAATGTGTTTACTATGAGTAACCAGGAGAACCTGCCGTGCTTTGGATGCCATTCAATATGGCAATTGCGTGCAATTCCAAAGCGCTATTAAGCCTAGATAAGTGCACAATTCATAACAGGACTTCTAGTTTTAACTGTAGTTATACGTTTTGGGTCCAAATACTCAATTCCCATTGGTCAGCTGGATGAAAATGTCATGACCAAATGTAATTCATTGTCCAATGAATACATTTGGTCAAACTTTTACCCACATTTATGGTAGAGCGCAGTTGACAGAATGTAATTCGGGCGGTGTTTGGGCGGGTTTCTTTGGTGACATTTCCCAACTGTGGCATAAAGCCTGTTACTAAAATACTCGTTTGCATTTCTAAAGTTGTGAAAATTAAAGCTTATTTGCCTTTGAGATGTCATTTAGACGGAACAAAGGCCTGCGCTAGTTCTTGATTCCAACAACTGAAAGTCGTATGATTTTCAACAACGGCAAATGAGGATTTGTGGGGGGAAAAAAAAGTAGTTTAAAAAACAGTTATGGAATGTAATTATACGAATTGAATGCAATTTTTATCATCTTTATTGAAGTATGAAGGTGTGTGAATGGGTACAAATTGTATGAATCTCTTACACAATTTGTACCCATCCTCACACGTTCATACTCCAATAAAGATTATAAAAATTGCATTCAATTCTTAAAAACTTTGGCGGTAGAAAAAACAAGTTAGATATTGCCAATGCTTTACGGGGAGCATTGGCAAAGCGAGACCAGTTCTTGTTAGATCAACGAAGTCAAGCAACGTTGAGCCCGGTTAATCCTTGGATGGGTGACCACTCAATGACTGATTTGGGTGCTTCCCATAGTAGTGGCTGGTATGTGATCAGCGAAGTTTGAGTGTGTGACTCTGCAACGTTGAATCACGTACCAGCTGTGAACGCTGGGAATTTTCACCAGTACTACGCCATCCTCACAGTACCTAGGTGTAAAATAGGGACCTGTTGAGGCACTTGCCTGCATGCCCACCTGTGAAGCACCGGCAGTATGCTCCGTTGAGCTGAGAATGTCATGGAATGAACAAAGGGTGTGTACGCCTATGATACAGGGTAATAATGTAAGTCAGAGAGCACCGCAGTGGATTCTGCTTCAGTACATCCTTAGGCCATTAAAAAAAAAATGGCTGGGTTCTCCGGCAATTATCAAAAATAAAAGTGCCGCGGCCCGGCGGCTTTTCATTTTTTTATTTTATTTCAAAAACTGAAAAACATAGCCAAAATTAGATATTTTCAGGGCACATAAAAAAACTTTGCCATTTTCGTTACGTTTCACCAATCTCCGGATCATTTTTAATAATGTTGCATGCATCACAAACGGGTGTAATTTCGCGATTTCCCTGACAAACTCGGCAATTCAATATAAATATGTACCCAGAGGATATACAGACACTGAAAATTGACATTTTATTGGTGTTATTTCGTTCACAACAGGCGGAAGTGGATTTTCAAAACGGTGCTACTAAAATATGACCTGATAAAAGATTTTGATGCGGCACGTTTCAAGTGACGTGTGCGTTGCCTGAGAACCCAGACTATTTTTTTTAATGGCCTTAATAAGCATTTAATCTATGATATCTTGTTTCACTGGTTGAGTGCTGGAAGCCCATATTTGAGCTCTACTCTCAAGTGCAGGTATTGCAAGTCAAAGGCTTCAAACTTCGTGGATGTCCTTCATATTGTCTTTCAAGATAAATTATTTAGTCTGTAGGGAATTCCATTGTAATAATTTATGGGCGAGTGCCTACAGGCACTCTCCCCTAAATTGTTAAAAGGCCAAGACTTGTGAACAAATTCTGATGACTAAAAATAATTCAGCACTCTACAAGTTTAGTGCCATGAGTGTGTCATACAGGATATTATTACTTATCTATTGACTAAAGTGAATTTTTTGATTTGTTTGGTTGATAGATACATGGTATGAGACCATATTCATTGAAACCCACGATACGTCCGCCCAGCCACTGACAAATTTCCCATACCCAGTGTAAGCCTCGTTCCAAAATCTACAAATTGTCCATACCCCATAGAAGACGCGTCATTCCAGTTTTACATTGTACATGTATTATATTTTAATTTTTTATCTCCAAAATATAGCTCATGACCCCTTATTGGAATGAGCTTGTCGAGTACCCTCCAATGTGGGGTTCATAATCTATGTTTTTGAGACAAAAAAGAAAAAATGAAATTCAATAATTTTTTTATACTAGTCATATCGGCATATTTTCACAAAAACTCTTTTGCACAAAAATTCCACAGAAACTTGTATGGCTCAACAATGGAAGATAAAAGATCTCATGCTGTGTGTGTTCACACATGAAATAGATTGTACTTCTAAAACGGAAAGTCAATAGATAAATTTGTTACCCCATGTCTGATCATGTGGTATGGGTTTTTACCTACCCGAAGCCAGCCATATCCCATTCGGTCTTCGGCCTCATGGAATACGGCTGGCTTCGGGTAGGTAAAAACCCGTACCACGTGATCAGACACGGGGTAACTAATAATGCCTATTACTATTCCTCCAGCTCCATATCCACAAATCTGTATGGTACACCTGTTCGATACAGGCTGTCTGTTAAAGGACTATTTTTTTCACTCTGCATCATGAATTCATCAAAAGAACTAAACTCTGTCCAGTTTCATAACTGGCCAATCGAATATCCCATTCTGACCCAGATCAATTATGAAGCTGTGGTGACAGTCAATAAATTAAATGCTTCAGGTCAATAAATAACAAGAGTTTTAAAGTTTTGATATTTTCTGTGTGTGATGACTGAATTTTTATTATTGATTGAAATTTTTAGCTTTACACACCAACCGTGGTGAACAGGCCAGAAATGGGATTTCAGTAGTTAAAATTTACACCTACAGTAGAAATACATCCAAGTTGACCTTTGGTGATGTTGACCTGAATGCATACTTGTCAACATCACCAAGAACATCACGATGTGTAAATGCATTTGTCAATACAGCACAAGTGCCAGTGCAGAAGGATAGAACAGCCTCAAGTTCTATCCTGCAATGGCATGAGTGCCATATTGACATATAGAATATACCCATAGTAGCTTGTGTACCAAATGTTCACCACTCATGGTGAAGTGGTGTTAACCGCATGCCGAAGGCTCATGGTTAACACCACTTCACCACTCGTGGTGAACATTTGGTACTCCAAGCTACTATGGGTATATTCTATATGTCAATATGGCACTCATGCCATTGCAGGATAGAACTTGAGGCTGTTCTATCCTTCTGCACTGGCACTTGTGCTGTATTGACAAATGCATTTACACATCGTGATGTTCTGTGTATTTATGGAATCAATGCTTGGTTTATAACTCGAATACAGAAGAATAACCAAATTTCTGTTAACTGGCAAGGAGCTAAATTATTTTTCAAAGGTTCTTGATAACATGAGTAATTTTTTTTTTAACGATACCATGCTAGCAGTTCGAGATTTTTGTAAAATTTTGTCCATAAATTTCATTTATTACAATTTATTGGAGAGTGGAAACAAAGTGTAACAAAACTTCACATAAACATTTTTGTCCTGTTACAAAACTAACCAGCTTATGTACAGCACTTTTCAATGGATCCTTCAAAAAGGCATGTGAAATACTAAGCTGAACAGGGCTTTCAACAAGATCATTATTGGAAAATTTCTTGGTGGGCACACCCTAGAGTTGGGTGGGTGGGGACAGGTCATCAAGGGCCCCTCCCCATGATCATACACCGGCTCCACTTTATTGAAAAGAGCTTACCTTGAATCTAAAAGCTGCCAGTTTCAGAAGAAATTCAACTGTGAACACACCAGTAAATATCATGTTCATGTAATCTAATGCTTTAGAGTAGTCACAGCTCTCATCATTATACTAAAAGAATAAATAATATAGTCACAGCTCTCATCATTATACTAAAAGAATAAATAATATAGTCACAGCTCTCATCATTATACTAAAAGAATAAATAATATAGTCACAGCTCTCATCATTATACTAAAAGAATAAACAACATTTTTATGCAGTGTGTGATATGGCAGTTATCATTTTGTATAACCAGAAAGTGTGATCAGCCCTGTGCACTGCACAGGGTGGTCACATTTTCTGGTTATAAACAATTTCATTATTAACTGAGAAACTAACCGTATGCACTGTGCAACCTTAATGTAAATCTCATCCATAGCAACTCTTTACCCATCATAATGGCCAAAATCAGCCAGTACTATTCTCAACAAGAGCACCGCCTAATGGGGCAACAGATGCCCGAGGTGATCACCATGTGTGCAAAGTTTTTTACAATATAGCATGTAAAATGTTGAAGGAGTAGGCGACGCAATACTGTAATGTTTTAAATACTAAAAGGGGGCATAACTCTGGAAATACCAAACAGAGTTACCTGCTGTTGCCACATGCACAATGGCAATTGGTGATCACCATGTGTGCAAAATTTGAACAATATTGCATGTAAAATGTTGAAGGAGTAGGCGATACAGAACTGTAATGTTTTAAGTACTAAAAGGGGGCAAAACTCTGGAAATACAAGAGAGAGTTACTTGCTCTTGTCACATGCACAGCAGCAATTGGTGGTCAACATGTGTGCAAAGTTTGAACTATATAGCATGTAAAATGTTGAAAGAGAAGGCGACACAATACTGTAATGTTTAAGTACAAAAAGGGGCATAACTCTGGAAATACAAAATGGAGGTACCTGCTCTTGTCACATACAAAACAGCAATTGTTGATCACCATGTGTGCAAAGTTTGAACAATATAGCATGTAAAATGTTGATGGAGTAGGCGACACAATACTGTAATGTTTAAGTACAAAAAGGGGGCATAACTCTGGAAATACAAAATGGAGTTACCTGTACTTGTCACATGCACAACGGCAATTACTGATCAACATGTGTGCAAAGTTTGAACAATATAGCATGTAAACTTTTGAAGGAATAGGCAACACAAAAATTGTTTATGGATGGATGGACGGAGGGACAACGCCATAACATACCACTCCCGTTTTTTCAAAACAGGCATATAAAAACCATTAAAACTCAGCTTATGACCCCCTCATTGGAATGGGTTGCAGGAAGGTTTTTTAAGGGAATTCCAAAAATGAAAACATATTCTATGTTTGCACAATTGATAGAAACATAGTGTCTTTCAAACCTGAAGGGTTTCTTTAGGTAATTTCCAGACTTTCTATTATACATTTTGTGAGGAGAGCAGAAAGGTAGTGGTTTCTAGCCCAAATAATTTGACTGTTGTTAACAGGATCTGTTCATGATTATATGTTAAAGTACAAGATACAAGTTCACAAACCCCAAAGTCTGTCAAAGTTGGATGGTAGAGTGGAGCCACTTAATTGGATATCTCTTAACTGAATAACCCTGTTAACTGAATATAATTTCCCAACACAAAACCATTTACCATACCTTCAGTACAAATTTGATCCGTTAATTGAATATAGGTTATAAAGTAAACTCCTCTTCATTGAATAAAAAAAATTCAATTTTAGACCGCACCCAGAAACACTCGTTCTCATCCCAAGGTGATAACAAAGGTACCCAAGATATTTCGTGAAGATCAGTTCATAAATTCAGACTCTAGTCTGAGCCGTATTGACATGTGTACTTACTGTGTGTAAGTCGCACTGAAAAAATCAAAGTTCATCTAATCTGCATAATTTCTGCACGAGAAAAAAACCCGTATTATATGTGATGTATCCCATGGTACTAAACATTCACACAAAAAATTCTTCAAATCAGCGCTTTCATATGGAAGTTCTATGCAAAAATCTGATTGCACCGAATTTTGTACAAAATGGCTGCCATCGGCCATCTTGAATTTCGGCCCGCACCCAAAAACTCTCGTTCTTGTCCCACGGTGATACCAAAGGTACCCAAGAAGTTTCGTAAAGATCGGTTCATAAATATGGCCTCTAGCCCGGGCCGTATTGGCATTTGCACTTACAGTGCTGAAAGTAACACCAAAAAACATCAAAATTAGTCTAATTTGCACAATTTACGCACAAGAAAAAAACCTGTATTATATGTGATGTATCCCATGGTACTAAACATTCATACAAAAAATTATTCAAATCAGAGCTTTCATATGGAAGTTCTGTACAAAAAACAGATTTCTGCATCGTCGGTACAAAATGGCGGCTGTAAGCCATCTTGAATTTCGGACCGCACCCAAAAACACTCGTTCTCGTCCCACGATCATAACAAAGGTACCCAAGAAGTTTCGTAAAGATCGGTTCATAAATATGGCCTCTAGCCCGAGCCGGATCCAATTGTTGACGTACGGACAGACGGCCAGATGGACAGACGGACGACGGGCCATGACAAAAGCTCAAATTTGGCTTCGCCAAAGTTGAGCTAAAAATCAGTTAAAAAAGGTAGGAGTTGCATGCACAAGAATATCGGATGTATGGATGGATGTACATACAGGGTGTTAATATAGTCTCCATTTCTTCAAGTAGATAAAACTTAAAACAAAAATTGACATTCAACTTTTATTATTCATTTCATTTCTGCCTCAAAGACATGCCTTCTAACTGAACCAAAGCCATCAATCCTGGTCCAATGAGGGGTCATAAGCTACGTTTTTGAACCAAACAAAAGTGAACCATGTTTTAGTTCACTGGATGAGTGCTCTCCATATTTGGGTTCCTTTGTGAAGTGCAGGTACCACAATTCAAATAGATCTACTATTTTGCCTGAAGGGATTTGTCTTGTAACAATATGTAAAGGAGAGTGCCTGTATGCACTCTCCCGTATACTGTAATAAGGCAAAGACATGTTCACAAATTTTGAGGACTAAAAATAAGTTAGCCCTCTACCAGTAAATATTCAAGATCAAGCTTGAATATAAGCAACCTGTCATTTTCAAAACGAGGCCGCCAACGGGTGAATTTGCTGATGCTATCCCATACAGTGGGACAATTTATCCTCTAGGTACATCTTTCTGTTTTGGATTGAGACCTTGATTCAGACTGGGGTTCAAAGAGGGTAAATTTTGTGATGATACCCTGCTATGAAGGGTAGCATCACCAAATTCACCATCTGGCGACCTCATTTTGAAGATGACAGTCTGCTTATTTTCAGGCTTGTTCAAGATATATTATTTTGCTACTGCAACAGATTCCTAGATGACTTTGTGGTGACCTCACATGTCAACATGATTTTTTTTCAAATTAAGTTTTTGTTGGATACTTACTTTCATGGCAAGACATACTGTGTTGATCATGATGAGAACAAAAATTCCATACTCAAAAGGCTGAGATGTAACAAACCACCATATTTTGTACTGCCACCGTGCTTTCGGTATATATCTTCTGATTGGTTTAGCTTTCAAGGCAAATTCAATGCATTTTCTCTGAAAAAAGGAAATAAAGATCATGTTAATGTGTGTGAAGAGTTATACTTATACAGGGTTCCCACTGATATCTGAGAATCAAATAATCATGACCGTGACAGTCTTACTGGTGGAGGAAGCCAGAGTATCCGGAGAGAACCACTGATCATCGATGAGCAACTGCCAGCTCCTCAACATTCTAACTCTGTTCAAGCTCCGCTCAAGTAGGGTTACAGCGGTTGAAGAAATGTGCATCATTAACGAGAAGTGCGCCTTAGTACACAGTGTCATCGTGCCCCCATGTAGGCAACAGGATAAAGTGCCTTGCCCAAGGACACAACGCGGGTCATCCCGGAGAGCGATCGAAATCGGGACCTCTAGCTTAGAAGTCCAACAGTCTACCACTGAGCCACCACGCTCCACATGAACTGATAAAACCATGAAAAACACAAAAAATTTTAGCCTTGGGGACCTGATTTCTGAAAAACCCAACTAGCTAAATATATATTGCTCCTTGAGTGCAACAAAGCATCATCTGCAATGCTAATGCATTGCAGATGATGCCTTGCTACACCCAAGGGACAACACTGAACTCTAAGAGATGAGGTTTCTGACCAATTTGTATAACATATTATTATACTTCATGAATAAAACAAGACAAAAGATGACGTCTGATTGGACAGATACAATTTGCTGATTTGCGTGATCATGCCTGTTGACTCCGCCCATTCTTGACGTGTGATAGTCCATCGCAATGGTTGTTATTGTTTGTAATAACACACACTATGACGCGGTGATTTTGTAATATCACACGCTAAATCCAAAAATTGCCGAAAGGGAGAAAATAACACACGCTGTTTCCAAAGATTTCCGAAGTTTTTCTCCCGCCTCAAATCAGACAACAACAACAAACATGGCTTTCGCAAATATTACCGATGTAAATATCGAGGCACTTTTGAGGTCAAAGGACAGTTCATCAACTAAGCGAAGTGTTGACAGAAGTATAAAGTTGTTCAGGGAGTTTTGGGGCACAAAGGGGAAATCAACTGAATTTGAAAATTTGACATATGTGAACTGAATCAGTGTCTTAGTCTGCCTATTTGTTATTGATTTATTTATAACTCTGAAAGAAACATTCCTTTCAAAGGTCATTCAGTATATTAAAAAACATAGTGACCGTTGTTCAGTGTGTTATGGTAGATTAGCCCCCTCAGAAAAACAATTAATGCCCTCGACTTCATCTCGGGCTTTAATTTTTTTTCTTCAGGTTCTAATCTACCATAACACACTGAACAATGGTCACTATGTTTATAATACTTGATGACATAATACATGATACTTGTTGCCAAGCCTGAAAGTAATTTTCATTGCATTTCCATACAAAATGGCAGACACCAAATGAATCATCTCTGTCATTTAAGAATGATATCTGACATATTACAAAATGGAGTTTGAGTATTCAAAATAATGTGTTTTGGGTGTACATGTACCTTCATCTTAAACCTGATCAGAATTCATCCAACCATACCTTGTTTGGCAGGGCTCAATGAGCCCTGCCAAATAAGGTATGATTGGTTTCATTCTGAATTGGAAGTGAATTACCTTTCGGACATAATTTAGATACAAGTATGGCTATATCAAATCGTATTCCTTCACATGCCGTTAATACTGATGAGCTGTGCAGTCACTTTCTTCACACTTCCCAACTTGCCAGGACCAGAAATCACAATAATCATTAATTTTAGGCTTACTAGTTATGTACATGATTTCCAGCATGCATGATGTTCTCATCACTGAGCTTCATTGATATTTTTGGCATCAGACATTTTGACTGATGATTTTAAACCTCTGTCAGACATTGGCCTTTTTGTACCTGACATTGTCCTTGTCTGACCACTTATTTTCTGGTATGCTTGTTGCCTCAGAGGTTATGGGTAAACCAAAATTAAGAATTTTTCAAGGGAGGTAGTGGAAAATCAAGTGCTTTTGAAGGATAGAAACAATTTCAAGAATGGGACCAAAATTCAAGGACTTTTCATTTGAGAGGGAACTGTTTTATATAAGTAATTTTTCTCTGGTCTGGTTTCATAAAATTACAATTAGGTCCTTGGTTCGAATCCCACCTATGGCAACCGCATTGTGTCCTTGGGTAGGACACTTCATCCCCATTGCCCATGTGGGGGCACAGTGGCATTGTGTACTAAGGCATACTACATGTCGATGGTGCACCTGTCTTCAACCAATGCTAACCCTGCTTGTGTGGAGTTAGTATGTTGGGAAGCTGACAGTTGCTTGCCATTGGGCAAGGCACTTAACCCTGTTGTCCACATTGGGGCATAATGACGCCATGTACTAAGGCGTACTGCGCATGTCTTCAACCAATCTAACCCTGCCTGTGCTGCAGTGCGGAGTTACGATATTGGAGAGCTGGCAGCTGCTTGTCATTACTCGATGGTTCTTTCCGGGTATTCTGGCTTCCTCCACCTGTAAAACTGTAATGGTCATGATTAGCCATTGTGCAGAAATATGTGACCTTAAACATCAATAAATAAATAATAATAAAATTACAATTTAATAAAAACCAAAGAAAATATTTTTTACCCTTTCCCAATGCAGATGATTTCAATTATTGTTTTTTTCAAATTTCTCAAGAAATTTCAAAAAACCATATTATGTGATCAGTCGCATAAATACCCTCGCTGTTAATGCGTCTGAATGTAGACAAAAGCGAGCATAACAGCCAACTAATTTCGCTCTGGGTAACGGCAGGCGAACCAGATTGTGGTGAGTCTAGAAGCTCATTCCCTTCTGAAGAGTAGATGATGCCATATCTCGGAAGAATGACGTCCAAGTAGGTCGATGTTACCGCAGACGGATGAGCTCGGAAGTGAGACATTACCGAGTTCATTATTCGAGTGAACGCCCAGGGTGCTAGATTCAGACCGAAGCACATCGCTCGGAACTGAAATACTATTCCCTGAACGACGAACAGTAGGTACTTTCTGAATGCCGGATATACCAGGACATGAAAGTACGGATCCTTAGATCTATGCTTGCCACATAGTGTACGCCGTCTGTGGTGTACATTATATAGCAGGCAATTTTAATAACCAGGATCGTCGCTATAGCCTTAACTTCTAAAGTGGCATTAAGCACCATTTATTAATCATGGATTAATACCTGAGTGTCTGTTTGACGAGTATTTATATTGTTTTTTGGTACCGCTCTTACTGATTCAAGAGCTCTCCCCTCTTTCTTTTGAAGATTCCTTCAAAAGAAAGGGGGGGGGGGGGTGATTTTTACCTCTTTTCTGGCTTGATAGGTATGTAACTACGAAGGAAGCTGTTTTGCCACATATTCGATCACTCGAACGCTCACTTTTACCGACTGAATGATTATCATAAATAAACTTTTAGAGCCATGATAAACTTGTTATCCAGCTCCACTCTATTACCGGTCGGAACAAGCTGTCTGGCTTCGGTACCAGGAACAGGTGACTGTAGAATCCTAGAGAATCTTGGTTCTTGACGACCTCTATTGCTTCCATTGCCAAGAGAGCCTTTACCTCCGATTGGAGAGACTCTTATGCGAGGATTTGACGGAAGTTTTGTCCATCTCAGTGGTGGTTTCTCTCTGAAAGATAGCCATAGGCTGTTCGAGACCACACTTCTCGCCTACTGGCCTTCCGTAATAGTTATCCAGTTTGATGCGAAATTTGATAACCATCTGCCAACTGCCAAGCAATAGATGTCCTAACCATCACCTGTAGCACATGCAAGGCTTACGCGATGAGGAAACCAAGTCCCTCTCGCGAAGAGCCTCGACCCACTGGCTTAGGGGAGTCTGACCGGTAGTCTCGATCAGACCTACACCCCCTTTCTGGGTCACTGTATTGATGATCCCTAGAGTAATTATAGGAGGTTTTCCTACTATACCCTCGCGAGGAGTCCCTTTTAGACAATTTCTGTCTAGGACGTCCTCCCTTACTCTTTTCTGCTGCTGCGGTTTGATTAGGTGCCGACTTAAGGAGCAAAGTATTGATGCTTTCTTTGTAGATTGGTCATAAACCAATGAAAGCTTATCGTCAAAAACTTTGTGTCTGGATACCAGAGCAACCCGTAGAGAGTTTTTCACCTTGTCATCTATTAAAGATGACGAGGTAAGGGCTCCCTCACGTCTGATTAACTCCAAATTAGCCACTGTTAAGGCAGAGTTATATGTGATAAACATAATAGCCCTGGAAAGGACTCTTAAAGAGGTACAAACGTCCTCAAATTCCTTTCCGTTGAGACGTTGTGCCACAGCTCTTGAAGGTGATCTGCGTAAGACACTGAGTCTGAATTCACGGTCAGCGGCATCTGAAATTGCAGATGACTGGACTGACCCAGCACCATCCGGCAGCTCAGGTTCTGAGACTGCCGTCAGCTGCTTCTGCACTTACTGGGATGCTGCGATGAGCTGCACAATCTGCGATAGCAAGTCTGTTACAGAGGCCTGAGGAGCAGCGGTCTTCTATTTCCTGGCCGCCAGCTGCTTCCAGGACAGGTGTCCGAGATGGCTCGATAAATGACGCCTCGTCTCCTTAGCTAACGGATGGTCAGACTTTCTGATGATGAGTGGTCCCTTCTCGGCAATGTAGGCTGGATATCTGAAGTCGTGTAGCTAAGGTGTGGACGTATGCTCTGACTGACGCAAGTTCCGATCACCACATCTAGCCCCAGATGTTGTTGGGAAAGAGAGGGGGCTCTCTCGTTCACGGTTCTTACAGATTTCGCCGAGCTTCCCAATGAACTTGCCGGCTTCTTCTTCTGTTCCGTCGTCGCTGGGTGAGCCTGTTGATATTATAAGGTGCCCGCTCTACCCAATCCACCTCTTAGACTGCAACGGACACACCCAGTGTCACGGTACCCACGGACGGAGTAACACTTCATCGGTCGAGCTAGCTGGCGACAGGGACCTGAAACCACTTTGTGGTTTATAGCTCTGCCCAATGTTCATGAGCACCTTGCCGATAGCTCTGACTGATCATCTGAATGCGACGACGGCAGCACACTCTGTCTAGGCATCACGTAAACATCACCATGTCCTTGTTCCTCTGAAATAGAAACTAAGAAACGAGAATGACTCTATGGCGAGAGGACTGGCAGTGGCCTCTCACTGCTAACAACGTACCGTGACACCCGTCTCCAATGTTGGTCCTCCCAACTGACATATGTTGAGCAAGAATTAGTGGGAGTACATCGACTACAAGAAAGGCAACCAACATCTAAATCAGAGCAAAGGCTTCCTCGCCTTGCATTTGAGCAATATGCTTTCATAATGAAGCAAAATAAAGTCGATCGTACTCCCACCAACTCCACATTAAATATTAGAAAAAGATACATAACAAATAACATTCAAAATATAAATCGAAAAATAATTTACACAAAAAACTTTTTCGAAAAAATTTAACAAGAGCCCAAGTCCCCAAAGGGAACAATGAGCCCAAATGTATCCGATGGAGCCGATGTGTGGACAAAATTTTTTTTATTAGCCCAAAAATTAAGCTACACTACTGGAATATTTAATGTATCTTACAACAGTCCTACCAAGATAATAAATAGGATACTACATATATAAATAGAGCATTGTCAATGTAAGCAACGTCAGAATGAAAACCAGAAACAAGACCCCAAGCAACATTGCCTGAAGTCAGTAACATATTTTGAACTATCCGATGTAAAGCAAGATCTTCATCATAACAAAAAATGATACATCGGATGTATGATGCATGACCAAAATGCCTCAACACCCCTAGGAGACGTAACCATGGGGATATACAGAATAAACATTCTGTGTAACACGTTAAACTTCCAAGAAATTTATAAAAAACGTTTCAATAAAACAAGCCAAAAAGCTTGAGAGTTTAAACTGGGGGCTTCAAGGAAGGATAGGGAAGGAATACTTAACTGGTAGAGTGCTGGAAGCCCATATTCGGGCTTTACTCTGAAGTGTCAGTACCAGCACTTAAAGGCTTCATATTTTGTGGATGTTGTTCATACCACCTTTGAAGTGAAATTATTTAGTCTGTTAGGATTTGCCTTGTTACAATTTATGGGAGAGTGCCTATTGGCACTCTCCCATAAATTGTAACTGGGCAAATGTATGTGAACAAATTTTGATAACCAAAAATAATTCAGCACTCTATCAGTTAACAAGACCACCGCTGGGCATTGCATCGTACGCCCGTGAACTGTTCAAATTGTACCATTTTAACACATTTGCAATTTTTTTAGAGTGCGAGAAATTTATACTGGCATATATATATATGTTACGGTCAGACTTTGAAATCAGTGATTTTGTGAAATGACTAAATTTTTCAGTCATTTGAGAAAAAGACTAAAAATTAAGGACAATAGCTTCACATATATTTATTTATTTATTGATGTTTAAGGTCACATATTTATGCACAATGGCTAATCATGACCGTGACAGTTTTACGGGTGGAGGAAGCCGGAGTACCCGGAGAGAACCACCGAGCAACGACGAGCAGCTGCCAGCTCCCCAACATCGTAACTCGCGTTAGATTGGTTGGAGACATGCGCACCATCGACGTGCAGTACGCCTTAGTACACGGCGTCATTGTGCCCCCACGCGGGCAATGGAGATGAAGTGTCTTGGCTAAGGACACAACGCGGTTGCCACAGGTGGGATTCGAACCGAGGACCTCTCGGTTTGCAGCCTGCACCTCTACCTACTGAGCCACCGCGCTCCCCAATATCTTCACAAAAGGACTCAATAATTTAATAATTTAAAAAAAAAATTTTTGATTTCACAGTTTGACTGTAACATATTTATATTGATATATATATATATTAGAAATTTTATTTTGTTGTGATTAAACCACATGCCAAGTTTGAAGCCGATCGAAAAACAAATACTGAAGTTATCATCCGGAAACCAAATATTTGACAAATTCCAAGTCCAACAGGGGCCATAATTGAGGCGAAAATTGTTCGGACCGACCCCATATTCGAACTTGACCTGTATTTTGTTGTGATTAAACCACATTCCAAGTATGAAGCCAATCGAAAAACAAATACTAAAGTTATCATCCGGAAACCAAATATTTGACGAAGAATTCTAAGTCCAACAGGGGCAATAATTCTGGCAAAAATTGTTCAGACCGACCCCATATTCGAACTTAACCGGTATTTTGTTGTGATTAAACCACATACCAAATTTGGAGCCGATCGGAAAACAAATACTAAAGTTATCATCCGGAAACCAAATATTTGACGAATTCTAAGTCCAACAGGAGCCATAATTCAGGTGAAAAATGATCGGACCGACCCCATATTCGAACTTAACCGGTATTTTGTTGTGATTAAACAACATACCAAATTTGGAGCCGATCGGAAAACAAATACTAAAGTTATCATCCGGAAATCAAATATTTGACGAATTCCAAGTCCAACAGGAGCCATAATTCAGGCGAAAAATGTTCGGACCGACCCCATATTCGAACTTGACCTGTATTTTGTTGTGATTAAACCACATACCAAATTTGGAGCTGATCGGAAAACAAATACTAAAGTTATTGTTCGGAAACCAAACGAACGGACGGACGGATGGACAGACAAACAGGCGGACGGACAACGCCATACTATAATACGTCCCGTTTTTCAAACGGGCGTAAAAACAGTGGAAAAATCCTATCAAGAATGATGATGTCAAGCCCATGTCCTGAAAATGGGGAACATGAAATAATTTTGTTTAAAATTATAAAGTTACAGCCCTGAATGTTTCAAACCACCATTTCTTCCTTCCTTCATCCAGTTGTGTCCTTGGATCCACCAAATTAACCATTGATTTGTGCCTGGTATCATTAAAACTGAGATTTAAAAGAACAGATGTCAGTTTGTTGTTATCTGACTGAGGGTCAAACAAAGAATGATGTTTGCGCCAATTCCAGTCACTTCCTGACGTCTGCACATGCGCGGAGAGTAAATGCATGAAGGGCCAGATAGTCCTTTCAATTTTCGGTTTTGCATGCAAATTTGGGGGATGAGGGGAAGGGGAGGTGGTGGCATGGGCAAAATTTGTGTTTGGCCCTAGATATTTTTGAGCTAGCACCAGCTAGTCTGGGCCATTGGGTTATAGTAGAAAAATACAATTTTTGTACATTTTTAAAGTGTTACAACATTATGTCTCAATTGGCTGTTTTCAATTTCAATTGTTGACACAGTTCAACCGGCTTATTTCCGTTCACCCTGCACACCGATTTGAGAGCTTTCAAAAATGATGTCAAAACCTGATGTTATCAATGTACATGTAGGAAAGTGGGGTAATTCAGCAGTCTGAACTTAGTGGCAGCCCCCACCCTCCCCACTCACTGAACTAGAAAGTACCTGCGTCAAAACCCATTCCCCAAGTTTTAAGTTGACTGAAATGTCAATTTCAGGTGAATGAAACGAAAATAGGGGACTTTTTGCTACTTACCAAATCAGGACTGGATATTGGAGTTTTATTTTTCCTTTGACTTTTTTTAGCTTTTATTTGATAAACATTGTAAATAAAAAATATATACTGATGTACACTTTGCTCATTTATTTCCCTGTTTACTGAATGAGGCCGTAAATCCATTTTATTTACCACAGACAGAGAGGTTTCCCTGTGTGAAAATCAGCTGTTGGTGAAAGGGAAATAACTGCATTCTCCACATACTGTAAATAAAAACATTTATCGACTGGGATAACCCCTATTGAAAAGTGCTTCAGTTTCCAAGTACACGTGTTGTCTTGTGCAGAATCTATTTTCTTTAGTGTGAAAAAATATTAGCAGCAATGATTGGTGGGTTAATATGTTGAATACACAGACAGGGATTATTACTAAACATTTAGAAAAATTCACGAGGTATTTTTCTCTCAAAATTTCAATATTTTCAGTGTAATATTGATTATTTGAAGCCATTGTGCACCTCACATGATCTCCACTTTACCTACAGTTTACATCACATCACACTGATAGTTGTGGAAACCCAGAGAGTAAACAATGGAATATAATCAAAATTTTATTATTTTTGATTGGATTCAAACGTATTTACCAACTGTTTGGAAGTAAGATTTATATTTTTCATATTTATATCAATTTTTCACTTTAAATTTTAATGCAAAATAACGGTGTGACTGCGAGCTGTCAATCTCTATCATATGGCCAATGACAGTGGAGCCATCGAAATGTGAACAGCCCCATTTTACCTGCCAACTGGAACACTTAATTCTCTCGCTGACTCTCGTGGATCGTGATTTCTGTATTGTAAACACACAAAAAATGTTGAATTACAGGAAACAGGTTTGGAAAATTACAAAGCGAGAGAAAATAGGGGGTTGCCGTGAGGGTGGGAGATTGGATGCCAAACCGGGAGTCTCCCGGCGAAATCAGGAGGGTTAACAGATCTGATGAGGCCCCCGCGAAGTCTACCACACACAAACCACATACCATACAGGTGAAATTCTACAAAAAATTGGCCAAGTTCAATAACCTGTAATTTTTTGAAATATTTAAGCAAACTAAAATCCTACCAAGTAGAACACCTCTGGTATATGTGCAAACATCCTGTGAAATAAAAAAAGTCCTAGCTTGAAAACTGTGAGAGTAGTTTGCCACACAAACAATGTACCCTAGATGGCAGGACAGCAGATGGACAGTGGATGGACTGATGGAGTGGATGGCAGATGGATGGATGGATGGATGGTATGACAGATGGATGGACAGGCAGATGAACAGACAGGGGTAAAAGAATATGCCCCCGTGGGGGCATAAAAAGTAAGTCACTAATTCACAACTACTATCAAATCAGACTGACTGGTGAACTGCCTTTTCAATTTCAAGAATACGTGTTTTTTTACGTATATATTACGTACCACAAATGTTTTTAGCTAAAATGTGGGAGTTAACATTTTTTATCAATAAAAAAGTCCTAGCTTGAAAACTGTGAGAGGAGTTTGCCGCACAAACAAATGTACCCTAGATGGCAGGACAGCAGATGGACAGTGGATGGACTGATGGAGTGGATGGCAGATGGATGGATGGATGGACGGACGGTATGACAGATGGATGGACAGGCAGATGGACAGACAGGGGTAAAAGAATATGCCCCCGTAGGGGCATAAAAAGTAAGTCACTAATTCATAACTAACTACTATCCAATCAGACTGACTGCTGAACTGCCTTTTCAATTTCAAGAATACCTGTGTTTTTTTACGTATATATTACGCACCACAAACGTTTTTAGCTAAAATGTGGGAGTTAACATTTTTTATCATTTTTGATCAATATTCAGCACAATTATAATGGACGAAACAGATGATTGTTGAGTTATACTGAAAAAAAACTGCAAAATACCCTGTTAGCTTCTTACATACTGCTGGCAGATACTCCCACCAGGACATCAATACTCTCGTCAACAGAACACGTATAATTCAGCTTCTGTTTCACAAAATGTATTCCCATAAAATGGACTAATCATATCATGAGCGATAGTTGAGCCTCATTTATTAAATTTTTCCATCAAATCCAGTGCTGGGTGCTTCATAAAACCCATCACTAGTTTTCATAAAAAAATTCAACAAAACACTCAGCATGTTGTTAAACAAAGATTTCAAAACCTTGACAAGATGGATGCAAAATTCAAGAACTTTTAACTGGTACAGTAGAACCTGTCTTGAGAGACCGCCCTTTGGGACACACAAAAGTGGTCTCTCAAGACAGGTGGTCTCTCATAACAGGTTTAAAGTTTTCTCAAGTCAGTGAATAATCAACCACAAAATTCAGAAATGGAGAAGAATGGATTTTTGTAATTACTTTGTAGTTCTTTTTTATGAAGTTTTTGTAACAAATTGAAATGGACTGTTATAAAAATTATAAAAATAAATTAGTGTTGAAAATCTTCATTGAAGATTTTCAACACTAATTTATTTTTATAATTTTTATAACAGTCCATTTCAATTTGTTACAAAAAGATTTTCAACACAAATTTATTTTTATTCCTATCTGTCACATTTCAGGTATGTATGAAATTGTTTATTCAGCAATAATCCTAATCTTTTCGCAGGGGTCTTATAAAAACATCTCAATCTTTAATGAGTTAGCAATTGAAACCCAATTAAGAGTTTTTGATACTTTTAATTGTGTTAGTATCACCACAATGGATTTTCCAATTCCAGAACAGGTAAAAAGCTTTTGTCATGGTTTCAGTCTTCAGATGGGCGGTCTCTCAAGACAGGTGTATTATGGCATAAAAATACAAGTTGGTACCAGGTCACAGTGGTCTCTCAAGACAGGTGGTCTCTCAAGACAGGCGGTCTCCCATAGCAGGTCCATTATAGAGTAAAACCAATCGGTGCCTGGCAGATGTGGTATCTCAAGACAGGTGGTCTCTCAAGACAGTGGTCTCTCAAGACAGGTTTTACTGTACAGTGCTAAATTATTTTTGGTCATCAAAATTGGTTCACAGACCTTTGCCATGTTACAATTCATGGGAGAGTGCCAGTGGGCATGGTTCCTGTGGGTGTGGTGCCAGTGGGCACTCTCCCATGAATTGTAACATGGCAAATCCTTGCAGACTAAATAATTTCACTTCAAAGATAATATGAAGCATGTCCATTAGTGCTCAAACGACTAGTGAATTCCAAAGTCGACTAGTCAATACCCAAAAATCAAGTTGACTTCGACTAGTCATTGGTGATAACCTGTCTCCTTATAACAGTGTTGGTGTTCCGGTAGAGTGCTGAAGGTCCAAATTTGACTTCACTTGGGCATTCATATACAGCAACTTACTGGAACATTATTTTGTTAATGTGCTTCTAATTATGCTAAGAGTGAAATTATATAGTCTTATTTAATTTGCCTTGTTGCGATTTATGGGAGAGTGCCTATAGGCACTCTCCCATAAATTGCAACAAGGCAAATTAATAACATATCCTGATAGCCCAAAATAATTCAGCACTCTACTAGTACCAGTTAAAACAAACTACTGCCACTACTATTAGATGGCAATAGATGTATACATTGATTGCCCAGTATTGCTGTTCAAACTGTCTGACAGTGACACAGAAGGGATACTATTTACCTAAAAGCTTGAACTCCTCCGACTAGTTGACTGCACAATTGAGAGTCGACTACTGGTTTGCCCAGAGTCGACATCGACTAGTTGACTAATCGTTTGAGTACTAATGTCCATTGAATACAAAGCCTTTTATTTGGGGTCACAATGGTTCGGATTAAAGCACAAATAGTTTTCTGCACTCTACAAGTTAAGGACTTCAAAGACCTGTTCTAAACCTGCTTACTTGTCAAAAATAAACAAACCTGGTTTTTGTCCAATTCACAATTCTTGTATTCTTGTTCTCCCTCATTCTGGAAGGTGACAATGACAAAACCTACGAATATGTTGACCATAAAAAAGGCTATCACAATGATATATGCGAAGTAGAAAACCGCAACAACAGGCCGTTCATTATGTTTTGGTCCAAAACTCTCTTCATTGGAGTCAATGGACATGTACAATAATCTGAAAAGAAAATTAATCATTTCAGAAATTCATTTTCAGTGAGAAATATTCAATTAACAGAAAGTAGCCGAGGAAATGCCTGTACTGGATGAATGGAAACCAAATAGGTCATGAACAAAGGGAATTTGGTGATTATCAGGATAAATTCTCGGCACATTACTGGACTTTTTATTAAAATAACTGGAGTTTACTCTTCAACTTTATGCAATTAACAGGTCAAATTTTACTGAAGGTGTGTTAAATGTTTTTGTGTTTAAGTTACATTCCATAAGGCCCCCACAAAGATCTTCTGTTTCTCAGGCTTTTTTTGTAAAATGCATGCAGGTGGGTGTTTTTTTTTTCATTTTATTTTTTCATTTTTGTAATTATTTCTTTGCCATCAAAAGTTCATGTTCTTGGTTTGTTTAATTTTTTAGGCCTCATAATCTACAGAATAGCATGGGTGGTGGTGTATTTCGTCCCTTGAGTATAAGAAGGCTTTGCAATGCTAATGCATTGTAAAGCCTTCTTGCACTCAAGGGACAAATTTATTAACTTCGGTAATATATCAGACCTAAACCATTTAATTTTTTGAGTTTGCATTGGTTATAAAAAAAGAGCATGCGGCAGCCAAAAGACCATGTGGGAGGGCCTGAGAAACAGATTTTTATTTTTTTTTATCCTAAACAGGGTTATGTAATTAAGAAATTAACATATATATCCAATTAAGCAGGCTCCACTGTGATCTTCAACTAGACAGACAATTTTAGGAACACAGACTGAACAGAGAAAAACCATGGGCATCTGTTTCATTTCCATTGGTGTTGTTCCCAAACATGACAATATGCAGATGTGAGCCCTGATGTGTGTTCTAAGGTAGATTACAAGCACATGCAGGGTTCCTGTAGTTTGGGGAGGGGCAAATTCAAGACTTTTTTCAATGTGAATTCAAGACTTTTCAAGGCACAGTTAAAACTAGAAGTCCTGTCATGAAATGTGCACAAATAGCACGTTGATATGCACGTTAATGTACGCATTATGGCCCAAGTAAAGCTATCAAATTCTGTACATATGGCCTGTGCACAAGCAATGTTTCAGCCAATGGACCTCCGGGTAACCCAGAGGTCCATTGGCTGAAACATTGCATGTGTTTGCTATGAGTAACAAAGAGAACCTGCCGTGCTTTGGATGCCATTCGATATGGCAATTGCGCGCAATTTCAACGTGCAATTATGCCTAGATAAGTGCACTATTCGTGACAGGACTTCTAGTTTTAACTGCAACTAAAAATCAAATTCAAGACTTTTCAAGACTTTTTTTTCTAAAAGACAGACGTTGCAAAACACCACTTATGGACAGTCAATGTTCACAACACAGAGCATCTTGAACATTTTTCCCGACTTCTGTCTATTTAAGACTTTTCAAGACTGGAACTTCGAACTCAAGACTTTTCAAGGGTCTTAATTTTTTTTTTTAAATTCAAGACTTTTCAAATTTTTTAAGACGCCATGGGAACCCTGCCGTGTACTGATTTGATTTAAATGGTGCATGCAACAAGTATATAGAACTGCCTTCAAATTTGCTTCCAACAACAGAATCACTGCCACTGGTAGTTCATTACCATTGCATTCCAGATGCCCTCTAGATACACATGGCAAAACATTTTGATAACATGCTGGTAGACCAGGTTTAACAATACTGAATGATCATGCAAACCTGCACAAGTTTGCTGCAATTTTAATAAGCTGGCATAAGGGTAACAACCATTGAGAGGACTTTTTTCACTCATTCCAAGTCAAGGTGATGAAAATGATAAGCCATATTAGCAGAAAAATTTCCAGGTTATTCATACAAGAAATCAGCTGAAATTCATATATTTTTGTTTACAGATTTAATGAAAGTGTCAATGACACTGTAGTTCAATGTGTTAAGACATGTACATGTATAGTATGTAACACAGCACTGACAAACATCGAGGTAATGACCTGATAACAAAGGTACATATAAAGTATTGTAACGGTCTGTACATAAATACTGACCGTAGCCTGTAACAAATGTATAGGTAAAGTATTGTAAAGGTGGGTGACAATCTGATGCTAAACTAGAAAAGAGTCCCAGAGTGGGTCTGACTGAACCCCAAAATATTTGTTCTCATAGCACAGTGATAACAAAGGCACCCCAAAACACACTCATTCCTGTCCCAAGGTGAAAACAAAGGTACCCAAGAAGTTTCGTGAAGATCAGTTCATAAATACGAGCTGTGTAGAAGTTGTGACAAAAAATTGATTGGACCTAATTTCTGTACAAAATGGCCACTGGCAGTCATCTTGAATTTTGGACCGCACCCAGAAACACTCGTTCTCATCCCAAGGTGATAACAAAGGTACCCAAGAAGTTTCGTGAAGATCGTTTGATAAATACAGTCTCTAGCCCGAGCCGTATTGACATGTGCACTTACAGTGTATAAGTAGCACTGAATAAATCAAAGTTCATCTAATTTGCATAATTTCTGCACGAGAAAAAAACCTGTACTGTATGTGATGTATTCCATGTTACTAAACATTCATACAAAAATTTATTCAAATCAGAACTTTCATACAGAAGTTCTGTACAAAAGACTGATTGCACTAATTTTGGTACAAAATGGCTGCTGGTGGCCATCTTGAATTTTGGACCACACCCCAAAACACTCCTTCTCATCCCACGGTGATAAGGTACTCAAGAAGTTTCGTAAAGATCGGTTCATAAATACGGCCTCTAGCCTGAGCTGTATAGAAGTTGTGTACAAATGAAAGTGTCATTGACACTGTAGCTCAACTTGACAAACTTGAACTTGTTAAGTTATAAAT
This sequence comes from Pictodentalium vernedei, assembly GCA_031216915.1. Taxonomy (NCBI): domain Eukaryota; kingdom Metazoa; phylum Mollusca; class Scaphopoda; order Dentaliida; family Dentaliidae; genus Pictodentalium; species Pictodentalium vernedei. The sequence continues at coordinate 41,858,296 of CM062296.1, forward strand.
GAAATGGCAAAATTGAAGATCATTGGTACCAATGTTATTTGATGAAATTTCAACATAACAGTATTGTGTGTGCACAACGTCAGAGTAATCATTGCATTTTTAAATGTAAACTGTAAGACTGGCTAAAGGAAGAATTTTGATACACAAATGCAGTATGTTCAGAGGTTATTGTAAATGGCAACTTTTTTTCACAGAAATGAATGCTAATCAATAGCTCTTATCTAAAGGTCTTGCCAAATGAGCACACCAAGTTCAAAAACAATCCTATGATAAATGTGGCCAGTAGGCCATGTCAAAGAATGTTGATGCACAAATGTAATAAATTCAATGCTTGTTGCTAACAGCAACAGTTTTTGATGGAAATGAAAAGAAAATCAATAGCTCCTATCTTTGTCACCCTGCATAAGCTTACAAAGTTTCAAAACAACCTGATAATGAATGTGCCCTCGGAGGCATGCCAAAGGAAGATGTTAATGCACAAATGCACTAAGTAGAAGGTCATTGCTTGTGGCAATGGTTTTTTGGGGTTTTTTTTATGGAAATTCATAAGTATACCCTGCGGAGAGTGTAAAAGGGATAAGTTGATGCACAAATGCAGTAAGTTCAAAGGCTGGTGATAAAGACAATAATTTTTTATGGAAATGAAAAAAGAGTAATAGCTCACATCTAGAGGTCACACAAAACACACATACCAAGTTTCAAAGTGATCCGATCATAAATGTGCCCTGAAGGCCGTGTTAAAGGGAAATATTGAGGTCTGACTAAACTAAGTTCAAAGGTCAGCGGCAACATTTTTTGGCAGAAATGGAAGAAAATCGACAGCTCCCTAAAGAGATGTCATCCCACACAAGCACACAGAGTTTGCAAGCGATCCAATCATAAATGTGCCCTGCAGGGTGTGTCAAAGGAAAATATTAATGCTTATCTGCACTAAGTTTTTACTAAGTTCATCGAAGGTCATTGCTAGTGGCAACATTTTTTGACGAAAATCGATAGCTCCAATCTAGAGGTAACCCCAAACAAGCATACAAAGTTTCAAACCGATGTGATCATAAATGTGTCCTTTATGGCATGCCAAAGGAATATATTGATGCCTGACTATACTAAGTTCAAAGATCGTTGCCAGCGGAAACATATTTTGACGGACGGAAATGGAAGAAAATTGATAGCTCCCATCCAGAGGTCACCCCAAAGAAGCATGCCAGGTTTCAAAGCAATCCGAACATAAATGTGCCCTGTAGGGTGTGCTAAAGGGAAATATTGAGGTCTGACTAAACTAAGTTCTAAGAATGTTGGCCACGGCAATATTTTTTGATGGAAATGGAAGAAAATCGATAGCTCCCATCTAGAGGTCACCCAAAACAAGCATGCCAGGTTTCAAAGCAATCCAATCATAAATGTACCCTGTAGGGTGTGCCAAAGGGAAATATTGAGGTCTGACTAAACTAAGCTCTAAGAACATTGGCCGCAGCAACATTTTTTGAAGGAAATGGAAAAAAATCGATAGCTCCCATCTAGAGGTCACCCCAAACAAGCATACCAGGTTTCAAAGCAATCCAATCATAAATGTGCCCTGCAGGGTGTGCCAAAGAGAAATATTGTGGTCTGACTTAACTAAGTTCTTAGAACGTTGGCCGTGGCAACATTTTTTGACGGAAATTGAAGAAAATCGATAGGTCCCATCTAGAAGTTACCCTAAACAAGCATGCCAGGTTTCAAAGCAATCCAATCATAAATGTACCCTGTAGGGTGTGCCAAAGGGAAATATTGAGGTCTGACTAAACTAAGTTCTAAGAACATTGGCCGCAGCAACATTTTTTGATGGAAATGGAAAAAAATTGATAGCTCCCATCTAGAGGTCACCCCAAACAAGCATACCAGGTTTCAAAGCAATCCAATCCTAAATGTGCCCTGCAGGGTGTGCCAAAGAGAAATATTGTGATCTGACTTAACTAAGTTCTAAGAACGTTGGCCGTGGCAACATTTTTTGACGGAAATTGAAGAAAATCGACAGGTCCCATCTAGAGGTCACCCTAAACAAGCATACCACGTTTCAAATGAAAGTGTCAATGACACTGTAGCTTAACTTGTGTTTTGTGTTTGATGAAAAGGATAATGTTCAATGTTTATAAAAGGATTATGAAATAAGTCAAGAATTGTGATAATTGGGAATATGTTCATTTCTGTTCCCTGTATGCTATGTTTATGATAAAAATAATATGAGGTGTACACTGTACTAAAGATCTGAGGGGTGGGTTAATATGACCTCACAGTTAATATATGTGGCCCTCACAGTTAACATATATCAACAAAATTACAATGAAATTATTCCAAAATGAGTTATCCTATCAAGTTACATTAAAATCCCTTCATAAATATGGCCTGTAGACTGTGCTAAAGGTTTTCGGGCTTCGGGCCCCTGTAGCCGTCAGTTTCCCAATTGCGTCCAAAGGGGACGTTCTCATCTAGACATTATATGAAGTCAACCTACCAAGTTACAATGAAATCCCTCCATAAATACGACCTGTAGACTGTGCTAAAGGTTTTCGGGCTTCAGGCAGCCATCAAGGCTGAATGATCGTGACCAAAAGGGGACGTTCTCATCTGGACACTATTTGGAGTCATCCTACCAAGCTACAATAAAATCCCTTTATAATTATGACCTGTAGACTGTTCTAAAGGTTTTTGGGCTTTGGGCCCCGGAAGCCGTCACAGTTGCCCACTCGTGTCCAAAAGGGGACGTTCTCATCTAGACATTATATGAAGTCAACCTACCAAGTTACAATGAAATCCCTGCATAAATATGACCTTAGACTGTGCTAAAGGTTTTCGGGCTTCGGGCTCGGGCAGCCATCATGGTTGAATGATCGCAACCAAAGGGGACAATCTCATCTGGGCATCATCTGGAGTGATCCTGCGAAGTTACAATGAAATCCCTTCATAAATATGACCTGTAGACTGTGTTCAAGGTTTTTCGGGCTTCGGGCACCTGTAGCCATCACAGTTGACCAATCACGACCAAAAGGGGATGTCATCATCTAGGCATTATATGGAGTCAACCTAACAATGTTACAATGAAATTCTTCTATAAATATAAACTTTTGCCTATGCTAAAGGTTTTTGGGCTCGGGCACCCATCAAGGCTGAATGATCACGGCCAAAATGGGACATTCTCATCTTGACCTTATTTGGAGTCAACCTACCAAGTTACAATGAAATCCCTTCATAAATATGACCTGCAGACAGTGCTAAAGGTTTTTGGGCTTCGGGCACCTTTAGCAGTCAAAGTTGCCCAAACATGTCCAAAAGGGGACGTTCTCATCTAGGCATTATATGAAGTCAACCTACCAAGTTACAATGAAATCCCTTCACAGATATGACTTGTAGACTGTGCTTAAGGTTTTCGGGCTTCGGGTTCGGGCTGCCATCATGGTTGAATAATCGCAACCAAAGGGGACAATCTCGTCTGGGCACCATCTGGAATGATCCTATGAAGTTACAATGAAATCCCTTCATAAATATGGCCTGTAGACTGTGCTCAAGGTTTTTGGGCTTCGGGCACTTGTAGCCAACACAGCTGACCAATTACGACCAAAAGGGGATGTCATCATCTAGGCATTATATGGAGTCAACCTAATAGGTTACAATGAAATCCTTCCATAAATATGACCTTTTACCTATGCTAAAGGTTTTTGGGCTCGGGCACCCATCAAGGCTGAATGATGGCGATCAAAAGGGGACGTTCTCATCTAGACATTATTTGGAGTCATCCTACCAAGTTACAATGAAATCCCCTCATAAATATGACCTGAGGTTTTTGGGCTCGGGCACCCATCAAGGCTGAATGATGAAGATCAAAAGGGGACGTTCTCATCTAGACATTATTTGTTGTCATCCTACCAAGTTACAATGAAATCCCCTCATAAATATGACCTGTAGACTGTGCTAAAGGTTTTCGGGCTTCGGGCACCTTTAGCTGTCACAGTTGCCCAATCATGTCCAAAAGGGGACGTTCTCACCTAGACATTATATGAAGTTAACCTACCAAGTTACAATGAAATCCCTTCATAAATATGACCTGTAGACTGTGCTAAAGGTTTTCGGGCTTTGGGCTTGGGCAGCCATCATGGTTGAATGATTGCAACCATAGGGGACAATTTCATCTGAGCATCATCTGGAGTGATCCTAAGAAGTTACAATGAAATCCCTTCATAAATATGACCTGTAGACTGTGCTCAAGGTTTTCGGGCTTCGGGCACTTGTAGCCATCACAACTGACCAATCACGACCGAAATGGGATGTCATCATCTAGGCATTATAAGGAGTCAACCTAACAGGTTACAATGAAATCCTTCCATAAATATGACCTTTTGCCTATGCTAAAGATTTTTGGGCTCGGGCACCCATCAAGGCTGCATGATCGCGATCAAAATGGGACGTTCTCATCTAGACATTATTTGGAGTCATCCTGCCAAGTTACAATGAAATCATTTCATAAATATGACCTCTAGACTGTGCTAAAGGTTTTTGGGCTTCGGGCTCCTGTAACCGTCACAGTTGCCCAATCACGTCCAAAGGGGGACTTTCTCATCTAGACATTGTATGAAGTCAACCCACCAAGTTACAATGAAATTCCTCAATAAATATGACCTGTAGACTGCGCTAAAGGTTTTCGGGTTTTGGGCTCGGGCAGTCGTCACGGTTGGCAGATCATGCCCAAATGGGGAAATTCGCATCTAGACATCATAAGGAGTCATCCTACCAAGATACAATGAAATCCCTCCACATTAAACATGACCTGCAGACTGCTAAAAGTTTTTGGGTTTTCGGGCTTGGGCAGCCATCACGGTTGATAGATCATGCCCAAAAGGGGACGTTCTCGTCTAGGCACTATACAGAGGCATCCTACCAAGTTACAATGAAATCCCTTCATAAATACGACCTGTAGACTGTGCTAATGGTTTTCGGGTTTTGGGCTCGGGCAGCCATACCGGTTGCCCGATCACGACCAAAAGGGGACGTTCTCATCTAGACATGACCCCAAACCTGCATATGAAATTTCGTGACGATCAGACAAGAACTGCGGGGTGTAGCCCATGCTAAAGGAAATGTGAACAGACGTCACAGACTAACAGACTTCCGCACGCGTGATGGCAATAGCTTATCTTGACTATGTTAAGTTAAGCTAACAATCCAATCATAAATGTGGCCTGCAGGGTGTGTCAAAGGGAAATATTGTGGTCTGACTAAACTAAGTTCTCAGAACGTTGGCCGCGGCAACATTTTTTGACGGAAATTGCAAACTAGATGGTGCCATTTGTGTGCGAAGCACACTATAGTATATCCCCGCATTTGCACTTTCCTTTTTGGTTAGTGCAGGATACAGACTTGGATAAAAAGGCTTCACGCATGTGTGTGATTTAAAATGATAAAACAGTATTTAATTTCCTTTTGAAGACTCACATGTGAAACTACTTCAATATTTCAAACAAGATACTTCACCCAACATGATGTATAAAGGGTAGTGTTCTGATCACATCATTGTCACATGATTGAAAAACCACTTGGACCCAAATCAAAATTCCAAAACCTTCATGCACATCTACAGATGCTATCTGAACATGTTAACATGGTTTAAATGTTTCAAATTTAATACCCTAAGAGCCTTTGAGCGGACAAAGATTTTCTAAGGATAAAAGTGGTTCCACTGGAACCACTTGGACCCAAATCAAAATTCCGAAACCTTCATGCACATCTACAGATGCTATCTGAACATGTTAACATTGTTTAAACATTTCGAATTCAATACCCTAAGAACCTTTGAGCGGACAAAGATTTTCTAAGGATAAAAGTGGTTCCACTGGAACCACCTGGAACCAAATCAAAATTCCGAAACCTTCATGCACATCTACAGATGCTCTCTGAACATGTTAACATGGTTTAAACGTTTCGAATTCAATACCCTAAGAGCCTTTGAGCGGACAAAGACTTTCTAAGGATAAAAGTGGTTCCACTGGAACCACTTGGACCCAAATCAAAATTCCAAAACCTTCATGCACATCTACAGATGCTATCTGAACATGTTAACATGGTTTAAACGTTTCAAATTCAATACCCTACGAGCCTTTGTGTGGACAAAGATTTTCTAAGGATAAAAGTGGTTCCACTGGAACCACCTGGAACCAAATAAAAATTCCGAAACCTTCATGCACATCTACAGATGCTATCTGAACATGTTAACATGGTTTAAACGTTTCGAATTCAATACCCTAAGAGCCTTTGAGCGGACAAAGATTTTCTGAGGGTAAAAGTGGTTCCACTGGAACCACTTGGACCCAAATGAAAATTCCAAAACCTTCATGCACATCTACAGATGCTATCTGAACATGTTAACATGGTTTAAACATTTCGAATTCAATACCCTAAGAGCCTTTGAGCGGACAAAGATTTTGTAAGGATAAAAGTGGTTCCACTGGAACCACTTGGACCCAAATAAAAATTCCGAAACCTTCATGCACATCTACAGATGCTATCTGAACATGTTAACATGGTTTAAACGTTTCGAATTCAATACCCTAAGAACCTTTGAGCGGACAAAGATTTTCTAAGGATAAAAGTGGTTCCACTGGAACCACCTGGAACAAAATCAAAATTCCGAAACCTTCATGCACATCTACAGATGCTATCTGAACATGTTAACATGGTTTAAATGTTTCGAATTCAATACCCTAAGAGCCTTTGAGCAGACAAAGATTTTCTGAGGGTAAAAGTGGTTCCACTGGAACCATTTGGACCCAAATCAAAATTCCGAAACCTTCATGCACATCTACAGATGCTATCTGAACATGTTAACATGGTTTAAAAGTTTCGAATTCAATACCCTAAGAGCCTTTGAGCGGACAAAGATTTTCTAAGGATAAAAGTGGTTCCACTGGAACCACTTGGACCCAAATCAAAATTCCGAAACCTTCATGCACATCTACAGATGCTATCTGAACATGTTAACATGGTTTAAACGTATCGAATTCAATACCCTAAGAACCTTTGAGCGGACAAAGATTTTCTAAGGATAAAAATGGTTCCACTGGAACCACTTGGAACCAAATCAAAATCACGAAACCTTCATGCACATGTACTGGTGATACCTGAACACATTAGCATAGTTTAAACATTAATGCAAGTGAATGTAACACCGGATGGATATACGGACGGAGATAATGACAATATCCCTGACAATACCCTAAGATGCTATCTGAACATGTTAACATGGTTTAAATGTTTCAAATTGAATACCCTACAAGCCTTTCAGCGGACAAAGATTTTCTGAGGGTAAAAGTGTTTCCACTGGAACCACTTGGACCCAAATCAAAATTCCGAAACCTTCATGCACATCTACAGATGCTATCTGAACATGTTAACATGGTTTAAATGTTTCGAATTCAATACCCTAAGAGCTTTTGAGCGGACAAAGATTTTCTGAGGGTAAAAGTGGTTCCACTGGAACCACTTGGACCCAAATCAAAATTTCGAAACCTTCATGCACATCTACAGATGCTATTTGAACATGTTAACCTGGTTTAAAAGTTTCGAATTCAATACCCTAAGAGCCTTTGAGCGGACAAAGACTTTCTAAGGATAAAAATGGTTCCACTGGAACCACTTGGAACCAAATCAAAATCCCGAAACCTTCATGCACATGTACTGGTGATACCTGAACACATTAGCATAGTTTAAACATTAATGCAAGTGAATGTAACACTGGACGGACGTACGGATGGACGGACGGACGGACGGACGGACGTACGTACGTACGGACGGAGATAACGACAATATCCCTGACGAAGGCGGGGATAAAAATCGATTGCTCCCATCTAGAAGTCACCCTAAACAAGCATGCCAGGTTTCAAAGCAATCTGATCATAAATGTGCCCTGTAGGGTGTGCCAAAGGAAAATATTGAGGTCTTCTGACTAAACGAAGTTCTAAGAATGTTGGCCGCGGCAACATTTTTTGACGGAAATTGAAAAAAATTGATAGCTCCCATTTAGAAGTCACCCTAAACAAGCATACCAAGGTTCAAAGCGATCCAATCATAAATGTGCCCTGTAGGGTGTGCCAAAGGGAAATATTGAGGTTTGACTAAACTAAGTTCTAAGAACGTTGGCCGCGGCAACATTTTTTGACGGAAATTGAAGAAAATCAATAGCTCCCATCTAGAGGTCACCCCAAACAAGCATACTAAGGTTCAAAGCAATCTGATCATAAATGTGACCTGTGAGGTGTGCCGAATGAAATTGTGGACGTATGTACTAACGTACTAACTAACGTACGTACGTACACCGACAGACGAAAAGTGATGGCAATAGCTCAGCTTGACTTTGTCAAGTTGAGCTAAAAACTGATTAGACCTAATTTCGGTATAAAATGGCCACTGGCAGCCATCTTGAATTTTGGATCGCACCCAGAAACACTCGTTCTCGTCCCAAGGTGATAACAAAGGTACCCAAGACGTTTTGTGAAGATCGGTTCATAAATACAGACTCTAGCCCGAGCAGTATTGACATGTGTACTTACTGTGTGTAAGTCGCACTGAAAAAATCAAAGTTCATCTAATTTGCATAATTTCTGCACGAGAAAAACCCTGTATTATATGTGATGTATCCCATGGTACTAAACATTCACACAAAAAATTATTCAAATCAACGCTTTCATATGGAAGGTCTGTGCAAAAATCTGACTGTACCTAATTTTGTTCAAAATGGCTGCCATCGGCCATCTTGAATTTCGGACCGGACCCCAAAACACTCGTTCTTGTCCCACGGTGATACCAAAGGTACCCAAGAAGTTTCGTTAAGATCGGTTCATAAATATGACCTCTAGCCCGAGCCGTATTGGCATTTGCACTTACAGTGCTGAAAGTAACACTAAGTACATCAAAGTTAGTCTAATTTGCATAATTTACGTAGAAGAAAAAAACCTGTATTATATGTGATGTATCCCATGGTACTTAAACTTTCATACAAAAAATTATTCAAATCAGAGCTTTCATATGGAAGTTCTGCACAAAAATCTGATTGCACCTAATTTTGTACAAAATGGCTGCCAGCAGCCAACTTGAATTTCGGATCGGACCCAAAAACACTCGTTCTTGTCCCACGGTCATAACAAAGGTACCCAAGAAGTTTCGTAAAGATCGGTTCATAAATACGGCCTCTAGCCCGAGCCGTACTGAATTGTTGATGGACAGATGGCAGATGGATGACTGGCCATGGCATAAGTTCAAATTTGGCTTCGCCAAAGTTGAGCTAAAACTCAAATTTCAACAAAAAAATGTCAAAATTTCAGTGAAAAAAGCTGAAAGCTAAAATAAACTGATCTGAATTCCCACATTGCTTCCCCATATATTTCTCCATCCCTCCTCCCCAATTATCACAAAGGCTAAAACGAAGGCCCATAACTGTGGGACAGAAATTTTGTAAAAAATTTTTCTTTTTGTGCAGTCAATTGTAAATCAGCATATAAAAGATATGTGACAAGTTTGACTGAATTCTGACGGCATGTTCCCTACAAGACTGGAGTCTGGAAGCTGACATACAAAGGATGATGGATGCCAGAAGACTGAAACATGCACACTGACATTCAGTTTGGTGAACTAAAACTTTAACTCTTAACCTGCTGAGTATTTTCTAGATATTTTTCATCAAATCTAGTCATGGCTGCTTTAAAGCAGCCATGACTAGATTTGATGAACAATTAATATAAGTGTAACACAAGAAATCATTGGAGAAAAAATTGATTCAATTTACACGGGGGCAAAAATGATTAAATGTGCCCAACATATACTTATATCATCAGTAACAAGATAAACCCTGTGCTGGGCAGGAATATCAGCATGCAAAGAGTTAATATACAAGCAAAGTTTTTGGCTCTATATTTTTTCATCATATAAAAAGGAAGGTCTATTTGAAAAAAAAATTCTTGTTTGGCCATTCAAAAAAACTGTTTGTTTCTCAGGCAATTTTTAATCAATTTTATGAGGGAGGGGGGGATTTTTTATTTAAAAATTTTGTTGTTGTTGTTGTTTATTCACAAGACAGTTCTTAAAATAGCTGGAATCAGAAATTTAACTACTTAAACTATTATCTGGCAAACCAATGTTTTCAGCAATGAAAATTTCCCATAACGTAGTTGCAAATTTAACCAAATATATCCTGTTTGGTTCTGTGAGCTCTGTCAAAAAGGGTATAGTTTGTTAAATATTTGTCCTACAAGTGCCAAATAGTGTCTAGAAGAGATTTCCAGGTGAAAAAAAGGTGATGAGGTAGATTTTGTATGATGAGGGAGGTGCCTGAGAAACAAAACAATTTTTTTTAATAGATTTACGTAATTTTCCATCAATTTCATGATGAGGGAGGGAAATTTTTATTTTTATTTTTGTTAAATTCAATAAATAGTTCTGAACAAGGCAACTTTTAATGATTACATGTTTAGTAAATAAACCTCTCGTATTTCATGATGTAGGTTTTGGGCTATGTGCAGTGTCTATTGGAACATATATATTATTGTGATGAATTGACGGTAACATGGTCTAAGGTTTGCGGCTCGGAATGTATGTTCAACCTTGATGCGTCACGTCTCGTTTGAACATAAGCTCTGAGTCGCAAACCTCAGACCATGTTGCCATCAGTTCATCACAATAACTTATAATGTACTTACAGATGGAGGTATGGACGGACAGACAAGGGTAATAAAAAAGCATCACAAGGGAGATTTTCAATGATGAGGGAGATGCCTAAGAAATAACAATTTTTTTGATATCTTAAGTGGAGTTTTTTGCTTGACTCATTACACAGTCAACAAGATTTTCAATAGTTTTTATTTTCTCTTCGGTTATACTTACTGTGGCCAGCCTTCAAATGTGGCAACTGTAAATAGTGTCAACATTGCTTCTCGTACATCATCAAAGTTGAATGGATTTTTTTCCCATGTTCTATCCAGAAGTCTCTCTCCACCATTTCCCCATTCTAAGTAAGTGCCACTGTAAATTGAAATTAATAAAACCAATCAGAGACATGCTATAAATACAGGCCTTTAAATTCTTCCCAACTCATGATGGTAAACACTGTGCCCAAATAAGATAACTGCACCCAAATTATGAGGGGTTTGAAACTTTTTCCAAAGTTTTGTAGTGTTTCGGCAACATATAGTTTGATCAGGTTTCCCTGATGCTTGTAATATAGCTTAGAGCTTACCTTCGAAGCAAGCAATGCAACACATAGCTTTAAAAAAAACCCCACAGAGTCTACAATCACCATCGACAGTGTCGTATACGACACTGTCGACAACGATTGCTTTTCTGTGGTGAATTCTATATGATCATGCACTTAAAGCTCAAGATCAATTGTATTCATGTTTGTGGCAGTTCTCAGTAATCGTCATGCGTAATTTAGCTTACATTCAAATAGGCCTTTGGCTCGACACTTTGAAACTAAGAAGCCTTCTCGAGTTAGTCGAGTAAACTTATGTCAAAGGGTGGTGGGAACCAATGATAATGGTGAAGACCTATAACAAGGGGTTGCAAACTATCATTTTAAGACAGGGACCGAAAACCTAAAACAGACGCCAAGAAGGAAATACCGGTGCTTTTTCACCACCCATGCAGGCCACATCCATATTTGCCATTGTGTCCAAATTAGACTGATCTAAAGGTCTGTATAAATAACACCTCTCAAGTAAGCAATACTATGCCACAGCACCTAACTTTAATCCAATATTAGAACTGTAGGTTAACCAAAACCGAACCAAGGTTTTTAGTTTTTTTTAAAAACCGAAACCGAAACCGTCGACATCCCGTAATCTAAGGTTTTTCGTTTTTTATTAAATACTCTCTTGCAGCAGAAATTCACAGAATGTGGCCATCCCAGAGTAGTGAGAGTACCCAGACACTGCCAATGGCAGTGTCTGGGTACTCTCACTACTCTGGGAAGGCTACATTCTGTGAATTTCCGACATTTCAGTTGAGTTGTGGTTGCAGCTTTCCTCAAGTTGCGTGAAGGTGTCAGACCTCAAAAAATGGGCAAGCACAATAAAAGTTCTGTATATTCAGGTAATTATTATATTGGCCTTCCTGATTCTTCATGTATTATAGCTTATTTCGGGCATTCATTGAGTTTCACTCAATTTCACTACCACTGAATTTTACTTGGCCTCATGAATAAACCAAAAACCGAACCGAACCGAGGTTTTACTCCACCTGAAAAACCAAAACCAAAACCGAACAAGAAATTTGAAAACCTACAGCTCTATCCAATATTAAGCTCGTGTCTGTCATATGTCAGGTTGTTTTCCATTTTTGAATTTATTTATTTATTTGGTTTAATGACACTTTCGACAACCCAGGTCACCTCATGTCGGACAGTTATTCGGGTGAAGGAAGCTTGAGTACCCGGGGAGAACCACCGAGCAACTATCAGACTCCCCAATGTACTAAGTCCACAAAAGCAGGGTTAGCATTGGCTGAAGACAAGTGCACCATCAATGTGCAGTACTCCTTAAAACACAATGCCACAGTGACCCACATAGGCAATTGGGATTAAGTGTTTTGGCCAAGGATACAACGCAGTTGCCGTAGACGGGATTCTAACCTCTTGGTTTGCTGCCTGCACCTCTACCTACTGAGCAACCACGCCCCCATTTTTGAATTTGTTTACCTAATATTATAGTACAGTTATTTATGCTTGCAACACTGACTGGTATCAGTTGTTTGTTTGTTTATTGGGGGTTTAACAACACTTTCAACAGCCAAGGTCACATCATGTTGGACAGTTTTATGGGGTGGAGGAAGCCAGAATATCCAGAGAGAACCACTGAGCAGTGGCAATAAACTGCCAGACTCTCAAAACTACTAACCTGGTACAAGCAGAGTTAACAGCGATGGAAGGTACGTGCAATATTGAAGTACAGTATGCCTTAGTACACACAGTGCCACTATGCCCCCTTCCTCCACTCTTACTGATGTACAAATTAAGTGCCATAACTTCACTCAGTATGGCTGAGCCGTACCCTGGTTTTCAGACTCATTCAAAACATTAAGAAAGTCTCACATACCAAAAATTAACCAAATCCATTGATATTTGTTGAAGGTACCATGCTAACAAGCTTAAAACAGGCAAAAATCAACGAACTGAGGGCCAAGCCGCCATAAATCTGCACAGTATGGCCGAACCATACCAGTTTTCGAACTCACTGAAAACATTGTTAACCCTTTACCCAACGCAGACGATATCAAAATTTATTATTGTAAATATCATTTTTTAAATTTTTTCAAAAATTTCAACAAAACCATATCATGTGAAGCCCTCTTTAGAACGAGCTCGACGAGCTTGTTCCAAAGAGGGGTCACATGATAAGGTTTTGTTGAAATTTTTCGAAAAATAATATTTTTTCGGCTGCTGAATTTGCATATTACGTGGGCGGATGCGGGCGATTCGTTGGGTAAAGGGTTAAGAAAGTCTCACATACCAAATATTGACTAAATCAGTAGATATTTGTTTAAGTTATCGCACTAACAATCTGAAAACAGGCAAAAATTAATGAATTAAGGGCCATAACTCTCCTCAGTACAGCCGAACCATATCAGTTTTCAAACTCATTCAAGACATTGTTAAGAAAGTCTCACATAACAAATATTGACTAAATCCGTAGGTATTTAAGTTATCGCACTAACAATCTGAAAACAGGCAAAACTTAATGAATTAAGGGCCATAACTCCACTCAGCACAGCCGAACCGCACCAGTTTTCAAACTCATTCAAGACTTTGTTAAGAAAGTCTCACATAACAAATATTGACTGAATCCATTGATATTTGTTGAAGTTATTGTGCTAACGATCTAAAAACAGGAAAAAAATTAACAAATAAAATAAAAGACTATAACTCACTCAATATGGCCAAACCGTACAAGTTTTCCTACTGAATAAGAAAAATTTAAAGAATTTTCTTCATGCTCACATATGAACCCAGATGCTTGATTTAAACAACCTGAATCTGCCCATCAAAAGGAAGCTGTATATTAATGAAAGTTTCAGTGACACTGCAGCTCAACTTGACAAACTTGAACTTGTTAAGTTATAAGTGAAATGGTAAAACTGAAGATCACTGGTTCCAAGTTATTTGGTGAAATTTCAACATAACAGCATTGTGTGTGCACAACGTCAGAGCAATCCATGCAGTTTTAAATGTAAACTGCAAAGGAAAATTTTGATACACAAATCCAGTAAGCTTGAAGGTCATTGTAAGCGGCAACCTTTTTTCACAGAAATGAATGCTAATCAATAGCTATTATCTAGAGGTCTCACCTAATGAGCACACCAGGTTTTAAAACAATCCTATGATAAATATGTCCTGTGAGCCATATCAAAGAAGAATGTTGATCCACAAATGCACTAAATTCAAAGGTCGTTGCTAACAGCAACAGTTTTTGACAGAAACAAAAAGAAAAATCAATAGCTCCCATCTCGAAGTCACCCGAACACGCATACCAAGTTTCAATGCAATCTATTCATAAATGTGCCCTACAGGGCATGCAAAATGAATATGTTGATGTACAAATGCATCAAGTTCAAAGGCTGTTGCTATGACATTTTTTTTGACGAACCTGAACCAAGTTTCAAAGCAATCCATTCATAAATATGCCCTGTAGGGTATGCCAAAGGAATACGTTGCATGCACATATGCATTAATTTTAAAGGTAATTGCTGATGGCAACGTTTTTTTGCAGAAATGGAAGAAAATCGATACCTCACATCAAGACCTTACACCAAACATGCATACCAGTTTCAAATTGATTCATTATTAAATTCACCCTGCTGGCCTTGCCAAAGGAAAATGCTGATGTAGAAATGCAATGAGTTGAAAGGTCATTGCTAATGTCAACATTTGGCAGCATTTTTCGAGAGGAACGAAAGAAAATCAAATCCATCTGGAGGTCGATCCAAACAAGCACACCATGTTTCAAAGCAATCGAATCATAAACGTGGACTGTGAGATGTTCCAAAGGAAATTGTCGGCAGACAAAACGGCAAAGTTGAAGGTCGTTGCTAATAGCAACATTTTTCAATGGAAATAGAAGAAAATAGTTACTACAATTTTATAGGTGGATGAAGCCGGAGTGCACGGAAAGAACCACCTTCTACTACTCCATTTTCAAAAACTAAGAAGGCTGGCTAATCTGCATAATTTAGGCCAAAAGACAAAAATAAACTAGAAGGCTATGACCAGAAAGCTATGTACAGTGGAGCCCACTTAATTGGATATCTCTTAACTGAATAACCCTGTTAATTGAATATAATTTCCAAACACAAAACCATTTACCATACCTCCACTACAAATTTTACCTGTTAATTGAATATAGGTTAAAGAGTAAACTCCTCTTAATTGAATAAAAAATCTTGGAACCTGTCGAGAAACTACCTAGATTCTCCCCAGTTTTCCTTTATTTATAGACCTATTTAGTCTCAATACATTCAATGCAAGTACCGGTATTTAATCTATTATATCTTGTTTGATAGAGCTCCTGGAGCTCTGTCAAACAAGATATAATAGAATAAATCCTAAGTTTATCTCTGGAATACAGGAAAGTGACACAATCCCTGTCAATTGAATACTCCTGTTAACTGAATAATTTTCATAGGCAAGGTGGCTATTCAATTAACAGGGTTCTACTGTATTAAATTTCGAAAAAAACATTTTGAAATGTGATGACAATAAATGGCAATGTGAAATCAAGAAATTCTAACTCCAATAAGGGCAATAACTCCCAAAGAAATACTTGAACACAACTGGTTCGCAATCCCCTTCATGATGTTATCTACTTATTATTTATTTATTAGGGTTCAACGACACTTTAACAGCCAAGGTCATATCGTATCAGTGACAGTTTTATGGGTGGAGGAAGCCGGAGTACCCTGAGAGAACCACCAAGCAATGACGAGCAGCTGCCAGCTCTCCAACATCGTAACTCTGCAATGCAGCACAGGCAGGGTTAGATTGGTTGAAGACATGCGCACCATCGACGTGCAGTACGCCATAGTACACTGTGTCATCGTGCCCCCATCTGGACAATCAGGGTGAAGTGCCTTGCCCCAGGACACAATGAATCGATCGCTCAGATGGTCACCCATCCATGGACTAACAGGCTCGACATTGCTTAACTTCGGCGATCTGACAAGAACCGGTTACTGCAACACCAATGCGCCCCCTGATGTTATCTCCCAAAAACTATATATTAAATTTGGAGAAAAAAATCTTGAACAGTTTTCTCCGAAATGTAATGACAAGAAATGGTGATGTGATGACAAGAAAGTTTAAGTCCAACAAGGGGAATGACTCCTGAAGAAATACTTGTACAGAGTGGCTCGAAATCTTATTCAGGATATTATTGCCAAAAAGCTATAGATGAAAAGTTCGGAAAAATATTCTGAACAGTATTTTTTTAACCCTTAAAGGCCTCTTTCCGGCTTTTGCGACCTCAAAACAGGTGCCCTAAACAAGGCATCATGAGGAGGTTCTGCTGACAACAGGCAAATAATTTAGGCAGTGGTTTCTAGTTACAGTCTTGGCTGCCTGTTAACCCTTTACCTAACGTAACGGCCAAATCGCCAATTAATTTTCATTATTTTTTTCATTTTTTGTCTCAAAAACATAGGTTATGACCCCTCGTTGGAACGAGCTCGTCGAGCTCGTTCCAACGAGGGGTCATAACCTATGTTTTTGAGACAAAAAATGAAAAAAATTAGTTATTCAAGAATTATTTTTGCAAGTGTCGTCTGCTTTTCAGGTTAGATAAAGGGTTAAGGCTGACAAGACTTCACTAGAAATCACTGTTAAGCCACTGGATGTTGTATTATTTATTTATTTATTGATGTTTAAGGTCACATATTTATGCACAATGGCTAATCATGACCGTGACAGTTTTACGGGTGGAGGAAGCCGGAGTACACGGAGAGAACCACCGAGCAACGATGAGCAGCTGCCAGCTCCCCAATATCGCAACTCCACAATGCAGCAAAGACAGGGTTAGACTAGTTGAAGACATGAGTACCATCGACGTGCAGTACGCCTTAGTACACAGCATCATCGTGCCCCCACGCGGGCAGTGGAGATGAAGTGTCTTGCCCAAGGACACAACGCAGTTGCCGCAGGTGGGATTCGAACCGAGGACCTCTCGGCTTGCAGCCTGCACCTCTACCGACTGAGCCAGGATACTTGTCTAGGCCCTCAAGGTTTAAGTCTTTACCCAAACCAGACGATATCAAAATTTATTATTTTAAATACCATTTTTAAAATTTTTTCCAAAAATTCAACAAAACCATCTCATGTGAGCCCTCTTTGGAACGAGCTCATTGAGCTTGTTCCAACGAGGGGTCACATGAGATGGTTTTGTTGAAATTTTTTGAAAAATAATATTTTTTCAGCTGCTGAATTTGCATATTACTCTTGCGGATTTGGCCGATTCGTTTGGTAAAGGGTTAAATGGGATGACAAGAAATGGGCAAGGATGGAAAGACAGAAGGATAGATGGAAGGACAAAGAATGGATGAAAGGATGGACAGAAGGTATTCCTATAACCCCCCTCCCACAATGTTGCAGGGAATAATAATCAAAATACACATCACCACTTGGAAGTTCTTGCTTAAAAAAGCACAACTGCTATTTTAACTTGTGGAGTGGGGGCGTGGTGGCGTCGCGGTAACCAGTTCTCGTCAGATCACCGAAGTTAAGCAACGTCGAGCGCGGTTAGTAGTTGGATGGGTGACCATTTCAGCGACTGATTCGTGCTCCCACGTTGTGTCCTTGGGCAAGGCACTTGACCCCGATTGCCTACATGGGGGCACGATGACGCTGTGTACTAAGGCGTACTGCACGTCGATGGTGCGCATGTCTTCAACCAATCTAACCCTGCCTGTGCCGCGGTGCACTGTCCACAGTTATGATGTTGGGGAGCTGACAGCTGCTCGTCGTTGCTCGGTGGTTCTCTCCGGGTCCTCCGGCTTCCTCCACCTGTCAAACTGTCACCGACATGATATGACCCTGGCTGTTAATGTGTCGTTAAAACCCTAATAATAATAATAATAACTTGTGGAGTGCTAAAATATTTTTCAAAGTGACTCAGTAACGCATTTACTTTTTTTTTCAAGGGAATCATGCTGCAAGCAAAAGGAGTCCCAGTTTAGTAAGATTTTGTTAATAAATAATTGTTTTGTTATTTATTATTTATTGGAGTTTAACAACACTTTCGACAGTCAGGGTCACCTCCTGTCGGACAGTTTTATGACTGAAGAAAGCTGAAGTACCTGGAGAGAACAACCAAGCAATTGCGAGCCACTGTCACACTCCCCAATGTACTAACTCCACACATGCGGGGCTAGCATTGGTTGATGACAGGTGTACCATTGATGTGTGTAACACCTAAGTACACAGTGCAATAGTTCCCCTCAAGGGCAATCAGGATTAAGTGCCAATTGTTTTATTACAATTTATTACAGAGCCCTCTTGGCCTTGGCTCTCTCCAATAAATTGTAACAAAAATAATATTGTGTTTCAACTGCTGAGCGAACAAGGTAATGGATACTGAGTAACGCCACTTTCAGCACTTTTCAGAAGAGCTCTGGGAATGAACCCTTTACTTAACATGAAAAGCAGACGACACTTGCGAACAAAATTCTTGAATAACTATTTTTTTTCATTTTTTGTGCCAAAAAACATAGCTTATGACCCCTCATTGGAATGAGCTATGTTTTTGTGACAAAAAATGAAAAAGTAATGAAAATTAAATGGTGAATTTTGTGAATAGCACTGGCTGGTTTTGGCCATTACATTAGGCAAAGGCTTAATGTGTGCCCAGATGGACAGAGAGATGGATGGATGCAATAACCATTTAGGTCCAGATAAAATACAAACTACATAATAAGAAAAAACTACTTACTGGCAGTGTTCTTCTGTTACTATTGATCGGTCTGTGCAAGAGTCAAATTTACCCTATAAATAGAAAAAAATGTTTATTTAAGCATAATAAACAAAACTATATTCAGATACATCATATTATTATATACAATTCAAAAAATGTAGGGGATATCCAAACAGATGTTCATATTCTCGGAAAATGGTACTGGATACGCGTGATCGGACACATCAGTATGTTACCAAGTTCAGTGTGGATCATGAATGTCACTGGCCCATGAAGACTTCGAGCAAGTTTTTCGCCTGAGCACCACATTAATGTCTGTGAGGTACGTTTTGAAATTTTCTTTTGTACTGGATGTGCTTTTTCGGAGGTCTCCTCTTTCTTTCCTTAGTATAAACTTGTTCATCAATAGTTTCTGGTCGAAATGTAACTTTTGAGGTATGCTGACACGTGACGAACGTTTACGTGCCGTTGGTATGTTGGAAGCTGGCAACAGACAGACTGTAGAGGCTCAAATTCTCATCGTTACTCAGTCAGTGATTGCAGGTTGTGGTTACGCTACCGTCAGAAGACAATGTTGATGACAGAAATCGGTCAGGTCGTCCAAGGGCAACAACTGCTAACGAGGATCATATCATCTGAACCACAGCATTACATAACCGCCATCAAAGTGCCTCAGAAATTGGACAGCAGCTGCACCACGACAGATGTGCGAGTAGGTGGTCAGACTATCCGAAATCACCTGCACAGCTGGAATTTGTATGCCCTACGACCTCGAATAATTCCACATAGGACTGAACATCACATCACAGCAAGGAGTAATTGGTGTGGAGTACGACAGCGCTGGGGATGATCGTTGATGGAGTAACGTCATGTTTTCCGACTTCCACAACAGGCGAAACAGCATGACGACGGCGAAACAAAAGATATCATGACATAACTGTTAGGCAGCACAATCGTTTTGGTGGTGGATCGGTTATGGTGTGGGGAGGCATAACCACGACAAGCAGAACAGAATTACAAGTCATCCAAGGGGGTGTCACAGGGCAGTACTACCGGGACTACATGTTAGCAGCTCATGTGGTGCCATTTGCACGATGTCACAGCCATCGATTCATTTTCCAAGATGACAATGCAAGAGCACACAGGGCCCGTGCTGCTACAGAGTTCCTCCAGGAGCAAAAACAAAACATCACTACATTGCCTTGGCCAGCACTAAGTCCAGACCTTTCACCAAAACGAGCATGCATGGGATATGCTTGGCAGGTGCTTACGACAATGCCAACAGCCCCCTACCAATGTCCAGGAAGTCACTGCTGCACTGTAGGAAGAATGGAATAACATCAATCAAGCTGAAATTGGACGATTGGTGAGGAGTACGCCACGTCGGATCAGCCTTTGTTTTTCGTGAACTGAGGAGGATTTACAAGGTATAGAGATCTTGGACTGAATGTGGTAAATTCTCTGACTGATCATCCATGTCTTCTACAGCTCAGTGCGTGGAATGTGTGCTTGTCAGACACCCATCTGCCGCTGAAATCATTCACAAGATGTCACAGTGCAATGCCTCAACTGTCTTTTTGAAGAAAATATAAATATATTTCTTCATATATCTTAATTTTATCAAATATCCCCTACTTTTTTGGAATAGTATAATCTAATCACCATCAAATAACCAATAATAGAATTCTTTTTTAACCCTTTACCCAACGCAGACAATATCCAAATTTATTATTTTAAATATCTTTTTTTAAATTTTTCAAAAAATTTCTACAAAACCATATCATGTGACCCCTCATTGGAACGAGCTCAATGAGCTCGTTCCAATGAGGGGTCACATGATATGGTTTTGTTGAAATATTTTGAAAATTTTTATTTTTTCAACTGCTCAATTTGCATATAACGCGAGAGGATGCGGGCGATTCGTTAGGTAAAGTGTTAAGCTTATTTGTTTTACAAGGATTGGTGAGCAAGTTATTCAACTTATATTAATGTCTTTCCTTGGCCCAATGGCACGGGATGCAGGATGATCTCCGTAGCAGCAACTTCTTGGCCTTACTCTTCACGAATACTACAAAAGAATCTTTAGCCTACATGAAGTGTGTCTCTCTCCACACAGGGGATAGCCATTTTATGTTCCCCACCCGATAGGACGGCATGATATATCATCATCCTCCACAACTGATGCTGATAAGAGTATTAGGACACTCTGAAAACTTTTCCCAACCAGGAATCGATCCCAGGACTTCTGGCATGAGAAACCAGCGGACTTATCCACTCAGCCAGCACTCTCTTTGGATATGAGATTACAGAGACTGGTCATTATTTCTTGTGACTGTTTGTTATAATAAGTATTACATGTACAGTACTATACATGTAGTAGCTTCTGTATTAATGTTCTCAGTTCAATATGAAGGTAATATTTCATATTCTTTGTGTGTTTCTTCTCCCAAACAATAAGAACCAATAGGAGCTTTCACAAAGTGAATTTTCCCAATTGTATGGGTCCTGGACCCTTTCCCAAAGGGGACTATTATTATCCTTGATGGGTATCTGGGTGGGATGGGGAAATCTCACGCAAGGGGCAAGATATTTGTGCCAGACACGAGGCTTGCCGAGTGTCTGGCTCAAATATCTTGCACTGAGGACGAGATTTACCCGTCCCACCCAAATACCCATCGGGGATGATTTTTCTCCCACCTTTTTAGTAGGGCTGTCACGAAAAATACCAATCGATTTTGCCGTGACCGATCAACAGTGATTAATCGACTGTTGATCGGTCACGGCGAAATCGATTGGTATTTTTCGTTGTCGAATAATCGGTAAATTGTATACCGTTTTAGACATTTAATAATTAAAAGAAAATTTGATTTAAAAACTATTGTTTCTAAAGGTAAAGAGTTAAGAACATTGATGTTAAACCCCCAAGAAGCTGTTGGAAGCAATTGTCTTTCATTTACATTCATCAAAGCTTTGATGTTCTGAACTTTTGAACCGTCAGTGTAACAATCAAGACCGGTCGGCAGTTGCGAAAAAAGGATCGTCTTCGTTGTTTCCTTGAGGTATGTCAACTGACTTGAACTTCATTTTTATCGACTTCAAAGAGAGGGAGGGGGGGGGGGGGGCATTTAGGTACGATTAATCGATTATCATCGATTATTTGCGATGATTAATCGATTCCTAAATTAAAAAATCGTGACAGCCCTACTTTTTAGAGGTGCGATGCCATTAATAAGAAAATACCATATTTTCCAGGAAAAAATATTTCTTAGAGCATTCAATCTAGGAGAAAACCAAAAGATATTCGGAAAGCATGTCAAAAAGTGTGGTATATACACCAAAGGTATATACTTCAAAACTCACAGACTAGCACCGCATGTTCAGCATTAATGCACTGAAGCAATCTCAGATGAAATCGACATGACTGCACAAATCATTTTCCAGACTTGTACTTCAGTTTGACAGGGCGCAATGATATCACATGTATATTTCTCTTTGATAAACTCATAGAGCAATTTGAGGTGTGCTAAAGTTTTTCTTTGAGTCCTCTGGTTTCGATTTTCGTCCATAAAGTCAGTTGTATTTACGGAAGCAAAACGGCCTACCATTTTGTTTGTTTGTACATGTGCAGATGTGATTTGCGATGATTAAATAATTCTGGTACCAATTACATATGCAAATAGGTTGGTCACGTGGGTGGGGTGAGATAGCTGTCATGTGGGTTTGGTGAGACAGGCATATCTTTCCCAGCTGTCATACAAGACTATATATATCTCAGTACCTTAGTGGTGGGAGAAAGAAGAATCCCTGATCTATTTATAATCTTACCTTGAACAACTGTACACCAATAACAGCAAACATAAACTGCAGCAGGAATGTCACCAGCATGATGTTATAAATAGTTCGCACAGCTACTATTACACACTGTACTACATGCTAAAACATACAATAGTAGACGATTATGATTCTGAACAGTAACACTTTTCCAGAACCCAGACATGTTAACTTTCCCGGAATGCCTGGCAAAATCCTGTAAAATTGGTGTAGTTCCAGGCCTCTCAGAAGAAAATCCGTTTTGGACAAAAATCTTGGAAAATAGTACAGTCGAATATTTTTATCAGTGTCAAATTATAGGCCTTCGAAGATCTGATCATAAGAATGAATCAAAATAAATTCACACAAGTTAATTATATTTAACCCTTTCAACACTGGTGGTATCTTCCATGCCAGTTAAATGGCAGAAATTGGAAGAGTCCATATCCATTATTTGGGGGTAGAGCAATTAATATTTTCAACGTGCAGCCTGAAGGCTGCACGTTGAAAATATTAATTGTTCTACCTCACATGTTCACTTATAGCCAACCTACTTAATGAAATTGTGACGTATCGTGTTCCTGGGCTGGAAAAAGGCGGCCTCTCGCATTGAAAGAGTTAATAAGAGTCTTTTATTACAAACATTTCACTTATACATTGGATCCCACTTAAATGGATATCTCTTAATTGTATATACCTGTTAATTGAATATAATTTCCCAACACAAAACCATTTACCATACCTCCAGTACAAATTTGACCTGTTAATTGAATATAGGTTATAGAGTAAACTCCTGTTAAATGAATAAAAAATCTTGTAACCTGTCGAGAAATTACCCTGACTCTCCCCAGTTTCCCTTTGTTTATAGACCAATTTGGCCTCCGTGTGTCCAATACAAGCATTTAATCTATTATACCTTGTTTGACAGAGCTCATGGAGCTCTGTCAAACAAGATATAATAGAATAAATTCTAAGTTTATCTCCAGAATACAGGAAAGTGACACCATCCATGTTAATTGAATACTCCTGTTAATTGGATAATTTCCATTGGCAAAGTGGCTATTCAATTAAGAGGGTTCCACTGTATCTACATTTTTTTCTGTTTTATTCTTTTCAGTTCAGCTGTGCGGTCAATTTACAAATGCCAAAGCAAAAATAGGTGTCTTAAGAACATCACCTCTTGACATCCATCACGTAAATAATGATTCCTAATGAATAAAATGTACGAAAAAGAATTAAGGCCACACAAAGTAGATGTTCTGTTTCTCGGGCCATTATTTGTGAAATTGCATGCGGGCGAGCGGTTTTTTTATTTTATTTTTCATTTCAGTAATTACTTCTTTGCCATCAAAAGTTCATGTTCTTGGTTCAAGTTTTAGGCCTCATAATCTACAGAATAGCATGGGTGGTGGTGTATTTCATCCCTTGAATGCAAGAAGGCTTTGCAATGCTAAAGCATTGCAAAGCCTTCTTGCACTCAAGGGACAAATTCATCAATTTTTTTAACTTGGGTAAAATATCAGATATAAACCATTTAATTTTAATTTTTTTAAAGTTTAAATTGGTTATAAAAAGAGAGCATGCAGCAGCCAAAAGGACCATGCGGGAGGGCCTGAGAAACAGATTTTTTATTTTTTTAGGCCTAAACAATATATATTTATTTATTTAGTTAAAATATCCACTCAATTTTTTTTATTCGATTATCTACTCAATCTGCAATCCACTGCGGCTAAGCATATGAATACATGTACAGTTTAAAAATGGGTCACAATTTGCTCACAAAAGTTTGCCTTGCTTCTGAGACATGCCGAAAAGTTACGGTGGAAAATCGATACACGGTGCATGTAATTTCAAATACTGAATAACAATGATTTTTGTTCTGCTGTATGAGTTATAGTAGAGGTGTCTATTCCCTGAAAAGTTCTGAATGGTATTTGCTTAACCTTTGACCCAATGAATCGGTCACATCCGCCTGCATAATATGCAAATTCAGCAGCTGAAAAAATATAATTTTTCAAAAAATTTCAACAAAACCATATCATGTGACCCCTCATTGGAACAAACTTGTCAAGCTTGTTCCAAAGAGGGGTCACATGATATGGTTTTGTTGAAATTTTTTGAAAAAGTTTAAAACATTCCCTTACCAAGTCTGAAAATAATCTGTCTTTTGTAGAATGAGGTCCCAAGGGATTGAATTTGCTGATGTTGTCCCTTGTCCTTAGAACTATGACCTTGAGCCATGGTCATGGCACATCCTTAGCTGATAAGCAATGATTGTGTGAGGTTTGAACAAGGTCAGTCCATTGAATAATTTTTTATGGATGGGACAAAGTTTCAAAAGACAGACAAATGGAAGGATGGGTGGACGAATGAATAAAGCACCTACTATAAGCTCTATACAAAACTTTTGGGGAGCGTAACAATTTAACATCTCCTTTGCTTCAGATCTACTGCAAGACCCTGTTCATAAAACTGTTCAATAATAATCTGAGATACTAGAAGAACCAGATCTCTGTTGTGGACATGTTTAAAACCACTACAGTTAAAACTAGAAGTCCTGTCATGAAATGCGCACAAATAGCACGTTGGTATGCACGTTAATGTACGCGTTATGGCCCAAGTCAAGCTATCAAATTCTGTACATATGGCCTGTGCACAAGCAATGTTTCAGCCAATGGACCTCCGGGTAACCCGGAGGTCCACTGGCAGAAACATTGCATGTGTTTGTTATGAGTAACCAGGAGAACTAGCCGTGCTTTGGATGCCATTCGATATGGCAATTGCGCGCAATTCCACGCGCAATTAAGCCTAGATAAGCGCACTATTCGTGACAGGACTTCTAGTTTTAACTGTACACATACTGTCATGCTTTATGACAATAAACAGCTTCTACTTACCTTTCTAAATATATACACTACAGACATATTTGCAAACAATATTGTGGTCCTATCCATGTACATGGAGACTAAACAAATACTGCTAAACTCCCAAGGGTTCCAATGAGGTGTACTTAGAAACAGACACTGCATTGAAGGCATATAAAGAGCAGTGGAATAGAATTTTTTCTCTTTTCACATGGTGTATATGTTTTCTCTGCAGATGACAAAACATTACAAGCGACCACAATATATAAGCTGCGCGAGACAGACTTCGACAACAATAATTTACCCTACAACTCCATCCAATGAAATAAAGAGTTTCCAAACATCTATAAATTAATTTTATTTTGTAAAGACGTTTTTTTTCTATTTATTTAAATCTATTTCTTTTATTTATTTAATGGTGTTGTCATATTTCTGGCCATCAGTCGACTGCAACACACAGGATTCAACTCCACAGGCATTGCATACCAGGTCATATTTTGCCTTTAAAGCCGAACACATGTTTACAACAGTCAACAACCACGACTCCACTCGAGGGGTTCTCATCGTGAGTTTCTTGATGTAAAGTGAGGTATTTTTTGACAGGTGCTGTAAGCAGGGTTCCTGTACTTAAAGGGATAGTCAATTTAAGGAGTTTCCAGCACCTTAGGCCCCACAAAGTAAATCTTCTGTTTCCCCTGTCATTTTTGTAAAATTCCATATGGGCAGAGTTTTTTATTTCGTTTTTCATTTTTGTAATTATTTCTTTGCCTTCAAAAGTTCATGTTCTTGGTTTTATGTTTTATGCCTCATAATCAATAGAACAGCATGGGTGGAGGGGTTTCCTTTTTTCAAGTTTGCGATGGTTATAAAAAGAGCACATGCGGCAGCCAAAAGAACCATGTGGGAGGGCCTGAGAAACAGATTTTTAACTTTTTTAGGCCTTACTGGTATATTTGTTTGGTTCACAAATGGCTGAATAACAAACATTCAAGGATTTCCAAAGATTTTCTGGGGCAAAAACAATGGAGTTTGCATCAAAGAACTGAACATAGTATTATGGATCATGCAAGTCAAGGGAATCTGGGTTCAATACTGTGGAACCCTGTTAATTGAGAGAGTTATTCAATTAATCAGAATATTCACTTCTCAGGTATTTTGGATCACTTTCTTGTATTTATTTTTATTTTATTGGTGTTTAACTCTTCACCCGCTGTGCATTTTTAGTGTAAATGTCATCTTTAGCAAGTCTTTTTCCAACGTAATGGTCAAAACCCGCAAGCAATGTTCCCAAAAATTATTCAAACTTATAACCCCTCATTGGATTGGATGGTGGAAAGGTTTTTTACTTTATTCCCAAATTGAAAATATATTCTATTTTCAATTAAGGCCCCCCCAAAGTAGATTTTCTGTTTCTCAAGCCATTTTGGATAAAATTGTATGTGGGTGGCATTTTTAAATTTATTTTGGTAATTATTTCTT
Organism: Pictodentalium vernedei; assembly: GCA_031216915.1. Lineage (NCBI taxonomy): Eukaryota > Metazoa > Mollusca > Scaphopoda > Dentaliida > Dentaliidae > Pictodentalium > Pictodentalium vernedei. The sequence continues at coordinate 41,885,414 of CM062296.1, forward strand.
TGCCATCAGAAGTTCATGTTCTTCATTTATTTTATGTTTTAGGACTTAAAATCTACAGAATAGCATGGGTGGTAGTGTATTTTGTCCCTTGAGTGTAAGAAGGCTTTGCAATGCTAAAGCATTGCAAAGCCTTAGTGCACTGAAGGAAAAAAATATCAATTTTATTAACTTGGGTAAAATATCAGACATGAACCATTTAATTTTTATTTTTTTAAATTTGCATTGGTTATAAAAGAGACCATGTGGCAGCCAAAAGGACCATGCGAGTGGGCCTGAGAAACAGATTTTTAACTTTTTTTAGGCCTAATAGCCTGTTAATCCCAACCTAAAGCACAGATCTCATTCTATTAGGCAGACATTCTATTAAGCAAAAAAGATCAATTCCCATAAAATTGCTGAATATTGATGAAATAAATTGCTTTTGGTGTCTTATTTTTCTAGGGTTTTCAATGAAGTTTCCAATATTCAAGGGCATTTCAGGTCCTTGGCAAGGGATTTCTAAATTCCAGGATTTTCAAAGACACAAGGAACCATCGAAAATCTGAGAATGTCTCATGGAATTCAGGAATCAATATTGGTGTTTTCTTCAAAATGTGTGAGACAAAAGGGAAGATAAATGGTTAATAAAAATGGAATTTGGAATCAATATGTAAAACCACCAAGAATACAGATTATATTATAAGCTCATTCTATTGTGCTGAAAATATCACACTTTTACTGTGAAAGGTATCTAAAAAGCATTAATGAAGCTTTTCCCATTGATGATTTGTATAACTGAATACATGTACTACAGTGAGAAAAAATGTATTTTTGTGACTCAAGCCTGACAATCTTTTCACCGACTATTCACAACTTAAAGAGACAATATTCCTCAAATTCAGAAAATATTTGTTGATCAGATGACAATATCCATATATTCTAAAGACAAAAATACCTTTTAAATTCAACATTATTATTTATTTATGTATTGATGTTTAAGGTCACATATTTATGCACAATGGCTAATCATGACCGTGACAGTTTTACGGGTGGAGGAAGCCGGAGTACCCGGAGAGAACCACCAAGCAACGACGAGCAGCTGGCAGCTCCCCAACATCGTAACTCCGCACTGCAGCACAGGCAGGGTTAGATTGGTTGAAGACATGCGCACCATCGACGTGCAGTACGCCTCAGTACACGGCGTCATCATGCCCCCACGCAGGCAATGGAGATAAAGTGTCTTGCCCAAGAACACAACGTGGTTGCCGCAGGTGGGATTCGAACCAAGGACCTCTCGGCTTGCAGCCTGCACCTCTACCGACTGAGCCCCCGCGCTCCCCTTGTTTGGCGGAAATCACCCCGATTCAACAATTTACCTAATGGCCATAACAGTCCCATACCAGTAACAAAAAAACGGAATTCAAATTTTATTATTTTTTCAATTTTTGCCTTACGAACATAGCTATCATTAGCAATTCATCTTAGTTAACCCTTTACCCAACGCAGACGATATCAAAATTTATTATTTTAAAAATAATTAAAAAAAATTTTTCAAAAAATTTCAACAAAACCATATCATGTGACCCCTCGTTGGAACGAGCTCGACGAGCTCGTTCCAACAAGGGGTCACATGATATGGTTTTGTTCAAATATTTTGAAAAGTTTAATTTTTTCAACTGCACAATTTGCATATTACACGGGAGGATGTGGCCGATTCGTTGGGTAAAGGGTTAAGAGGTTGATAAATAAATTTGAAAGTGGTTAATAAGAGTGAATTTGACTTTTACAGGGCTCCTATGGAAAGTACTGATAAAATTTAAGGCTATTCAAGGCCGTTTCTCGATATATTTCAGCATTTTTTAAGCCCTACAATATCAAAATTCAAGGATTTTTTAAGACCCTGCATCCACTAGTCCTAACTAGGACCTCCAATCATTACCCCCACCTCCCAATTCCCTTGAAGAGAAGTGGGAGGAGGGGGTATTGGCTAGAGGGTCCTAGCTAGGACTACGCCTTCATTAACTCTGCAGTATAAAACTATATAGTTATGATGACAAGCTTCATCAGCATTTTTATTTTATGAATATTGAAGGCTTTTCAAGGGCTTCTGACACATTTTCCAGGATTTCAAGGTCTTGAATGATGACCCTCAGTCAAATTCAAGACCGTTCCTTGAATCCAAGGCCCCATGGTAACCCTTCTTTTAACTGGTAGAGTGCTGGAAGCCCATATTTGGGCTTTATACTGAAGTGCAGGTACCACAACTTGAAAGCTCATATTTAGTGGATGTGCTTTGTATTATGTTTGATGTGATATTATTTAGTCTGTCAGGATGTGCCCTGTTACAATTTATGGGAGAGTGCCCCATAGGCACTCTCCCATAAATTGTAACAAGGCAAAGACATGCGTATAAGATCTGAAAATAACTTAGCACTCTACCAGTTAAGGCAACCCATCTGATAGTTATCTCCACCTATATCCTCGCTTTCTAGTTTTAAAACTGATTTGGAACAAGTGACTTAACCCTTTGAACCCTAGCGGCCGTTTTTCCGACCAGCAACATGATACGTCATAACGTCATTATATAGGATGGCTGCTCAGTAAATGTGTGGGGTAGACCAATCAATATTTTCAACGTGCAGCCTCGAGGCTGCACATTGAAAATACAGATTGGTCTACCCCAAATAATGAATATGGACTCTTCTAATTGCTGCCACTGAACTGGCATGGAAGACACCACTAGTACCACTAGAGTTCAAAGGGTTAAATGATGTATTATCGCCACACCTAACATGGCTAGTAGAGAAATGTTTCTTGAATTTATTTATTTATTTATTGGTGTTTAAGGTCACATATTTCTGCACAATGGCTAATCATGACCGTGACAGTTTTATGAGTGATTGAAGCCAGAGTACCCGGAGAGAACCACCGAGCAACGACGAGGAGCTGCGAGCTCCCCAACATCGTAACTCCGCACTGCAGCACTGGCAGGGTTAGATTGGTTAAAGACATGCGTACCATCGATGTGCAGTACGCCTTAGTACACGGCGTCATCGTGCCCCCACGATGGCAATGGAGATGAAGTGTCTTGCCCAAGGACACAATGCGGTTGCTGCAGGTGGGATTCGAACCGTGAACCTCTCGGCTTGCAGCGTGCACCTCTACCTACTGAGCCACCGCGCTCCCTGTTTCTTGAATAGAAAATTTTCATTTTGAAATGAGCTCATTCCAATGAGGGATAATTCATATGTTACATTTGGGAGGCAAGAACTGAAGAACAATAATCAGTTTTTAATACTGATTTCTGTGACTAGCAGTGACTATATGTGGCCATAAAGCTAGGTAAAGGTTAAAGGCAAGACAATTCTTTGAACACAGAATATATTGGGGTTTTTTCAGTGAAAATACAAAGGTTTTCAAATTTTATAGCATGTTGTCCCTTTAGTTCAATTCATTTTATATCATCTAAGTTATGACAGCAAACGCAGTTCTTTATGTTATTTCATTTGAAACAGACAGCCTAAAAGAATTGCTCTCGAAAAACGTGAAATGATTTCAAGAAAAAAAGAGTTCTGTTTGCCGTCCCTGTAAGACATGCCATTCTCAGTGAAAAGATTAAAATGTGGATCATGTCCTTTAATCATGCAGGGACAAATGAATTTCTTGCAGTGCCCAATGAATATGCAATGACTGAGATGTGAATAAAATGAAACAAAGTGAGTGAAAAAATACTAGACCCCATTAACTTCAAGAGAGAAAAACCCACTACCAGTAAATTAGGCCTCATAAGGTAGATTTTCTGTTTCTCAGGCCATTTTTTTTGTAAAATTGCATGTGGGAGGGCAGTTTTTTATTTTATTTTTTATAATTATTTCTTTGCCATCAAAAGTTCATGTTCTTGGTTGTTTTATGTCTTAGGCCTCATAATCTACAGTCCAGAACAGCATGGGTGGTGGTGTATTTCGTCCCTTGAGTGTAAGAAGGCTTTGCAATGCTGAAGCATTGCAAAGCCTTGTTGCACTCAAGGGACAAATTTATCAATTTTATTAATTTGGGTAAAATAGCAAACACAAACCATTTAATTTTTATTTTTCAAAGTTTGCATTGGTTATAAAAAGAGAGCATGCGGTAGCCAAAGGGACCATGCGGGAGGGCCAGAGAAACAGATCTTTTACTTTTTTAGGCTTTAATAAAAGATTCAACAATTTAAAAAAAAAAATGGAATCAAAAAGAAAAGGCATTCTGTTACTGTTGTCATAATCTGCCTATTTCCCACCACCTTATTCACATGCTTCTCGTGGATGGATCGGGATGGGGTGGAGAACCCGTCAAATACCCCAGACCTGCTTTCAGTAACAGAGTTCCTGCTTGCACTGGTCCAAGGTTCCTGCAGCTAATTAGGAAGTGGATTCCAAGTTTTTCAAGGCCATTTTCATGCCATATTTAAGGTTTTTCAAGGCTTCATAGAAGTAAAATTCAAGGTTTTTCAAGGTTATTGACTAAAAACGAGAGTACAATACCAATGTAAATAAGTTGTAGGATAATCACGGGAAAATTTTGATGGTTTTTATATTTCGAAAGATTGTTTTCAAGGATTTTCCAGGCCACTTTTGGAGTTTGGGGGAAATTCAATGACTTTCCAGGCCTTGAAAAATAATTTACACTTTCAAGGTTTTTCAAGGTTTTTCAAGACCCACAGGAACCCTGTAGTCCTGACTAGGACCTCTGGTCATTACCCTTATTCTCCTGCTTCCCTAAAAGGGAAGTGGAATGAGGGGGTAATGAACGGAGGTCCAAATTAGGACTGTGCCATTACAAACTCTGACATATAAAACTATCTCGTTATGATTACGGTCATCATCAGCATTTTTATTTCAGGAATATTCAAGGCTTTTCAAGGCCTCCCGACACATTTTTCAGGATTTCTAGGCCTTGAGTCAGCCTTAGTCAAATTCAAGGCCATTCATTGAATCCTAGGCCTTGCAGGAACTAGTGCTCAAACGACTAGTGAATTCCAAAGTCGACTAGTCAATACCCAAAAGTCAAGTCGACTTCGACTAGTCATTGGTGATAACTTGTCTCCTTATAACAGTATTGGTGTTCCGGTAGAGTGCTGAAGGTCCAAATTTGGCTTCACTTGGGCATTCATATACAGCAACTTACTGGAACATTATTCTTTTAATGTGCTTCTAATTATGCTAAGAGTGAAATTATATAGTCTTATTTAATTTGCCTTGTTGCGATTTATGGGAGAGTGCCTATAGGCACTCTCCCATAAATTGCAACAAGGCAAATTAATAACATATTCTGATAGCCCAAAATAATTCAGCACTCTACTAGTACCAGTTAAAACAAACTACTGTCACTATTATTAGATGGCAATAGATGTATACATTGATTGCCCAATATTGCTGTTCAAACTGTCTGACAGTGGCACAGAAGTGATACTATTTACCTAAAAGCTTGAACTCCTCCGACTAGTCGGCTGCACAATTGAGAGTCGACTACTGGTTTGCCCAGAGTCGACATCGACTAGTCGACTAATCGTTTGAGTACTAGCCGGAACCCCATGTAACAGATACCAAGAGATATAGTATTATCCGTAATAAATGTACACATCCACCACTTGTGATATATTGATGTCCAGGTGTTACCACAGATAATACCTGCTGTTCAGGTACCTTGCGAGTCATATAAATTGGCTTCCTTTTTGCAAAATTTGAATGAGTCTATATAAATCTGCGGGAATATTTTGGTTGGAAAATGTTGTGGTGATTTGCAGAGAAGCCACCACAGGGACATATTGACCTTCCATTTTCTAACCCCTCTTGCACTCAATGTTTCGTGCATTGCGAAATGCTTCCCATCATGCCCCATGATTGAAATGTGATGCCCCACCTCCCCAATCCAGAATCCACCACTGCTTCCTATTAGTGACCTATTATTACATTTGGTCAAAACAAATTGAAAAGTGTACTGAATTTTGATTCGTTGGTTTATAAAATAAAGGGTTTGGCTGGGATTCACATGAATGAGATAATTATAGCTTTGAATTGTTTTGCTAGTCAGCACAATTGGTATACTAATACAGGATACAAGGGTGGAGTACGGGCCCCAGGAATCAACGACCCGAGATGGAATTTTTTATGTGTTTCACACACGGTTCATACAGATTAGGCAATTTGGATTTCCATAACTTTTGCATTCACCTGTCATCAAATTTCCATAATCCCACATGTTAAATGTACCTCAATATATAATTCTATTTTTTCCTCCCCAACCAACCCCCCCCCGCCCCCCCCCCCCCCCCCCCCCACACACACACAATTCTTTTAACCCTAAAGGACCCAATTCCAACTATGATCACATTGTACTGCAACAAAACCACAGCTCGAATGTGGGTTATATTCTAAGTACCTTGGCAGTTGTGGCCACCAGATGTACTCTATCAAAGTGTGGCAAAAATGTATACAAAGTACCTTGGCAGTTGTTTCTAGGCAAGTCTTGGCTGCCAATACAGGCAGCCAAGATTTGCCTAGAAACAACGGTAAGGCTACCAGATGTACTCTATCAAAGTGTGGCAAAAATGTATACAAACCACCAGTCCTTTAAGGGTTAAGAAACCCCAAACACCATTGACTCAAGTAGCGATTCTTGGTGAAACATAAAAATTGGGAGTACAAAGATTTTTTTTTAATGGCCACATTAGGCAGGAGAAATACCCATCTTACATGTATCTCTTCAGTTTCCATAACTTTTCCAAAACCAATTTTCCATACTTTTCCATGGCCTGGAAAATCAATTTACTGTATTCCAAGACTTTCCATAACCGGTACGAATCCTGTTCACAGGTGCCATAGGTATGAGTGAAATAAAGGAAAAACTCCAACAAGGCTTAATGATTCCCCGTACTCTACCTGAATTACGTTCTGTATTTATACCACGATTAAAGTAAATTACCGTACTGACCAAGGAATAAGCTCGGGGGATGCGTGAGGTAAAAGAAGGCAAAATTATATGGGTGGGCATATTGTCGAGAGATTAAGCCTGCAGGAACATTGGGGTGAAAAGTTGACACAAGTTTGGTCAATCCCATGATAAAGATGCATTAAGCCTTCACCTAATGAATTGGCTGTGAATTACAAATTGAACTGTTGAAAAAAATGTACAACAATTTTAACAAAACCATATCATGTGAGCCATCATTGAAATGAGCACACCAATTTCGTTCCAATGAAGGGTTACATGATATAGTTTTGTAGAATTTTTTTTTAAATATTTGAAAAAAGAAATAATTAAAATAACAAATATATATATCATGTGTATTGGGTAAGTTTATTAATTTATTGGTGTTTAAGGTCACATACTTATGCACAATGCTTAATCGTGACCATGAGTTTTATGGGTGGAGAAAGCCGGAATACCCGGAGAGAACCGGGCTTCGACGAGCAATTGTCAGTTCCTCAACATTCTAACTCTGTTCAAGCTTCGCTCAAGCAGGGTTACAGCGGTTGAAGACATGTGTACCTTCGACGTGCAGTACGCCTTATTACACAGCATCATCATGCCCCCAGGTAGGCAACCGGGATAAAGTGCCTGGCCCAAGAAAACAATGCAGGTCGTCCCGAACGGGAATCTAACCTCTAGCATAGAAGTCCAACAGTCTACCACTGAGCCACCGCACTCCCGTATTGGGTAAGGGGTTCTTTTTTCATTGTGAGAATTTACCAGTCATCGATGCTGTCATTACAAAGTCACAGACTGAGCTTATTTACAAGGAGAGGGTCTGAAACTTAAATCAGAGAAGTTAGTAGGTGGACTTATTTTCAATTATATGCTTATACCCAGGTCAGTACGGTAAGTGAATGAAACTTTTGCAGTTATCACCTTCTGCAGTGTGTATAATTTCTTGCCTGACACCGTTTTATGTAGAAGCATTTCATTCATGTCAATCAGACGCATGATGACCAATCAAATATTTACTTATGTGACATCTTTATACATAGGCCAGATTCCATGTGATGTATCCAGAACATGTCTCAATGTCAGTATTGTATCACGTACCAATGAATAGAAAAAACAATCGTGGTTTAAAAATTGTTGGACAATAGCCTTTTTTTTCTCATTGAGGATTAATGAGACTTTTGACAGCCATGATCACCTAGTGCATACCAGAAAATAAGTGGTCAGACAAGGACAATGTCAGGTACAAAAAGGCCAATGACTGACTGAGGTTTAAAATCATCAGACAAAATGTCTGATGCCAAAATTATCAATGAAGTTCAGTGATCAGAACATCATGCATGCTGGAAATCATGTACATAACTAGCAAGCCTAAAATTAATGATTATTGTGATTTCTGGTCCTGGAAAGTTGGGAAGTGTGAAGAAAGTGAATGTACAGCTCATCAGTATCAACAGCATGTGAAGGAATACGATTTGATATAGCCATGTAAAATACATGAATCTAAATTATGTCTGAAGGGTAATTCAGTTCCAATTCAGAATGAAACCAATCATACAAGGTGTGGTTGGATGAATTCTGGGCAGTTTTAAGATGAAGGTACATGTATACCTAAAACACATTATTTCGAATACTTCGAATACTCAAACTCCATTTTGTAGTATGTCCGATATCATTCTTAAATGACAGACATGACTGATTTGGTGTCTGACATTTTGTCTGGAATGAAAATTATTTTCAGGTCTAACCTCGTGTCGGACAAATTTATGGGTGGAGGAATCCAGAGTACTCAAGAGAGAATCACTGAGCAGCGGTGAGCAACTGTCAACCTCCCCAACATACTAACTCTCCCCAACATACTAACTCTGCACAAGTAGGGTTAGTATTGATTGATGATATGTGCACCATCGACGTACATATGCAAATAATTACATTGTTAATGTAGTTATACGTTTTGGGTTCAAATACTCAATTCCCATTGGTCAGCTGGATGAAAACGTCATGACCAAATGTAATTCATTTTCCAATGAATACATTTGGTCAAACTTTGACCCGCATTTCCAGTAGAGCGCAGTTGACAGAATGTACTTCGGGTGGTGTTTGGGCAGGTTTATAAATTTTAGCACCTCTCGCTGTGATCAGTGATTATAGTTTACTGATATGTTAAATAACTTGTTTTGAACATTCCAAGTTTCGTTGCGAAAGACGGCAATTTGACAAATTTGGGTCAATGCCGAAAACCGACGCTCAACTCAGAGTTGAGCGCTTTGTCTTTTGTGTGAGGGTGGTTTTTCGGCTTGTTTGTTCGTACATGTTTTATTTCATCCGTACATGTTTTATTTCGTCTTTCTGCTTTGTTGTTTGGTAAAAAGTAGTTTAAACAGTTACAGAATGTAATTATAAGAATTGAATGCAATTTTTTATTATCTTTATTGGAGTATGAACGTGTGGGAATGGGTACAAATTGTATGAATCCCTGAAGGGATTCATACAATTTGTACCCATTCCCACACGTTCATACTCCAATAAAGATTATAAAAATTGCATTCAGTTCTTAATCATATTTAAACTGTTTTTTAAATTTTAACAAAACCATATCATGTGACCCCCTCATTGCAATGAACTCGATGAGCTCATTTCAATGAAGGGTCAGATGATAGGTTTGTTGAATTTTTTTTTTTTAAATTAATTTTTTTGTTCAACAATCCATGAGATGCTCCCTCAAATTCAGAATTAAAAAGGTTCATCACTTGGAACATTTTTCTCCATCATCAAAACAGCACTTACAATTCTTCCCGTACACAATATATAAATATGAAAATTTGTCAATCACTCCAAAATATGCAAGGAACTAACTAACTGGGAAATATGTATTAATAGGGTGTGGTAATTTGGGTTTAATTGGAATGTAACACCACGGATGTTGTAATCAAGTCTACTACCCAGAAGTGCAACTTGCAATGAAATCTTTTTTGTCACCAGAATGAAACCATGCAAAGGCAAACCATGTAGCAAGCCAGCCAAGCCAGATTCAGTGTTAACAATTCCAAATAGGCCTGTTGAGGCTATTTAAAAAAAATTCTTGTTTCTCAGGTACCTCTCCCCTTCCCTACCCCAATCATTGAAAGTCTGCATCACACCTTATTTTCACCTGGAAATCTCTTCATTAATACTCTTTTGTGTTTGTAGGAGTTGAAATTTAATCAACTCTATCTTAGGCCACACAAAGTAGATCTTCTGTTTCTCAGGCCATTATTTGTGAAATTGCATGCGGGCGAGCGTTTTTTTTATTTTATTTTTTATTTCAGTAATTACTTCTTTGCCATCAAAAATTCATGTTCTTGGTTCACGTTTTAGGCCTCATAATCTAGAGAATAGCATGGGTGGTGGTGTATTTCATCCCTTGAGTGCAAGAAGGCTTTGCAATGCTGAAGCATTGCAAAGCCTTCTTGCACTCAAGGGACAAATTCATCAATATTTTTAACTTGGGTAAAATTTCAGACATAAACCATTTAATTTTTTTTTTTTAAAGTTTAAATTGGTTATCAAAAGAGAGCATGCGGCAGCCAAAAGGACCATGCGGGAGGGCCTGAGAAACTGATTTTTTATTTTTTTAGGCTTTATCCCTATTGATGGTAAAATTTGCAAATGCATTATGGGAACTTTCATTGCTTGAACTGTTGGTTTTTCCACATAATAGTGCAAGATGTTAAATTAATAAATGCAACTATTTTCAAGTTTTTTGTGGATTATCCAAAAACTGAAACTCTCCCTCCTCAAAATATTGCCTGAGAAACAAGAAATTTTTTTCTAATAGTCCTGTTAATTCATTTCAAATAAATGCTAAAAAATTATTCAGAAATCAAGTCAGGTGAAGCTACGAGCAGGAGCACTCAATCCAGGGAAGAACTTACCTTCAATCCCTTAGCCCTATTTATAGCTCTGAGTGGTCGTAATACTCTACACACTCTGAGGATTTTGATGGCGGATATTGATGCTTTAGGGCTAAAATACAAAAAATAGTTTATAATATGTGAATACTATATAAACTTACCTTTAATCCCTTAGCCCTATTGATGGCTCTTAGGGGTCGAAGCACCCTACAAACTCTGAGAATTTTTACTACAGAGATTCCACCTTCAGCACTAAAATATAATAATGAACATGTCGGAAAAAATTTATAAACATTTTGCACTACACAAAAGAATTTAAAAATCTTTTTCACTAAGTTCTTATCACATGATGATAAAACACACTATAAATTATGATGAGAATTGACGGCAACATGGCCTGAGGTTTGCGGCTCGGAGGTTATGTTGAACTGAGATGCAAAAAGTTGAGGTTGAACATACGCTTCGAGCCGCAAACCTCAGACCATGTAAACGTCAATTCATCACAATAATGTATATGTTCCAATAGACAATACCCACAGCCCAAAACCTACATTGTTAAACACCAGAGGCTTATTTACTAAACTTGTGATCGTTAAAAGTTGCCTTGTTCAAGGCAACTTTTAACGATCAACATTTTAGTAAATAAACCTCTTGTGTACCCCATGACAGCAGTGAATAAATAATCAATAAATCAAATAAACTAATTCCATCTTAGTTCAAATCGTAAATTTGTTTGTAATTAAAATACTTTATTCGGAACGCTGTCTGCTTCAGGTGTGAAAAATCCAGAAAAATGATGTGGCTTGCTAGTCACTCCATTGATGAAGCAATTACGAAATGGGCCACGTCATTTCAAATATTTCGTGTTGTGATGTGAGATGGTAACATTTGCTGGTGGAGCCGTAAAGATAAAAGAAACTATGCCAGCTCTCATCCAATCGGAGGGCAAGGATTTTACTCTTATTGGAACATTTTTATATAATCACTGTTCCCAGCTACCCCATTTCAAAATGAAGACTGAAACAAAAGTGAATCAATATATTTATATGACAACAGGTACTTGCAAATAAGTCGTGGTGTTTATCCAATATTTTCAAGTCAAATTTGAGAGTATGCACAACAAGCTACTGATCATACATACAATGAAAGTGTCAATGACACTGTAGCTCAACTTGTCAAGACAAAGACATGTACATGTATAGTATGTGACACAGCAATGACAAACATCTAGGTAATGACCTGATAACAAAGGTACATATAAAGTATTGTAACGGTCTGTACATAAATACTGACCGTTGCCTGTAACAAATGTATAGGTAAAGTATTGTAAAGGTGGGTGACAGTCAGATGCTAAACTAGAAAAGAAATCTTTGAGTCCCAGAGTGGGTCTGACTGAACCCCAAAATATTTGTTCTCATAGCACAGTGATAACAAAGGCACCCCAAAACACACTCGTTCCTGTCCCAAGGTGAAAACAAAAGTACTCAAGAAGTTTTGTGAAGATCAGTTCATAAATACGAGCTGTATAGAACTTGTGACAAAAAACTGATTGGACCTAATTTCGGTACAAAATGGCCACTGGCAGCCACCTTGAATTTTGGACCGTACCCAGAAACACTCATTCTCATCCCAAGGAGATAACAAAGGTACCCAAGAAGTTTTGTGAAGATCGGTTCATAAATACAGCCTCTACCCTGAGCCGTATTGACATGTGAGCTTACATTGTGTAAGTAGCACTGAATAAATCAAAGTTCATCTAATTTGCATAATTTCTGCACGAAAAAAAACCCCTTACAATATGTGATGTATTCCATGTTACTAAACATTCATACAAAAATTTATTCAAATCAGAACTTTCATACAGAAGTTCTATACAAAAGACTGATTGCACTAATTTTGGTACAAAATGGCTGCTGGTGGCCATCTTGAATTTCGGACCACACCCAAAAACACTCGCTCTCATCCCACGGTGATAACAAAGGTACCCAAGAAGTTTCGTAAAGATTGGTTCATAAATATGGCCTCTAGTCTGAGCTGTATAGAAGATGTGTACAAAAAAACTGATTAGACCTAATTTCGGTACAAAATGGCCACTGGCAGCCATCTTGAATTTTAGACCGCACCCAGAAACACTCGTTCTCGTCCCAAGGTGATAACAAAGGTACCCAAGACATTTCGTGAAGATCAGTTCATAAATACAGACTCTAGTCTGAGCCGTATTGACATGTGTACTTACTGTGTGTAAGTCGCACTGAAAAAATCAAAGTTCATCTAATTTGCATAATTTCTGCACGAGAAAAAAACCCGTATTATATGTGATGCATCCCATGGTACTAAACATTCACACACAAAAATTATTCAAATCAGGGCTTTCATATGGAAGTTCTGTGCAAAAATCTCATTGCACCTAATTTTGTACAAAATGGCTGCCATCGGCCATCTTGAATTTCGGACCGGACCCCAAAACACTCGTTCTCGTCCCACGGTGATACCAAAGGTACCCAAGAAGTTTCGTAAAGATCGGTTCATAAATACGGCCTCTAGCCCGAGCCGTATTGGCATTTGCACTTACAGTGCTGAAAGTAACCCCAAAAAACATCAAAATTAGTCTAATTTGCACAATTTACGTACGAGAAAAAAACCCGTATTATATGTGATGTATCCCATGGTACTAAACATTCATACAAAAAATTATTCAAATCAGAGCTTTCATATGGAAGTTCTGTACAAAAAACAGATTTCTGCATCGTCGGTACAAAATGGCGGCTGGCAGCCATCTTGAATTTTGGACCGTACCCAAAAACACTCGTTCTCGTCCCACGGTCATAACAAAGGTACCCAAGAAGTTTCGTAAAGATTGGTTCATAAATACGGCCTCTAGCCCGAGCCATAGCAGCTTGGCACTTACAGCTCTGAAAGTAACACTAAATAAATCAAAGTCAGTCTAATTTGCATAATTTACGCACGAGAAAAAAACCTGTATTATATGTGATGTATCCCATGGTACTAAACATTTATACAAAACTTTATTCAAATCAGAACTTTCATACAGAAGTTCTGTACAAAAAACTGATTTTTGCATCATCGGTACAAAATGGCCACTGGCAGCCATCTTGAATTTCGGACCACACCTAAAAACACCCGTTCCCGTCCCAGGGTCATAACAAAGGTACACAAGAAGTTTCGTAAAGATCGGTTCATAAATACGACCTCTAGCCCGAGCCATAGCCAATTGTTGACGTACGGACAGACGGCCAGACAGACAGACGGACGACGGGCCATGACAATAGCTCAAATTTGACTTCGTCAAAGTTGAGCTAAAAATGTGACTTATAAGGCCTAAAAAAACAAAAAATCTGTTTCTCAGGCCCTCCCAAATGGTCCTTTTAGCTGCCGCATGCTCTCTTTTCATAACCAATGGAAACTTTAAAAAAAATAAAAATTAAATGGTTTATGTCTGATAATTTACTAAAGTTGAACAAATTGATAAATTTGTTCCTTGAGTGCAAGATGGCTTTGCAATGCTTTAGCATTGCAAAGCCTTCTTGCTCTCAAAGGGCAAAATACATCACCTCCCATGCTATTCTGTAGATTATGAGGCCTAAAACATAAACCAAGATATGAACTTTTGATGGCAAAGAAATAATTACAGAAATAGAAAATAAAATAAAAAAACGCTTGCCCGCATGCATTTTTACAAATGATGGCCTGAGAAACAGACGATCTACTTTGTGGGGCCTAAAACTTAAAATTGTGTTTGTATAAAGCTAAAGAAAATTGTATCAAAATCATCCATTGTGTCAGTAAAGAAATGATATCCTGTTCCCATAAAGCCTTGAAAGACCTTTTATTAATACGCTAAACGATAGATTATCGAAGAAATTGCTGAAAGATAGAAATCGTATCCCCCACTGTGAAGATATGGAAATTTTCACTTAGACTGTATCAATCAAAATGGTGGCTTTCAAAGCATCACTTCAAGGTTAATACGAGTCAAATTATCACTGGAAATGATCAATATGTTCTAGAAACGTATAATGAAAAGAAAATGTTTTTTGAGTGGACACCGATCATTTCCAGCAATAATTCAACACGTATTCACCTTGAATTGATGCATGAAACCCGCTAGTCCAAACATGGCCTGAAAGTCAGTAATATATATATATGCAGTCTCAGGGTAACTGTCAAATTAAATTTTAAGTACCCTGGAAATTGTTTTAGACAAGTCTTGGCTGCCATGACTTGCCTAAAAACAACTACAAAGCCACAAGATGAAGACTGTCAAAATGTAACCAAAATATATAACAAGCCAAGACCAATACCGGGTCTGGATCTGCGTCGCTGCATGCAACAGATCTGAAAATTAGATACACGACACAACTCATCATTATGAAGCAGCAGACCAAATATAAAATCATTCCCATTCATAGAAGCCAAGAAAACTTTGACGGAAAAAGTGTTTTGGACGGACTGATGGACGGAGTCGAGCAGTTACTAGACCTGCTCTGCCACTGCCGACGCAGGTAAAAATGAAAGTGTCAATGACCCTGTAGCTTAACTTGACTGTGTGTAGTGTTTGATGAAAAGGATAATGTTCAATGTTTATGAAAAGATTATGAAATAAGACAAGAATTGTGAAATCCCTTCATAAATATCTCGTAGACTTTGGTAAATGAATCTAGATCACATGATGGTTAGGCTGTCATGGTTGACCGATCATGACCAAAATATGAGAGTCTCATCTAGATATCATACCAAGTTACAATGAAATCCCTTCAGAAATACAACCTGTAGACTGCGCTAAAGGTTTTCGGAGTTCGGGCCCGCGTAGACGTCATAGTTATACAATCACAACCAAAAGGGGATGTTCCCATCTAGACATTATAGAGAGTCATCCTACCAAGTTACAATGAAATCCCTTCATAAATACGACCTATAGACTGTGCTAAAGGTTTTTGGGTTTCTGGCTCTTACAGCCCTCATAGCTGACTGATCATGACCAAAAGGTGATGTTCTCATCTAGACATTATACGAGTCATCCAACCAAGTTACAATGAAATCCCTTCCTAAATACAAACTGTAGACTGTGCTAAAGGTTTCAGGCTCTCGCAGCCATCATGGTTGACCGATCGTGCCCAAAAGGGGACATTCCCATCTTGACATTATGTGAAGTTATCCTTCCAAGTTACAATGAAATCCCTTCATAAATGACATCCTGCAGACTGCGCTAAAGGTTTTTTGGTTTTGGGCTCTTGCAGCCATCATTGTTGACCAACTGCAACCAAAAGGGGATGTTCTCATCTAGACATTATACAGAGTCATCCTTCCAAGTTACAATTAAATCCCTTCATAAATACGATCTGCAGACTGTGCTAAAGGTTTTCGGGTTTGGGCTCTTGCAGCCATCACAGTTGACCGATCATTATTAAAAGAGGACGTTCTCATCTAGACATGACCTTGAACCTGCATATGAAATGTTGTGATGATTGGACAAGAACTATGAGGTGTAGCCTGTGCCAAAGAAAATGTGAATAGACAGACAGACTTCCGCATGCATGATGGCAATAGCTTACTTATCTTGACTTTGTCAAGTTAAGCTAAAAATATTAAGGGTTAAGGGCCTGATTCTGACTGACCACATTTTACTGAGACAGAACAGGTGCCCCAAGAAGCCTATAGGTAAACTTGCAAGGTTCTATTTCTCAGACCATTTTAATGTAAATTTAAAGAAATTAACTCTTAACCTGTAAACCCTAGCACTCTGGTAGTGCAACAGAATTTTTTCCAATCACTCTGTTTTTCTCTTGTTTAACAATGAATTTAACCAATTATATCTTGTTTGACAGAGCTCACTGAGCTCTCTTAAATAAGGTATATTTGGTTAAATATCAAACTGCATTATGGGAAATATTTGCTGCTGAAAACTTTGCCATTTTGACATCAGAGTGCAGAGAGTTAAGGACCTAATTCCAACTTTAATAACCTTTTAATGCAAAGAAATAAGTGCCCCAAGATGCATTGTTTGGGTCAATCCAAAACTTGTATTCAAACTACCTTGTCAATTGTTTCTAGGCAAGTCTTCGCTGCCTCTGTAGCCAGCCAAGACTTGACTAGAAGCAACTGCAAAGCCACTGGGAGATAGACTTTAACAGTATAGTGAAAATGTATAAAAATCTCCAGGACCTTAAGGGTTGAGGGCCTGATTCTTACTTTGACCACATTTTCCTGAGACAGAACAAGTGCCCCATGAAGCTGATTGGTAAACTTGCAAGTTACATTCTTAGAAACTTGGTGTTGTTTTAGCCAAGTCTTGGCTTCCTATAAACAACAGCTCAGCCACAAAATACAGACTGTCAAAGAGTAGCAAAAATGTTTGTTCATTCATTCGTTCGTTCGTTCATGTGTTTGTTCGTTCATTCATTCATTATTTATTTATTTATTTATTAACACTTTCAACTGCCAGAGTCGTCTTGTGTTGGACAGTTTTAGGAGTGGAGGAATTCGGAGTACCCAAAGAGAACCACCAAGCAGCAGCAAGCAACTGCCAGACTCTCCAACATACTAACTCAGTACCCAAAGAGAACCACCAAGCAGCAGCAAGCAACTGTCAGACTCTCCAACACACTAACTCAGTACCCAAAGAGAACCACCAAGCAGCAGCAAGCAACTGTCAGACTCTCCAACATACTAACTCAGAATTAGCATTGTTTAAAGAGGCAAGTGTACCATCAACCTGCAGTACACCTTAGTACACAGTGACCCTCTTTAGGAGGTCCTGCTGACAATAGACAAAACAAATGGGCAGTGATTACTAGTCAGGTCTTGGCTGCCTGTTATGGCAGTCAAGACTTGACTTGAAATCACTGCAAGCAATTGGACATGTAGTCTAGTGGAAATTCAGGATAGTTGCTCATTTCATTGAGGGTTAACAAAAGTGAAAAGAAAATCTGTCACTTCTCTCATGAAAATGAACCTTTCAACTGTTATCAAGCCTCAACAGGGACTCAATAGTAAAGGTAGAAAAATTTGAAAATTCAGATGGTATCGGTATTCACTGATTGGTTTGGTTCGTTTTTTTCGGTATCCCCATGATATTGGTATCGGTTCATTATGTTGCCCATCTCTAGACATCAATTAACAAGTTTTGAACTGCTGTTTCACTGGGTTCACGCAGAACTTTAGCAATAAAATTCAAGCACTTTCAGGGACTCTGTGGTTAATTTTCAAGTGCCTTCACTGGACAAAAATTACTCACATTTTACTTTCCATCTTGGTGTCCGCTTTGAATAAGCTTTCCCAAACAAACTAATCCAAGAAGCCTGACATTTTACCTTCATCCATTAGATAATATCAGTATTAAATTTGTTATGTGATTCTTTGAAACAGATGGAATTTTTCATATTTTGAGAAATACAGGCATGGGAGTAAAATAAACCTAGAAAGCTTAAATCAGCTGAATTCCTGTGTCGATTTAAGAAAAATCACATTCCAATAAAAAACAAACAGACATCTAAAGCATTATTGATTAGTATGTATTTATTTCTATAAAGTTAGAGGGAAATGGTCTGAGACGTTACAGAAAATAGTATTTCAATATTTTCAGTGAAAAAGGCTGAAATGAACTTATCAGCTGAACTTTCACATACCTGGCAATATTATTTTTCCATGTTTCATTTTGAGTCATGATTCACTGATGGCTGTATTCTTGAAAGACTTAACACAAAGTATGCCACCCCTCCCACTGTGACCATACCAAGTTTACAACTACAGTACAGTCACCGAGGATTGGTCATAATCCAGTGATGTCCACGCACGCGTTTACCAGGAAATAAAAATCATCATCGGCAAAATTTTAATTAATGAAGCACCGGGTTGTACCCGGTGCTTCATTAACCCTTTACCCAATGTACTGGCCAAAACCGGCCAGCGCTATTCACAAAAATCGCCAATTAATTTTCATTATTTGTTTCATTTTTCGTCTCAAAAACATAGATTATGACCCCTCTTTGGAACGAGCTCGTTGAGCTCGTTCCAATGAGGGATCATAATCTATGTTTTTGAGAAGAAAAATGAAAAAAATTAGTCATTCAAGAATTTTTTTTGCAAGTGTCGTCTGCTTTTCATGTTAGGTAAAGGGTTAATTAAATTTTTGATGATTATTCCTATAATTAGTGTTTGAAGTCTGATATTATTGTATCTGTGGACATATTGCCCATCCTTGGAAAGTGACCAGCCCATTGCGGCTGTACTGTATTATTTAAGCTGAATGTTGTGATATTTCTGGGCATCTTAATTTGATTTTATATCTTTACAGCACTGTTGACAATATCATTTTGTAACAAAGTTTTTAACAAAGAGAATAGTGAATAACTTTAAACTGGATATGTAAGTGCCAATTCACATCTATTATCCAATGAGATTCACTATTTATTTATTGGTGTTTAAGGTCACATACTTATGCACAATGGCTAATCGTGACCGTGACAGTTTTACGGGTGGAGAAAGCCGGAGTACCCGGAGAGAACCATCGAGCAATGATGAGCAACTGTCAGCTCCTCAACATTCTAACTCTGTTCAAGCTCCACTCAAGCAGAGTTACAGTGGTTGAAGATATGTGCACCATCAACGTGTAGTACGCCTTAGTACACGGCGTCATCGTGCCCCCATGTAGGCAATGGGGATAAAGTGCCTTGCCCAAGGACACAACACAGGTCGTCCTGGACATGGATCGAACTCGGGACGTCTAGCATAGAAGTCCAACAGTTTACCACTGAGCCACCGTGCTCGCCAATGAGATTAACTGCTCTGATGACTATTCAGTTTCAAGTATATCTGCATTTTGTTATATTGTGTACCAAAGTGTATACATTATTCTTTTTATCAGATATATTTATTGGTGTTTAAGGTCACATACTTATGCACAATGGCTAATCATGACCGCGACAGTGTTATGGGTGGAGGAAGCCGGAGTACCCGGAGAGAACCACCGTGCAATGACGGGCAGCTGCCAGCTCCCCAACATCGTAACTCCGCACTGCAGCACAGGCAGGGTTAGATTGGTTGAAGACATGCACACCATTGACATGAGGTATGCCTTAGTACAGGGCGTCATCGTGCCCCCATGTGGACAATCGGGGTTAAGTGCCTTGCCAAGGACACAACACGGGAGTCCGAATCAATCGCTCAGACGGTCACCCATCCAAAGACTAACCGGGCTCGACGTTGCTTAACTTTGGTGATCTGATGAGAACCGGTTCCGCAATGCCACTGCACCCCCTCTTTTTATCAGATACAAACTAATTTATTTGTTATTTTAAACTTGTCCATTTAAGTCTTGGAAGTGGAAAATAAGGATGAAATTCTCTTAAAAATAATGATTTGAACAAAAAACCCATTCCTGATGCCCAGATAAACTTGATGAGCACGTTTGTTTTTAACATTCTGACTTGAAAACACCGAGCACATTAACCCTTTACCCAATGAATGGCCACATCCGCCAGCATAATATGCAAATTCAGCATCTGAAAAAATATTATTTTTAAAAAAATTTCAACAAAACCATATCATGTGACCCCTCTTTGGAATGAGCAGGTTGAGCACGTTCCAATAAGGTGTCACATGATATGGTTTTGTTGAATCTTTTGGAAAAAATTTAAAAAATAACATTTAAA
Organism: Pictodentalium vernedei; assembly: GCA_031216915.1. Taxonomy (NCBI): domain Eukaryota; kingdom Metazoa; phylum Mollusca; class Scaphopoda; order Dentaliida; family Dentaliidae; genus Pictodentalium; species Pictodentalium vernedei. The sequence goes on from CM062296.1 coordinate 41,905,920, forward strand.
ATAATAAATTTTGACATCGTCTACATTGGGTAAAGGGTTAACAGACTGTTCTTTCGTTTCAATGTGTCCAATGATTCAGATACAGAAACATAATAACAATGTGATTTCATAATACAATTATATTTTAAGCATTGCATGCTTGTTCTCTTTTCATATTTTGAAACATGCATTGTCTCTCGCAAATGCCTTTCGTAAGCTTATAATTTCTGCAACTAGTAATGTAAACACATTGTAACTAAATGCACAATTGTATACTCCAACTGTAGTATACAGCTTTTGTATCATCTCCTTCAGATAAACTGCTAAATACCTGTTTTAATGCTTGATCAAATCAATATTTATCATAAGATAAATACACCTGAAGATGTTAATTTCTGAAAAGATAATCTCATTGAAGTTTCATACATTCACTTTACATTGTATATTTCATGTGATATTGTCAGTGGCACATTGTTTGAGGCAGCTTGTGTTCTGATACTCCATCAAATACGAATTTTACGAGAAGTGTGATTAAACCATGCAAACTGATGTCAAAATATCCAAATTTAAACCTGCAAATTTGTCCCATAATGCAACAAGAGTTTTACCAATTCAATCTGGTTTAATAGAGCTAATTGAGCCCTGTCAAACAAGATTAAATTAGTTAACCCTTTATCCAACATAATGGCCAAAACCGGCCAGCGTTATTCACAAAAATTGTCAATTAATTTTCGTAATTTTTTCAATTTTTGTCTAAAAAACATAGGTTATGATGACCCCTCATTGGAATGAGCTTGTTAAGCTCGTTCCAATGAGGGGTAAAAACCTATGTTTTTGAGTCAAAAAATGAAAAGAATCATTTATTCAAGAACTGTGTTTGCAAGTGTTGGCTGCTTTTCATATTAGGTAAAGAGTTAAACTGAGGGTTGCATAAAAAGAAAAAGTTGCTGCTTATAATTTGGTTTAATTTTTTTTTTCAAATACAAAAATTTTAACCTGCAACTTTTTCTAATAAATCAAACACCAGGATTAACCATTGTGATGTCAAAATATTAAAATTTCAATTGCCAAATTTTTCCCACAATGATGCAAATAGGAGTTAACCCTTTACCCAATGAATCGGCCACATCCGCCCACTTAATATGCAAATTCAGCAGTTGAAAAAATATTATTTTTCAAAAAATGTCAACAAAACCATATCATGTGATCCCTCGTTGGAACGAGCTCGTTCCAACGAGGGATCACATGATATGGTTTTGTTGAAATTTTTTGAAAAATTTGAAAAAATTTTAAAATAATAAATTTTGATATCGTCTGCGTTGGGTAAAGGGTTAAACCAATTCAATCTTGTTTGACCGAGATCATTGAATTCATTAAATTGTTAGTTGCATTATGGAAAAATGTGCTGCTTATAATTTTTGTATAATTTTTGGAAGGCAAAATAAGAAAATTTCAACCTTCAAATTTTTTCCATAATGCAACTATGAGTTTTAACAATCTTGTTTATCGTGCTCAGTCAAACAAGACTGAATTGGTTAAATTGATAGTTGCTTTATTGGAAAAATTTCTGCTTATAACTTGGTATAATGTTTTGATGCAAAAATATACAAATTTTAACCTGCAAATTTTTCTAATAGTGCAAACACAGAGTTTAAAATTCATTCATTCATTTAATGAGGTTTAATGACACTTTCGACAGCCAGAGTCATCTCATGTCAGACAGTTGTATGGGTGGAGGAAGCCGGAGCACCAAGAGAGAACCATTGAGCATTGGCAAGCAAGTGCCAGACTCCCCAACGTACTAACTCCACACAAGCAGGGTTAGCATTGGTTGAAGACAGGTGTACCATCGATGAGTAGTATGCCTTAGTACACAACGGCATGTGGACAATTGGGACTAAGCGTTTTGAACAAGGACATAATTTGGATGCCAAAGGTGGAATTCGAACTGAGGACCTCTCGGCTTGCAGTGGGCATCTCTACCTACTGAGCCACCGTGCACCCACACAGAGTTTAACAACACTGATGACAAAATATCAACTTGCAAATGTTTCCCACAATGCAACTATTAGTTTTCAGAGACATTGCAAAGCACAAGCACTATCATGCACCTCAAATTAGGAGACCTTCAAGAAATAAACTGCAATATTAGTTATCCTTGTGTTTTCCAGGGTGTATTGGAATTTACACCGGTTTGGGAACTCATACACCCTGAGGCAAAGCCAAAGAGTGTGTGTGTTTCCCAGACCAGGGGTAAACTCCATTACACCCTGGAAAACACAAGGATAACGGATTTATTTCCAAGAATTTTGGTGGACCTGATACTTTAACCTACATTGTAGGCAAAAACTGACAGAAAATTTGTACTTTGTAAGTTTCTTAATAAAAACCCCCAGACAAATATGAATGTCATTGGAACTGGCTCAATGAGCCAGTTCCAATGACATCCATATCTGTAATATTTTATTGCACATAAATATTAAATTTCCAGTATTTTTATTTTTGTTCGAACATAACCAAGCAGAAGGTATGAATTAATAATTAAAAATGTTTTTTTTTTTTTAGCCATATAGCCTGCTATTGTATTTTGTTTTTACACCATGGTTAACCACGGTGTAAACAAAAGCCATTGTGGATGGCAAGTTACACCGTACCTCTCAGCCAATGAAAATGCTGTATTTTGTTTCATTTGGAAATAAATGGATATATCAGAGAGGCAAAAACAATTATTATTCTATTATCAGATTTACATGAGTACTAAGCACTAAATATTTACCCTAAAAATATTGAGACAAAGGAAACAGCAACAACAATAAGATCAAGGATATTGAAAGCACTTCGGCAGAAGGAGCCTTGATGTAGCACCAATCCGTACGTTATTATCTGAAATATAAATAACATATAAAATCTCAAGTATCTTTCTGTAAATGAGTTTAGTTGCTCACCAAAAATTCATATAAGGCTATTGGTACACAGCGTCATCGTGCCCCCATGTAGGCAATCGGGGTGAAGTGCCTTGCCCAAGGACACAACGCGGGAGCACGAATCAGTTGCTGAAATGGTCACCCATCCAACCACTAACCGCGCTCGACATTGCTGAACTTCAGTGATCAGAACCGGTTAACGCGACGCCACCGTGCCCCCTTCCTAACTTTGAATATTTCCTGAGTCATAAAAGAGAATGTACAGTAGAGGCCACTTAATTGGATATTACTGTTTGGTATTATTGTTTGCCAAACATAACATATGTATTCCCAATAGGATTGTTCTCCAAAATGGAGTTATGGTAATTGGTGAACACCCCTTGATTTTATTTTTAGCGACTGGAAGTCAAACAGAAACTTCTATTTGCCCCAAATATGGTGCATTGTTTTATCCTCTTTTCCATAGTAAAGCCATACTGTTTCTCAGTTAAATTTGAAGATTATGTTGCTGCCTGGTAAAAAATAAAATGAATATAAAATGTTAATTCTTCACACCAATACATCAAAACTTTCACTGAAGACTTCACAAATTTGATCTTCTGTTTCTCAGGCCATTTTTTGTAAAACTGCACGTGGGTGGGCATTTTTTTATTTTATTTTTTGCTTTTCTAATTACTTCTTTGCCATCAAAAGGTCATGTTCTTGGTTTGTTTTATGTGTTAGGCCTCATAATCTACAGAAAAGCATAGACAGTGGTGTTTTTTTTTTTTTTTAATTTTTTTATTAGGGTTTAACGACACATTAACAGCCAGGGTCATATCATGTCGGTGACAGTTTTACAGGTGGAGGAAGCCAGAGTAGCCGGAGAGAACCACCGAGCAATGACAAGCAGCTGCCAGCTCTCCAACATCGTAACTCTGAACTCTGCACTGCGGTACAGGCAGGGTTAGATTGGTTGAAGACATGCAAACCATCAACGTGCAGTACGCCTTAGTACACAGCGGGACGGTGGTGTATTTCTTCCCTTGAGTGCAAGAAGGCTTTACAATGCTAAAGCATTGCAAAGCCTTCTTGCACTCAATAGACAAATTTATCAATTTTATTAACTTGAAATATCAGACATAAATCATTTAATATTTATTTTTTCCTGAACTATTATATTGGAAATAAATACTTATTGGGCCCAAAAAGTAAAAAATCTGTTTCTCAGGCACTCCCGCATGGCCATTTTGGCTGCTGCATGCTCTCTTTTTATAACCAATGCAAACTAAAAAAAATAAAAATTAAATGGTTTTTGTTTGATATTTTACGTAAGTTAGAAAAATTGATAAATTTGTCTCTTGAATGCAAGAAGGGATGAAATACATGACCAGCCATGCTATGAGGCCCAAAGCATAAAAGAAACCAAGAATATAAACTGTTAATGGCAAAGAAATAATTACAAAAATAAAGTTAACCCTTAAGCCCCCGTATAGCCCCAAACCGCCACTTTTATATTGCATTGAAGCAGGTGCTCCCTTGTGTAATCTTTTTTATTACTCTTGTGTGTAGACTGAATTTTCCCTAGCAGTGGTTCTACATCACTGCTGGCTGCCTGTATAGGCAGCCAGCAGTGATGTAGAACCACTGCCAAGTCATCAAATACTATGTAAACAGAAAAGGGCCATAAATACTTTAAAATTAATCTGAGGACTTAAGGGTTAAAATAAAAAAGTTCCCACCCACATGCAATTTTACAAAAAATGGCCTGAGAAACATAAGATCTACTTTGTTGGGCCTCTGCCATTTTAAAATTGTGACAAGAGAATAAAATGAGTTCCGTGAGATAAAAGTAAAGTATTCTTACCTTTATAATAATTTCTATAGTGAAGACACTTGTGAAAAAATAATCAAACATGTTTAAAATCTGAAATGAGAAAAACATAATGAATAATAGTTTTGTGAACTTAGCGCGAAGACCTATTTCTGACTTTATAAGTTATGTGATGAATTCACGTTTTCATGGTCTGACTTTTGTGGCTTGGGAGTTTATGTTCAACCAAGAGCGGCGAGGATGAACATACGCTCTAAGCCATGAAGCTCGTTCTGAGGGGTCACATGTTATGGATTTGTTGAAATTTTTTGAAAAATAACATTTTTTCAACTGCTGAATTTACATATTACACGGACAGATGCAGCCGATTCGTTGGGCAAAGGGTTAACTCTCTACCTAACAGAAATAGCATAACAGAAATTACAGACGAAATTTGCAGAAAACATTCCCTGAATAACTAAATATTTTCATTTTTTGTCTCGAAACATAGTTTATTACATGCCTGTTCTATATAATCCCCATCTACAGGAACACTAAACCATGCTGCAAATGAAAATCTGTTCCATACATATGTGCAGAATGGAAATCATTGACAGAATATTTTTAAACAGAAGCAAAATTTGACTTGAACTTTCTACAAATCATGCAACACAATTAAAATTTGAATCGCAGGCGATAGCTGAAAATCGTCCCATCAGCTCCAATATGTTCTATGTGCCAGTAGGCACAGAGAACACACTGGAGCTCAGGGGATGAAATAGTAACATGGGTTCTCCTTGCAAATTTGGTTGGCGATAAAATGTGTTCTTTGTGTTGATAGCTGTCAAATGAATTGCTGAGTGTCCTTCTGATAATTGTTTTTTATAGATGTGAAGGCATGTAATAAACACAGAATGACACATGGATGGCGATAAAATGTGTTCTTTGTGTTGATAGCTGTCAAATGAATTGCCGAGTGTCCTTCTGATAATTGTTTTTATAGATGTGAAGGCATGTAATAAACACAGAATGACACTTGTGCCATCGCAGAATGATAAAACTTGAGGCCTGTGGCCTCTCGTTCCATCCTTCCACATTGGCACTTGTACCATATCACTTAACCCTTTACCCAACGAATCGGCCGCATCCGCCCGCGTAATATGAAAATTCAGCAGTTGAAAAAATAGTATTTTAAAAAACATTTCCACAAACCCATATCATGTGACCCCTCGTTGGAATGAGCTCGTCGAGATCGTTCCAACGAGGGGTCACATGATATGGTTTTGTGGAAATTTTTTGAAAAATTTCAAAAAATGATATTTAAAATAATAAATTTTGATATAGTCTGCGTTGGGTAAAGGGTTAACCCATTCACATGCATGTGTTGTTCTATGTATTTATGACTCCTCATTGGACCGAGCAGGATGAGATCATTCCAATGAGGGGCTTCATAAGCTATGTTTTCGTGGACATTTTTTAAAAAATTTCGATGGCAATTTTTGTAAACAGTGCAACCCAGCTTTAGTGATTATGTCAGATAAAAGTTTAAATTAAACGTTATGTGATAAAAAGAATCTCAAATTCATCATGATTTGACATGAAATTTCTGAACCTTGTTCACTAAAATAAATCTAATCTTGGCTCAGATCGATTTTATTGAACTCAGTACAGAAATTTCATCTGAAATCGTGACTCATTGGAGATCCTCTATTTATGTGACACACTGTTGGAAAGAGTATTCAGGGTAGGGCTGTGTTTGTGATCAGGAGCAGTGGAACTCGATAAAAGTGGAGGGGGGGCACAAATTTACAATGCTACCATGGTTTGACCCAATATGAGAAAGGTTACAATCATATACAGTGTATTGGTAAATGTACCGTGACTCGCTATACTCTCTCGTTTAGATGAATATTCCGCTGCGTGGTCAGTGTCCTGTCCGTTTCTTCTACTTCAATCATCTTCCATCCTGAAGGCCAGCCTTTGGGTTGGAAGATGGTTGAAATAGAAGAAACAGACCAAAGTGCCCAAAAGTGGGATTCTTTGGCTAAATATTGTTTGGATTTTCAAATAATGTTACAGAAATGCCTGTATATTGACACATTTGCATGCGCCCATTTTAACTCATTGTATAACTGCGAAATATATCTGCCGCCTCTGTTTGCGAATAGATGTCCAACCCCAGGATCCACATAACACAACAAGAGCAACATGATGTGTAGTAAATGCCCCTGACAGTGTCATAATGCCAGGGCGGCCATACTGAATTGGCTAGCCAGACCAAAACTGAAAGGAAGCATTGTCTTGTCATCCACAAGTGACCTCAAAAATTTTGTTTTGATCAAATAAGTGGTTTTCAAATCCAACATGCAGTAAATATAATACTGAGGTTGAGAAAAATTGTCTAAGTCAGAAAAGGGACATAACTCTGGGAAAAATTATTGGACGGAACTAGTTCCTTGTGCATATCTGTTCACCCATGCAGGTCTATCAGCATAACAACGGATATGCAAATCTGACTAAGGGCTTTGAAGTCATAATGCAAAACGTTTGTACAGACAGATAGACAGATGGATGGACAGACAGACAGATGGGCAGATGGATGAACAGACAGATGGACAGATGGAGGTTTTTACTAGATAGCCTGAATCCTCCTTTGGAGGTCAGGGGCATAATTCAGCTGATACTCACTTCATTCCGAGGAGACTCTGTTTTCAAAGGATCTTCAGCAGCTAACATAGCACTGCTTATAAGAATACAGAGGAGAACAATGTTTCCAAAATACGAATGATTGCATATTTTATGACAGAGTACTCTAAACCTGCAAATAGAAATATGGAAGAAATGTTATTCTGGCAAAAACCTTTTGCCTGATATATACAGATTATCATGATAATGTGCATGTCCCGTGATTTGTATCAGATTCGAGGTGATGTCCAGAATGGGATCTCTATGAGCCGGCTTTGCCGGCGAGTTGTGATCTCATTCTGGACACCACTGAGAATCTGATGCAAATCACAGGACATGCACATTATCATGATAATTCATTTATCTAACAATTCTGTCACATAAACAGATTAAATCTTAAATTATTAATATAGTTTTGGGACATAATGTTGGGTGAGAAAAAGTTAAAGAGGCCCCACGGGGCCTGAAGCGCTCATCTTGTACAGAACACAATTTAAACAGAGTCCAAGAATGAGTCTACATTAAGCAAGCCATCTCCATAGGCTACACTGTCAATCTTTGAGTCCCTCAGGAGTGACAAAAATAATCTGGGCATCATGCCTTTTCTTCAGTTGATCATAAAGTAAAATGAAAAGCTCCACTATGAAGCCCCTTGATACAACCTATGTTGATTAATCTTAGTACCTCTAGAGAGTACTGAATACAAAATTTTTAATTCTTCAGCAAAATGGCCAATTCCGGATCCCATAGAGAGCCCAAATATCAACCCAGGCTCTTGATTTGAACACAGTTGAATCTGAATTCACTAGAGATGTTGTGTACCAAATATGAAACATTCTGACTGTTGGATCTGAAGAAGAGAAATTGTAAAGAAATTTCTTCGAATTGCACAAAGTTCAAATTTGGGCTGCCATAGCGAGCCCAAATATTAACCTATGGATCCGATTTGAACAAACTTGAATCTGAGCCCCACCTAGAGATGTTGTATACCAAATGTGAAAGCATTCTGACGAGTGGATCTGAAGAAGATGATTTTTGAAGAAATTTCCTCATATTGTACCAAGTTAAATTTCATGATCCCATATGGAGCCCAAATATTAACCTGCGCACTCAAATTGAACAACCTGGAATCTGACCCCCCTAGAGATGTTGTATACCAAATATGAAAGCATTCCGACTGGTGGATCTGAAGAAGAAGATTTTTAAAGAAATTTCCTCATATTGCACTAAGTAAAAATATGGGCTACCATAGTGAGCCCAAATATATACCTAGGGATCTGATTTGAACAAACTTGAATCTGACCCCCTTAGTGATGTTGCGTACCAAATATCAAAGCATTCTGACTGGTGGATCTGAAAAAGAAGATTTTTTTAAATTACCCTCCATATTGAACAAAGATAAAATTTGGGCCTATTTACCTGGGGACTTGGTTTGAACAATCTTGAATCTGACCCTCATAACAATGATGTACACCAAACATTAAAAGATTCTGACTGGTGGTTCTGAAGAAGAAGATTTTTAAAAAATATTCCCGATATTATCCTATGTTAAAACTTTGGGCTCCTGTAGAGAGCCCAAATATGAACCAATGAGCTTTATTTCAACAAACATTTATCTGACCCCCCCCCCCCCCCCCCTATGAATGCTGTATACCAAATATCAAAAGATTCTGATGATTGGTTCTGGAGAAAAGATTTTTTTAAAATTTTTGCAAATATGCTGACTCAGCATTTTTTCGATGCCCATTACAGAACACCCTAACATAACCGATGGCATTTTGTTTTACCATTGAATTCTACTGGTCCTACGGATACTTCATACCAAATAACAGCTCTCTGTTCCATGTGGTTTGAGAAATATAGGCGTTTGAAAATATTTCTATTTTTAGCTTGCTGGGTTCCCATGGGGATGCGGGAATGTTTTTTTTTTGCATGGGTCAAGTACTTATGACCCAATAATACTACAAACCAAATTTGGTTCATACCGGACCATCGGTTCAAAAATAGAAATTTTGGGCAGGGACAAAAATCTTACCCCTCCTATTACAAAGCCAAATATTACTTCACGAACTTCGTTTGAACAGACTTGATTCTACACCTCATATGGAAGCTCCATAGCAAATATCAAGTCATTGTACACACTGATTCATGAGAAGATTTTTAAAATATTTTGGAGCATTCTTCCCCACTTCCTCCCTATGGGGCTTGGCATGCTGAGTTGAACAAAAATGCAATGCCCCTTTGGCACCTCCACTCACACAAACTTTCACGTGAATTGGCCTATTGGCTTTGGAAAAGACCAGAACATGGTGTTGATGGACAACGGACAGACGGACTGACAGCGATATTAGCTCAGCTTGACTTTGTCAAGATGAGCTAAAAATAAATTAAAAAAAACACCTGCTCACATGCAGTTTTACAAAAATGGTCTGAGAAACAGAAGATCTACTTTGTGGAGCCTTAATGGTGTTTTCTTCTCAATTACTTGTGGAGGAAATTGATAACAGATGGCTCACAGTCAAGGCTACAGCTCACAATAAATTATATTTGAAGAACAGAGAAATAACCAACCTATTTGAATGTGAGAACAGAAATAAGGAACTCTTGAGAGGTATTGGCTTTGTCTTTTCTGAGAAATTTAGTTCAGACATTCTACGAGGTCGTGCTGTAGACATTGCTTGAGAATCTTCCTCATCTTCATCCTCTCCCTCTTCTTCTGTTTCTACATCTTCTTCTGTCCCCTCATCTTTTTGATCTTCTTCTGAAAGAATGTACCCACATGAAAATTAGTTCAGGATTTAAAACATTTAGAATCAGAATGCAGACTTTTCTTGTCACAATGCTTTTGCTTTATTTGTACTGATAAAAATTCACCTTTCGGAACAATCAGTCTATAGTAATTTAAGAAAGGTAGTGTCTGAATAACCCCCAAAATTTTGTCTTTTTGACTGGTATTTATTTATTGGGGTTTAATGACACTTTCAACAGCCAGGGTCACCTTGTGTCAGACGGTTTCATGGGTGAAGGAAGCTGGGGTACCATTGAGCAACTGGCAGACTCGCCAACGTACTAACTCCACACAAGGAGGGTTAGCATTGGTTAAAGACAAGTCCACCATTGATGTGCAGTACACCTCAGTACACAAAGCCACTATGGGCAATCAGGATTAAGTGTCTTAACCAAGGTCATAACGCAGTTGCTGAAGGTGGGATTCGAACCGAAGACCTCTAGGCTTGCAGCCTGAATCTCTACCTCCTGAACTGGAGATGCTTATCGCATTGAAAAATTACCCCTGGATTCCAAATTTGAGCCTATATCTCGAAAACTGTTGGAATGCAACAAAGGTAGACAGAGAGAAAGAGGGAAACCCGCATTTATATACAGTGGAATCTTATTAACCCTTTACCTAACGTAACGGCCAAAACCGGCCAGCGCTATTCTCAAAAATCGCCAATTACTTTTCATTATTTTTTTCATTTTTTGTCTCAAAAACATAGGTTATGACCCCTCGTTGGAACGAGTTCGTCGAGCTCGTTCCAACGAGGGGTCATAACCTATGTTTTTGAGACAAAAAATGAAAAAAATTAGTTATTCAAGAATTATTATTGCAAGTGTCGTCTGCTTTTCATGTTAGGTAAAGGGTTAACTGGTTGAGTGCTAGAAACCACTATCACAGCTTTCAGAAAAATGAGTGTACCAGAGCAAAAGCAAACATTTTCTTGCTCATGTTGAATATTCAGTCAAATACCAATAATATTTTGTTTATATAAGTTTGCTTTATTACAAATCATTGGAGAGTCACCTATGGGCACTCTTCAATAATTTGTAATAAAACAAATTTTCATGAACAAATCCAGACCACCAAAAATAATTTAGCTCTCAACTAGTTAACTGACTAGCTACAATGCCAGGGGAAAATATCCAATTAACAGGAGTATTCAATTAACAGGAGTATTCAATTAACAGGAATGGCCATTTTTCTACATTCTAGTGAAAAGATGAGGATTTATTCTATTATATCTTGTTTGACAGAGTCATGGAGCTCTGTCAAACAAAATATAATAGCTTAACCCTTTGAGACTTTAATTATTCTGATGTTCAAATGTCACTGGGAATTCAGTTTCTCCAACGTTTTTCAAAATGCGACGTCAAACGTCGGAAAGTACAAATAAGATATTTTTCATATTAGTGATTATCTGGTTGAGAGCTAGATTATTTTTGGTGGTCTGAATTTGTTATTCAAAATTTGTTTTATTACAAATTATTGGAGAGTGCCCACAGGCACTCTCCAATAATTTGTAATAAAACAAATTTATATAAAAAAATATTATTTGTGTTTGACTGAATATGAAATATAAGGAAGGGAAGTGTTGGCTTTTGCTCCGGTATCCTTACTCATCTTTTGAAAGTCCTGATAGTGGCTTCTTGCACTTAATCAGTTAAGAAGTCTTGACAGCAGGATTGTATTAGTATTTCAAGCTGCGATAACATTTGGCTCAACGGTTGTCACTGAGCACTATTCGGAAGAAAATGGGAATTGAGGTTAAAACTTTAAAAAATCGAAAAATAATAACAAAACAAATGATAACAAAGTATCAAGGCGCTGTTTGGTTTCTTACGTCATAACACGTACAAAAGTATCAATGCACTGTTTGATTTCGTACGTCATAAGACGTACAATATGCCGATAAGATCACCGATCTAATATCGAGTTGTGACAGCACAAAAGTGGGTTTAATCATTATCAACTTATCGTCCGGAAAACAATTGTTTACAATTTACTATGTGAAGGGTCACTGTGACCTTGACCTTTGACCTAGTGATTCCGAAACAAGATCAATAGAGATCTTCCTCGCACCAAGGCCAACCCACCTATGAAGTTTCATGAATGTAGGTTGAACTACTATCAAGTTATCATCCGGAAAGGAATTGTTGCGATTTACTATGTTCAAGGTCAAATTGTTGCGATTTACTATGTTCAAAAAATTTCAACAAAACCATATCATGTGACCCCTCATTGGAACGAGCTCAACAAGCTTGTTCCAAAGAGGGGTCACATGATATGGTTTTGTCCAAATTTTTTGAAAAATAATATTTTTTCAGCTGCTGAATTTGCATATTATGCGGTCGAATGTGGCCAATTCATTGGGCAAAGGGTTAAATGCATTTAAGCTGGTAATTCAATTAACCCTGTAGGGCCTGGACAAGTGTCCTGAATTCCCACCAGCCCACAGCCTCCATACACCCAGTGGCTCAGCAGAGATTTCTAGTCGAGCATTGGCTGCCTTAACAGGCATCCAAGACACGACTAGAAACCACTGCCTACCTAATTTGTCTGTTGCCAACAGGACCTCCTCATGATGGCATGTTAATCCTTTACCCAACGCAGACGATATCAAAAGTTATTATTTTAAATATAATTTTTTTTTAATTTTTCAAAAAATTTCAACAAAACCATATCATGTGACCCCTCAATGAGCTCGTTCCAATGAGGGGTCACATGATATGGTTTTGTTGAAATATTTTGAAAAATTTAATTTTTTCAACTGCTCAATTTGCATATTAAGCGGGCGGATGTGGGCGATTAGTTAGGTAAAGGGTTAAGGACACTGCTCTGAGATCGTAAAAGTTGGAAATAGGCCTTTAAGGTTAAGAGATATCCAATTTAGTGGGTTCTACTGTGTTAGATATATCTAATGGCTGAATATTATTTGCAAGGAGAGTTTGAGTTTCTCAATGATGGATGAGCATTTTACCAACATTTTAAAACATCTCATAAATTATTGCTCATTTTAAAACATGTGCCTTCATAAACGCAGCTGCCATTGCTGTGGTCATATCTCATGCAAGATTTTAACATTGGAAAGTTTATTATTCAATACATCCAGACCAGACTGTAATTAAAGAACTCGCAGACTGGGGTTTTAACCTATGCTGTAACTCAAGTTCTGCTAAGGAAAAACCCAAACAACAATGGAGCATAAATATAATTTCAGTTGATGGACAATGGGTGAAACATTAGAATGATTAAAGTTTTCTGTTTTATGTTCTTTTTCAAAGAATTTCAGACTTCGAGTCAGGGTGAAACACTACACTCGGTGGGACAACTAATCCTCATGTCAGTTCCTTCAGTTCCATATTTACAAATCCTTTGACAGGCTATTTTTCCACCTGACATCGTGGATCCATCCAAAGAACTAAACTCCACCAGTTTTTGAAATCGGTCAACCAAAACATCACATTCTGACCCACATCAATTCATAAGCCGCAGTGACGGCCAATAAATCGAATGTCAACTGGAAAATATTTTTGTTCAAATCCACCAAAATGAAGGAAATTAAACTTATTCTATAAATGGGGAGTGATTTTATAACACTCAAGTGCTGACTTTGAAATGGATATCTCTAAAATAACGGCAGTTAATGTCTTAAAAAGACAAATAACCTATTTGGAGACAATTTTCATTTTTACTTTTCTGTTAATGCATCGATCAGCCACACATGTTTGCCTATCACACCCAAGTTTTTCTCTCTTTCAAGCTGACGATCAATACATAACAAAGAGTTTTAAGGCCCCACAAAGTAGATCTTCTGTTTCTCAGGCCAATTTTTGTAAAATTGCATGTGGACGAGCAGTTTTTTATTTTTTATTTTTGTAATTATATCTTTGCAATCAAAAGTTCATGTTCTTGGTTTGTTTTACATTTTTGTCCTCATAATCTACAGAATAGCATGGGTTGTGGTATATTTTGTCCCTTGGGTGCAAGAAGGCTTTGCAATGCTAAAGCATTGCAAATCCTTGATGCACACAAAGGACAAATTTATCAATTTTATTAACTTAGGTAATATACAGTGGAGTCCACTTAATTGGATATCTTTTAATTGAATATCCCTGTTAATTGATTATAATTTCCAAACACAAAATCATTTACCATACCTGCAGTACAAATTTGCCCTGTTAATTGAATATTGGCTATAGAGTAAACTCCTATTAATTGAATAAAAAATCTTGCAATATGTCAAAAAATTCCCTGATAATCATTAAATTATCCTTGTATATTGCCAAATTTGGCCTCACTATATCCAACGCAGGCATTTAATCTATTATATCTTGTTTGACAGAGCTCCTTGAGCTCTGTCAAACAAAATATAATAGAATAAATGCTCTGTTTATGCCAAGAATACAGGAAGGTGATCAAATCCCTGTTAATTGAATACTCCTGCTAATTGAATAATTCTCACTGGCAAAGTGACTATTCAATTAACAGGACTCTACTGTACCAGATATAAACCATTTTAATTTTTATGTTTTTAAGTTTGAATTGGTTATAAAAAGTGAGTATGTGGCAGCAAAAAGGACCATGTGGAGGGCCTGAGAAACAGACTTTTAACTTTTTTAGGCCTAAAGTTTGAAACTTTCTGTTTGTAATGTTTGAATTTTTAAAATGATGGATGTTATGTCATAGAGGCATATAAGAATTTTGGACTGCACCCAAAAACACTCGTTCTCATCCCAATGTGATAACAAAGGTGCCCAAGAAGTTTCGTAAAGATCGGTTCATAAATACGGCCTCTATCCCGAGCCGTATTGACATTTGCAGTTACAGTGCTGAAAGTAACATTAAATAGATCAAAGTTAGTTCAATTGGCATAATTTATGCACGAGAAAAAAAACGTATTATATGTGATGTATCCCATGGTACTAAACATTCACACAGAAAATTATTCAAATCAGTGCTTTCATATGGAAGTTCTGCACAAAAATCTGATCGCACCTAATTTTGTACAAAATGGCTGCCAGCGGCAGACTGGACCCAAAAACACTTGTTCTCATCCCATGGTGATAACAAAGGTACCCAAGAAGTTTCGTAAAGATCAGTTCATAAATATGGGCCTCTAGACCAAGCCGTATTGGCATTTGCACTTATAGTGCTGAAAGTAACACTAAATAAATCAAACTTAGTCTAATTTGCATAATTTACGCACGAGAAAAAAACCTGTATTATATGTGATGTATCCCATGGTACTAAACAATCATACAAAAAAATTATCAAAATCGGAGCTTTCATATGGAAGTTCTGCACAAAAATCTGATTGCACCTAATTTTGGTACAAAATGGCTGCCAGTGGCCGTCTTAAATTTTGGACCGGACCCAAAAACACTCGTTCTTGTGTCACGGTGATAACTAAGGTACCCAAGAAGTTTCGTAAAGATCGGTTCATAAATACGGCCTCTAGCCCGAGCCTTGTGTACGGCGTGATGGACAGACAGACCGACAGACGACGGGCCATGGCAATACCTCAAATTTGGCTTCGCCAAAGTTGAGCTAAAAATGCTAAATAATCCTTTAAGCAGTATGAACAAGAAATGTATAAAGGCTGGAAGATTGGAAGACAGAGTGTGATAGACAAACAGGAAATAGATACACAGATGGACAAACATGAAAAAATTCTAAATAATCCAGTCAAGGAGTAGGAACAAGAAATGTATAAAAAGGCTGGAAGGTTGGAAGACAGATTGTGATAGACAAACGGGAAATAGATAGATACACAGACGGACAAACATGAAAAAATTCTAAATAATCCTCTCAAGGAGTAGGAACAAGAAATGTAAAGATTGGAAGACAGAGTGTGATAGACAAACAGGAAATAGATAGATGGACAGACGGACAAACAAGAAAAAATGCTAAATAATCCTCTCAAGGAGTAGGAACAAGAAATGTATAAAAAGGCTGGAAGGTTGGAAGACAGATTGTGATAGACAAACTGGAAATAGACAGATGGACAAACATGAAAACTGCTAAATAATCCTCTTCAGGAGTATGAACAAGAGATGTAAAATGTAGACACAGATGTCACCATGATAAATGTAGAAAGGGGAAAAGGAAAATTATTATTTACTATGTGCCCACAAGAATGATTTACAGTACAGTTGCCATGGACTGGTCATAAACCACATGCAAGCCTGAAAATAAGCAGACTGTCATCTGCAAAATGAGGTCCCCAGAGGGTGAATTTAGTGATGCTACCCTGCATAGCAGGGTAGCATCACTAAATTTACCCCTGGGAACCTGATTCTGAATAAGGATCTCAAAACTAAGCAGAAAGAGGTACCAGGGGATAAATTGGCCCAATGTGTGGAATGGCATCATCAAATTCACCCTCTGAGGACCTCATTTTGCAAATGTCAGACTGCATATTTTCAGGCCTGTTGTGTGGGCAGTGATGTCCACGCATGCGTTTATCTGATAATAAAAATTATCATCAGCAAAATTTTAATTAATGAAGCATGAGGTTGTGTCTGGCGCTTCTTTAATTAAATTTTTGATGATTAATCCTATAATTAATATTTAATTAATAATTAATATTTGGAATCTAATATTATTGCGTCTGTGGAAATATTACCCTCCCATAGAAAGTGACCAGTCCACGTCTGCTGTACTGTAGGGCTTAGACTCAAATGGCAATATTTTTGTTTTTCTCTTGTTGAGTTGACAACTAGTTCGGTGGAAGAAGCCTGAGTATCTGCAGAACAGTGGTAAGTAACCCAAAGAATTTTTAACATATTAACTGGTTAGAGAGCGGAAATTTTGTGTCATCAGAATTTGTCCAAATCTCTTTGCCTTGTAACACTTCATGGGAGAGTGCCACTTGGCACTCTCCCATGAATGGTTAACAAGAAAAATTCATGCAGACTAAACATTGCTATTTTAAATATAATATGGGGCACATCCACAAAATAAAAACCCTTTAAGATGGGGTACCTGCACATCAGATTAAAGCCCAAATATGGGCTTCCAGCTCTCGAACTACAAGTTAACTGGTAGAGCACTGGTAGGGCTTTATTCTGAAGTGCAAGTGCCGCAACTTAAAGGCCTCTGCAATGAGGCAAAGAGAAGAGGGCAAATTTTGACTACCAATAATTCAGCACTCTACCAGTTAACTGAGCACAAAGAGGGCTTGAGTACAAGTTGCACTGTTGACGTCACTCTGTGCTTTGTGGTGCTCTAATTTGAGCAAGTCAGGACTGAGTGTGTGTCTACATTACAATGGAACGTGGATTATCACTGAATCACTCATGAGGTGGTGTCTCCACAAAAACTTCTTGTCTGTGAAAAAGCATTAGAACAAACAATCTTTCAGCCAAGGGACTTCTGGTTGAACCTGGTGTACCTTGGCAAAAACTACTTGTCCTTCTCATGCATTACCACAGATATTGACTGATGTCTGGGTGGAATCTCCACTCCTTGAGTGTTTTAGTGGTAATTAACGCACCAAGAGTTAACATATTTTATGTTTTAACTCATAACCCGTTGAGTATTTTAAAAGTATTTTCCATCAAATCTGGCCATGGCTGTTGTGAAGCAGCCATGGCTAGATTTGATGGAAAATCTAATACAATTCAATTAAAGAAATCACTGAACTGACACAATTTAGAAGAAAAAATTTGGTTAAATGTGCCCAAGTTAATGTTATTTTAATGACAAGAGATTTTCTGCCCCGGACAGGAATATGTGCCAACAGCATGCAAGGAGCTGAAAGTTATTCTTAAGGCCTCACAAAGTAGATCTTCTGTTTCACAGGCCATTTTTGTAAAATTGCATGTGGGCAGGTGGTATTTCATTTTATTTTTTATTTTTTGAATCATTTCTTTGCCATTAAAATGTTCATGTTCTTAGTTTGTTTTATGTTCAAGGCCTCATAATCTACAGAATTGCATGGCTGGTGATGTATTATGTCCCTTGAGTGCAACAAGGCTTTGCAATGCTAAAGCATTGCAAAGCCTTGTTGCACTCAAGGGACAATTTTATAGACTTGGGTAAAATATCAGATATAAACCATTTAATTTTTACTTTTTTAAAAAATTGGTTATATTTATTTATTGGTGTTTAAGGTCACATACTTATGCACAATGGCTAATCATGACCGTGACAGTTTTACGGGTGGAGGAAGCCGGAGAGAACCACCAAGCAACGACGAGCAGCTGCCAGCTCCCCAACATCGTAACTCCGCACTGCAGCACAGGTAGGGTTAGATTGGTTGAAGACATGTACACCATCGACGTGCAGTACACCTTAGTGCACGACGTCATCGTGCCCCCATGTGGACAATCGGGGTTAAGTGCCTTGCCCAAGGACACAAAGCAGGAGTCTGAATCGATCGCTCAGTCACCCATCTGAGGACTAACCGGGCTCGATGTTGCTTAACTTTGGTGATCTGACGAGAACCAGTTACCGCAACGTCACCGCGCCCAATAAATTGGTTATAAAAAGAGAGGATGTGGGAGCCAAATGGACCATATCGGAGGCCCGAGAGACAGATTTTTAATGTTTCTAGGTTCTAATATCTACAGTACAACCTGCAGAAGATAAATTTAAATATTAGTATAGAAACCATATCTTGGAACCTTTCACTGGAATATGTGTATCAGGTTCGAGCCATAACAATAATACAGGAACATAACAGAAGATATATCACAGTAATGTTAGAAAAAAACATATGTAAGGCTCTACAAAGTAAATCTTCTGTTTCTCATGCCATTTTTTTGTAAAGCTGCACGTTTTTTTTTTTTTATTTTTGCAATTATTTCTTTGCCATCAAAAGTTCATGCTCTAGGTATATTTTAGACTTCACAATCTACAGAATAGGATGGGCAGTGGTACATTTTGTCCTTTGAGTGCAAGAAGGCTTCGCAATGCTAAAGCATTCCGAAGCCTTGTTTCACTCAAGGCAAAATTGTATCAATTTTATTAACTTCTGTAAAATATCAGACATAAACCATTTGCATGGGTTATTTATTTATTTATTTATTGGTGTTTAAGGTCACATATTTATGCACAATGGCTAATCATGACCGTGACAGTTTTACGGGTGGAGGAAGCCGGAGTACCTGGAGAGAACCACCGAGCAACGGCGAGCAACTATCAGCTCACAAACATTCTAACTCCCCACAAGCAGGGTTAGCATTGGTTGAAGACAAGTGCACCATCGACGAGCAGTACGCTTAGTACACAACGCCACCATGCCCCCTTTTCACAGGTTAAAAAAGAGAGCATGCAGCCGACAAAAGGACCATGCATGAGGGCCTGAGAAACAGATTTTTAACTTTTTAGGCCTAACAAAATAACATTAACAAGCTAAGGAATTACCAGTTACATGGAGTCTGAATGTATTTCTCAGTAATTACTACTACGAGAAAACACAGGTCTAAACAACTTACTGCCACAAACACGTACAGCAACATTGTGTATGGGATCTAAGCATCTACTGATGCAAAAAAGTTCAAATTTCTACCTTCAATAGGCACTTGTTTTGTTTCCCTATATTCACCTGGTTCTTCTGAATCATCACGAATCCTAACTCTGTGATCTTCATGACGACTATCAATACTTCTGAAAATTATTAATAAAATTAAAATCAATATTTACAGAAACAATGATGCATATACAGACTAGTAAGATATACAGAATAAACGTATAGTGTTTTCAAGTAAAAAATTAAAGAAACCGATGAGCCTCTGGCGATTTGGTTTCATTCTTAATTCTACGAGTAGAATAAATTTTTTACTTGAAAACACTGTATGTTTATCCCATAAATCTTTTACAGGGCAGTCGCATTGAAATCGTGCTGTTACACGCTTCAAAGCACAGGGAGAAGTGAGGAGCACATAGGTCCAATTCGATGACAAGCATTATCAAAAAAATTAAAAAGGCGCAGTGATACATTTCTGTCTAAAAATAATTCCCCTACAAACTTGAGCTAAACTTGCAAAAATACTTTATTAAATGAACAATGTGTAGTGTTTTCTACTGGTATTGTGTAATACTTTCAAAAAGGTTTAAAGAAAACAACAATTGAACTGGTAATTATACTTCACGAATGCGGTAGAGGTCAGAGGTCAACAAGTCCGACTCTATTGTAGGAACAAATTCTTTCAGTGTTAAACTTATGGGGAAAATTTATCACTCTACTAGGTGAATAAAGCAAACATTTATCCAAGGCTTTTATTGTTCGAATAAACAGCCATTTACGGATAAAGTGAGTTATTGGAGTTTAACGACACTTTAGACAGTCAGGGTCACCTCATGTCGGGCAGTTTTATGGGTGGAGGAAGCCGGAGTACCTGGAGAGAATCACCGAGCAATGATGAGCAACTGCCAGACTCCACAAATAAGGCACTAGCCAACTATAAGGCATAAGGCACTATCCAATTAAATGTAATAGAGCAGTATATGATGAGCTTTGATTTGTTGTCAGAAAAAACTCAGCACTTTACCAGTTCTGACTTTTGAAGCCTCAGAACAGGGGAGAGTTTTATTGTTCGCCTCAGAAGATCGCTGGGACATTCGAAGTAGAAGGGGCAAATAAATACACAGAGAGTTTTTTGGGTTATCCCATGTGGTTTATTTCATTCATAGTGTGATTCCCTAGCCTCTCCAGCTTCTACCTACATCTGAAACTGAAGATGCGATCGAGGTCCAGTAGTCTCCACACAACAAACAAATGAAAATGATGATCTCCTGGCAGTATTCTGGAGCAAAAAAATGAATCCCCTAGTGCTCTAACATGTAGTATGGGGAGGTCTCCCTAGCAATAATCATTACACTGACTGAGGTATCTAGGAAAGTTTTGACTACTTGTATGCGCAGACAAGACTTGACAACAGTAACAGCCGGTGTCTTCCCACTAGACCAATTCCCTTCAGACCAACTCCCACTTGGCCAATTCCCAAAAGACCAATTCCCCTTAGGCCAACTATTTATTGTTATTGATTAACCCTTTACCTTACAGGAAAAGCAGACGACACTTGCAAATAAAATTCTTGAATAAATATTTTCTTTCTCAGTTTTTGTCTCAAAAACATAGGTTATGACCCCTCTTTGGAACGAGCTCGTCGAGCTCGTTCCAAAGAGGGGTTACATGATATGGTTTTGTTAAAATTTTTTGAAAAAATTTAAAAAATGATATTTGAAATAATAAATTTTGAAATTTCTGCGTTGGGTAAAGGGTTAAAAGTGCTGAAAGTCATTTTAGTGGCTTTATATTGTATGCATTGGCTTGTTGTTTGCTCTGCAGAAGAAAAAAAATTGCTTTTAGGCCACATAAGTAGATCTTGGTTCTCAGTCCATTATTTGTAAAACTGCATGCAGGTGAGCATTTTTTTATTTTATTTTTTATTTCTGTAATTATTTCTTTGCCATCCCCGTCCGGGACGACCCGCGTTTTGTCCTTGGGCAAGGCACTTTATCCTGGTTGCCTACATGGGGGCACGATGACGCCGTGTACTAAGGCATACTGCACGTCGATGGTGCACATGTCTTTGACCGCTGTAACCCTGCTTGAGCGGAGCTTGAACAGAGTTAGAATGTTGAGGAGCTGACAGTTGCTCGTCGATGCTCGGTTGTTCTCTCTGGGGACTCCAGCTTCCTGTACCTGTAAAACTGTCATGGTCACGATTAGCCATCATGCATAAGTATGTGACCTTAAACACCAGTAAATAAATAAATTTTTTTGCCATCAAAAGTTCATGTTCTTGGTTTATGTTTTAGGCCTCATAATCTACGGAATAGCATGGGTGGTGGTGTATTTCGTCTCTTGAGAGCAAAGCCTTCTTGCACTCAAGGGACAAATTTATCAATTTTTTTTAACTTGGGTAAAATATCAGACATAAACCATTTAATTTTTTTCTTTTTTTAAGTTTACATTGATTATAAAAAGAGAGCATGTGGCAGCCAAAAGGACCATGTGGGAGGGCCTGAGAAACAGATTTTTAATTTTTTTAGGCATTATATAATGAAAGTGTCAATGACACTGTAGCTCAACCTGTTTCAGACATGTACATGTATAGTATGTGACACAGCAATGAAAACATCTAGGTAATGACCTGATAACAAAGGTACATGTAAAGTATTGTAACGGTCTGTACATAAATACTGACCGTAGCCTGTAACAAATGTGCAGGTAAAGGATTGTAAAGGTGGGCGACAGTTAGATGCTAAACTAGAAAAGAAATCTTTGAGTCCCAGAGTGGGTCTGACTAAACCCAAAAATATTTGTTCTCATAGCACAGTGATAACAAAGGCACCCAAAAACACTTGTTCCTGTCACATGGTGATAACAAAGGTACCCCAAGAAGTTTCGTGAAGATCAGTTCATAAATACAGACTCTAGCCGAGCCGTATTGACATGTGCACTTACTGTGTATAAGAAGCACTAAACAAATCAATGTTAGTCTAATTTGCATAATTTCTGCATGAGAAAAAAACCTGTATTATATGTGATGTATTCCATGTTACTAAACATTCCTACAAAAATTTATTCAAATCAGAACTTTCATACAGAAGTTCTGTACAAAAAACTGATTGCACTAATTTTGGTACAAAAAGGTTGCTGGTGGCCATCTTGAATTTTTTTTTTATAACAAAGGTAACCAAGAAGTTTCGTAAAGATCGGTTCATAAATACGGCCTCTAGCCTGAGCTGTATAGAAGTTGCGTACAAAAAACTGATTGGACCTAATTTCGGTACAAAATGGCCACTGGCAGCCATCTTGAATTTTGGAACACACCCAGAAACACTCGTTCTCATCCCAAGGTGATAACAAAGGTACCCAAGAAGTTTCGTGAAGATCAGTTCATAAATACAGACTCTAGCCCGAGCCGTATTGACATGTGCACTTACTGTGTATAAGTAGCACTGAACAAATGAAAGTTAGTCTAATTTGCATAATTTTTGCACGAGAAAAAAACCTGTATTATACGTGATGTATTCCATGTTACTAAACATTCACCCAGAAATTTATTCAAATCAGAACTTTCATACAAAAGTTCTGTACAAAAACCTGATTGCACCAATTTTGGTACAAAATGGCCGCTGGCAGCCATCTTGAATTTCGGACTGCACCCCAAAACACTTGTTCTCGTCCCAAGGTGATAACAAAGGTGCCCAAGAAGTTTTGTAAAGATCGGT
Organism: Pictodentalium vernedei; assembly: GCA_031216915.1. NCBI lineage: Eukaryota > Metazoa > Mollusca > Scaphopoda > Dentaliida > Dentaliidae > Pictodentalium > Pictodentalium vernedei. The sequence goes on from CM062296.1 coordinate 41,929,267, forward strand.
TCATAAATACGGCCTCTTGCCTGGCATTTGCAGTTACAGTGCTGAAAGTAACATTAAATAGATCAAAGTTAGTCTAATTGGTATAATTTATGCACGAGAAAAAAATCTGTATTATATGTGATGTATCCCATGTTACTAAACATTCACACAGAAAATTATTCAAATCAGCGCTTTCAAATGGAAGTTCTGTGCAAAAATCTGATTGCACCTAATTTTGTACAAAATGGCCACCAGCTGCCATCTTGAATTTCAGACCGGACCCCAAAACACTCGTTCTCGTCCCATGGTGATAACAAAGGTACCCAAGAAGTTTCGTAAAGATCGGTTCACAAATACGGCCTCTAGCCTGAGCCGTATTGGCATTTGCATTACAGTGCTGAAAGTAACACTAAATAAATCAAAGTTAGTATAATTTGCATAATTTACGCACGAGAAAAAAACCTGTATTATATGTGATGCATCCCATGGTACTTAACATTCATACAAAACAATTATTCAAATTGGAGCTTTCATATGGAAGTTCTGCACAAAAATCTGATTGCACCTAATTTTGGTACAAAATGGCTGCAGCCGTCTTAAATTTCGGACCGGACCCCATAACTCTCATTCTCGTCTCACGGTGATAACAAAGGTATCCAAGAAGTTTCGTAAAGATCAGTTCATAAATACGGCCTTTAGCCCGAGCCGTGTGTATGACGTGACGGACGGACAGACGGACGTTCTAACAAATGGCTACTTATGTGGCTATTTTATGGACATATTAGGTGGCTAACCTAAAACACATGTCCAACATAATAAAACAAGTTTTTTGGGGAAAAAGTTTGGGGGGGGGGGTCAGCTAACCCTAACCCTACCCTTTACTGACCCTAACCCTACACACCCTAACCCTAAACTAACCCTAGCCATATAACTCTAACACCCCTTCACTGACCTCCACCCCACCCCACTCCTAAACCCCACCCTGGAATGCCCTAACCCTACTCTACATTTATCCAAACCCCCACCCCCCAACCACCCCCCACAATAAGAGATTCTGTTATGTGGCTAGCCACGTAACAGACTTTAACCACATAAGTATCCTGTTTAACTAACTCGAAGCCACATAAGTAGTCATTTGTTAGTGCGGACAGATGGACAGACAGGCAGGTGGACAGACAGATGACGGACGACAGGCCATGGCAATACCTCAAATTTGGCTTCGCCAAAGTTGAGCTAAAAATGTTTTGGTACAATATGCTAGAGAGGTGCCAACAGGAGATATATTATCATTAGAAAGATTAAATCTGAGAATGATCCACTTATTGAATTTCTCTTGATCTAACTTGAAGGAAAAGAGTTGACAGAAAAAAACCCAACAAAAACAATGAGGAATAACCATGTAAAAATGACCAAGTGCAGATTATTTAAAAACTCGAGAGATTTGACAGCCAGAGAGCTATACCTGAGATATGAAACCGATTTTCAATGTATCTTGATGACAAATATATATAGATTTTTGGCATTTCAGAATGAAAACAATCGACATAAAAATGCCCCAAAGTGATGAAGATTTATGATGAACCCATTCAAAATAGTGTGAAAATTATGTATGAAGTCTGAAACTGATTTGTTAAATTATTATCTTTTCATGCAAGGAGTAGTTGAGAAATCTGATAAATAAACAGCTGCGCCATGAGCGCATGATACGCCCGTTATTAATTACAAGAGGGAACCACACAATATGAGTATACATGTGTACTTGTCAGGTTACATATACTTGCTACCAAAAAATCATGAAAATTGCTCAAAGTCCAACATGTGGAAAATTGCCTATATTTTGATGAATAAAGTCCCATAACTCTGGAATGACAAATCGGACAGCGACACAAATCGAAAGGGAGATTCCTTCTATCAACATATACTTGCAACCAAAAAATCATGAAAATTGCTCTAAGCATTTTCAAGTTATTGTTCGACATGTGAAAAATAAAGTCCCATAACTCTGGAATGACTAATCGAATGGCAACACCAACCGAAAGGGAGCTTCCTTCCATCAACATAAACCACCTACCAAAAAATCGAGATAAAACTCTCGAAGCATTCTCGAGTTATCGTACGATGTGTAAAACATCAACAATTTTCTAAGTAATAAAGTCCCATAACTCTGGAATGACTAATCGAACGGCGACACTAAACGAAAGGGAGCTTCCCTCCATCGATATACTCCACCCACCCAAAAATCACGAAAATCTCTCAAAGCGTTCTCGAGTTATCGTACGACATGTAAAAAATCAACAATTTTCTAAGTAATAAAGTCCCATAACTCTGGAATGACTAATCGAACGGCGACACTAAACGAAAGGGAGCTTCCCTCCATCGATATACACCACCTACCCATAAATCATGAAAATCTCTCCAAACGTTCTTGAGTTATCGTACGACATGTGACCGGACGGACTCTAACTAATAAAGTCCCATAACTCTGGAATGACTAATCGAACGGCGACACTAAATGAAAGGGAGCTTCCCTCCATTAATATACACCACCTACCCAAAAATCACGAAAATCTCTCAAAGCTTTCTCAAGTTATCGTACGACGTGTAAAAAATCAACAATTTTCTAAGTAATAAAGCCCCATAACTCTGGAATGACTAATCGAATGGCGACACTAAACGAAAGGGAGCTTCCCTCCATCGATATACACCACCTACCTAAAAATCACGAAAATCTCTCAAAGCGTTCTTGAGTTATCGTTCGACATATGACCGGATGGACAGACGGAGGGACGGACGGACAGACGGACAGCAGTATACCATAATACAACCCATTTTTTCAAAACGGGCGTATAAAAATAAAATAAAAATCAATAACTCCGAGAAAATCTTACAATGAGGTTGATTTGTGAATCTGAAAGATATTGTCACCATAACTATACGTATAAATTCTGAAAATGATTCGATGAACAATTCTCTTCACATTGTAATGACTTATCAGGTAAATGAATGGAAAAAAAAAAAGAGAAGAAAATCTCTTGTCCCTTAAAGGCCTGGAGATTTATTTACATTTTTGCTGCACTTTGACAGAGTCATCCTGTGGCTTTGCAGTTGTTTCATGGCAAGTATTGGCTTAGCACTAAAGAAAATGTGAACAGACTCACAGGCTTACAGACTTCAACACGCATTATGGCAATAGCTTATCTTGACTTTGTCAAGTGAAGCTAAAAACAAAGAATAGAAAATCTCTCGTCCCTAAAACGCCTGGAGATTTATAGGCAGTCAAGGTTTGACTACAACCAACTGCTAATATTCATTGAATGTAACTTGCAAGTTTACTGAAGGACTCCAGGATCTGGCATCTGCTTTATGACAGCAAAAGTGATTCCTTAAAGGCCTGAATATTTTTATACATTTTTGCTACACTTTGACAGCCTATATCACGTGGCTTTGCAGTTGTTTCTTGGCAAGTTTTGGCTGCCTTTACAGGCAGTTAAAACTTTATTACAACAAACTGATCATATTCATCGAATGTAACTTGTGTTTCATAACTGTAAAAAGTAATCCAACCAGTCATTTGAATTTTAAGGGTTAACTCACAGGAAATGAAACAAAAACAGACACCGAAAATATTCGCATATTTAGAGCTGTATATACAGATTACTACAACATTAAATTGATCTGTGTTGTATTCCGTCGAGGAGACAAGTTGAGATCGGCCAGATCAAATGAGATGCCTGTGGTGGAATACAACAACACAGATCAATTGACTGTTGTAGTAATTTGTTTATTATATGACAATTTGTATTATAAACTGATCACAACACATGAAATATCAAATACAACAAGAATTATATTAGCCAAATAACCATTAACAATTTGTGGAATTGCGGAATCCAAATGCATAGTAATATCGACTGTTCGTGTCGAACATGAAACTTGAAAGTCAAAACAATGGGGGCAAGACTTGAATTTCAATTGGAATCACTTTCGATAATACAGATTCTCCAACGTTTTGTTGGATTCGCATCTTGAAAATAGTTGTTGTTAATTTGCAATTGTTCAGTATAGAATTTTCAAATAGACCTTGACTGGAATGTTTGTCAACAGAGTTTAGTGAGGAGACACTCGTGTTTATGTTCTGTGCTTATGTTCTATATTTATTTATAGGTCACTGGTAGAAATAGTCTGTTCACGTGTGCCTCGTTTGAGACAGACATGATAACGATCTGGAAAACTTTAACACTCTGGGTTAATGTAGAACTCCTTGTTAGCGGACCACGACAAATCAGCGGAAGTCTGAAGAATTATTATTATTCCTTCCCTAAATTTTTTTTATGAGATAGTCACATGGGGGCACGATGATGCCGTGTACTAAAGCCTACTTCGATGGTACGCATTTCTTCAACCAATCTAACTCTGCCTGTGCTGCATGCAGTACAGAGTTACGATGTTGGGGAGCTGGCAGCTGCTCGGTGGTTCTCTCCGGGTATTCCGGCTTCCTCCACCCATAAAACTGTCATGGTCATGATTAGCCATTGTGCATAAGTATATGACCTCAAAACACCAATATTTATTTATTTATTTATTGGTGTTTTTAAGGTCACATATTTCTGCACAATGGCTAATCATGACCATGACAGTTTTACGGGTGGAGGAAGCCGGAGTACACAGAGAGAACCACCGAGCAACTGTCAGCTCCCCAACATACTAACTCCGCACAAGCAGGGTTAGAATTGGTTGAAGACAAGTGTACCATCGACCTGCAGTACGCCTTAGTACACAGCACCACCGTGCCCCCACGTAATAGGGGTGAAGTGTCTTGCCCAAGGACACAACACGGTTGCTGCAGGTGGGATTCAAACTGAGGACCTCTCGGCTTGCAGCCTGCTCCTCTACCTACTGAGCCACCGCGCCCCCTAAAACACCAATAAATAAATAATTCAAGAATCTGAGGACTAACCAGGCTCGACATTACTTAACTTCGGTGGTCTGAAGGGAACCGGTTACCGCAATGCCACTACACCCCTAACTTGGGTAAAATATCAAGACATAAATTAATTAATTTTTAAAGTTTGCAGTGGTTATAAAAAGAGAGCATGTGGCAGTCAAAATGACCACATTGGAGGGTCTGAGATACAGAATTTTAACTTTTCTAGGCCTTAATAGGTGAGAAAAGGTGATAAATGAGGATTTGCAGACCTTCTCATAGAACTCCTTCTTGATGAACCATGTCTTGACAAATGTTCCTCATGATCTGCTTCAGTTTCACAATTTTCATTCAAACTAACTCCCTCATCTTCTGAACCCTACAAAGAAACAAGGATTGAATCAAGGATTGAATGAAGTGAATCATCAGAAATAATACACACAAAGCCAAACAGATAGAGAAACATATACTATTTTTTAACCCTTTACCTTACGAATCACCTGCATCTGCCAGTGTCATTTGCAGATTGAGCAGTTGAAAAAAATACAATTTAAAAAAAAGATTTTTTTTTAAAAATTTAAAAAAATAGTACAGTGGATCCCACTTAATTGGATATCTCTTAATTGTATATCCCTGTTAATTGAATATAATTTTCAAACACAAAACCATTTACCATACCTTCAGTACAAATTTGATCTGTTAATTGCATATGGGTTGTAGAGTAAACTCCTGTTAATTGTATATAAATTTTTGTAATATGTCAAAAAAATTACTGTGACACGTATCAAATTCCCCTTATTTATCAACCTTTTTGGCCTCACTACATCCAATACAGGCATTTATTCTATTATATCTTGTTTGATATTTCAAGATATAATAGAATAAATGCTCAGTTTACCTCCAGAACACAGGAAAGTGACCAAATCCCTGTTAATTGTATACTCCTGTTAACTGAATAAATTTCACTGGCAAAATGGATATTCAATTAAGAGGATTCTACTGTAATTAAAATAATAAATTTTGATATTTTCTATGTTGTTAAAGGGTTAATGTAAAAAAAATACACAGCAGAATACTGTTTAAGGCTTTTGTGACTTATCAATTTCTATAATCAGACATGAGATTACCTCAGAAAATAAACAGAAATTAAAATTTGTGGACACGAAAATTTGTCCAAAATTAAGCCTTTCGTCCAAGAAGGGTATTCTGTGTTAATAACGGTTAGGCAGATATTGTATTTCTGTGAACTTGCATGAAAATGGTTTGAAACACCATTTTTATGTAAATTTTTAATACAGTGGATCTGTTAATTGAATAGCCACATTGCCAATGAAAATTATTCAATTAACAGAAGTATTCAATTAACTGGGATAACGTTACTTCCCTGTATTCTAGAGAAAAACTGAGCATTTATTCTATTATACCATGAAATACTTATGGTATCCACTCAAAAAACACAGGTATCTATATACCTAACCCACCATCAAATACAAGTAGATGATATTGAGGATAATGTCACAAAATTGGGAGAAAAATAAAAATTTACGTTTTGCTTTTAACCCTTTGATACTTTTGTGCGTCTTATGACGTACAAAATCAAACAACGCGCCGATACTTTGTGGTCATTTGTTTTATTATTTTTTTACTTTTTTAAGTTTTAACCTCAATTCCTATTTTCACCTGAATAGTGCTCAGTGACAACCGTTGAGACAAATGTTATCACAGCTTAAAATACTAATATAATTCTGCTGTCAAGACTTCTTAACTGGTTGAGTGCTAGAAGCCACTACCAGGGCATTCAAAAAATGAGAATACCAGAGCAAAAGCCAACACTTTCCTTGCTTATATTTCATATTCAGTCAAACACAAATAATATTTTGTTTATATAAATTTGTTTTATTACCTACAGGCACTCTCCAATAATTTGTAATAAAACAAGTTTTGAATAACAAATTCAGACCACCAAAAGTAATCTAGTCTTCAACCAGTTAATCACTAATATGAAAAATACCTTGTTACTTGTACTTTCTGATGTTTGACATCACATTTTGAAAAACATTGAAAAAACTGAATTCCAGCGGCATTTGAACGTCAGGATAATTAAAGTCTCAAAGGGTTAAACATTGTTTATGAACAAAGTTATTCCAACAAGGTGAAGGTGACATATGCATGTTTAGAAGACAAACAATGAGAAAACAATGGACTTAATATGGCAGTTTTGTGAACAGCTCTGTACAGAATTGGCCAATACGATAACAGCTTAACTGGTTGGGTGCTAGAAGCTATTATCATGGTGCTATTGAAAAATGCTGAAAGCCACTTTAGAGGCCTTACACTGCATGTATTAGCTTGATGTTTGCTCAACAGTACAAGAAAGAATGTTTATATAAAACTGTTTTGTTACAATTTATTGGAGAGTGCCAATAGGCACTTGCCAATAAATTTTAACAGATCCACAATTCATCAACAAAATCTCTCTAAACTAAGGCTATCCTTGCTAGTAGCAAAGGAATCTGTGAAAAAAATGCATATGTTACAAATCATCTTTGCAAAATAATTTAACACTCTACCAGTTAAAGCTTTGAAAAACATTATAAGTTATTGTGATGAATTGACTGAGGTTTGCAGCTCGGAGCTTATATTCAAACAAGACACGAAGCGTCGAGGTTGAACATACGTTCTGAGCTGCAAACCTCAGACCATGTTACCATCAATTTATCACAATAGCGTATATGTTCCAATACGACCCTACCCACAGCCCAAAACATACATCGTAAAACATGAGAGGCTTATTTACTGAACTTGTGATCATTAAAAGTTGCCTTTTTCAAAGCAACTTTTAATGATCACAAGTTCAGAAAATAAACCTCTTGTGTACCCCATGGCAGCAGTGAATAAATAATCAATAAATCAGATAAACTCATTTCATCTTAGTTCAAATCGTAAATTTGTTTGTAATTTAATCAACATTTCATTCGGAACACCGTCTGCTACATGTGTGAAAATTCCAGCAAAATGAAGCGTCTTGCTAGTCACACCATTGATGAAGCAATTACGAAAATGGGTGACGTTATTTCAAATATTTCATATTGTGACATCAAATAGTAACATTGCTACTGGAGCCTTAAACATAAAAGAAAACTACGCCAGCTCTCATCCAATCAAAAGCCGAGGATTTTACTCTTATTGAAACATAAAATAACTTTATATCTATGCTACTGTTCGTACCGCTTTCCCTTCTTCTTTGTCTGGTGATTTACTTTTGGATCTTCGGATGGACCTGTTTCTCTCCTTTTCTTCTTCTTTCTCTTTTTCAATTTCTGTCAAAGTTTGTGCATCGGCTAAGTTATCAACGGCAATAGCCAAGAAGACATTCAACAGGATATCTTATAATTTCGTCAAAGAAAAATATAACTTGTTCATAATGAAAAACAGTAATAAATGATGAAAACTGAATGCAAATGATGAGAACAATTAGTACACGATTCCTGCTGAAAGAATTGTGAATTCAACTTTGTTGCGGGAGATGATATGGAATGAGTGTTTTTCTCATATAATATTTATGAAACGGGTCTAAGAATTTTCTGTTTTGGCGAGCCTCTGTCGAGACCAAACGGAAAATTCGGACGAGCTTCATAAATATTATATGACAAAAACACTCATTTCATATTCTATTTATCATATGACACACACACACACAAATTAGCCGCTTAGTATGACTTCGTAACACATTACCTGACTTGAGTTACAGACGGCACTTGGAAAAAACATCCTCGTATAACTAAAAATTTTCATTTTTTGCTTCCAAAAAATAGGTTGTGACCCCTCATTGGAACGAGCTCGATGAGCTCGTTTCAATGAGAGGTCATAACCTGTTTTGGAAGCAAAAAGTGAAAATATAAAAAAAAAATTAATGGCATCTCTCTTGTAAAATATTAATACAATATAACCCACCCTAAATAAGACAGATACCAAATGTGACCCAGTTGTATTTTGTTTAGCCAATCAAATTGTCCAGTTTTGAAATTGACCAATGAAAGCTCCCAACTCTAATTATGCAAATTATGAAAATGTGGCCCAGTTGTATTTTGTTCAGCCAATCAAATTATCTAATTTTGAAATTGACCAATGAAATTGACGGAAGGCTTTATTTATCACAATATCAAATGTTTTAAAGTGAACAAAAAGGACGAGTCATATGATAAAGAAAAATAAGAGCTACATACAGTTGCATTAAAGTATAGGTAAAGGGGATATTATACTCAATACTTCCCATTTTAACTCTTAAGGGTCTGGGGATTTTTATATATTTTTTCGCTATACTTTGAAAGTCGACCTCCTGTGGCTTTGCAGTTGTTTCTAGAAACAAGTGACAGGGTACTTAGAAAATAAGTTTTGAATTCGCCAAAGCAATGCATGTTGGGACACCTGTTCTTTCACATTAAAAAGTTATCAAAGTTGGAATTAGGCCCTTAAGGGTAAATATCACAACAGAATCGTATCCATAATTGTACATTTTATTATATGCTAGGCTGTGAATTATTCCAAATTATCTATAAGAAATTTCTTGATATCCATTGACTTGATGGATAATGAGGAATATCCCTCAGCTGCTTCCTAAATTTACGTCACATTTTGGCGCATGACGTTGCCTTGAACATCGCCTTGAAGGAACGATCAGTAGATCTTTGTTATTGTCTTGATACTGTTTGCAGTCAAATTGGGCTGAATATTGCGCAGTAAAATGTCATGTAGCATATTATGTGACAAAAACACTCATTTCATATTCTATTTATCATAAATCATTAATAAATGATGAATACTGAATGCAAATGCTGAAAGAATTGTAAATTCAACTTTGTTGCGGGAGATGATATATTTATTTATTGATGTTTAAGGTCACATATTTATGCACAATGGCTAATCATGACCGTGACAGTTTTACGGGTGGAGGAAGCCGGAGTACCCGGAGAGAACCACCGAGCAACGACGAGCAGCTGCCAGCTCCCCAACATCGTAACTCCGCACTGCAGCACAGGCAGGGTTAGATTGGTTGAAGACAAGCGCACCATCGACGTGCAGTACGCCTTAGTACACGGCGTCATCGTGCCCCCACATGGGCAATGGGGGTGAAGTGTCTTGCCCAAGGACACAACGTGGTTGCCGCAGGTGGGATTCGAACCGAGCCTAAGCAGTCTTGATTTTCCTAAAAGCAACTGTCAAGGTTCCTACCCAGAAACTTCATGTCAGAGCACCTGTTCAGTCACAGTAAGAAATGATCGAAGTCAGAATTAGGCCTTGTAATAAATCTTATAAAACAATACTGATTTATGGAATGTAAAAAGGATACAATTACCACAAATAAATAAAATAACAAAATAAAGACAGACAATAACACCAAACTCTTTCACTCCACCATAGGCAATAATACCGTGATACATCACTACATTCCAATCTTCACCAGTTAATATCTGTAAGATAAAAAAAATGGAGTTGTTATGATTATTTTTTAAAAGTCAAGGTATTCTGAAAAAGATAAGGAAAACGCTCAAACACCCTTAACCCTAAAAAGACTGGGGATTTTTACACATATTTAATACATTTTGACCATTTACATCTTGTGCCGAAGACTTGCCTTGAAACAACTTCCATGGTAATTAGAGGTAACTTGCAAGTTTATCTAGAGCCTGTTCAATTGTAGTACAAGTGATCAAAGTCAGAATTATTTATTTATTTATTGGTCCTTAATGACACTTTCGACAGCCAGGGTCACATCGTGTTGGACAGAGAGTACCCAGTGAGAAACACCAAGCAACAGTGAGCAACTGTCAGACTCCCCAACATACTGATTCCACACAAGCAGGGTTAGCAATTGGTTGATGACAAGTGCACCATTGATGTGCAGTATGCCTTAGTACACAACACGTCCGTGCCACCACATGGGCAACTGGGATTAAGGGTCTTGCCCAAGGACACAATGTGGGTGCCGCAGGTGGGATTCAAACCGAGGACTTCTCATCTTGCAGCCTGCATCTCTAACTACTGAGCCAAAGCACTCCCAAAGTCGGAATTAGGCCTTTAATGGTTAAAGCACTCTTAAGCTGTAATCATTAAATGTCAGCCATGAACCTAACCTGGATCATCTCTTTCTAAAACCTGAACAACACTGGTTGATTATAAGACATACATACAAGAAGAGTATGATTTCAAAAGCAGACAAAGAATTTTGACAGAACTGTGACTAAGTCGTGGACAGGTAGGAATTCTCTTGATGCTTTCCTCCCCAAACTCTATGGAATTTAACCTGTCAAAAAAGAAATACTAGAGCATTGAATCTCAGTTGTTATTTTTTATTTGGACTCAGTCTTAGTTTAGCAATTTTATGTAGGAAACCTTGTCCCACTGCACTACTATGCAATCACCAGAACAATTGATTGATATGTGTTGTTCATAGATATAATACATGTAAAGGCAGCATATCTTAAAATCACAATCTATTTATTAACTTGTGGAGTGCTAAATTATTTTTGGACATTATAAGTTATTCTGTTTGTTGACAGGGGACATGGTCTCACGTTCCCTGCATGAAATTTATATTCAACCGAGGCATTAGCCGAGGTTGAATATATGTTTCATGCAGGGAACATATATTGTTTGTTGACAGGGGACATGGTCTCACGTTCCCTGCATGAAATTTATATTCAACCTCGGCTAACGCCTCGGTTGAATATATGTTTCATGCAGGGAACGTGATACCATGTCCCCTGTCAACAAACAGAATAACGTATAAGTCCCGTTCTTTGCTTCATTCGCATCATTTTAAAATTTGTTGTTGTACAGTGAATATTAGAAAGCAGTCGTTGTTTCGGTAAGGTATTAACTTTTTTTATAACAGACAGGAGTGATTTCCCTTTATTCACTGTTTACGTATGCAATCAACGGGGCGAGATGCTCTCGATTCGTTTCAGTTTATGTTACAGTAAATTAATGAAAAGAGACCTTATAATCTAATCGGTTTCATAAATTATTACCCATGTTTACATAACTTATCTTTTTGTACGTAATAACGGTACTTTTGTGCGTATTTTCTTTCAGTTAAATGTATTTGTCTCAGTTGATTTCAAGTGAAAAACACATTGCGATGAACTGTTGCTCATGGCAATGAGACGCTTTCCTTGACAGTGGACATAAGAATTGCTGACAGTAGACATATGCACGTGCCCGTCGACATAAAATAAAATCAACGAGGCATTGACCAATCACTGCAAGGTATTGCGGTTGGTATCGGGACATCAAAATTTGTTCACATATCTTTGCCTTGTTACAATTTACTACAGGCACTCTCCCATAAATTGTAACAAGACATATCCTTACAGACTAAATAATATTACTTCACAGATAATTCAAAGCACATCCACTAAGTATGAAGCCTTCAAGTTGCAGTATCTTCACCTCGGAGTAAAGCCCAAATATGGGCTTCCAGCACTCTACCAGTCAAAAGTCTATCATACCAACCAGTAGGCTACCATCCCATTTTTAATCCTCAAGGGTCTGGAGATTTTTATATATTTTTGCTGCACTTTGACGGATGGATTGACAGATGGATGGATGGACAGACAGACAGAGGGCTTCACTAGATAACCCTGAATCCTCCTTTGGAGGTCGGGGCCATAACAAAACCATGTGACCTTTCATTGGAACAAAACCATACCATGAGGCCACTCACTGGAATGTGCTCAATCTGCTCATTCCAATGAGGGTCACATATGGTTTTGCTGAAATGCTTTGAAAATGTTTTTTTCCAACTGCTCAATTTATAAGTACGTGGGCGTATCCAGTAGATACATTAGGTAAAGGGTTGAACATTTATCAACAGAGCCACGATAGTGACTTCTAGCAGTCAACCATTTAGTGGATATAGTACTGGACTTGAAATATTGCTGACTTACCTGAAATACTGTTAGTAGAGAATTCCAAAATGTATCAAAGTTACTACGAGGTGTTCCTTCATCAAAATTAAATCTTCCTCCAAAAAGTTGCATCCCAAGTAAGGCAAAAATAACAATAAATAAAAACAGCAGTAACAATAAACTAGCAATAGAGCGCATACTGTTCAACAAGGAGGCAACTAAATTCCGTAGTGATGACCAATATCTGAAATGTTAAAAAAATATAGATTTAAAAAAATGTGACATGTCAAATACTAACACAGGGTTCCCACTGATATCAGAGAACCAAATATAAGCACTATTTAACCCTGTACCCAATGTAACGGCCAAACCCGGCCAAAGCTATTCTAAACAAGACCAATACTGGGTCTGGACCTGCGTCGCTGCATGCAATTGATTACAGAGATAAACAGACTTCAAAGTATCGGCAAACAGGAAGTGACTGAATGGCAGATCTGAAAATTAGATACACGATACAACTCATTATGAAGCAGCAGACCAAATATAAAATCATTCCCTTTCATAGAAGCCAAGAAAACTTTGATGGAAGAAGTGTTTCGGATGGACTGACGGACGGACTGACGGACGGAGTCGAGGGGTTACTGGACCTGCTCTGCTGCTGGCGACGCAGGTAAAATTGCCAATTAATTTTCATTATTTTTTCATTTTTTGTCTCAAAAACATAGGTTATGACCCCTAATTGGAACAAGCTCGCCGAGCTCGTTCCAACGAGGGGTCATAACCTATGTTTTTGAGACAAAAAATGAAAAAAAATAGTTATTCAAGAATTTTTTTGCAAGTGTCGTTTGCTTTTCATGTTAGGTAAAAGGTTAAGAACTTTTCAAGGAATCTGACAATGATTTTCAAGGACTATCAGCACGGTACATGTTGGGCAAACACTCATTTCATTTGTCTGCCGTTCGCCTAAAAATAAGGTGAACACTTTTTCACTCACCTACATTACTAGACTTTCGAAAAATATCTTGACTTGAATTGCCATTTTATTCATTTGTTAACCCTTTCGCAACTCAACCAAATCGACCCCCAGACTTGGAATATTGGGGTTAATTTTGGGATCATCTCGTCCATTAAAGGTATAAAACGTTCCATTCATTTGGATTGTCAGGTAAGTCAAGATTTATCTTCCCAGTTTCAGAACATGGGATATCTAGTGGAACAAAATTTGTGCATTTTTCCCATTGAAAAATTGGACCAATTCCACGACCACGCCAGCTCCCTCATATTCTTCCATGTCCCTGACCAGCACTTCTTTTCTGCCGCATCCCTTCCCACTGGCCAGTCCTATTCCACTCCGTCATCTGGATTATTACTGGCAACATCATCTGAACGTCCAGCACTCATAATAGTGTCATATGTGTCAGCTTGATTTGAGCCAGACTGTACCGCAGAATCCTCTTTCCACGTTGCTATTGTCATCTTCGTCCATGGAATTACTGTGAGGTACAATATGCACTAAAACTGTAGCCAATCAACTAAAGGGAAACAACTCTAAATTCATTGGGCATGAAATTATTTCTGTGGACTGATAGAGATAGCACACGTGGACTGAGGTGAGAGTAGATGCATTACTATGCCATCGGCACACAGCGCGCCAACGGGTTTATAGTGTCAGTTTACCACTGGCGCGGCGTGCACCGACGAGTCACAAAAGGGTTAACTATCCTAGAAACATCATCTACATTGTAATAAACTTAAAACTTACTGTTATGCTGCCATAATGATGAAATGCTATGACGTAGTACACTGTTGGAAAGGGCTACATCACAGCATATCAGATTATTTATTTATTTGTTTATTTATTTATTGGTGTTTAAGGTCACATATTTTTGCACAATGACTAATCAGGACCACAACATGAGTATCAAATCAAGACCAGGGGTGAACGTTAATAAGCCATGTTGCTCATTTTTGAGAGGGTTTGCACCTCCCAAGCATTGGTGACTGGGTCCTATTTTACCAGTAAAACAGAGCATATCAGATTACTGACAGAAATGCATGAAATTAAACTACAATGGTCTAGAATCTACACACTAGACTGAGGTGGGTTATCATGACACCACTTGTCTCAGAGGTTACAGGTCAACTGAATTCAAGAACTTTTCAAGGAAGGTGATGGAAAATCAAATACTTTTCAAGAATAGAAACAAATTCAAGCATTCAAGCACTTCTCAAGGAAGGGGCTGAAATTCAATGACTTTTCATTTGAGTGGGAACCCTTTAACTCTAACCATTTTGTATTTCTCGTGATAACATGACATTTTCTTTATCTTATGGTTAGTAAACAGAAAGGAAAGTTATCAGCTGGATGTAAACAGAATGGCTCATGAATTAGTTCACCTCCCCATATTACACTCAATGACCCGAAGGGATGTAAATGACCCACTGAAATATCCTGAAGTTTTTAATCACATCATTTCTGGCCAAGGATCTAGGGCAGAGAACTATCCATGACAGCTGAAGCTTTTTTGGAATTAACAGGTTGGTCCTGGGCCAGTTCCCAGTGTTTTCAAGAGTGTTTCTCCCGCTAGATCAACATCCCATTTGGTACAACTTGGTAAAAATCCTGAATTCAGAAAAAATCCTGAAAACTCCTGGGAATGCATAAGGAACATCGACTGAGACAGGCACAATCACATTTATTTATAATAATGGAGCAAACAATTTACTTTTGATTTTAAATGCATTTAAATGCATGATGCAAATGCTCAAATTCAATTAACCCTTTACCCAACGCAGATGATATCAAAATTTATTATTTTAAATATAATTTTTTTAAATTTTTCAAAAAATTTCAACAAAACCATATCATGTGACCCCTCGTTGGAACGAGCTCGATGAGCATATTACGTGGGCGGATACGGGCGATTCGTTGGGTGAAGGGTTAACAAGTGCTCATAAAAGCCTTCACATTCTAATTAAGGGCTTCACATTCTCTTAACCCTTTACCAAATGAATCGGCTGCATTCACCACGTAACATACAAATTCAGCCAGGGATTCTTCTGCCCTCTATCATGGGAGCTCCAATTGAAAATTTTGTTTTGGATGGGAAAACACACAAAAATTAAGAAATTTTACAATTTTTCGAGTTATTTATTTATTTATTGGTGTTTAAGGTCACATATTTCTGCACAATGGCTAACCATGACCGTGACAGTTTTACGGGTGGAGGAAGCCGGAGTACCCGGAGAGAACCACCAAGCAATGGCGAGCAACTGTCAGCTCCCCAACATACCAACTCCACACAAGCAGGGTTAGCATTGGTTGAAGACAGGTGCACCATCGACGTGCAGTACGCCTTAGTACACAGCGGCACCGTGCCCCCACGTGGGCAATAGGGGTGAAGTGTCTTGCCCAAGGACTCAACACAGTTGCCGCAGGTGAGATTCGAACCGAGGACTTCTCGGCTTGCAGCCTGCACCTCCACCAACTGAGCCACCGCGTATTTTTCGAGTTGAGCAGAGAATATTAAGACCAATACCTAAGCAACTAAATGTATACTACATGTAAGTTTTATAACAAACAGTCACATGGTCTCTGGAGTCTCTATTAAACTGTTTTTATATGAATAAAAAGGAACTTGTCATTTGCCTTTAAATTTATTTATTGGTGTTTAAGGTCACATATTTATGCACAATGGCTAATCATGACCGTGACAGCTTTACAGGTGGATGAAGCCAGAGTACCCGGAGAGAACCACCGAGCAACGTCGAGCAGCTGTCAGCTCCCCAACATTGTAACTCCGCACTGCAATACAGACAGGGTTCGATTGGTTGAAGACATGCGCACTATCGACGTGCAGTACGCCTTAGTACACGGCGTCATCGTGCCCCCATGTGGACATCGGGGTTAAGTGCCTTGCCCAAGGCAAAGACGGTCACCCATCCGAGGACCAACCGGACTCTACGTTGCTTAACTTCGGTGATCTGACGAGAACCGGTTATCGCAACGCCACCGCGCCCCCTGCCTTTGAATTAAGAGACTTAGTTAGGCAAGCAATTTAAATTGAATGTACAAGTGGTGTCCTGAATTGAGTGGTCATATAGCCTAAGAAAACCAATAGTTTTCTGAGGCCTTATGACCATCCAGTTCAGGGCACCAGTTGTGCATTAACCCTCTGCACACTGATGGCAAAATATCAAAATTTCAAGCTGCAAATCTTTCGCATTATGCTACTAAGAATTTAACCCTTTACCTAACATGAAAAGCAGACGACACTTGCAAAAATAATTCTTGAATAACTAATTTTTTTCATTTTTTGTCTCAAAAACATAGGTTATGACCCCTCGTTGGAATGAGCTCAATGAGCTCGTTCCAATGAGGGGTCATAACCTATGTTTTTGAGACAAAAAATGAAAAAAATAATGAAAATTAATTGGCGATTTTTGAGAATAGCGCTGGCCGGTTTTGGACGTTACGTTAGGTAAAGGGTTAACCAATTCAATCTTATTTGACAGATAAGACTGAATTGGTTAAATTCCCATTTTCAATATGAAAAAAAAATGTGCCTGGAAATTTCAAAATTTTGACATCAGCATTCAGAGGGTTAAATGCTTGTTTTGAATGGGAACCGGGATTGAGATATTTGGGGTTAAGAATTGGGAAAATGTATGTCCAAATGTCATTGGGAAAGGGTCCCACAAACGGCCTCTCTAGATACACAAAATAATCCCTGTCAGCAGATGGAAAAACAAGACTAACTGTGACTGCTCGTCCACAGATGCCCCTATAAATCCCTATTATACTGGAATGAAAAGTTTTGTGTTGAATTTGTTCAGGATGAAAAACCTGATTCTGTGAGAGAATAAAAGTTTTCCCAATCCTGTGACCTTGACCTTTGTCACTCGAGCATGGTATTACTGTGCAACAGACCTCCATTGATATTTACCTTTGTGTGAAGTTTTGTGGAAATCTACCAAAGTATTATAGAATTATGACTCCTGACGGACAAACACAGTCTGTGAGAGAATTAAGTTTTCCCATTCTTGTGACCTTGACCTTTGCCACTCGAGCATGGGTTCCTGTGCAACAGACCTTCCATTGATATTTACCTTTGTGTGAAGTTTTGTGGAAATCCACGCAAGTATTATAGAATTATGACTCTGGACGGACAAACACAGTCTGTGAGAGAATGAAGTTTTCCCATTCTTGTGACCTTGACCTTTGTCACTCGAGCATGGTGTTGCTGTGCAACAGACCTTCCATTGGTCTTTACCCTTGCATAAAGTTTCATGAAAATCCATCAAAGCATTATAGAGTTATGGCTCTGGATGGACAAATAAAGTCTGACAGATGGATGGATGGGTGGACAGACTGACAGGTTGATGGACTGACAGGCAGATGGATGGAGAGATGGACAAACAACTCAGGTTTAAGATGCCTCCCAAATGGGGGCATACAGATGTTTTTAAAATAACATTTCAAGCTCGTTCCAGTGGATATACTTCATCTTATCTTTGATGGAATTATTTATCCTGAAGGATTTTCCAGGTTTCAAAGTATGAGGGAGTACCTAGAGGCATTCTCCCATAAATGGTAACAAGGAAGACTTTAACCCTTTACCTAACATTAAAAGCAGACAACACTTGCAAACCAAATTCCTGAATAACTAATTTTTTTCATTTTTTGTCTCAAAAACATAGGTTATGACCCCTCATTGGAACGAGCTCTATGAGCTCGTTCCAAAGAGGGGTCATAACCTATGTTTCTGTGACAAAAAATGAGAGCAATAATGAAAATTAATTGACGATATTTGTGAATAGCGTTGGCCGGTTTTGGCCGTTACATTGGGTAAAGGATTAAAGTCCAAAAATTTAGTACTATATCAGTTGAGAAATAGACATAACTAAACACTTACCTTGTAGCCTTAAAAACTCTCAACAATCTAGCACAACGTAACACACTGACACCCAGTGGTGGCATCACATCAGTCTTAATTAAAACAACTTCTATTATACTACATAATACAACAAAACTGTCAAATCTGTTAAACAGTGATACAAAATATCCTTGGAAGCCTAAACTGTACATTTTTAACAACATTTCCACTGTGAACACAACAACAAAAAACATGTTGGCAATTTCTGAAAAGAAAAGAAAAATACAAATTAAAAAATAACATTTATCAGCATCAAAAATCTCATTACTGAAATATTGTCTGAAATGCATCGAATAAACACACAACATCATAACACTGGGAATTGATTTAGGAAATAGAAATGAATTAACCTACCCAATTTTTATTTATTCCAATTACTCTTTATTTAAAGAGGCAAGAAGACACCATTTTGCAAAAACTTTCTAGAATAGGCCACACAAAGTAGAGCTTCTGTTTCTCAGGCCATTATTTGTGAAATTGCATGCGGGCGAGCGGTTTTTTATTTTATTTTTTATTTCAGTAATTACTTCTTAGCCATCAAAAGTTCATATTCTTGGTTCAAATTTTAGGCCTCATAATCTACAGAATAGCATGGGTGGTGGTGTATTTCATCCCTTGAGTGCAAGAAGGCTTTGCAATGCTAAAGCATTGCAAAGCCTTCTTGCACTCAAGGGACAAATTCATCAATTTTTTTAACTTGGGTAAAATATCAGGCATAAATCATTTAATTTTAATTTTTTTAAAGTTTAAATTGGTTATAAAAAGAGAGCATGCGGCAGCCAAAAGGACCATGCGGGAGGGCCTGAGAAACAGATTTTTTATTGCAAAGCCTTCTTGCACTCAAGGGGTGAAATACATCACCACCCATACTATTCTGTAGATTATGAGGCCTAAAACTTGAACCAAGAACATGAACTTTTGATGGCAAAGAAGAAATTACTGAAATAAAAATTAAATAAAAAACTGCTCGCCCGCATGCAATTTCACAAATAATGGCCTGAGAAACATTAGATCTACTTTGTGTGGCCTAATATTAATGATTTATTTAAGTGCACCATCAACATGGAGTACTCCTTAGTACACAGCGCCACCATGACCCCACATGAGCAATCAGGATTAAGTGTCTTGCTAGAAAGGACACAACATGGTTATCCCTGTGGGCGATCAAACCGGAGACCTTTTGATTTCAAGTCCAACTAGAACTATCACTGAAGGTGATTAATACCCCCGCTTTGGGTTTTTAGAGGAATGCACTTCTGATCATGTAGGCGAAGGCCATAAGGAAATTGATTGATAAATGTAGGAGGAGTTGCGCACACAAGAATTTCATGTAGAAACCCATATTAAATCAAAGTTCAAGAGAGATAACCTGGTTAAAATTGTCGCAGATCAAAAATTTTGGAATATGCGCATGTTCACTTAGTAGTGATGATTTTTGAAAGGTTTCTTCAAAAACGGTTCTTTAATGTAGGAGTTGCGCACACATGAAAGACGTATGGACAGACAGATGTACGTACAGGGCGATTTCTATATAGCCCCCACTTCTTCGAAGCGGGGGTATAATGATGTACCCACTGAGCCACAGTCTTCCATAATGTTAATGAAAATTACTACCTTATATACATGCAGACAGCCGTGGATTACCAAACAGTGTTTCAACATCATTGTTGGCTGCCTGTATCGGCAGCCAACAATGATCTCAAAACAATACCAAGACAAGGGCTATGAAAAGCGTGGGCCACTGTCCCCGACCTGTAGGTATGTTTCGAAGTAGCCTTAAAGGTATTATGGGACAGAAAACTTTATTACCGTATTTACTCTATGTATTGGGACACTCTATGATTTGGGACACACATTTTTTCCAGAAAACTATATTTTTTTATGCTCCCAAAGTTTGGGACATTCAGGAGATTTGTTTCCAGCTGACCCGTCACTAGTAGCAGATGACACTCATAAAAAAAAATTCTTGAGTAACTAAAAATTTTCATTTTTTGCTTCCAAAACATAGCTTATGATCCTTCATTGGAATGAGCACAATGAAAATATAAAAGAAATTGGACGGCGATTTTCGTATATAGTGATGGAAAACGAATCACACACAACTTTATTCAGCATCAAATCAAGACCAGGCTGTGTTCTTTCCCCATTTTCTAAGAATTGGGACACCTGTGAAAATAATTATTTTTAGTTGTCCCAATACATAGAGTAAATACAGTAAGTCAAAAGTGTGAAAACAGAAACATTTTCTATGTCCAAAAAGTGAAAAAGGGACATAACTCTGGGAAACATTATTGGACAGAAGCCGTTCCTTCTGCATATTCGTCCCCCTATGCGGGACTATCAGAATACCACAGGAGATCCAAATCCTACCATTGGCTTTAAAAATAAAATTTGCAAAACGTTTGTGTGGACAGATGGACGATAGAGGGCTTCACTAGATACCCCCGAATTCTCCTTCGGAGGTCAGGGGCATAATACATGCAGGCTACCAGCAGAGTTCTCAATGGAGTACTCACTTGGGGGCAACTTTTTCAAAGCAATATAAAAGTGGCAGCTTGGGGCTGTTTGGGAACTTGAGGGTTAAATTGTCTCAAGATAATTTTTGTAACATATTATTTCGGAGCCAAAAGCTGTCAGATATATCTTTACACACATGACAGCACAGAGAATACTGACAATCCATACTAACCCATTAAACACTGCAGAATAATTCTTTATGCCAGCAATAAGCAATTTTTATATAAGCAGACAGGTAAATGAGTTTCAATTATGTTTCCAGGCTGCCAGTGTGAATAGTGTGAATAACAGAATTAATTTTTCAAATACAGTTTGATACTCTGCCACCTGATGGGTAGGTACATATCCATACTATTTCTTGATAAGTAAGTAGAAACTTGAGGCCAGCAGCAAATTTTCAGTTCATGAATATTTCAACTCAACAGTCCAACAAACTGAAATTTTGCTGGCTGAGTCTTAAAGTTTCAACATGTGCATCATAAATTATCCATACTTTTGCAAACTGGTATAAATTTGTGAAAAAATGTAAAATGGAACTGTGACAATATTATTGCAATAAACGCCTTAATATTAAGGGTGAAATAAACTGAAGCCATATCATCTTGTTCTGTTGCAAATTATTTTCTACACAATGCAATCACAGTTTACCCCAACATAAAGATGTCAAAAAATCAAAATTAAAAACTATCAAATTTTACCAATAATGAAACTCATAATTTAAACCCAATCAGATGATATCAAAATTTATTATTTTAAATATTAATTTTGCAAATTTTTCAAAAATTTTCAGGAAAACCATATCAAGTAATCCCTCACAGGAAAACCACATCAAGGGGTCCTATGATATGGTTTTATTGAAATTTTTAGAAATTTTTTTTTTGCAGATGATGTGGACTGATGAAGACAATTTGTCAGGTAGAGGAGGGTTAAACAATTCAATCTTGTTTGACAGTGCCCAATCTCCATCAAACAAGACTGAATTGGTTAAACTTCAAGTTAGCATTATGGGAAAAAAAATTGCTACTTGACATTTCAGGATTTTGTCATCAGTGTGAAGAGAGTTCAGCCCCTCAGAGTTGATCTTCTGTTTCTCAGGCCAATTTTTGTAAAATTACACATGGACAGACATTTTCTTTATTATATTTTTTATTTTATTTTATTTTTTTTTTTCAAAAAAGTTTATGTTCTTGGTTTGTTTTATGTTTTTGGCCTCATAATCTGCAGAATAGCATGGGTGGTGGTGTATTTTGTCCCTTGAGTGCAAGAAGACTTTGCAATGCTATAGCCTTGTTGCACTCAAGGGGCAAATTTATAAATTATTTTAACGTGGCCACTAAAATATCAAACATAAATCATTTCATTTTTATTTTTTTAAGTTTGCACTGATTATAAAAAGAGCATGTGGCAGTCAAAAGGAGCATGTGGGACAGCCTGAGAAACAGATTTTGGCCTTGACTGAAAAAATGCAATGTCTGGAATTGTATGTTAATACCTTGAAATTTATCCAACCACTCTGGCTGTCCATAATGTTCTGTGGTTAAAATGACTGTGTTTAAAAATACCATTATAATAACAAGCCAATAAAATGGTTGGGATTTCACTACTCTCCTGGATAATCTCCTGTATCTTCTATTCCATTTTTGTAATCTCAAACTGAAACAAAAATAGAAAATAAATAAATTAGGGCGAAAAAAAGTTAAAAATCAATTTGCGAAACTCCCAAGAATACTGCACCAAATGCTCCCACAAGAGCAAGTAAGGAGTAAAATAACTGATTAATTGAACGACTGTAACAAGTATTTGGGATCCGTTAAAAAGCTGGACGCTTATATTCTGCTATTAACTCTTAGCCTTCTGAATATTTTCTTGAATTTCTCGTAAAATAATACAATGTTAACCCTTTACCCAACGCAGATGATATCAAAATTTATTTTTTTAAATATCATCTTTTCAAATTTTTCAAAAAATTTCAACAAAACCATATCATGTGACCCCTCGTTGGAACGAGCTCGGCGAGCTCGTTCCAACGAGAGGTCACATGATATGGTTTTGTTGAAATATTTTGAAAAATAATATTTTTTTCAACTGCTGAATTTGCATATTACGCGGGCGGATGCGGCCGATTTGTTGGGTAACGGGTTAACGTCTAGAATCCACCGCAGTGCTCTCTGACATTATTACCCTGTATCATAGGCAAACACACCCTTCAATCACTCCATGACATTCCCAGCTCAACATACTGTGCTCCAAAGACGGGCACTCAGGCAAGCACCTCAATGGGTCCCTATTTTACACCTAGGTATGGTTAGGATTGCATAGTACTGGTGAACATTCCCAACGTCCACAGCTGGCTCGAGATTCAACATCGCAGAGTCACACACTCAAACTTCACTGATCCCACATGAGCCACTACCATGGGAAGCACCCAAATCAACCGCTCAGTAGTGCTCAAACGACTAGTGAATTCCAAAGTCGACTAGTCAATACCCAAAAGTCAAGTCGACTTTGACTAGTCATTGGTGATAACTTGTTTCCTTATAACAGTGTTGGTGTTTCGGTAGAGTGCTGAAGGTCCAAATTTGGCTTCACTTGGGCATTCATATACAGCACTTACTGGAACATTATTCTGTTAATGTGCTTCTAATTATGCTAAGAGTGAAATTATATAGTCTTATTTAATTTGCCTTGATGCGATTTATGGGAGAGTGCCTCTAGGCACTCTCCCATAAATTGCAACAAGGCAAATTAATAACATATCCTGATAGCCCAAAGTAATTCAGCACTCTACTAGTACCAGTTAAAACAAACTACTGTCACTACTATTAGATGGCAATAGATGTATACATTCATTGCCCAATATTGCTGTTCAAACTGTCTGACAGTGGCACAGAAGGGATACTATTTACCTAAAAGCTTGAACTCCTCCGACTAGTCGACTGCACAATTGAGAGTCGACGACTGGTTTGCCCAGAGTCGACATCGACTAGTCGACTAATCGTTTGAGTACTATCGCTCAGTGGTCATCCATCCAAGGATTAACTGGGCTCGACGTTGCTTAATTTCAGTGAACTAATGGGAACTGGTCTCGCTTCGCCAGTGCTCCCCTGAGGCCACTCTCCAATGAATTGTTACATAACAATTATTTAGGAATAAAATCTTGCTAAACTATGCTCCCCTTATTGGTGGCATGGTATCTTTGGCTGCTATCAATTTATTGGGGTTTAATGACACTTTCAACAGCCAGAGGCCTCGTTTTGGACAGTTTTATGAGTAGAGGAATATGAAGTAACCAGAGAGAACAACCTAGCAACCAGGCCTGAAAATAAGCAGTCTGACATTTGCAGAATGAGGTTCCCAGAGGGTGAATTTGATGATGCTATCCCTTGCAGTGGGCCAATTTATCCACTGGGTACCTCTTTCTGTTTCGTTTTGGGACCCTGATTCAGACTGAGGTTCACAGAGGGTAAATTTAGTGATGCTACCCTGCTATGCAGGGTAGAATCACTAAATTCACCCTCTGGGGACCTCATTTTGCAGATGACAGGCTGCTTATTTTCTGGCTTGCTAGCAACTATCAAACTCCACATCAGCAGGGTTAGCACTGACTGAAGACAAGTGCACCATCAATGTTTAATTTTAACCCTTTCACTTCAGCGCAATTTGGTAATATCCTGTACTGAACAATATATGGGGAAAAATGGAGTTAACCGTTTGAACCGCCATTTCCGGGAATGGTATTGCCTTTGTGTACACTTACAGTGAGATGGGTCAGTCCAATATCAATATACAGGGAGGATAAAATAATAATTGCAGTCTGCAGTTATTATTTTATCATCAATGCCCCGTATATAGACCTCTTATAATAAGACAAAATTGGGACAAAATTATGCCTCGGACTGACAAATCGGTCTTACGAGTTTAATGGGTTAAAGTGAAAAAAATTGAAAATGGCAGGAATGTCGAGTGTTTGTAACTCTAAAATTGTTAGGACATATTCAAACATTATCATTTTATCAGGCAATCTCAATAAGGAACTCAGTGATAAAAGGGTTAACCCTTAACTGGTAGAGTGCTAAATTATTTTTTAAAGGTGATTTGTAACACAGATATTTTTTTTCCAAAGATACCATGCCACCAACAAGGGGAGCATACTTTATCAAGATTTTATTCATAAATAACTGTTTTGTAACAATTCATTGAAGAGCGGCCTCAGTCACTTTCCAATGAATTGTAACAAAACAATTTTAGGCCATACAAAGTTGATCGTCTGTTTCTCAGGCCATTTTGTCCAAAAAAAGCATGGAGGCGGGCGGTCTTTTTCTTTTCTTTTTATTTCTCCCCGAGAGGTTGTTTGTGGTAATTCAACCCTCACCCAAACGCCTGGTGGACCACACAAAATTTCACAAATATATTGGTTATTCACTGTAGGGGTGTTGGGTCATAAATGAAGTGGGGTTTGAATGTTTGTTTTTTCAGTGAAACGTGAAAATTATGATACAGGACGAAATGCCTTGTGGGTGAAATGTCTCGGGATGAAACATCTCTGGGACAAATCAAATGTCTAATTGCCAACTTTCACAGATTTATTTTACCCCAAAAAAATCCTTTCATAACCTGCCTAATAAAATCGTGAATCGCAATTTTTCCACATTATATTCAGAATTATCACAACCCATTTGAATGGGCAGTTCATCCATAAATCATATTTTTCGGAAATCTGAAAATGAAATACAAAACGAATGTTTGCGTGTTTTTATTAACCAATTTGACCGCACATACCTGCCTATATGCGATTTATTTTCAACTATGACTGTTACTTTTATATCAAGCAATGGTTACTATTAGTTATCCAATTATCCTGCATCTCAAATGCATTTATTTAAATTAACTGGAAAACTCGTAAAGGTTTCAAATAACAGTACACAAATTCCCAATGACGGCCATTTATAACACAAATGTTACTAAAAATAAATGCCAGGAGACTGTGTTCCATTCAACATAGCACCTGACTTTGCAGACTTTCTGAGGGTTAGAGCAAATCAAAAGTGGTGCGAATCGACTATTCCCCTTTGTGACTGTTTGTTGTCAGACTGAAAGACACCTTCCTTCTTGTTGTCATTATGACTTACCTTTTGCAGAATAAAACACTTTCTGTCGTGAATATTGCTAAAACCCACCCACTTTATTAAAGTACGATGCAGAAAAAGCAGGAAGTGTGATAATTTAAAATTCGCCAACGCATCGATATTAATTTACCGAAATGAGCACAATATCTCAAATTTTTTTAAAAGATTTTTTGGTGTCATAAAAAGATTGCATGTGCAGCAAAAATGACCATGCATGCAGGCCCAAGAAACAGAGGTTCTTTTTTTTATGGCCTTATATCAACATTATATTGCCGGGCAAACAACAAGCTAATGAATAAAGAGCAAAGCCACTAAAGTGTATTTCAGCACTTTTCAGGAGAGCCTTGATAGTGGCTTCTAGCACTCCACCAGTTAAGGGTTTAGAGATTTTTACATATTTTTGCTGCACTTTGACAGTCTGCATTCTATGACTTGGCTGCTGTTTTTTGGCAAGTCTTGGCTGCCTACATAGGCAGCCAAGACTTGCCTCAAAACAATTACCAGGGTGCTTAGATGTAACTTGTGAGTTCACCCAAAGACTGCATGCAGGGGCACCTGTTCTGTTGTAAAAAAAAAAAGTGATCTAAGTCATAATTAGGCCGTTAAGGGTTAAACAATGTTGTTATTTGTTTACATGATGACCTCTCCACTCTTCCAAATCTCATTAGAAAAAGCATCAGCACCAATGCCTTACCACTTAAATTTACCTCCCATTTGATGAACCTTCTTTCGAGTAATATTTTCCCATAAAAAACATCAAGAAAGCAAACTTTTATTTTTTTGAATCACATTTTCATTTCAAGAACATTCAAAAGGTACTTCTGAATAGTTGCTGAGCATATTGTTGTGTTGGGTCCTTCTATACCAAAAATAAAATAAAAAGTAAGAACATAGTGGAACAAGACTAACAGTGACTGCCCCGCCATGGATGTCCCCGAACTATGGCCTATAATACTGGAATTAAAAGTTTTGTGTTGAATTGGTGCTCACTGTAGTCCATAAGGTTTCAAATTTAATAAAATACACATGAACACAGCAGCCAAAAGCTTAAATGACCTTATTTCCATAAGCCACTAATATGTTAAAACTTTCTCAACAGAACCATACACATATGAATGCCACTTGAATTGGCATACAGTACAAGTCAAAATAAAGTTGTAGGATAGCTGCTATAAACTATGTATCTTTCTCTTCCTACACGGATAAAACCAGAAACTAATATCATTTACTGGAAAGCTCTCACAGATAAAATTTTCCCCATGAGTCGAATTTAGTTTATTTAAAAACAAAAACAAAACTTTCTTGGATAAAGGGTTAACTAATATAGATTAACCTTTTAAACAATGAAACCCTGCAGACAGGGATTGTAAGTGACAAAAGTTTGTAAGCAGACAACAACACTGTCAGCCAAGCATTACAGAATTATGGCTCCAGACTGACAAATAGAGTCTGTGAGAGAATTATGTTTTGTCCTTTGACCTTGTCCTTGACACTCAAGCATGATGTTGCTGTGCAATAGACCTTCTATTGATCTTTACCCTTGTGTAACGATTCATGAAAATCTGCCAAAGCATTACAGAGTTGTAGCTCCGGACGGATAAATAAAGTCGGACAGACGGACTGACAGATGGATGGACAACTTGGATTTAAGATGCCTCCCTATTGGGGGCATAAAAAATGGATGATGTCATATCGTACATTCACTTACATTTGTTACAACATGTGTTATTTTGAGAATAACACATAGCTGTGGTATCCATTCTTTGTATGTGGTATCTTTGTACTCAGTATAGACCTAAATAGGGTATCAAAATTTGGTTTTGTACTCAGTATGGAACAAAAGTAGAGAATGGATTAATGTTGGAAAAGTACATCTCATTTTAATTAACCCTTAAGCCCCCATATAGCCCCAAACCGCCAGTTTTATATTGCATTGAAGCAGGTGCTCCCTTGTGTCATCTTTTTTATTACCCTTGTATGTAGACAGAATTTTCCCTGGCAGTGGTTTTACATCACTGCTGGCTGCCTGTATAGGCAGCCAGCAGTGATGTAGAACCACTGCCAAGTCATCAATAACTATGTAAGCAGAAAAAGGCCATAAATACTTTAAAATTAATCTGAGGACTTAAGGGTTAATTCACCAAGTAGATGTCCTACTAAACCAGTGAGTGTTGTGAATAAATATACCTTTTTAACTGCCACCAAGTTTGCTGTTGTATATCACCACTGCCCATCTCATCAACTTTATCTGCCAGCTGGGCTTCTTTGTCTGAAATTGTAAATTGTATCTTCTCAATGACATATATATAATGATAAACAAGAGCAACGCAAAGCGTGGCATATGCCCCGGACGGTGTCATAAAAGGGTAGGGAAGTCTCTCGGGGGTAAAACCAAATCAAAAGGAAGCTTCCTCTATACACCAATAATGCAAAAAAAAAATTGAATTGAGTCAGTATTCATTAGTTATTGGATAGAAACCAGATTCAAGATGGCTGCCATGGAAGCCATAATGAATTGGCCACTGGTGGCCATCTTGGTTCAGCTGACTGGTCCAAAATGGAAAGGAAGCTTCCTCTAGATGCCAACAATGCATAATTAAAAAATAAAGATGATTTGAGTCAGCATTCATTAGTTATTAGACGGAAACTAAATTCAATATGGCCACCATGGTGGCCATTCTGAATTGGCTAGCTGGACCAAAATGAAAAGGAAGCATTGTCCAGTCAACCACAAGTAACCTCTAAAATTATGATTTAACCCTTTATCCAACGCAGATGATATCAAAATTTATTATTTTAAATATAATTTTTTAAAATTTTTCAAAAAATTTCAACAAAACCATATCATGTGAGGAGCTCGTTCCAACGAGGGGTCACATGATATGGTTTTGTTGAAATTTTTTGAAAAATAATATTTTTTCAACGACTGAATTTGCATATTACGTGGGCGGATGCGGGCGATTCGTTGGGTAATTTATTTATTTATTGATGTTTAAGGTCACATATTTATGCACAATGGCAAATCATGACCGTGACAGTTTTACGGGTGGAGGAAGCCGGAGAACCCGGAGAGAACCACCGAGCAACGACGAGCAGCTGCCAGCTCCCCAACATCGTAACTCTGCACTGCAGCACAGGCAGGGTTAGATTGGTTGAAGACATGCGTACCATCGACGTGCAGTACACCTTAGTACACGGCGTCATCGTGCCCCCACGTGGGCAATGGAGATGAAGTGTCTTGCCCAAGGACACAACGCGGTTGCCGCAGGTGGGATTCGAACCGAGGACCTCTTGACTTGCAGCCTGCACCTCTACCAACTGAGCCACCGCGCTCCGATTCGTTGGGTAAAGGGTTAATCAAAGTTACAGATATTTCAATCAATAAGTATGTAATTCACTTTAGAAACATCAAGATATTAAAAGAATTAGTAGAAGTACACAGGGTAAGGCCTAAAACAAGAGATTGTCACTTGGAAGTGACTATGCCCCGACGTGGCAATGACCTTGATCTGTGACCTTGACCTCCATGGAACAAAAAACCATTATGTGCAAGACGCATCTCCCCACAAGCAAAATGTATGTAAGTTTCAACAAAATCCAATGAAGCATCTCCGAGTTATGGAGCGGATACAAAAATCTTCCTGATGGACCAAATATGAAAGTATTCTGACTGGTGGATATGAAGATTTTTAAAGAAATACCTTCATATCGCATTAAGTTAAGATTCGGGCTTCCATAGGGAGCCCAAATATTAACCCAGGTACCCAATTTGTACAAACTTGAAGCTGACATGGTTCCTGATCAAATTTCAGGCTATTCAAGGCTGTTTCTTGACATTTTGTAGCATTTTTTAAGGCCTTACAGCACCCAAATTTAAGAATTTTCAAGGACATAATGCCATGGATGATGATATATGATCATTAGTATACCCAATGATGGAGGCTGTTAATTACCAATATCGTCGGCGGGTTTTTATTTCGCAAAAATTCTAAGATTTTCAAGGCTCCCTTCACCATTTTCCAGGATTTCAAGTACTTGAACCACACTTTGTTGAATTTAAGGACATTTCTGGAACCCAAGGCCCCACGGGAAGATGTTGTTTACCAAATATGAAAGGACTGATGGATCTGAAGAAGATTTTTAAAAGAAATTTCCTCATACTGCACTAAGTTAAACTTTGAACTCCAATATAAAGCACAAATATTAACTCAGGGACCCAATTTGAACAAACCTGAACAAACCTGAATCTGACTCCCCCCCCCCCTCCCCTCCCCAAGATATTATACACCAAATATCAAAATGTTTTCACTGGTGGGATGGATCTGATGAAGAAGACTTTTAAAGAATATTCCTCATAATGAACTAAGTTAAACTTTGAGCTCCCATAGAGAGCACAACTATTAAGCCAGGGAATTGATTTGAACAAACTTGAATCTGACACTCCTAGAGATATCATATGCAAAACATTAAAAGATTCTGAGAGGTGGATATGAAGAAGAAGATTTTTTAAAAAATTTCCTCATACTGTAATAAGTGTAATAAGTTAAACTTTGGGCTCCAATAGAGAGCCCAAATATTAACCCTAGGACCCGATTTGAACAAACTTGAATCAGACCCACCTTGAGATGATGTAATACCAAATATGAAAGGATTCTTACTGGTGAGTCAGCAGAAGAAGATTTTTTAGAAATTTCCACACATTGCACTAAGTTCAAATTCGGGCTCCCGTAGGGACCCCAAATATTAGTGCAAGGACTCGATGTGAACAAACTAAAAACTAATCTGATCCCCCCCCTCCTCCCCAGAGATGTTGTATAGCAAAATATCACATGATTCTAACTGATGAATCTGAAGAAGATTTTTAAAGATTATTCCCCATCTTGCACTAAACTGAAATTCAGGACCCCATAGGAAGCGCAAATATTAACTGAGGGACTTGCTTTGAACAAACTTGAATTTGACCCTTATACAGTTAAAACTAGAAGTCCTGTCACGAATAGTGCACTTATCTAGGCTTAATTGCGCGTTGGAATTGCCATATCGAATGGCATCCAAAGCACGGCAGGTTCTCCTGGTTACTCATAGCAAACACATGGGTTACCCGGAGGTCCATTGGCTGAAACATTGCTTGTGCACAGGCCATATGTACAGAATTAGATAGCTTTACTTCGGCCATAACGTGCACATTAACGCGCATATCAACGTGCTATTTGTGTGCATTTCATGACAGGACTTCTAGTTTTAACTGTAACAATGATGTATACCAAAAAATTCTTATTAGTGGTTCTGAAGAAGATAACTTACAGGGTTCAAGATTCCATCTGAAGTCCAATGCAGTAATCAAGGAGACGTTGAGTGGCCAGTCCAGAGATTATTGGGGAGACAAAGAGCGAGGATATTATGACTGCAATGCAAAGCATGTGCTTTTGCCCCTGATGTTAAAAAATTCTTACTGTATTTTTAGTACATTGGAGTGGACAAAACCCACCTGGTGTTGACAGTTTTTCCACACATGATGATATGCCACTATACCAACGGATATTCAAATTCAACTATCAATGACTGAGTTACAAGGCAGCTCATCAAGCTCAAGGCACTGAGAGTGCATAAGCTGTTTGGGAAGGGAAAAAAGGGGAATTTTTAAAATATTGTGAATGTTATCTCTCAATTGTGTTTGGTAAATGGTCAACATTCTAAACCTGGTAGCCATTACCTTTTTCTGTTTCTTCCCCATCATCTTCATTTTCGGGATCAATATCCTCTGTAACAGAAAGAGAAAGAAACAGATTAAACTAATTCAACAACAAATCATACCAATGGGTACACAGTTTCTTGTACTATCATGTATATTGTACTGTCCTCACAAATGCAGACAGTGCATTTTGATTGGATCATGACAGAGGTGCGATAGGATCAGGGCTGCACGATATTCTAAACTGAATATAAGTATTGGTATTAAAAAAAATTCCACGTAAAACCAGTATATCGAAAGACTGTTCAGATGTACCACAATAAGGACTTGAGCCTTCACAGTGGAACGAATTAGCATGCCTTGATGATACAGTTCGAACAACCCTTTACCCAATGCAGACGATATCAAAATTTATTATTTTAAATATCAGTTGATCAAATTTTTCCAAAAATTTCAACACAGCGATATTGATATATGTAACCCCTGATGGGAATGAGCTTGATGAGCTCATTCCAATGAAAGGTCACATGATATGGTTTTGTTGAATTTTTAAAAAAAATATTTGTTCAACTGCTGAATTTGTATATTACGGAGGTGAATGCTGCCGATTTGTTGGGTAAAGGGATAATATTATTCATTCGGGACTACAGTTAAAACTCAAGATATCAGTGCTCAAATAACTTTTTTTCTATGCATAGCAAAAGGCTACACATTTCCAAAAAATGAATAGCATTTTGTAAAAATTGCATAGCTATTTTTGTATACAGGAGTTATGTTATGCTGTTTTGTATTGAATTCTTCTAAGTAGATAGAATAGTTTCCATCCATTTCTGGGCATTTCCAAATGATCTGCAATACATGAAACATTTACTATGTTTTTTTTTAACTCTAACTGCCTTTAAGGCTTGCATGGACTTGGATATTTTCAAATGACGTCGTGGTTGTTTAACAGAGTTCTCAAAATGGAAGTTGTGATTTTTAATTTGATGGGCTTGAAGTTATTTTTAATGGACATTTTATGCAAAATGTTGTAAAAACAGGAAGAATTTAAACCAAGAGAATTCATCTTACATATGAAGTTGCTAATGATGCAGACATGTTAACTCTCCCGGAATGCCCGGGATTCTCCCGGAATTAGCTATCCCCTCCCGCCCGGGAGTCAATTTGGGGCAAAATCTCCCGGAAAGTCGACATACCAGACAAAAACTGAATCCACCAGCTTTTGTTTACAAATACAAAAGCATGTGCTCTACTCTCAATGGCAAGGTCATTAAGTTTGTGTGAAACGTCACCACTTACGTAAGAACTGGTGACCAATCTCATTTCTGTCAATGGCCGTGTTGTGATTATTTGCAACACGTTTGACAGACGGATTAAATGAATTTGAGATGCAGGATAATTGCTGAAATTGATTATATATTAAAGGCACACCTTTGCTTGTATACAGGTAGCAGTCAAATCGAAAAATAAGTTCCATACGCATAAATTTTGTCCAATCGAACATGTGCAAAAATACGCACAAATTTATTATTGTGCATTTTGGATTTCACTTTCACTTCAGATAATTATAGCCAATTTTGCAGACAAACGGCTCAAACATATGAGTTGCCGTAATTTTCAATATATTGGGAAAAATTTCCGATTCGCAATTTTCTAAAGCAGGCTGTGAAAAAAATTATGTTTTTGGTGAAAAAAATCTCTAAAAAGTTGCTAATTCACGGCACTTGGACGTTTTTTCATTCGTTGTGATAAATGGACAACAAAATAAATTAAATATCCCGGAGATGTTTCGTCCTGGGCTGGCTGTGGCATAATGTTCACGTTTCACTGAAAAATGATCATCCCATTCCAAATCCCCTTCGTAAATGACCAACTACTTCCAGTGAGTACCCGGTGTGGTTAGGTGGGGCGCTGGGCTTTGGCAGATCGAATTACCACAACAACCGGGCTCGGGGTGTGCCTAAACACCACAGATCGCCGCAGGTTACCGCGGGTCGCCGCAAGTACCCATAATTTCCCAAATAGATCCAAAACTTTCAACACAGCATCAAAACTGATATAGTGCTGAAAAGGTCGAAAATATCTCCAAACATTTTGTACATAAAACCACTGAAATATGGATGTCATTGGAACAACTCAGATACTGGCACATGACCACATCCATATTTTTGATTTCTGTTTTTCTCTATATTTCTATGTTTTGGCTTTTGAAAGGACAAATTGTTCAAATAAAACACATTAGGATGGAATGTTTAATGTATGTTTGTGGGGGGGGGGGGGGGGGGGGGGGGGGGGTTGGTGGTAACATGGAAATTATTGATGTGCTGCCCATGTGCAAAAATCTCACTGACAAGCATCCGAGTCTCACTGGGAGCTCATCAAAATCTCACTGACAGTCACCTCGAGAGGTTAACAGGTCTGGGTCACTCACCTCCGGTTAGTAGAACGTTGGCGTATGTTCCTTTGATGTATTGTTGTTGGACTGTTTCCTGTTATGTCTGTGTGTGTGTGTGTGGGGGGGGGTATTTGGTATTAATTTGTATTTAAAATTGATCCACACGTGGCTTCTACGCGCAAAAAAAAATCTCCCTGAAAATCATGTCATCTCCCTGAAAATTTTCTTCAATCTCCCTGAAAAAAATTTTGGAAGGTTAACATGTCTGTAATAATGCTTGATGGAGAGTTAATCTGAGTTATGCCTGGAATGTTTCACAATCAGAAGTAAAGCATCAGTGAACTAGTTTTCAAATTTGTTTGTAAATTTTCATTTACATTTTGCGATACAAGATAATCAACTGCAGCCACATGGCTGCAGTTGATTATCTTGTATCGCAAAATGCTATACATAATTAAACATTGTGTAGCTTTTTGCAAGTTTTGCATAGCAAAAAGCGACGCGACACCCCTTATTTTGAGCCCTGCTGAAGATATCTTTAAAATTAAATTGTACAGAAATAAATAATGACGATAAACCGATATTTTTGTAATTATACCGGTATTCAATCGATGCTAGGTATGTGTAGATTTATTGATATACAATGCAGCCCTAGATCAGATCAAAAAGAAAGAATATCATCTGAGAAAAGAAAGCATGTCAAAACAGTGTCTTTAGGGTGCTGTTTTCATTTGTTTTCCATCATTAAACTCCCTGTATACTGAAGTCAAAATATGAAAATTTTAAGCTGCAATTTTTCGCCACAATGCACCAAGAAATTTAACCAATTCAGTCTTGCTTAAATGAGCTCATTGCCACTGTTAGGCCCCACAAAGTTGATCTTCTGTTTCTCAGGCCATTTTTTTTTTTTGTAAAATTACATGGGGGTGGGCCTTTTTTCACTTTATTTTTTTTTATTTTTGTAATTATTTCTTTGATATCAAAAGTTCATGTTCTTGATTTGTTTTATGTTTTACGCCTCATAATCTACAGAATAACATGGGTGGTGGTGTATTTTGTCCCTTGAATGTAAGAAGGCTTTGCAATGCTAAAGCATTGCAAAGCCTTGTTGTACTCAAGGGACAAATTTATCAATTATTTTAACTTGGGTAAAATATCAGATATAAACCATTTAATTTTTTTTTTTTTAAGTTTGCATTGGTTATACAAAGAGAGCATGCGGCAGCCAAAAGGACCATGTGGGAGGGCCTGAGAAACAGATTAACCTTTTTAGGCCTTAACTGAATCTGTTATTTTGTGTTTCCCGAGATTTTTTAGAAAATACATTTTTTTTGAGAATTTAAAAATAGATATGTGCCGAGTTTACTAACTGGTAGTTTTATACAAACAACTAAGAATATATGCATAAAACACTAAATTGACAAACACCTATCCTCTGAACTCAAACACTAAGTATAAACAAAAAATGAGAATGTTTTGTTAAATAATAAAAAATATTTTGTCAAACTCATCTAAAAATTACCTGCTTGTGTAATCCAATCGAGATATCCCCTCAAATCTTCTTCTAATTGTTGTTTTTCTCTTAATTTCTGAAAATCACCTCTTGCTTTGGCCTTTTCTCTTTCTTTGGAAAACTCACTGGTAAGAAATAAGGAATAAAATGTAATCAACAAACCTTCATATTTCAATATTAACCCTTTACCCAACGAATCGGCCACATCCGCCCGTGTAATATGCAAATTCAGCAGCTGAAAAAATATTATTTTTAAAAAAATTTCAACAAAACCATATCATGTGACCCCCTCAATGGAATGAGCTTGTCAAGCTTGTTCCAGTGAGGGGTAACATGATATGGTTTTGTTGACATATTTAGAAAAATTTAAAAAAATGTTATTTGAAATAATAAACTTTGATATCGTCCGCGTTGGGTAAAGAGTTAAAGGCAATTAAAAATCCTTTCTGTTCAAGCGGATTGGATTGAGAGTTCTGAGAGTGAAAATTCATTGGATTTCTGTGTGGCGATGTTTAGTCGTTGAAGTCTCGAGTTCGGGCTTTGAGTGTAAAAATTGTATAACTCTGTATTTGATGTTATTCACTGAGTGATCAGATTGGTTGAAGTGTAGAGCTACTGGTGTTTCTCGTTTGTGGACAGTGTCAGAAAAATGTTCGGAGATTCTTTTGTGGAAATTCCTTTTAGTTTCTCTTACATATTGTTTGTCACACTTCTGACAAGTGTTTCTTGTCACACAATGGTCTGGTGTCTTCCTGACAATGGACATTACCTCAGTGATTATACTGGAACTTACATTGACTTCTTAATGGCTGGTATACACATGTGATGTGTGCTTTCCTTCCACACAAGGGACTACATGTTATGGAGACAACTCATATAGACTTCCTAATACAGCAGAATCCTCTTAATTGAATATCCATTTTGTCAGTGAAAATTATTCAGTTAAGAGGAGTATACAATTAACAGGCATTTGGTCAGTTTCCTGTGTTCTGGAGGTAAACTGAGCATTTATTCTATTATATCTTGTTTGACAGAGCTCATAGAGCTCTGTCAAACAAGATATAATAGAATAAATTCCTGTATTGGATGTAGTGAGGCCAAAAAGGTTGATAAATAAGGGGAATTTGGTGCGTGTCACAGTAATTTTTTCAACATATTACAAAAATTTATATACAATTAACAGGAGTTTACTTTACAACCCATATGCAATTAACAGAGCAAATTTGTACTGAACATATGGCAAATGGTTTTGTGTTTGAAAATTATATTCAATTAACAGGGATATACAATTAAGAGATATCCAATTAAGTGGGCTCCACTGTAATAGCTATTTTTTTCTGTACTTTTATGTTAATGCTTTGTTAAATTGTTAGCCTCGGCTACACTACATTCTATCACCTAAGGCAATAAATGGGGTGGTGTAGCCCGAATCAATCAACCAATTCTTAAGCACATTTCAATTTACTTCCTGTCCATATTTCACAAATAACATACAATGGGAAGAAGAGCAGTGACTAGTATTTTTCAAACAGAATGTGATTAACCCTTTACCCAACGCAGACGATATCAAAATTTATTATTTTAAATATCATTTTTAAAAATTTTTCAAAAAATTTCAACAAAACCATACCATGTGACCCCTCATTGGAACGAGCTCGATGGATTTGCATATTACGCAGGTGGATGTGGCCGATTCTTTGGGTAAAGGGTTAAGTGTTGAAACACTTCAGGAGACTTTGTATCCAAAACCAGGAACCGATCAAGTAAGTAGCCAGGGTGATTTTGACTCCTAAAATTCTTATTTGGCCTGAATCTCAAATATAGGCTTCTAAGTTGGCTTGTTACAATAAGACCCAATTTCCTCCACTGGTCACTTAGGTAGCTAACACTTGACTAAGAACTATTGTGAAAAAGAATGGTTATTGTAGTGCAATAAATATATTTTTCAGTCATTTGAGAAACAATTTTAATTATGCCACAGAGAATATAATTAAATGCACAAATGTATGACCCACAAGCTGAAAGCTTCCAACTAGAAGATCATTATCAAAAAGTAATATATACAGTACGTGTGGAGTGTATTCTAACTAAATCACCCATGGAGTGGAGATTCCACCCAAACAATAATTGCAAATTTGTTGCAAAGCATAACAAGCACAGGCAAAGTTCCAGACAAGGGACCTCCATTGAATATTTGCTGAAAACTTCTAATTAATGATTGGCAAGAAGAATCTTGTAGACAAAACTGTCTGTAGACAAAAACGTGTGGATTTTGACAATCCCATGATGGCTGTACTGTGGGGAGCGTGGTGGCTCAGTAGGTAGAGGTGCAGGCTGCAAGCCGAGAGGTCCTCGGTTCGAATCCCACCTGAGGCAACCGCGTTGTGTCCTTGGGCAAGACACTTCATCTCCATTGCCCGCGTGGGGGCACGATGACGCCGTGTACTCAGGCGTATTGCACGTCGATGGTACGCATGTCTTCAACCAATCTAACCCTGCCTGTGCTGCAGTGCAGAGTTACGATGTTGGGGAACTGGCAGCTGCTCGTCGTTGCTTGGTGGTTCTCTCCAGGTTCTCCGGCTTCCTCCACCCGTAAAACTGTCACGGTCATGATTAGCCATTGTGCTTAAATATGTGACCTTAAACATCAATAAATAAATAAATGGCTGTACTGTAAGTGTTAACACTCAGTATTACCCAATTTTCCTCAGACCCCCACTAACCACGAGGACACCCCTCTTGTGCACTTCTTACTCAACAGTGCTATTAGGATTGGTCATCCCTTCACTGTGGGTGCCCCCCTCCTGCTTGTATTTTTGTCCACATGTACAGAATTTGAAAGTTATACTTTGGGTGATAACTCCACTCTCCGGATGATTTAGTTATA
This sequence comes from Pictodentalium vernedei, assembly GCA_031216915.1. NCBI lineage: Eukaryota > Metazoa > Mollusca > Scaphopoda > Dentaliida > Dentaliidae > Pictodentalium > Pictodentalium vernedei. The sequence goes on from CM062296.1 coordinate 41,968,146, forward strand.
ATCCACTCTCAACATTCTTGAAGCGCATTATTTGGGCTTTATGCTCATGTGAACGTGCTGCATTAAAGGCTTCGTGTTCTGTAAACGTACTTCATATTAAAGTGAAACTAGAGATGGTCTGTTGCCCGGTATACCCCCACCGTGGTATACTGCCTTGTGTGGGTGACTGAAAAGGGGCATTTAATTTTTCTAAGTAAAAAAACAAGAGGCCCCACGTGGCCTTAATCGCTCACCTGACAAAGTGACTCTAAGAAGTATTTTAGGTCACCTTCACCATGTCATGCCTCATCAACATTAACTGGTTGAGTGATAGATTTTGTTTGAAGTTCAACATTTGTTACCTAAAATTAGTTTTATTTAAAATCATTGGTGTGTGGCCAATCTCCAATGATTTTTAATAAAGCAAATTTATCTCTGCAGACAAACTGGTTTAGCATGAAGCACAAACAAGGAATGTGAAGAGATAGCCTTGGACATCTCTCCCCAACTGTGGATATCTTCCATGTGCTACATGTACATATTTGCATGCAAGAAAACAAAAATTTTCACAAATTTTCCAAAATATTAGTTTTTTTATCATCATTGGAACAAGCTCAAACAGCTTATTCCAATAGGGGTATGGGAAGATCAGGTATATTTTTGAGACAGAAATGTGAATATATAAATAATGGTGTTTTTTTGTGAATGATGCTGGAGAATTTTGCGTAAAGATATGGTAAATGGTTTGTTCTAGATACAGAATGATGCAAAAGTATTTAAATTTGATTAGGCAAGTTGTTCCTATAATGCATTTAAAAATTGAAGTAACTGTTTTTTTGCTGCCGAACTTTTAGATGTGTGTGTCTGTGGTCTGTGTTTGTGTGTGTGTGTGTGTGTGTGTGTGTGTGTGTGGGGGGGGAGGGGGGGGGGGTAAGAGTGTTCTTGCAAACAAAATTCCTGAATAAATGGAAAATTTTATTTTTTGTGTGAAACACATAGTGCGTGAATGTTGATTGGAACAAGCTTAGAGAGCTCATTTTAATGTGAAGTCATAAAGCTGTGTTTTACGTACGAAATTCTGGAATAACTAAAAAATTGCTTTTTTGACTCAAAAAGCATGGTGTGCGACCTCTCACTGGAATGAGCTCAAAAAGCTCATTCCAATGGGGTATTTACAAGCGATAAGTACATGTATGTTTAAGAGACAAAAATTAAAATTTGAATAGCGATTTTTGCGAAGAATGCTGACAAGTTTTGGCAGTTATGCTGGTAAAAAGGTAAGATATGCAAAGTGGTTGTTTTTTAGAGGCGACATTTAATTAAGGGGAATTAACCCTTGATTACTGAGGTAACTTCTAAAAGTACTGAAATTTCATGAAGCAATGTGAATAACAGACAACAGTTGCCTAAAAATTTCATGAATAACTAAAATTTTTATTCTTTTGTCTCGAAAACATGGCATATGACCTTTGTTGGAATGAGCTGAATGCGTGTGTTCCAATGAGGGGTCATAAAATTTGAACGGAGATTTGTGTGAATAATGCATTAGTACTGCTAAATTTGGGTAAACGGTTCACCCTGGATACCACCCCTTCTATAGTAGATCTTTTCTGCAAATTTTGTCTAAGATTCTATCAACTTTACAAATAAATACGTTCATGAATCACAATCAGATCCACCCCACAATGTTGCATACCAAATATCAAAAGATTCTGCCTGCTGGATCTGGAGAAGAAGATTTTTTAAGAAATATGCCTGAAATGCACTAAGTTAAAATTTGGGCTCCTATACAGAGCCCAAATATAAACCCAGGGGGCCGATTTGAACAAACTTGAATCAGATCCACCCCACAATGTTGCTTACCAAATATGACAAGTTTCTGAAGCTGGATCTGGAGAAGAAGATTTTTTAAGAAATTTGCCTGAAATGCACTAAGTTCGAATTCGAGCTTCTATAGTGAGCCCAAATATGAAACTAGGAAGCCGATTTGAACAAACTTGAATCAGATCCACCCCACAATGTTGCATACCAAATATCAAAAGATTCTGCCTGCTGGATCTGGAGAAGAAGATTTTTTAATAAATTTGCCCGAAATGCACTAAGTGCGAATTCAGGCTTCTATATTAAGCCCAAATATGAATCCAGGGGGCCGATTTGAACAAACTTGAATCAGATCCACCCCGCAATGTTGCATACCAAATATCAAAAGATTCTGCCTGCTGGATCTGGAGAAGAAGATTTTTGAAGAAATTTGCCCGAAATGCACTAAGTTTGAATTCGAGCTTCTATAGTGAGCCCAAATATGAATCCAGGGGGCCGATTTGAACAAACTTGAATCAGATCCACCCCGCAATGTTGCATACCAAATATCAAAAGATTCTGCCTGCTGGATCTGGAGAAGATGATTTTTTAAGAAATTTGCCTGAAATGCACTAAGTTCGAATTCGAGCTTCTATAGTAAGCCCAAATATGAATCTAAGGAGCCGATTTGAACAAATTTGCATCAGATCCATCCCACAATGTTGCATACCAAATATCAAAAGATTCTGCCTGCTGGATCTGGAGAAGAAAATTTTTTTTTAAGAAATTTGCCTGAAATGCACTAAGTTCGAATTCGAGCTTCTATAGTGAGGCCAAATATGAATCTAGGAAGCCGATTTGAACAAACTTGAATCAGATCCATCCCACAATGTTGCATACCAAATATCAAAAGATTCTGCCTGCTGGATCTGGAGAAGAAGATTTTTTAATAAATTTGCTTGAAATGCACTAAGTTCAAATTTGGGCTCCTATACTGAGCCCAAATATAAACCCAGGGGGCCGATTTGAACAAACTTGAATCAGATCCACCCCGCAATGTTGCTTACCAAATATGAAAAGATTCTGCCTGCTGGATCTGGAGAAGAAGATTTTTTAAGAAATTTGCATGAAATGCACTAAGTTCAAATTCGAGCTTCTATAGTGAGCCCAAATATGAATCTAGGAAGCCGATTTGAACAAACTTGAATCAGATCCACCCCACAATGTTGCATACCAAATATCAAAAGATTCTGCCTGCTGGATCTGGACAAGAAGATTTTTTAAGAAATTTGCCTAAATGCACTAAGTTCGAAATCGGGCTTCTATACTGAGCCCAAATATGAACCCAGGGGGCCGATTTGAACAAACTTGAATCAGATCCACCCTACAATGTTGCATACCAAATATCAAAAGATTCTGCCTGCTGGATCTGGAGAAGAAGATTTTTTAAGAAATTTGCCTGAAATGCACTAAGTTCGAAATTGGGCTCCTATACTGAGCCCAAATATTAACCCAGGGATCCGATTTGAACAAACTTGAATCAGATCCACCCCACAATGTTGCTTACCAAATATGAAAAGATTCTGCCTGCTGGATCTGGAGAAGATTTTTTAAGAAATTTGCCTGAAATGCACTAAGTTCGAATTCGGGCTTCTATAGTAAGCCCAAATATGAATCCAGGGAGCCGATTTGAACAAACTTGAATCAGATCTACCCCGCAACGTTGCATACCAAATATCAAAAGATTCTGCCTGCTGGATCTGGAGAAGAAGATTTTTGAAGAAATGTGCCTGAAATGCACTAAGTTCGAATCCAAATATGAATCTAGGGAGCCGATTTGAACAAACTTGAATCAGATCCACCCTACAATGTTGCATGCCAAATATCAAAAGATTCTGCCTGCTGGATCTGGAGAAGAAGATTTTCAAAGAAATTTGCCTGAAATGCAGTAAGTTCAAATTTGGGCTCCTATACTGAGCCCAAATATAAACCCAGAGGGCCGATTTGAACAAACTTGAATCAGATCCACCCCACAATGTTGCATACCAAATATCAAAAGATTCTGCCTGCTGGATCTGGAGAAGAAGATTTTTTAAGAAATTTGCCTGAAATGCACTAAGTTCGAAATCGGGCTCCTATACTGAGCCCAAATATGAACCCAGGGGGCCGATTTGAACAAACTTGAATCAGATCCACCCTACAATGTTGCATACCAAATATCAAAAGATTCTGCCTGCTGGATCTGGAGAAGAAGATTTTTTAATGTTTTTCCCATTGCCTACAGTGTTAAAAAGTGCTGACTCAGCACTTTTTCAAAGTCCCGAAACTGTACCCTATGATAAAACCGATGGCAATTTTTTTTTGCCAATCCTTTCTGTTGGTCCTAAGGAAGCTGCACACCAAATAAAAATTCTCAGTGCCGTGCAGTTTTGGAGATATGGGCGTTTTAAATTTTTTCTATTTTTAGCTCCTGCAGTTCCCACGGGGCTGCGGGAAAATTTTTTTTGCATAAATCAAGTACTCATGACCCAATAAGCCCTCACATAAAATTTGGTTCAAATCAGCCTCTCGGTTTGGAAAATAGAAATTTTGGGCGGGGCAAAAAATTTTGCCCCTCCCATAACGACGCCAAGTATAGCCCCACAAACTTCTCTTGAACAAATCTGAGTCTACACCTCAAAAGGAAGCTGCACACCAAATATCAAGTCTCTGCTACTGCTGGTTCATGAGAAGAAGATTTACAAAGATTTTGGTGCCCCTTGGGGGCATGGCACCACCCAGGAGGAGGGGCAACTTCATTTGAACAAATCTGAATTGGCATCAGGTAATAAACATTTAGCCAACATTTGAATAAAATTGGGCTAGTGGTTTAGGAGGAGAAGTCGATAATGTAAAGTTAACGCCGGACGGACGACGACGGACAACGGATAGAAAGTGATTAGTAAGGCTCCCCTTGAGCTTCGCTCAGGTGAGCTAAAAATCCAATATGGCCACCAGTCGTCCATCTTGAAACCGAGCAGGAAAAAAATTATGTCACACACATCCCCTCATCATGTTGAGAATTTTTTGTGAAGTTTCATGAAAATATGGCTAAAACTGTGGAAGTAGCTCACTCCACAAGTTCACATAAAAAATCTAATATGGCCACCAGTCGGCCATCTTGAAACCGAGTGGGAAAAAAATTATGACACGCACTTCCCCTCATCATGTTGAGCATTTTTTGTGAAGTTTCATGAAAATGTGGCTAAAACTGTGGAAAGTAGTTCGCCCCACAAGTTTACATAAAAAAAATCCAATATGGCCACTAGTCGGCCATCTTGAAATCGAGCGGGAAAAAAATTATGTCACGCACTTCCCCTCATCATGTTGAGCATTTTTTGTGAAGTTTCATGAAAATGAGGCTAAAAATGTGGAAGTAGTTCGCTCCACATGTTTACATAAAAAAAAAAATCCAATATGGCCACCAATCGGCTATCTTGAAACCGAGCGGGAAAAAAATTATGTCACACACTTCTCCCCTCATCATATTGAGCATATTTGTGAAGTTTCATGAAAATGCGGCTAAAACTGTGGAAGTAGTTCACTCCACAAGTTTACATGTGCAACGGACCGACAACGCAGTCACTTCTTTCATGAAACTGAATCTTTCAACTGTTATCAAGTCTCAACAGGGACTTATAAATAGCAAATGTTGGAAATTTGAAAATTCAAACTGTTTCGGTATTCAACGATCGGTTCAGTTCATTTTTTTGATGTCCATATGATATTGGTATCGGTTTGGTTTTCGGTATATTGCCTATCTCTAGTTTGAATCTACTGCACACTGATATCAAACTACTAATATTTAATGGCAGCAACTTGGAATTTAACCTAGATAATTTTGTTAGGCAGAGCTCATTAATCTCTGCCAAATACTGACTTGGTAAAATTCCTAGTTGAATCACGGAAGAAATTTGGTTTTTGAAATTTTGATACAGTGGAATCCTGTTAATCGAATAGCCACTTTGCCAATGAAAATTATTCAATTAACAGGAGTATTCGATTAACAGGGATTGTCATTTTCCTGTATTTTTGAGTTAAACTTCGCATTTATTCTATTATATCTTGTTTGACAGAGCTCCATGAGCTCTGTCAAACAAGATATAATAGATTAAATGCCTGTATTGGATGTACTGAGGCCAAATAGGTCTATAAAAAAAGAAAAACTGGGGACAGTCAGAGTAATTTCTCGACAGGTTACAAGATTTTTTATTCAATTAACAGGAGTTTACTCTATAAGCTATATTCAATTAACAGGTCAAATTTGTACTGGAGGTATGGTAAATGGTTTTGTGTTGAGAAATTATATTCAATTAACAGGGATATACAATTAAGAGATATCCGGTTAAGTGGACTCCACTGTATTTCGGCATTACTGTGCGGATGGATAAAATTTAAGAGATAGGAGAACAAATATTTGAATATATATATCGTTTTAATTTGATTTTTCTGACTACATTTAGAAATGGGCTGGGCTGGGAGAGAGGGTAGGATTCTCAAATCAGTAAGAAGAAATTTGGAAATTTCGACATTTCTATCCCTTGCTTCCCTATTTCTCATGTCTGTGCAATATTTAAAGTTTATATTTATGCAGAAAAAAATTGTGGTCCATGTCACTTCTTTCACCCTTGTTGCCACTTTACCGAACTCAAGGGGAGCGCGGTGGCTCAGTAGGTAGAGGTGCAGGCTGCAAGCCGAGAGGTCCTCGGTTCGAATCCCACTTGCGGCAACCGCGTTGTGTCCTTGGGCAAGACACTTCATCTCCACTGCCCGTGTGGGGGCACGATGACGCCGTGTACTAAGGCGTACTGCACGTCGATGGTACGCATGTCTTCAACCAATCTAACCCTGCCTGTACCGCAGTGCGGAGTTACGATGTTGGGGAGCTGGCAGCTGCTCGTCGTTGCTCGGTGGTTCTCTCCGGGTACTCCGGCTTCCTCCACCCATAAAACTGTCACGGTCATGATTAGCCATTGTGCATAAACATGTGACCTTAAACATCAATAAATTAATAAATACCGAACTCAAGGCAAAATAGACCAGCTTATTCATTCAAATTTTATTAATTTTTTATATTTTGACTCAGAAACCTAACTTATGTTTATTGGCAAAGGTAGCCAATACTTGCGTAGAAACAACTGCACAGATTCAATATGTAGTACAGCTGTAGGTTTTTAAATTTCTTGTTCGGTTTCGGTTTTGGTTTTTCAGGGGGAGTAAAACCTTGGGTCTGTTTGGTTTTCGGTTTGTTCATGAGGCCAAGTAAAATTCAATAAAACTCATTCTTATGTCCGGAGTTATAACTGAATGGCAGTGAAATTGAGTGAAACTCGAAATAAGCTATAATACATGAATAATCAGGAAGGCCAATATAATAATTACCTAAATATACAGAACTTTTATTGTGCTTGGCCATTTTTCGAGGTCTGACACCTACACGCAACTTGAGGAAAGCTGCAAACACAACTAAACTGAAATGTCGGAAATTCACAGAATGTAGCCTTCCCAGAGTAGTGAGAGTACCCAGACACTGCCATTGGCAGTGTCTGGGTACTCTCACTACTCTGGGATGGCTACTTTCTGTGAATTTCTGCAGCAAGAGAGTATTTAATAAAAAAATGAAAAACCTTAGATTATGGGATTTCGACGGTTTCGTTTTTTAAAAAAAACTAAAAACCTCGGTTCGGTTTCGGTTTAACCTACAGCTCTAATATGTAGACTGTTAAAGTGTAGCAAAAATGTATTAAAATTCACAGGCCTTCAATGTTTAAAATAGCATAAAAGATAAATAGAAAAATAACTTGACACTCACCCACTGAGAACACCTAATACTAGATTTAATACAAAAAACGATCCTATGATAATTAAACTTATAAAATATATCCAAGGCCATTCTGAGCCCATTGCATCATTTACCTGAAAAACAGAAAAAAATATGATTTCATTAAAAATCTACGTTATAAGATAGTGGGAAATATCTAACAAGTATTTTATGATATCAGCTGTCAAGATAGATACAAGACAATATTTTTCTGGAGGCGGCTTGCATTATAAGTCAGATTAACCCTTTACTTAACATGAAAGGCAGACGACACCAGCAACCAAAATTATTGAATAACTAATCTTTTTCATTTTTTGAGTCAAAATTATAGCTTATGACCCCTCGTTGGAATGAGCTCATTCCAATGAGGGGTCATAAGCTATGTTTTTATGAAAAAACATATAGAAAATTGAATGGTAATTTTTGCGAATAGCGCTGGCTGGTTTTGACTGTTATGTTAGGCAAAGGGTTAATATTGCTGCACATTTTCAGAGTTTGGATGTTTTAGTACTGTTTACTGATCATGTGTTATACAGGTTAGTTCAATGGAAGTAGAATGTGAAGTTCCAAAAATGCATACAAATCGGGTAGAGAAGTATGCAGAAAATGATAAAATGGTATATTGGCAGAGATTGCTTCAGCAAAGACCAAGATCCTAAAACTAGAGTACTTAAGATACATATACGCAGAACGACACACGTGTGTGAATGGGTTAATCGATATGGCACGAGTGCCAGCAAGGAAGGATAGAATGAGAGGCCACAGGCCTCAAGTTTTATCCTTCCACGATGGCACAAGTGCCATATCGATTAACCCATTCACAAACGCATGTCATTCTATGTTTATTACTCACCTTCACGTCTACAAAAACAATTATTAGAAGGCAATATATTTATCGCCAACAAAATTCGTGAGGGGAACCTGTGTTACTATTTCATCCCCTGAGTTCCAATGTGTTCTACGTGCCTACTTTCTAGGTTTCTATTTTCAGTCACTGACTGAATCATATAATGTCATTGTTTTTTCATACCGTAACCCATCTTGAAACAACTTGCATCGTACACATGTGCAGTTGTTGTATTTATGTTGGATTTTCCTGAACGTGATCAGAATGGTCAGGAAAATCAAACATAAATACAACAACTGCACATGTGTACAATGCAAACAGTGCTCTGAAACAAATAAGTGACAGATTGATTTGAGGGAATAAGTAAATCAAGGTAAGCAAACTTAGAGTCTTATCAGTGTATCAGTGATGAGAACCAATAAAAAGAATTCATGGTGAACTTTGAACTGCATTATAATGCCGTAGTCAGTGTTATAAGCCCATGAAATTTGCTACTGAAAACTGTTACAGAAAGGAAAATTTCTGAATTGTGAAGACAGCATCAGCCATTAATTTAGGCATCAGTGATGCAGAAAGTTACAGAGCGAGGATATTCTGGACAAAAATAAAACGAAATGGGTTGCATAACAATAAACTGAAATTTAACTAACCTTGGTCTAAAACTGTGAATCAATTTATACAGTTAAAACTAAAAGTCCTGTCATGAAATGCGCACAAATAGCACGTTGATATGCGCGTTAATGTACGCATTATGGCCCAAGCAAAGCTATCAAATTCTGTACATATGGCCTGTGCACAAGCAATGTTTTAGCCAATGGACCTCCAGGTAATCCGGAGGTCCATTGGCAGAAACATTGCATGTGTTTGCTATGAGTAACCAAGAGAACCTGCTGTGCTTTGGATGCCATTCGATATGGCAATTGCGTGCAATTCCAACGCGCAATTAAGCCTAGATAAGCACACTATTTGTGACAGGACTTCTAGTTTTAACTGTACCAATTGCTAATCAATCCTGGATGGGGAGAAGACCAAGCAATCAAAATTTTGAAAACAAAATATACCCTGAACTAGGCTCCTCCGATCATTACCTTTCCCTCCCCCCACTTCTCCTGTAGGGAAGTGGGAGGAGGGGTTAATGATTGGAGGGCCCTAGTTAGTACAGCACCTTCACAAATTCTAGTGTATAAAACTATGATTACTTGCTTCGTCACTTTTATTTCATGAATATTCAAGGATTATCAAGACCTCCTGACACATTTTCCAGGATTTCAAGGCCTTGATTGACACTTAGACAGATTCAAGGCCATTCCTTGAATCCAAGGCCACAACAAAATGGGGAACACCATCATACTCATTACACATTAGTTTGAAATTAATTAGCTTTAATTAGTGTAGATCTTGGCAAGTTAAAAATAATAAAACAGGTCAAAAATGTTTTTTGTAGAATATTGATAATGAGGGAGCTTTTTGGGGGTTTTTTCCACAGAATTTTAATGACGAGGGAGGTGACGACTGAGAAACAAGTTATATTTTTCACAGTGGCCTAATCAATAATTTTTTTTTGACACATGCAAGTTACACTAAGTTGGATACGGTAAAGGATTAATTTGAATTCTGTTTCTCAGGCCATTATTTGTGAAATTGCATGCGGGCGAGCGGTTTTTTATTTTATTTTTTATTTCAGTAATTACTTTTTTGCCATCAAAAGTTCATGTTCTTGGTTCAAGTTTTAGGCCTCATAATCTACAGAATAGCATGAGTGGTGGTGTATTTCAACCCTTGAGTGCAAGAAGGCTTTGCAATGCTAAAGCATTGCAAAACCTTCTTGCACTCAGGGGACAAATTCATCAATTTTTTTTAACTTGGGTAAAATAGCAAACATAAACCATTTAATTTTAATTTTTTTAAGTTTAAATTGGTTATAAAAAGAGAGCATGCGGTAGCCAAAAAGACCATGTGGGAAGGCCTGCGAAACAGATTTTTTATTTTTTAGGCCTAATAATGATCTTGTAACTTATTAGAGAGTGCTCAAGACACTCTCAAGTCAAATATCTTTGACCAAAATTTTACTGCCTTCTCATGAATAAGAAACACATATAAAGAATATTAAGGCCTTATTGTGATGTCAGCACTTTGATATAAAGTTTAATTTGAGACCAGGAATTCCTGGTTTCAACACAAAAGATGTCCATTCCCGGTTACCAGAATATAAGGGCAGAACAAAAACACAAGTCTCGAAATAAACAGACTGTCATCTGCAAAATGAGGTCCCCAGAGGGTGAATTTGGTGATGCTACTCTGCATAGCAGACTTGCATCACTAAATTTACCCTCTGTGAACCACAATCTAAATCAAGGTCTCAAGACTAAACAGAGAGGTACCCAGAGGATAAATTGGCCCACTGTTTGGGGTATCATCAGCAAATTCACCTTTTGGGGACCTCATTCTGAAAATGTCCGATTGCTTATTTCCGGGCTTGAAAAACGGAAAGTACACTTTCATTAGCAGTAGCAATGACTGTGTTTTCCCCCAAATTATATCAGTTTTTTTAACATTTTGAGGCTTTTTTTGCCCAGATCTTCTGGATAACTCCTAACTGATCCTGACAATGGCACAATCTTCTTTAGGCTTAAAAAAAATAAAAATCTGTTTCTCAGGCCATCCCGCATGGTCCTTTTGGCTGTCGCATACTCTCTTTTTATAACCAATGGAAACTTTAAAAAAATCAAAATTAAATGGTTTATGTCTGATATTTTACCAAAGTTAAAAAAATAATTGATAAATCTGTCCCTTGAGTGCAAGATGGCTTTGCAGTGCTAAAGCATTGCAAAGCCTTCTTGCTCTCAAGGGGCAAAATACACCACCTCCCATGCTATTCTGTAGATTATGAGGCCTAACACATAAGCCAAGATATGAACTTTTGATGGCAAAGAAATAATTACAGAAATAAAAAATAAAATAAAAAAGCGCTCGCCCGCATGCAATTGTACAAATAATGGCTTGAGAAACAGAAGATCTACTTGGTGTGGCCTTATTGTCCCTGAATTTTGGACATATACAGTTCTAAATACTAATGCTCACATCAGGAAGAACACATTGAGCGGTAGTAATTAAACCTGCATGCATCCAAAATTATATTGTCCAAAGGAACGTAAATAGTATATTCTACTATATACCTACTGTCATCGGGGGAAATTCTGGCTTTTATAAATCCCAATAATAATTACGACAAGCAGCCTGCTGGTTGTGATAATCATCACAATTTATGAAAGTAAAAATTCCTGGATTTTCTGTTTTACCCAACGTAACGGCCAAAACCGGCCAGCGCTGTTCTAAAAAATCGCCAATTAATTTTCATTATTTTTTCATTTTTTGTCTTAAAAACATAGGTTATGACACCTTATTGGAACGAGCTCATTGAGCTCGTTCCAATGAGGGGTCATAACCTATGTTTTTGAGACAAAATATGAACAAAATTAGTTATTCAAGAATTTTTTTTACAAGTGTCGTCTGCTTTTCATGTTAGGTAAAGGGTTAAAAAACTCCCATTCCCTCTTTCATTAAAACCGGGGAATATATTAACCCTTAATGGCCTGGAGATTTCTATACATTTTCGATATATAGTGGAATCCTGTTAACTGAATAGCCACTTTGCGAAAGAAAATTATTCAATTATGAGGAGTATTCAATTAACAGGGATTGTGTCACTTTCCTGTATTCTAGAGATAAACTTAGCATTTATTCCATTATATCTTGTTTGACAGAGCTCCATGAGTTCTGTCAAACAAGATATAATAGATTAAATGCCTGTATGGGATGTACTGAGGCCAAATAGGTCCATAACCAAAGGAAAACTGAGGAGAGTCAGGGTAATTTCTCGGCATGTTACAAGATTTTTATTCAATTAACAGGAGTTTACTCTATAACTTATATTCAATTAACAAGTCACATTTGTACTGGTGGTATGGTAAATGGTTTTGTGTTGGAAAATTATATTCATTTAACAGGGGTATACAATTAATAGATATCCAATTAAGTGGGCTCCACTGTACTTTGAAAGTTTACCTGCAGTGGCTTTGTAGTTGTTTCTAGTCAAGTTTGGCTGCCTACTCTCATGTGCCAAATAATAGTGATGGCTGAATAATAGTGATGGCTTGTATTTTCATCAAATATTAATAATAGTGATGGCGTTTTCACTCTATGTCTCATTACCAAATAAAAGTGATGGTAGGTATTTTTCTCCAAAATTAATAATAGTGCCAACACTATTATTCGGCACCTTAGAGTACAGAAGCAGCCAAGACTTTCCAAGAAACAAGTGACAAGGTACTTAGAAAACTAAGTTTTGGGTTTATCCAAACAATACATGTAAGGGCACCTGTTCCTTTGCATTAAAAAGTTATGAAAGTCGGAATTGGACCCAAATGGGTGAGTAAAATCCTACTTTTATATATATCCTTATTACTGGCTTTGGGCATTGGCAAAGTCAATACAGTAGGGCCCTGTTAATTGAATAGCCACTTTTCCAGTGAGAATTATTCAATTAACAGTTCAATTAACAGGAGTATTTAGTTAACAGGGATGTGATCACTTTCCTGTTTTCTAGACATAAATTTAGCATTTTTTCTATTATATCTTGTTTGACAAGAGCTCAAGGAGCTCTGGCAAACAGGATATAATAGATTAAATGCCTGCATTGTATGTAATGGGGCTAACTTGGGTGATGTACAAGGGTAATTTCTTGACATATTACATGATTTTTTATTCAATTAAGTTTACTCTATAACCTATTAGCAAATATTACAGGGTGAATTTGTACTGAAGGTAAGGTATATGGTTTTGTGTTTGAAAATTATATTCAATTAACCCTTTACCCAATGCAGATGATATCAAAATTTATTATTTTAAATATCATTTTTTTAAATTTTTCAAAAAATTTCAACAAAACCATATCATGTGACTCCTTGTTGGAACGAGCTCAACGCCATTTTGTTGAAATGTTTTGAAAAATAATATTTTTTCAACTGCTGAATTTGCATATTACACAGGCGGATTCGGCCGATTTGTTAGGTAAAGGGTTAACAGAGATATTTAATTAATTAAAAGATATCCAATTAAGTGGGCTCCACTGCACATACTGTATATAAAATATCTGTCCATCCCTCCATGGTTATACACTGGAATACTGTTAACATGGCAAGACCAAAATTATCAAAGTTTGTAATGCCATCATTGGGACCATTCCAATAAGCCTTGCATTTCTCTGTACCATTTTTACAAGTGAATCCTTTAGAACCACACGGCCGTGGATCTTCCATCATTTGATCTGAAATGTACAATGCAGAATGTGTATACCAATGGTACAGTGGTTACAGAGGGTACAATTTAAAAGCATGCTGGTTGATATAACATTATTTGCATACAGTAAGTAAGTGATTCTTTATTAACGTGACATGTGCCCACAGATAGTAAAGTTATACAATTACATATAATATAAAATGCACCCGGCCAATCTGGCCTATAAGTCATGGGATATTCATCATTACCCATTATATATAAGCACACACGCTCTTACATTCCCACCTATATATGCACGCACGCACGCACGCGGGCACGCACGCACGCACGCACGCCTCCCCCTCCCCCATGGAACATGCTGTTTGAAAGTTTGGAAATAGCAACTAAGTTCTTTTCAATCCTCCGATATAAGGCACCTTCAAAAGCAAGATACAACATAAGCGCAATAAATGATAGTGCGTATTTACCTGTCTTTGTCAGGATTAGACCCCGGACCCATCTCCCAAAAGCCTCATACAGTGAGCCCTCCAAAAAATGAGACCATAGTGCGTGGCTAAAAAAATTATGTGTTTTCATCCAGGATGCAGACTAAAAGTCTAAACTCCCATCAGTATAATAATAAAAACAAAATACCTGTTTAGGATGCGACCCTTCTCTCACGACAGTAGACGGCTAAAAATTAGCCAAGTGGATATCAACAAAGTCAGGCCAGACATATGAACATACAAGTGACAAGTAAATGATTTTTATTATATGCTAGCCTGTGAATATTATCGCAAATCATCTAAGATATTTCTCGATATCCATTGACTCGATGGATATAGAGAAATATCCTTCAGTAGCTTCCTAAATGACATCACACTTCGGTTCATGACGTGGCCTTGAAGAATCAATTGGCAGATCTTTGTTATTGTCTTGAAACTGTCTGCAGTTGAATTGGGCTGAATATTGCACAGTAAAACCTCACATAGCATTTAATAAAAAGAAAATCTATGCTGTTTTAATGAATATTAGGAATTATCTCATTCATGTGCTTATGATGGCAATAGCTTATCTTGACTTTGTCAAGTTAAGCTAAAACGAGCTGTACTGACATGTGCACTTACTGTGTGTAAGTAGTTCATCTAATTTGCATAATTTCTGCACAAGAAAAAAATCTGTATTATATGTGATGTATTCCATGTTACTAAACATTCATTCAAAAATTTATTCAAATCAGAACCTTCATATAGAAGTTCTGTACCAAAAACTGATTGTAGTTAATTTTGGTACAAAATAGCCACCGGCAGCCATCTTGAATTTCGAACTGCACCCCAAAACACTCGTTCTCATTCCAACGTGACAACAAAGGTACCCAAAAAGTTTTGTGAAGATTGGTTCATAAATAGAATCTCTAGCCAGAGCCGTATTGACATGTGCACTGACTGTGTATACGTAGCACTGAATAAATCAAAGTCCATCTAATTTGCATAATTTCAGCACGAGAAAAAAAACTGTATTATAGGTGATGTATTCCATGTTATTAAACATTCATTCAAAAATTTATTCAACTCAGAAACTTCATATAGAAGTTCTGTACAAAAACTGATTGGACATAATTTCGGTACAAAATGGTCACCGGCAGCCATCTTGAATTTTGGACCGCACCCAAAAACACTCGTTCTCATCCCAACGTGACAACAAAGGTACCCAAGAAGTTTCGTAAAGATCGGTTCATAAATACGGCCTCTAGCCTGAGCTGTATAGAAGTTGTGTACAAAAAACTGATTGGACCTAATTTCGGTACAAAATGGCCGATGGAAGCCATCGTGAATTTTGGACCGCATCCAGAAACACTCGTTCTCGTCCCAAGGTGATAATAAAGGTACCTAAGAAGTTTCATAAAGATTGGTTCATAAATACGGCCTCTAGCCAGAGCCGTATTGAATTGTTGACGGATGGATGACATAACCTCAAATTTGACTTACGTCAAAGCCGAGCTAAAAAAAAACAAGTTGAGGGGATCACTTATTTTTAAAATAAATTGCAGAGTCTCCCATTCTTCCGGTTTACCATTCATATTATCTTTAAGTGAAATTATTTAGTCTGGATGTATTTGCCTTGTTACAATTGATGGGAGAGTGCCAAAAGGCACTCTCCCATCATTTGTAACAAGGTAAAGAAGTGTGAGCAAATTTTGATGATCAAAAATAATTCAGCACTCGTCTCATTAAATAAATTTTTTTCAGTGTCATCTTCTATGCCTGTTAGACAAAGAGTTCTGGTACTAAAGGATAATGAACGTAAAAACACTAAAGCTTATAATCTAGACCCCATTTTTTTGTTATGAACAACCCAATTTAATTATATAAGTTCTATAATAAGGTTGTATCAATTCACAGCTGGAAAAAGCATAGATTATAATTTACTTAAAAATATAATTAACATGCCAAATAAATGACAACTTAATGTGTGGAAGATTGTTCCACTTCACATTTACTGTAGGAATTTCAAACTACACCCAAAAGCCAGAAAACAAATGTGCACCAAGTTTATTGATTTGAAAATATTAAATGGTTAGGCCTAAAAAAGTTAAAAATCTGTTTCTCAGGCCCACCCGCATGGTCCTTTTAGCTGCCACATGCTCTCTTTTTTATAACCAATGCAAACTTTAAAAAAAAATAATAATTGAATGGTTTATGTCTGATATTTTACCCAAGTTAATAAAATTGATAAATTTGCCCCTTGAGTGCAACAAACCTTTGCAATGCCTAAGCATTGCAAAGCCTTCTTGTACTCAAGGGATGAAACACACCACCGCTCATGCTATTCTGAAGATTATTAGGCCTAAAACATAAAACAAACCAAGAACATGAACTTGGCAAAGAAATAATTACAAAAATAAACAAATAATAAAATAAAAAAGACGTGTGCCAACATGCAATTTTACAAAAAAATGGCCGGAGATTCAGAAAATCTACTTTGTGAAGCCTTAATTACAATAAGAATGTTACTAAGGTAACACATGCCCCCCCCCCCCCCCTTGTGACCTCCTCTTGTGACCTTCACCTTGCAGATGCGGCAGAAACTATTATACGTGACACACCTTCTGACTGTCCTTAACATATGTAGAAAGTTTAACAATTGTACTATGATTCGTTTCTGAGTTATGGCTGAGACACGAATATTGACCGATTTTTAGTGTGACCTTGAAATGTGACCTTGACCTTGAAGGTACGAACCAGGCTATGGTGTACGACACATCCTCCCATGGTCCTTTATAATTGTGTGAAGTTTGATGACTGTGGCCCTAACAGTTGTCGAGTTATTGGCTCGGTCACACACACATGGACGGACACATGCACACTTCAATCACTATATGCCACCCGACTTAAGTCAGGGGGCATAAAAACTACAACTTTTTGACAGTTCAAAAAGCAGGTATATAGCAGCATCAATATACCTTGTCTTTAAACTCCAGAAGTCAAGCTGAGTTGGTCTGTGACTTCTGTATTGGCCTTTTGTTTTGAACCTCACAGGAGCACAACTAATGCCCAGCTGGGAAAAGTTTCAGGAAAGTCTGTATAGAATGACAGTCATTTCATTGTGACTGGAAATCCTGTACCACAGACTTTTCTGTAATACCATCCATTGGCAGCTGTCAACTTTTAATGGTCTAAATCACAATATGACAAACTTTATGGTTTCAGAACATATATTTTAACATAGCAAAATATAATTGGTCGAATTCATTTCGCGTAATCGAAACATTGTTCTGCCAGAAACTGCTGTGTTTCAAGCAGTTTCAAGGAACAGTTTTGTTCAGGAGCCACATTCAAAAAGTACTTGTAATGTTTTAAAAATTCTTTTTAAGAAATCACAGACTTTTGTTAGACTGCATTGTGTAATAATTAAACTGCTTTTTATAATAAATGATGTGTTGGGCAATTAAAATCAATGTACTGTGTAATAATGATGTACTGTAGTCATACATAATACACATTACGGAATAATGCATTAATTAAAAAACAAAATGATGTGGGTAATATTGTACTGTGTTGTAAAAATAATAATGCATTGTGTAATAACTCTCCTGTTACTGAAAATTATGTTTAATCCTTAAGGGCCTTCACGAATTTCTTAAATATCCACAAGACCATTACCTATGCATTGCCAGTAGCTCAGCAGTGACTTGTAGTCAAGTCTTGCCTAAAAGCACTGCCAGGGTAAGGCCACACAAAGTAGATCTTCTGTTTCTCGGGCCATTATTTGTGAAATTGCATGCGGGCGAGCGTTTTTTTATTTTATTTTTTATTTCAGTAATTACTTCTTTGCCATCAAGTTCAAGTCTTAGGCCTCATAATCTACAGAATAGCATGGGTGGTGGTGTATTTCATCCCTTGAGTGCAAGAAGGCTTTGCAATGCTAAAGCATTGCAAAGCCTTCTTGCACTCAAGGGACAAATTCCCAAATTTTTTTAACTTGGGTAAAATATCAAACATAAACCATTTAATTTTTTTTTTTTTTCAAGTTTAAATTAGTTATAAAAAGAGAGCATGCGGCAGCCAAAAGGACCATGAGGGCCTGAGAAACAGATTTTTTATTTTTTAGGCCTAATATGTCTATTTTCAGCAGAATCTCCTCATGATTGCATGTTAAGGGTACCTGTTCTGAGGCCATAAAAGTAAGAAATGAGCCTTTAAGGGTAAAAAAAGGTTGTTCATATGCAGGCCTGTCATTTTCAAAATGGAAGGAGAGCAATAGTGGCCTGCCTAAATTTGACCCACTTCGATCTGTTCTTGAGATTGGTGATTTTACAATATATCTTTCCATCCTTATTGTTTAGGCTGTGCATATAGTATCTTAAATAGGTTTGAAAAATGTAATAATTCTTGCAGAAAAAGTCAGGATTTCTACCTAAATTATGTATATAGTCAGACAATTATAGTCAGTACAGACATGTTAACCTCCAGAATAATTTTTCAGGGAACCTGAGGGTGATTTTCAGGGAAATGGGATGGATTTCAGGGAAAAGTTCGCGCGGGGACAAAATAAAAGAGGAAACTTGTGAATTTTCAGCTCATGGACCACTATTAACAGCAGGTTATATCCAGAACTAGTTGTCAACTATGCTGATGCATTTATGCTATGTTAAAAAATCATAAAATAACTGTGATTTGACACCCCCCCCCCCCCCGATCCTCTTCTTCATGAGCCCCCCCCCAATCCTCTTCTTCATGAGTCCCTCCCCCCCCCCCCCCCCCCCCCCCCCCCCACACACACACACAGACACACTGTCCCACAGAGCACCTCCACCTGTGGTTTGCTTTTATCAAAGTCTGCTTGGCTAATAATTTCCCAAGTCTGGAAATGTTAACAGGAAAAGATGTCCTAATGTTCAGTTTCTTCAAGAACATTAGTACTTAGAAAGTATCTTTATCAAACTTCATGCATGTGGGACGTTTGTGCCCTACACAAAACTTTTCTTTTCATCATTGTAGCATTTTTTTTAATTCCATTCAAAATTTACTGGGTACAGATGGCCAACAGTTAACAGTTCTGTAGTCAGCACAACAGAATAAATGTAGTGTTAGAAAATAAGTCCACTGTGACTGATTGTGTTTAAATATGCAGTCATAATTTTTCGGCATCCTAAGCGACTTTAACCTACTTTTAAACTGTGCTAAATAGTTCTTGTTTACGTTTTGATTTTGGAAAAGGGATGAAAATTAAAGCTATTCTATGAAGGAATAAATAAATATATATTATTTAAATTAATTCCTTTTCATATATTTTAATTTCCAAAAACTGCATTCAAATGAAGGTAGAGTTTTCAATTTTTTGAAAGTACCGGTAAGTCACCTATTTTCACTTCAACACTCGCACATTGATCACGAATCTCCGAAGAAAACCCCACAAATAAACATGCACACAGTTGAAATATATATCATAAAATACCCTTTTCTTAAATAAATTTAACGTAAATCCACATTTTACTGCTTTGAGTTTTTACCAGAGTTTGAAATGCATGTGATTTGACTCCGAACGTTTTTCATAAGTTACAATGGGAACGAAATATTTGACTGTTGTTTTCCGGGATTTTTGGTCCAAAACTGATTCCCGTCCGGGAGGCCGGGAACTACACTGAAATTCCGGGATTTTCCCGGGCATTCCGGGAGAGTTAACATGTCTGAGTCAGTATCCGACAAGTAATCAAATGGCTACCATTTAGTCTCTGGGAGACCTCTAGACCTGGCCTCCAGCTCAATTCAGAGACCAGGCATTGGGGCTTCACAAACTAGCTGTGAGTAAGTTTTTTCTGAAGTGCGCGACCACATATTTAGATGTGCGATACCGATCACCGTTACAGAACCAAGTTCACTTTCAGGGATCTCCTTGTATGTAGCAAGGTGGGTGTTTACCACCCTCGCAAACATTCGTATAGAAGAGCCATTGAGAGCTGCCGCCCTCCTTAAAATGGCAGGCCTGCACATGTCTTTGCCTGGTTACAATTTATAGGAGAGTACCTGTGGGCACTCTCCCATAAATTGTAACAAAACAATTCCTAACAGACTAAATTATATCACTTCACAGTCACTGATTTTGAAGCCTTTAAGTTACAGTACCTGCATTTCAGAATAGAGCCCAAACATTGGCTTCAAACACTCTATCAGTTAATGAGTCAATATTCTCCAGTCAGTTTGTGAATTACAAACTGAAAAATGCTGTGATTTAGGGCTGCATGGTATTCGAAACTGAATACTGGTATGGATGTTTAAAAAAATACCATGGTATACCAGTATATCGAAAGACTGTTCAGATACATACCATAATCTGGACTTGAGCCATCAAAATTGGAACAAATCAGCATGCCTTGATGATACAGTTCCAATAACCCTTAACCCAACACAGATGATAACAAAATTAATTTTTTTAAATATTAGTTTATAAAATTTTTCAAAAAGATTCAACAGAACCATAATATCTGACCCCTCATTGGAACGAGCTCGTTCCAATGAGGGGTCACATGATATGGTTTTGTTGGAATGTTTTGAAAAATAATATTTTTCACCTGCACAATTTGTGCATTACCCGGACGAATGCGGCTAATTCGTTAGATACAGGGATAATATTATTTGATTAGTACTACAGTTAAGAAACTCAAGACATCTTGAAAATTAAATTGTCACTAAATAAATAGTGACAATAAACCAATTTTTTTGTAATTACACCGGTATTCAATCAATACTGGTTTGAATACCAGTATGTATCAATTTGTCGATAAACCGTGCAGCTCTACTGTGATTTCATTTTAACAGCAGGTACCGGTAGTTGTGACTTGCTAGAGTGGTAATACCACACACCATGGTATTTTTCAGGAAATTCCACAATAATTTGTCACCCAAATACCACCAAGCACCATACTGTTAACAGTACTGAATTTTAACATATGACCTCTCCGTTTTCTTGGCTTTATTTATTTATTTATTGGTGTTTAAGGTCACATACTTATGCACAATGGCTAATCATGACCGTGACAGTTTTATGGGTGGAGGAAGCCAGAGTACCCAGAGAGAACCACCAAGCAATGACGAGCAGCTGCCAGCTCCCCAACATCGTAACTCCGCACTAAAGCACAGGCAGGGTTAGATTGGTTAAAGACATGCGCACCATCGACGTGTAGTGCGTCTTAGTACATGGTGTCATCGTGCCCCCATGTGGACAATCGGGGTGAAGAGCCTTGCCCAAGGACACAACACGGGAGTCTGAATTGATCGCTCAGACAGTCACCCATCCAATGATTAACTGAGTCAACGTTGCTTAACTTTGCTAATCTGACCAGAACCGGCTAAGCAACACCACCGTGCCCCCTTTCTTGGCTTTTTACCATTCCATATTCCATATAAATTTTTCAATAAATATTACTTAATGCTTCATAACACCTTCAGTTGATTTGATTGGTCAAATTCAAAAAGACACTTTCTGATTGGTTATCACCAAAAAGATCTGTGTCAAATTAATGCATGTGTAAATAGAACTATTTCAAAACATCAACAATGTCATGCCGCCTGATTTTATTTGTAATGAACATTCCCTAAAATCCCAACGATAAGAAATGTATAAATACTTGGAAAATTAGTATTTATAATGCCGAATTGTGGAACTATATTTTGTCGTAGTTGGTAACTGGTGTCATATGATAAACAGAATATGAAATTCATGTTTTGGTCATACTATATTTATGAAACTCATCTACAAACAAGCCTGAAAATAAGCAGACTGTCATCTTCAAAACTGGGTCCCCAGAGGGTGAATTTGGTGATGCTACCCTGCTCAGCAGGGTAGCATAAAAAAATTTGCCCTCTGTGAACCTCAGTCTGAATCAAGGTCTCAAGCCAACACAGAAAGATGTACCTAGAGGATAAATTGGCCCACTGTATGGGATAGCATCAGCAAATTCACCCTCTGGTGACCTCATTTTGCAAATAACAGGTTGTTTATATTCAGACTTGTCTTGGAATTTCCTGTTTCGCCAGAAACACAGAAAATTCCTAGACTCGTTTCATAAATAGATTATGACCATAACACTCATTCCATATCCCCTATATTTTATCTAATTGTAGCCAGTACTAATTAAGAAACTAATTAAGAGCCTAATGGCTTCATTCAACTTGGCCATTGAAAAACAAGATGTTCCCAAAGAATGGAGAGAAATAGAGAGTAATCGCTTGACTGGACTGGTTACGTGAAATAATTCATGAGAGGTGAAGGATGTTGTACAAACACGAGTACGCAAATGCGCTCAACAAGTGTTTTACAATATAGTCCCTCCATACCAGAAAATAAGTGGTCAGACAAGGACAATGTCAGGTACAAAAAGGCCAATGTCTGACTGAGGTTTAAAATCATCAGTCAAAATGTCTGATGCCAAAATTATCAATGAAATTCAGTGATCAGAACATCATGCATGCTGGAAATCATGTACATAACTAGTAAGCCTGATTAGTGTGATTTCTGCTCCTGGCAAGTTGGGAAGTGTGAAAGAAAGTATTAACAGTATGTGAAGGAATACGATCTGATGTAGCCATACATGTATCTAAGTTATGTCTGAAGGGTAATTCAGTTTCAATTCAGAATGAAACCAATCATACCTCATTAAGCTGTGCCAAACAAGGTATGGTTGGATGAATTCTGAGCAGTTTAAAGATGAAGGTACATGTTCACCCAAAACACATTATTTCGAATGCTCAAACTCCATTTTGTAATATGTCAGATATCATTGTTAAATGACAGACATGATTCATTTGGTGTCTGACATTTTGTCTGGAAGTGCAATGAAAATTATTTTCACCCTGGAGTCCCTCACCTTGAATGAATTATTTCACGTAACCAGTCCAGTCAAGCGATTACTCTGTTTATTACTTTCCATTATTAATGATAACTATATTATTTAAAAAAAACAAAAAACAAAGAAGTTTCCATTACACCCACGGCAAGGTGTCTTCGTTTGCATGCATGGATAGACGACCCAATTGTTGATTGCATAATTCACTTGTGAAGTTACCGATCATAATCAAACCCGGAAATCCCAGTAAATTACACTTTGAAAGTAATAAATAGAGAGTAATCAATTTGTTTTGAGCGTTACGGTAAATAATTCATCGAGAGACGGGACGTGAGTAAATCATGAAGGCGTAGCCTGAGTGATTTACGAAACAGTCCCGTCTCGAGATGAATTATTTACCGTAACGCTCAAAACAAATTGATTACTCTGTTTATTACATGCCATTTGGAATAAAGAGGTCTTTTACTATAATAATTCAACCCAAACTATTGTCAGATATAATCCAATTTAGTGTAAACACGGAAACATTTCTAAAATTAGCATGAAGGAAATACGAAATAGTCCTGTCTCGAGGCGAATTATATACCGTAACTTGCCATAAGAATGGGTCACTCTCTTTAGTAAATGACATTTTAGACCAAAATGTCTTTCATTAAAAATAATTCAACACAAAATATTTGCAAATGCAACTCTGAAATACTTCTGAAATTAGCGCGTATGAATACATCACTTTCTGTGTCAAATCTTCGATTGGAAATGGCCCAGTTTTATTTTTGTGACTTTCGTTCGATATTTTACTATTTTATGTGGCGTTCCAGTCGCATTTGGGGAATGGCATTCAGCCATAAGATAAAACATTTCTATTTGGATTTAGTCAACTGTGCTAACGAATCTGTTCATAGAGGAAAGAAAGGATTTTTAAAAATATTCAGAAGGAAAATTCATTTTAATTAACTGTTTACCAGAGATAAATAAAAACAAAAATAGTTCCGGTGGGGGCGTGGCTTATATACTTCAGTCGTTCCAAAGTTACTATTGAAGTGACATAATTCACTCGTGACATTACCACTTTTTAATCAACATTAAATTCAATGCAAAACGAACTGAGGAATGTAATAAATCATAATACCACTAGTAATGTTTGTTGCTTTATACTTACTTGTAATTATATCAAAACACGTTTTGTGCATTTTCCCTGAGAACAACTCTAATCCAATAATAGCATAAATCATAATGACAAAGATGACTAATAGAGCTATATGTAACAAAGGCACCATTGCACGAAGAATTGAATTTAAAACTACTTGTAAACCTGAAAGAGAAGAAACAAAGAAAAAAAGTTAGAATTATTTATTTATTGGTGTTTTAAGGTCATGTACTTATGCACAATGGCTAATCATGACCATGGCAGTTTTATGAGTGGAGGAAGCCAGAGTACCCTGAGAGAACCACCGAGCAATGACGAACAGCTGTCAGCTCTCCAACATCGTAACTCTGAACTGTTAGACTGGTTGAAGACATGCGCATCATCGACGCGCAGTACGCCTTAGTACACAGCGTCATCGTGCCCCCATGTAGGCAGTCAGGGTTAAGTGACTTGCCCAAGGACACAATGCGGGAGTGCAAATCAGTTGCTGAAATGGTCATCCATCCAACTAATAACCACGCTCGATGGTGATCTGACGAGAACCTGTTATCTTGGAACAGTGGAGCCCACTTAATTTGTATATCTCTTAACTGAAAAACCCTGTTAATTGAATATAATTTCCCAACACAAAACCATTTACCATACCTCCAGTACAAATTTTACCTGTTAACTGAATATAGGTTATAGAGTAAACTCCTGTTAACTGAATGAGAAATCTTGTAACCAGTGGAGAAATTACCCTGACTCTCCCCAGTTTTCCTTTGTTGATAGATCTATTTGGCCCCAGTACATCCAATACTGGCATTTAATCTATTATATCTTGTTTGACAGAGCTCATGGAGCTCTGTCAAACAAGATATAATAGAATAAATGCTAAGTTTATCTCTAGAATTCAGAAAAGTGACACAAATCCTGTTAATTGAATTCTCCTGTTAATTGAATAATTCTCATTGGCAAAATGGCTATTCAATTAACAGGGTTCCACCGTATTACTGAGATGTATCATTATTTATACCACGCTCACCTATGTTACTACCTGTGAAAAGCCTGTATGTTAAATTTTAGCTTTTAACCCCACGACCGGTGTAAAGCTTCTACTGCGGTTAACATGTTTTCAATGGGAATTATTCATTTATTATTATTTATTGGTGTTTAAGGTCACCTATTTATGCACAATGGCTAATCATAACCGCGACAGTTTTATGGGTGAAGGAAGCCGGAGTACCCGGAGAGAACCACCGAGCAACTGTCAGCTTCCCAACGTACGAACTCCACACAAGCAGGGTTAACATTGGTTGAAGACAAGTACACCATCGACGTGCAGTACGCCTTAGTACACAACGCCACCGTGCCTCCATGCGGGCAATGGAGATGAAGTGTCTTGCCCAAGGACACAACGTGGTTGCCGCAGGTGGGATTCAAACCGAGGACCTCTCGGCTTGCAGCCTGCACCTCTACCTACTGAGCCACCGCACTCCCTTCAATGGGAATTCCACTACAAAACATTTGCACCTATAGTAGAACACTTTGCGAAGTTTCATTCAAACATGCAACAGTTTTCTGTACTATCTACTATGTGCAATGACTTATTAAGTTTAAAATACCTACACTTAAATATTTAAAATAAAATTTAAGAATTGTTAATAATAATATGACTGAAAACGTAAGGTAAATTAAATCAACTTTGACAATGTGTTCAGTTATCAATCAAACATTCACATGCAGTTGAAAGTACTGCCCATTGGCACAGATGTAAAACAAGCCAAGACCAATACCGGGTCTGGACCTGCGTCGCCGCATGCAATTGAATCGGCAAACAGGAAGTGGCTGCACGGCAGATATGAAAATTGCATACACGATACAACTGATAATTATCAGGCTCCAGATGAAATATAAAATCAATCCCTTGCATAGAAGACGAGAAAAGTTTGACGAAAAATTTCAATGTTCAGTGGGTACAGTAAAATTTCAAAGTATTGGCAAACAGGAAGTGGCTGCACGGCAGATCTGAAAATCGCTTACACGATACAACTCATCATTATGAAGTAGCAGACCAAATATAAAATCAATTCCTTGCATAGACGCCGAGAAAACTTTGACGGAAAAAGTGTTTCGGATGGACTGATGGACTGACGGACTGACAGACAGAGTCGAGCTGTTACTAGACCTGCTCTGCCGCTGGCGACGCAGGTAAAAAAACAAACCCATGCATTTGCAATAGAAAGTATAATTTTTTCTCCATTTTAAGTGACAAAGTTGATTATTTATTAATAAATTTATTTATAAATAAAACAAATATGCACTTAAGGGCCGGTCATCAGATTTAAACCACTCGTAGAATAAGGGTTTTAGCGAGCCTCGTGGTTAAAACCCTTATCCTACTTGTGGTTTAAATCTGGAAAGGAATAGGGTTCTTCCCCTTATCATGCCTAACCCACATGCCAAGTTTGGCTTCAGTCGGCCAAGCAGAACTTTAATTACAGAGCGGAAACCAACACTTATAAAAAGTGAAGTTCAAGGTCACTGTGACCTGGACCTTTGGCACAATGATCCCACAATGAATAAGTTTCTTCCTCTCATCATGCCTAACCTACATGCCAAGTTTGTTAGAGAGCAGAAACCAACTCTGTTTACAGACGGATGGATAGCGCCATGGCTATATCCCCCCAAAATTTAAATTTTGAGGGGATAAAAACACTCTTCGGGCTGAAAAATTGGAAATAATTTAACAGAGACAAATCGAGGAAAGTATTTTAATGTTTCCTATTTTGGGCACAGCTTTTACCGCGATTAATTTGGGGTAATTTAAAGGTATGGTTGCCCGCCACTGCTCTGTGGTTCTCTCCCAGTACAATGGCTTCCTCCACCAGTAAAACTGTCTGACATGATGTAACCATGGCAGTTGTATTTATTTATTTATTTATTTATTGGTGTTTAAGGTCACATATTTATGCACAATGGCTAACCATGACCGTGACAGTTTTACGGGTGGAGGAAGCCGGAGTACCCGGAGAGAACCACCGAGCAACTGTCAGCTCCCCAACATACCAACTCCACACAAGCAGGGTTAGCATTGGTTGAAGACAGGTGCACCATCGACGTGCAGTATGCATTAGTACACAGCATCACCGGGGGTGAAGTGTCTTGCCCAAGGACACAACGCGGTTGCCGCAGGTGGGATTCGAACCAAGGACCTCTCGGCTTGCAGCCTGTACCTCTACCAACTGAGCCACCGTGCCCCCCCCCCATGGCTGTTGTAACTATTATTAAACCCCATTAAACATACATACAGCATTAACTTTTTCTGTGTAGAACCCCTTAACTCTTTACCCAACGTAACGGCCAAAAACGGCCAGCGCTATTCTCAAAAATCGCCAATTAATTTTCAAAATATTTTCATTTTTTGTCTCAAAAACATAGGTTATGACCCCTCGTTGGAACGAGCTCGTCGAGCTCGTTCCAACGAGGGGTCATAACCTATGTTTTTGAGACAAAAAATGAAAAAATTTTGTTATTCAAGAATTTTTTTTGCAAGTGTCGTCTGCTTTTCATGTTAGGTAAAGGGTTAACTCTTTGAAATCGAGTGGCTGCATTTCTGGCCTAGGAACATGATTCGTCATAATTTCATTAAGTAGGATGAATGCTAAAGGAACGTGTGGGGAGGAGACCAATCAATATTTTCAAACCTTTTTGAAAATATTAATTGGTCTACCCCAAATAATGAATATGATTAGTTATTCTTGTGTTTGACAGGGTGTATGGGAATTTACACTGGTTTGAGGTGTATGAGTTCCCAGACCGGTGTAAACACCCATACACCCTGGAAAACAGAAGGATAACAGATTTATTTCCAAGAATTTTGGTGTACTCAATACTGTAACCTATATTGTGGGAAAAAACTGACAGAAAAGTTATACTTTGTAAGTTTCTTAATGAAACCAGACAAATATGGTTGTCATTGGAACTGGCTCAATGAGCCAGTTCCAATGACATCCATATCTGTAATATTTTATTGCACATAAATATTCAATTTCTTTTATTTTTTTATATTTCCTGCTGGTTCTCACATAACCGAGCAAAAGGTATGAATTAATAATTAGAAATGGGTACTTCAGTCCTCGGAATTAGGAAAATATTGCGACGGCACAACATTGCCGTCGCCAAAAATTCTACGACGGCAAATTTTTATCAGCGACGGCACTTTTGAATTGCATTGTTTGGATGACAGTATTATGACACTAAGTGAATAATAATCATTAATCAGAACAGCTGACTTCGAATGGACAAGAGATCACTGGCGGGTGGTCAGTTAGACAAGCTGTAGTTCAATTAAGTGATCAATTGATTGACTGGTTGTCCTAATTTTAGGGCTGGTTGTAACTCGCATCCATGCATTATTAGCCTATCGGTTTTGACAGTAACTGTTAGAGACAGAAATATTTGCATTGCGCATCAACCCGGGGCGAGTTGACTCTGACCCGATAAACACAACAAGAATTATTTTCCAACTCACCATTGTTTTGTGCTCAATGCGTTTATTTTTTCATTGAACCGATTGATTGTTTTCCAATTCAGTTTGTTTGAGATTGTACAGTTTACATATGCTACAAGTGGAGAACGTTAAAATTAAAATGGAACATGACCACGTGCTCTGTTGAGATTACATCAATGACCAATAGAACTGCCGCATTGTCCCAGTACACCAATTTAGCATACTTTCATGAAACGAAAAATTTGATTGGTTGTATTTATGTAAGGTGTGACGTCAAAAGGGAATTGCCCAGGAATTCCTGGGTTATTTTAAACGTGCATCACAGTCAACAAGGGGGTTCTTTCGAAAAAACACAAACAAACGAAAAACAACTGGTTATGAACAGTTTTTCAACCACATACATTTTGTACAAACTTACTTTCAAATTAATTAATATAAGATATTTCCTCAAATATTGATTTTTTACACCAGTTACGACTATAAAACATATGTTATGTAGGGTTGGATGATCAGTTCTGATGGACTTCAGGTGATTGGGACAAGTAAAAAAATATTATGGCTGCCAATTTGCGACGGCAAGAAAATGCTGCCGTCATGCCCCACGGCAGAGGCGTTTGCGACGGCATTGCCGAATGCCATCGCTAATTCCGAAGACTGGTACTTTTTTTAGCCATATAGCCGGCTATTGTGTATTCTTGTTTTTACACCATGGTTAACCACGGTGTAAAAACAAGGCTACTGCAGATTGCAAGTTACACCATACCTCTCAGCCAATGAAAACACAGTACTTTGATTCATTTGGAAATAACAACTCTTCCCATTGCTGCCAATGGATGGACAGAGAAGATATCACTAAGGTTCCAAGGGTTAAAGTAACAGTGCTAGTAAGGGGGTGGTCGCAAGTGTCGTCTGCTATTCATGTTGGGTAATGGTTAATGAGAGGATGCAATTTCAGAAGTTCATGGCAACTGAACACAAACAGTTTGCAGAATGAATTACCCTAATGTTTCACCTGTATGAACTCTACGCTGGTTGGACAGATTTTCAATGGAGAAAAAGCTACTAAAGTGAAAGAATTCACTTGGGGTATCAAGTTCATGATGAATTATCAATTTCTGAATTCTGGTATACAGACTGCCTTCAAATTTAAATGGATGAACACCATAGGGATTTTACTGTTGCCTCAACAAATTATGTCTTGTTTATCTGCATAGCTAGCCAATGAAAATCCATATTTCCACTACTCCAACTTTTTTCTGCACTTACAGGTATTCCCCAATCAATTTTGCCCTACAAATTATTGAAAAATATTGATTTTATATGATGGTGGAAACAGACAATAAAATATGATCTGGCAGATGAAAATGAAGTAGAAATGAAAAGGCTGAGTTGCTGTCAACAGTAAATTGACACTAGGTGAAATGTCAAAAAAAAAAATCTGAATCAAGAATTAATTTACACTTTATCTTACAATAATTGCAAGTGATGCTCTTTACCAATTTTAAAATTTTTGGCAAACAAGAAGGCTTATGGTCCTCATGAGGATTTATTAATTTATTTATTGGGGTTTAATGACACTTTTGCAGCCATGAGCACCTTGTGTCGGATAGTTTTACGGGTGAAGGAAGCCAGAGTACCTGGAGAGAACCACCAAGCAATGGTGAGCAACTGTCAGATTCCCCTACATACTAATTCCACACAAGCAGGGTTAGCATTAGTTGAAGACAAGTGCACCATCGATGTGCAGTAGGCCTTAGCATTTTACCTAACGAATCGCCCGCATCTGCCCGCGTAATATGCAAATTCTGCAGTTGAAAAAATGATATGGTTTTGTTGAAATTTTTTGAAAAATTGTAAAAAATAATAAATTTTGATATCGTCTGCGTTGGGTAAAGGGCTAACACACAGTGCCCATGTGCCCCAACATGGGCAATCGGGATTAAGTGCTTTTGCACAAGGACACAACGCAGTTACCCCTGGCAGGAATCAAAAGCCTGGGTCTTTCGGTTTGAAGTTCAGTGCCATAACCACCGAGCCACCATGCTCACTCCTCATTAAATTTAATTAGGCCAAATTTAATTGGCAAATTTTGGGTACAGTGTAGAGATTATGGGGTCTAGGTTTTGAGTTAAAATTTTAAAATTCAATTTATTCTTTTCATTTTTATGTTTTAAAAATTAAAAAGCTGTGCTGGGAAAAGAGTTGACATGTGTTACCAGTATACAACAGGTGTTCAACCATGATGGCATCCAAGCCAGAAAATAAGCAGACTGTCATCTGCAAAATGAGGTCCCCAAAGGGTGAATTAGGTGATGCCACCACGCTCCCTCCTAATAAAATTTAATTAGGCCAAATTTAATTGGCAAATTCTGGGTACAGTGTAGAGATTATGGGGTCTAGGTTTTGAGTAAAAATTTTAAAATTCAATTTATTCTATTCATTTTTATGTTTTAAAAATTAAAAAGCTGTGCTGGGAAAAGAGTTGACATGTGTTATCAGTATACAACAGGTGTTCAACCATGATGGCCTCCAAGCCAGAAAATAAACAGACTGTCATCTGCAAAATGACGTCCCCAAAG
Source organism: Pictodentalium vernedei (assembly GCA_031216915.1). NCBI lineage: Eukaryota > Metazoa > Mollusca > Scaphopoda > Dentaliida > Dentaliidae > Pictodentalium > Pictodentalium vernedei. The sequence goes on from CM062296.1 coordinate 41,999,473, forward strand.
GGTGAAATTGGTGATGCCACCACGCACCCTACTAATAAAATTTAATTAGGCCAAATTCAATTGGCAAATTTTGGGTACAGTGTAGAGATTATGGGGTCTAGGTTTTGAGTTAAAATTTTAAAATTCAATTTATTCTATTCATTTGGTGAAAGTTTGATTAATATTGAATAACTGAACTTTGAATTACCAGTTATGCTATCTCATGCAGTTTGGATTCATGCCAAAAACATGAGCGAATGAGCGGACAAACAACTGGTGGTCCATGAACTGTGACATCTGGCCCCGAATGTGTCATAAAGCCATGGCGGCCATACTGAATTGGCCAGCTGTATCAAAATCAATAGGAAGCATTGTCTAGTCATCCACAAGTAACCCCTAAAATTATTTGATCAAATAAGCGGTTTTCTAATCCAACATGCAGTGAATGAAATAGAAATAGAGAAAAATTCGAAAGAGTGAAAAAGGGTCATAACTCTGGGAAAAATTATTGGATGGACCCATTCCTTGTGCATATCTATTCCCCCATGTGGGTCCATCAGCATACCAAAGGAGATCCAAATCCAATTGATGGCTTTGAAATTACAATCCAAAATGTTTGTACAGACAGATGGGTAAATGGGCAGACAATTTATTTAATTTATTTATTTATTGGTGTATAAGGTCACATATTTAAGCTCGGAGGTCTCCACTAGATATCCCCGAATACTCCTTTGGAGGTCGGAGGCATAATAAGGCCACAATTGTTTTGAACACTGTCAATAACTGACTAGACTATAAATCCAAGTTTCTTAAATGCAAAGTTAACCTGAGGCACTGGGGTATACAGAACGTGAAGAGTGGATTGTAACTAAATCACTCGCAGAGTGGAGTTATCACCCAAGCTATAACTTTCAAATTTTGTTCATATCGACAAAAAACACCAGCAATGTTTCAGCCAATGGACCTCCGGGTTTAACCTGGAGGTCCAATGGGTGAAACTTTGCTTGTGCTGGTTATGCTTTGCAACAAATTTGCAATTATTGCTTGGGTGGAATCTCCACTCTGTGGGTGATTTAGTGATAATACACTATCCACGTTCTGTATTATGATCAATGAGATCAAATCTCTGAAGACTATCATTCTCTGATTATGTATTACAGGTCTGGAATCAATATATGGACTGCATCCCACAGGGAGGCCACAAGGTGATACGAATGTAATTATTTAAGTCTCTTGGGGTTTCGACACAATCTGAGCATTAGCCAACCAATGATTTTATCACCTTCTAATAACCTTTTTGTTGAAGCTTTTTCCCACTTGTGGGTAATGAACAGACATCAGAAATAGAGTCTTTAGTTCCAGAAGAGGGTCTTAGAATGCCATTATGCAGTTCATGTTGGGTAGATTAACATTGAAACATCTACACGATGTATCCACCACCCAGACTTGAATAAACATTCCAAATTTAATGAAAGAGCAAAAAGAAGAACAAGCCAATTTTGGGTTGAAGGACTTCTGTGTACAATTGTAAGGTCCAAGAGCATTTTTTCGTTGATGTATTTTTGGAAGTGCAAAATTTTTGCTCTCACAATGTGTGTTATGAGTACACTCATAAATATCTGTGTACACTTTTGATACAATTTATTGATTGGTGTTTAAGGTCACATATTTATGCACAATGGCTAATTGAGACTGTGACAGTTTTATGGGTGGAGTAAGCCGGAGTACCCGGAGAAAACCACCAAGCATCGACGAGCAACTGTCAGCTCCTCAACATTCTAACTCTGTTCAAGCTTCGCTCAAGCAGGGTTACAGCGGTTGAAGACATGTGCACCATCGACGTGCAGTACGCCTTAGTACACGGCGTCATCATGCCCCCATGTAGGCAACTGGGATAAAGTGCCTTGCCCAAGGACACAATGTGGGTCGTCCCAGATGGGGATCTTACTCGGGACGTCTAGCACAGAAGACTTTTGATACAAATAAAGTCAACAATCGAAGCTGTAGTTTCATATCTGAGTCAAATGACAGGTATAATGGATAGCTGGTGAAAAATCTTGAGGGTACAGCTCATAATGCTGCACATATTTATTTACTTTCATATTTATTTATTTATTTATTTATTTATTTATTTATTTATTTATTTATTTATTTATTTTTAAATGGTAGAGTAGAGAGCTATTCTTATTTGTCATAATTTGTTCACAGGTTCTCATCTTGTTACATTTTATGGGAGAGTACCTACAGTTAAAACTAGAAGTCCTGTCACGAATAGTGTGCTTATCTAGGCTTAATTGTGCATTGGAATTGTGTGCAATTGCAGGGCTCGCTTTGAGTAAAATGGTCGAGGCCTAAAAAAAGTGCTCCACATATTGAGGTCGGGGCCTTTTCGGGGCTGATTTTCCATTTTGTCCATTATTGTTAGTGCTTTTTTGTGGAAAATGTCGGGGCTTGAAAAAAAGCCCCCAGCAAGTGCTCCTCGGGGCTGATCTCGGGGCCTGGGCTGATCAGCCCCGGGTCAAGGCAAGCACTGCAATTGCCATATTGAATGGCATCCAAACCACGGCAGGTTCTCTTGGTTACTCATAGCAATCACATGCAATGTTTCTGCCAATGGACCTCCGGGTTACCCGGAGGTCCATTGGCTGAAACATTGCTTGTGCACAATCCATATGTGCACAGGCCATATGTAAACATTGCTTGTGCACAGGCCATATGTACAGAATTTGATAGCTTTACTTGGGCCTTAACACGTACATTATTGCGCATATCAATGTGCTATTTGTGCGTATTTCATGACAGGACTTCTAGTTTTAACTGTATATACATTTAACAAATTTTGAAAAATAAACTCGCAATTATTTCAAGAGGGAACTGGAAATTATTTCAAAAGTAAACAAACAATTGGTGATAGAAAAATTCAACATAATACAAAAGTTCTGAAGAAATCCTCAGAAGGCGAAAAGGGCAGTCACCTAAATTATATCTATGCCAACTTATTCCATTAACCCTTTACCCAATGCAGACGACATCAAAATTTATTATTTTAAATATCATTTTTAAAGTTTTTTCAAAAAATTTCAACAAAACCATATCATGTAACCCCTCGCTGGAACGAGCTCGATGAGCTCGTTCCAACGAGGGGTAACATGATATGGTTTTGTTGAAACTTTTTGAAAAATAATATTTTTTCAACTGCTGAATTTGCATATTACGCGGGTGGATGCGGGTGATTCATTGGGTAAAGGGTTAATGGCCCAGCTGAATGATGTCGGTACATATTCCTATTGTTGGACTTAGATAATAACAGATTAATTGATTAATAACTGTTAATCCACTGGGCTGAGCGGGTCATGGGTGTTTACAAAGGCAGCATTTAATTAGATAAATACTCCATACCGTTACAAGTTATTAATGACAGTATCAAGTATTCATTTAATTAAATGCAGCCTTCTGTAAAAAATGCTTTATTGAAGAAAACAATAAGGCCACACAAAGTAGATCTTCTGTTTCTCAGGCCATTATTTGTAAAATTGCATGCGGGCGAGTGTTTTTTTATTTTATTTTTTATTTCAGTAATTACTTCTTTGCCATCAAAAGTTCATGTTCTTGGTTCAAGTTTTATGCTTCTAATTTACAGAATAGCATGGGTGGTGGTGTATTTCATCCCTTGAGTGCGAGAAGGCTCTGCAATGCTAAAGCATTGCAAAGCCATCACACACTCAAGGGACAAATTAAGCAAATTTTTTAACATGGGTAAAATATCAGACATAAACCATTTAATTTTTGTTTTTTTTAAGTTTAAATTGGTGATAAAAAGAGAGCATGCAGTGGCCAAAATGACCATGAGGTAGGGCCTGAGAAACAGATTTTACATTTTTTTAGGCCTAATGTCTCATTATTTATTTATTTAGGTTTAACAACACTTTAATAGCCAAGGTCAGATTGTGTCGGTGACAGTTTTACAGGTCAAGGAAGCCGGAGTACCCGGTGAGAACCACTAGCAACAATGAGCAGCTCCCAGCTCCCCAACATTGTAACTCTGCACTGCAGCACAGGCAGGGTTAGTTTGGTTGATGAAGACATGCACACCATCGACTTCCAGTACGCATTAGTAAACAGCGTCATCGTGCCTCCATGTGGACAATCGGGTTTAAGTGCCTTGCCCAAAGACACAATGCGGGAGTCCGAATTGATTGCTCAGATGGTCACCTATCCAAGGACGAACCGGGCTCGACGTTGCTTAACTTTGGTGACAGCATCATACCCAAAACTGATGCCGACTGAGAGTGTTCAGACACCTCAAAAACTTTCCCTGACTGAGGATCGAGGACCTCTGGCAGGAAAGACCCGCACACTTATTCACTCGGCCACCACTTTGAGATCAAAATCATATAAATCTGTCTGCAAATTGCCAATCAGGAATTGCATGTTATAATGATGCCTATCTGTTGAGGTTCTGGAAGCATACCATTTATATTCAATTACATTAGATTTAATCACTGATCTTTATGTAACTGGATTGTTGGAATGTTGGTGAAAACACGGTGAGAAATTCCCCCCCCCCCCCCCCCACCCCACTCCCCACCCCTCACAAACACACCTAAAGATGGTGATAAGTCACGCAATGCAGTAACCCCTACCAATCCTGTAACATTTGATGACATGAAAGCTGTTACATTGTGACTGTAGTCACAGCATAATGGCTTTCACTTCATCAAACATCATGGTGTTTACCTAACATGAAAACTAGTTACATGGCATTAATTTCCCAATAAACCAACCTGCGGCAACCGCGTTGTTCCTTGGGCAAGACACTTCACCCTGATTGCCTACATGGGGGCACAATGATGCTGTGTACTGAGGCGTACTGCACGTCGATGGTGTGCATGTCTTCAACCAATCTAACCCTGCCTGTGCTGCAGTGCAGAGTTCAGAGTTACGATGTTGGAGAGCTGACAGCTCCTCGTCGTTGCTTGGTGGTTCTCTCTGGGTAATCCGGCTTCCTCCACCCATAAAACTGTCACGGTCACGATTAGCCATTGTGCATAAGTATGTGACCTTAAACACCAATAAATAAATAAATAATTTCCCAATCTCAGCACTTGATTTTTGTCAATGATAATTAAAATACGTTGGAAATATTCAACTCATATTGCACAAATCATCAACATATTCATTTTACACAGACATCAAATTATAATCTTTAATAAATTAGCAGCATTTGGTGTAGATGGGCAATATACAGAAAAAACAAATCAATACCGATATCACGGGGATACTGAACCGAACCAATAATTGAATACTGATACCATCTGAATTTTCATACATTCGCTATTTATAAGTCCCTACTGAGGCTTGATAACAGTTGAATGGTTCATGACAGAAATGATTTCCTTTTCAGTTTTGTTACCCCTCAATGGAGTGGGCAACTATTCTGAATTCCCACAAGTCTACGACTTCACAAGCCCAATTGCTTAGCAGCGATTTCTAGTCAAGTCTTGGCTGCCTGTTAAGGCAGCCAAGACTTGACCAGAAATCACTACCCATTTCTTTTGTCTATTGTCAGCAGGACCTCCTAATCAAAGTGTCAATGACACTGTAGCTCAACTTGTTAAGACATGTACATGTATAGTATGTGACACAGCAATGATAAACATCCATGTAATGACCTGATAACAAAGGTACATATAAAGTATTGTAACAGTCTGTACATAAATACTCACCGTAGCCTGTAACAAATGTATAGGTAAAGTATTGTAAAGGTGGGTGACAGTCAGATGCTAAACTAGAAAAGAAATTTTTGAGTCCCAGAGTGGGTCTGACTGAACCCCAAAATATTTGTTCTCATAGCACAGTGATAACAAAGGCATCCCAAAACACACTCGTTCCTTCCCAAGGTGAAAATAAAGCAACACAAGAAGTTTTGTGAAGATCTGTTCATAAATACAAGCTGTACAGAAGTTGTGACAAAAAACTGATTGGACCTAATTTTGGTACAAAATGGCCACTGGCAGCCATCTTGAATTTTGGACCGCACCCAGAAACACTTGTTCTCGTCCTAAGGCGATAACAAAGGTACCCAAGAAGTTTTGTGAAGATCGGTTCATAAATACAGCCTCTAGCCCAAGCTGTATTGACATGTGCACTTACAGTGTATAAGAAGTACTGAATAAATCAAAGTTCATCTAATTTGCATAATTTCTGCACAAGAAAAAAACCTGTACTATATGTGATGTATTCCATGTTACTAAACATTCATACAAAAATTTATTCAAATCAGAACTTTCATACAGAAGTTCTGTACAAAAGACTGATTGCACTAATTTTGGTACAAAATGGCTGCTGGTGGCCATCTTGAATTTTGGACCACACACAAAAACACTCATTCTCATCCCACAGTGATAACAAAGGTACCCAAGAAGTTTCGTAAAGATCGGTTCATAAATACGGCCTCCAGCCTGAGCCATATAGAAGTTGTGTACAAAAAACTGATTAGACCAAATTTCGGTACAAAATGGCCACTGGCAGCCATCTTGAATTTTAGACCACACCCAGAAACACTCGTTCTCGTCCCAAGGTGATAACAAAGGTAACCAAGACGTTTAGTGAAGATCGGTTCATAAATACAGACTCTAGCCCAAGCCGTATTGATATGTGCACTTACTGTGTGTAAGTAGCACTGAAAAAATCAAAGTTCATCTAATTTGCATAATTTCTGCACGAGAAAAAAACCTGTATTATATGTGATGTATCCCATGGTACCCATGGTACTAAACATTCACACAAACAATTATTCAAATCAGCGATTTCATATGGAAGTTCTGTGCAAAAATCTGATTGCACCTAATTTTGTACAAAATGGCTGCCATCGGCCATCTTGAATTTCGGTCCGGACCCCAAAACACTCGTTCTCGTCCCACGGTGATACCACAGGTACCCAAGAAGTTTCGTAAAGATCGGTTCATAAATAAGGCCTCTAGCCCGAGCCGTATTGGCATTTGCGCTTATAGTGCTGAAAGTAACACCAGAAAACATCAAAGTTAGTCTAATTTGCATAATTTACGCACGAGAAAAAAACCCGTATTATATGTGATGTATCCCATGGAACTAAACATTCATACAAAAACTTATTCAAATCAGCGCTTTCATACAGAAGTTCTGCGCAAAAATCTGATTGCACCCAATTTTGTACAAAATGGCTGCCAGCGGCCAACTTGAATTTCGGATCGGACCCAAAAACACTCGTTCTCGTCCCACGGTCAAACAAAGGTACCCAAGAAGGTTCGTAAAGATCGGTTCATAAATGCGGCCTCTAGCCCGAGCCGTATTGAATTGTTGACGGACAGACCGACGACTGGCCATGGCATAAGCTCAAATTTGGCTTCGCCAAAGTTGAGCTAAAAATGGCATGATCAAGGCACATGCTCTGAGATCTCAAAAGCCTGAAATAGGTCTTTAAACATTAAGGTGCATTTAGAACAAGTCACAAAATTACTGTAGATATGATTTCTGGTTGTAAAAGAATGCCACTGTTGAGCTCATTAGCAGGAGTCATTTGTAGCATCTATACTACAACATCTCATTCTGTTTTTCCTGATGTGAATTCCTCTTTGGTGCTATCAGCAAATCTCAGTCAAATCAGATACCGAATACCAAACTGATACTGAGGTATACTCCCCTAAAAATACCAAAACCGATACCAAACTCAAAATTCCAATACCGGCCATCTCAAGCTTCTGGAAATTGAAAACTTTTGAGAAAATTTCTGTTGCTGAGAATTGTTTGTTTATAGCATTTTCCAAGATCGCAGCATGAAGACTTTTCTGTATGTGACCAATGAGCATTTCAGCACTCCAGTTGTATAGGTATCACGGAACTAAATATTTTCCCATACGCGATCATTATAATGTTCAGGCCAAAAAAAATATGATCGCATCACTTTAATTTTGGCTTTCAAATAGCTTTGTCAAGCATAGCCCTTCAGACAACTTTTTCTGTCCCCAAAACAGGGGGTCATGCAACAAATAAGAGAGAAAAATTGACAGCAAGGGAAATACTGGTCACATACACATTTTTCAGAGAATTCCCTACAAAAACACGCTAAATGTAAACTGTATTTTTCAGGTCCAAAAGTCATCAAATCACCCTCTTTTTTATCTGGAATATTCATCAATAATGCAAGATGTCAGAAGAATGCTTCCAACGTTTATTGAAACAGTTTATTTTCCCAAGGCTGTTTATTTTTAGAGATTGCATCACTTCTGAGTGCAACATTTCAAGGCGGGTATTTCTAATTCAAATATTTAGTTCAGTGATACCTATAGAGATCAGTGGATTTACTTTCAAAAAGAACAAACCTGGGAATAACAAGACTGTCATCTGCAGAATTAGGTACCCAGAGGGTGAATTTGGTGATGCTACCCTGCACAGCAGGGTAGCATTACAAAATTTACCCTCTGTGAACCTCAATCTGATTCATGGTCTCAGGTTTAAACAGAATGAGGCACCCTGAGGATAAAGTTGGGGATTCTAGCTCACTGTATGGGATAGAATCAGCAAATTCACCCTCTGGAGACCTCATTCTGCAAATGACAGATTGCTTGTTTCCAGACTTACAAAAGAAGCTTGATGTTATCTGTGTTTTCATAAGATTCAATGTTATGGCATCTTCGATACAAGCTCTCCTGACATATCTACCAGAGTGTTGTGCAAAAAATACAAATCAAAACAATAAAAGGAAAAAATTAAAACACAAACTATACCTGTAACACTTGATAATGTAAACATTTCACTTACTAGGTACTCCTGATACGAGACGTAAAGGCCGCAATACCCTGAATGCTCTGAGCGCTTTCACATCAAAATTTTTGGTATTCATTGAGGAAATAATAGAACTTAATAAACTGTAAAGACATGAAATAACACACAAAGGGTTAGTGAAACACCACACATCAACACAGTATTAGATGATCATTGAGTTACACTGTTAAATGTACAGTATAGTCCCCATGGACTGGTCGTATTCCACACGTGGACAGTGATGACCATGCATGCGTTCATCAGGTAATAAAAATCAGCATCAACAAAATTTTAATTAATAAAGTACCGGGTTGTACCCGATGCTTCATTGATTAAATTTTTGATGATTATTCCTAATAATCTAATATTATTGCATCAGTGGAAATACAGTTAAAACTAGAAGTCCTGTCATGAAATGCGCACAAATAGCACATTGATATGTGTGTTAATGTGCGCGTTATGGCCCAATTAAAGCTATCATATTCTGTACATATGGCCTGTGCACAGGCAGTGTTTCTGCCAATGGACCTCCGGGTAACCTGGAGGTCCATTGGCAGAAACATTGCATGTGTTTGCTATGAGTAATCAGGAGAACCTGCCGTGCTTTGGTGGAGATTCGATATGGCAATTGCGCGCAATTCCAACGCGCAATTAAGCCTAGATAAGAGCACTACTCGTGACAGGACTTCTAGTTTTAACTGTATTGCCTGCCTGTGGAAAGTGACCAATCTATGGCAGCCGTGCTGTACTTGGTCCATTTCAGCATTCCCACTGCACAATTTTTTAGCAAGCTCATCTGATAATTTAGAAGCACACTCCATCAATATCTAACAAATATGATATTATCACAAGGTGCGGACAACTTTTATACATAAATGAACATGACCTCCCCAAGCCATCCTACCAAGCAACAATGAAATCCCTTCATAATTATGACCTGTAGACTGTTCTAAAGGTTTTCGGGCTTCAGGCCCCTGTAGCCGTCACAGTTGCCCAATCGTGTCCAAAAGGGGACGTTCTCATCTAGACATTATATGAAGTCAACCTACCAAGTTACAATGAAATTCCTTCATAAGTATGACCTGTAGACTGTGCTAATGGTTTTCGGGCTTCGAGCTCGGGCAGCCATCATGGTTGAATGATCGCAATCAAAGGGGACAATCTCATCTGGGCATTATCTGGGGTGATCCTACGAAGTTACAATGAAATCCCTTCATAAATATGACCTGTAGACTGTGCTCAAGGTTCCCCCCCCCCCCCCCCCCACTCTCTAGAGAAAAAAAAAACATTGTGGAATTGCAACAATTTCTGTAGATTTTTTAGGTAATTTCCAGTATACTGCCCCAAATTAATTTTATCTTCTCTGAAGTTAGTAAACATACAGTTCAGGCCTGAAAATAAGTAGTCTGACATTTGCCGAATGAGGTTCCCAGAGAGTGAATTTGCTGATGCTATCCCATATAGTGGGCCAGTTTATCCTCTGGGTACCTCTTTCTGTTTAATTTTGAGACCCTGATTCAGATTGAGGTTCACAGAGGGTAAATTTAGTAAATCTGGGGACCTCATTTTGCAGATGACAGTCTGCTTATTTTCTGGCCTGATACAGTTAATATTTCTTATAATGTAAATTCATACGAGAATCAGAATTAATTCACGCAAATAATTCTCTTAGGGAAAACAATGAGAATCAACTTTGATTCTCCCAAAATTTTTATTTGACTCTTGCCATTGATTTTAAAAATTACCTTAAAGGCCTAAGGAATTCTATTTATTGTTAATATGCTCCCTGATCATAAGATAACACTTTAACTTGGTAATGATGCCTCCCCACCACCACTCTCCCCCCCCCCCCCCCCCCCCCCCCCCTTCCAGATTTGACACTAAAACAGCTAAAGAGTTTTGATGCAACATTAATGGCTTCATATTATTTGAAAGTGTCTCGTACCAAGGTTTGAGATTTTATTTGCTTTCATATCCTTCCAGTGAAATTAGAAATCTGTGTTGTTAGAGAAAAATATGTATGAATGTCTACAAAATTGGAAATGTATCATAAAGGGTGATGTATCTTCCTAACATGCCAGACAATATTTAGTATAACCCTTTAACCAACACAACAGCCAAAACTGGTCGGCGCTATTCTAAAAAATCGACAATTAATTTTCAATATTTTTTCATTTTTTGACTCAAAAACATAGGTTATAACCCATCATTGGAACGAGCTTGTTAAGCTCGTTCCAATGAGGGGTCATAACCTATGTTTTAGAGACAAAAAATGAAAAAAATTAGTTATTCAGGAATTTTTTGCAAGTGTCGTCTGCTTGTCATGTTAGTTAAAGGGTTATTATTATTATTATTTATTGAGCTCATTCCAACGAGGGGTCATAACCTATGTTTTTGAGACAAAAAATGAAAAAAATTAGTTATTCAAGAATTTTTTTTGCAAGTCTCATCTGCTTTTCATGTTAGGTAAAGGGTTAAAGCATGTATACAGACTATTGTGTACCATCACAGGTTCATATGAAGCCAACTCTAATTTGATGGAACACAATAGTATAGTACAAATATCCTATATTAAATATGGGATGGTATACAGGGGAGGTAATTCCCAATAACCAGTTACACAGATGCAACAATTGGGAATGCGATTCAAGGTTTAATTCGATGGCTGGTTCGACTTGCGATACAATTTGAGCTAAAAATATTCATTAGAAGCAATTCATATAGTGTTCATGTTAATTTATTCAGTTCTTATGCACTCTTGAATAAATTATAACATAAACAAAATAATGTTGTTGACCAACTTCAACTTCCTAAAATAACATAGTGCTCTACCAGTTGAATGTTGTTGAACACAACCATTAGAAAACTACATAAAACAAAAATATATCTGAGGAACATCTCATCCTCATCTAGATTACTTAGCTGGGTACAAATTTACTTAGTTGGCTTTCTAAAATGTGCAATGAGAATGTCTGAAAACAAGTGGCACACCACAAAGATGAATGAAAACATCAGTCAGTTGTCAAATCTGAATTCATCAAATGCATTGTATCAATTCAACAAGCTTGCTTCAATATTTGGTAAGATACAGTACATAGAGGACATCTAGTGTTTTTGAGCGGATACTGAAAATTATCTCATGAGTGACTGAGACAAAAGTTTATTTTTCGTGAGTGTTTGTGCAAGCGAAAATAACCATTTGTTTCGGTCACGAGTGAGATAATTTTCAGTATCCTCTCAAAAATACTACATTTTCTGTTTATTATACGCTTTTTCTAAGAATCTGATCATTCCCATTGGGGACACCTGTGAAAATAATTATTTTTAGCTGTCCCAATACATAGGTTAAATACGGTATTACTTTTCTTCCTACAGCAGAAATCTTTCATGCCGCAAGTACAGCCCACTTTATAACTGTACATTTTGGTTGATAGGCACTCTCCCATAAATTGTAACAATGCAAAATCAATACAGACTAAATAATTTCACTCCAATGATACTATGAAGCACATCCACAGAACATGAAACCTTTAAGTCAGGGTACCTGCACTTCAGAATAAAGCCCTATTATGAACTTCTAGCACTCAACCAGTTAAGAATGCAACACACCATAAAATTATTTTAAGACCTCTCTAATCATAAATGTTATGAACTGCACACTCCGCATGTTGAAGGCATTACTGCCTCAATATTATTCCATCTGAATCTTTGTTTGTTCTATTTGTAAACATAATGGCCAATTTTCCAGGACTTTCCAGTACATCCACCCCCACCCCCCCCCCCACCCCCACCCCCAAAAGCAGCAGCATTTTTCCAGGAGTTTGCTGGATCTGAAAATGGTTTTGTTCTATTTCAAATGTTTTCAAGATTTCAGGAGTAGAGTAGGCTTTTACAAAGAACTGACATTATCTGGATGCGAACCACCAAGCAGTTGCCTTCATAGTAATTCATTCTCCCTGTACCATAAAATCTATAAAGGATTATTTACATGCATCTCTTTGCTTAACCCACAATGCATTTCAACTGAAACCAGATTTGGCAATCTAACTAACATCCTGAAATGAAGAACATTGAGTCATAATGATTAAGATAATGCACAAACCTCGCTGAAAAAAAAGCAGACTGAAAGATGGCTTCCAACAGAATTATTTTGATTTTATTGGTTTCATTGACTCTCATCAAGTTTTCAGAGCAGTAAAAAAGTAAATCTGAAACAAAAGTATTGTGAATGGAACAAATACTCTGCCTTACATATTTATTTAACAAAAGAGGCTTATGGTACAGTTAAAACTAGAAGTCCTGTCATAAATAGTGCGCTTATCTAGGCTTAATTGTGCGTTGAAATTGCACGCAATTGTCATATCGAATGGCATCCAAAGCATTGTAGGTTCTCCTGGTTACTCATAGCAAACACATGCAATGTTTTTGCCAATGGACCTCCGGGTTACCCGGAGGTCCATTGGATGAAACATTGCTTGTGCACAGGCCATATGTACAGAATTTGATAGCTTTACTTAGGCCATAACGCGCACATTAACACGCATATCAACGTGCTATTTGTGTGCATTTCATGACAGGACTTCTAGTTTTAACTGTACATGCATTTATCATATGACTCGTCCGTTTTGTTTGCTTTAAAACATTTGATATTTTGTTTTCATATTAATCAGTGATAAATAAAGCCATCTGTCAATTTCATTGATCAATTTCAAAACTAGACAATTTGATTGGCTGAACAAAATACAACTGGGCCACATTTTCATAATTTGCATAATTAGAGTTGGGAGCTTTCATTGGTCAATTTCAAAACTGGAAAATTTGATTGGCTAAACAAAATACAACTGGGTCACATTTGCATAATTTCAGTAGTTAGAATTTACGTTATCTGTCCTATTTAGGGTGGGTTATATTGTATTAATCTTTTACCTACAAGAAAAATGCCATTCATTGCAAGAAATGAAAATTTTCAGTTATACGTGGATGTTTTTTCCAGGTGCCATCTGCAACTCAAGTTAGGTGATGGGTTAAAAAGTCATACTAAGTGGCTAATTTGTGCGCGTGTGTGTCATATGATAAATAGAATATGAAATGGCTGGCTGATTGAAAGATCAGCCAGATTTATGATGTAGGGCAACGAAATGATAGCTTGTTTTGGCTAAAGCTGTATTTCTTTGCACATAGCAGGTGTTATCTGATAGCTTTGACTGACCGCTCATTAATACATGTCAATAGGATGGATTATTTAGTCACATGACAAAGGGCTTTTGTCTTAGCGTGTATTCGCGGATGGAGATAGGGTTATTAATCACGCAATAAAAGCACCGGTCGTAAATAGTTCGTCCTCACATGCTTTCTCAATTTTATCGTTTTACCAGTCATAAAGAATTTTCATTTTAAATATTGTTTCTGTTACCTTTAATTTTCTTAATCCATTTGTTTAATATCCTGGAATTTCGGCAGTTCGCTTTGACTACACAGTTGTTGCAACACTTTGAGGAATTTCCTTGAGCAGGTGAGTTTTTATAACTTTACCATATTTTCTGTGTGCGGCCGACACCTCTGCTCCCGTTATGGCGTATCGTATTCTGGTCGTCGGCCATTCTTTTGTTTCTCGAGCGGGTGAATCCCTGTGCGGTTTACGGAAATTCCCCCCACATTTTAATTTCGGCCCATCACTGAAACTTTTGCACTTTCGAGGGCGTCCCGTGGATATTCGTTTCTTCGGTCAGAGCGGTGCAACTATTGACAAAATTTTCGACAGTATTCCACCCGTGGTCAAACACTTTCGCCCCGATCTGATATTGTTACAAGTTGGTTCGAACGACGCCTGTTCGCTGCGCCCAGAAACCGTTGCCAGTAAGATTGACGACCTTGTAACACATCTCCGCTTTAATTTGGGTGTCGGACGTGTTTGCGTACACAAACTTTTTCACAGGACGGTTCTTCTTCCGAGATTCAATAAATTAGGCTTATCAGTGGACGCATTCAACGCGTCAGTGGATCTTATCAATGGTATGGTCGAGCATTTTCTCTCAGTCAGTTCGGGTAGTTTTGTCTGGTCAAGTCCGCGGTTGCAGTCATCCGCGAAATTCTTTCTCGTAGACGGCGTTCATTTCGACCCCACCGGGATGAAAAAGTACTTGAAAGGAATTCGTGGGGCGATACTATATTTCCTTTCCCATCATTCGTGCCAATCATCATGTTTTTAGCTGGTATTAACCCACACATCCATGTCCCGGTTCGTTTCACAGCTCTGTTGCCGTCATTTCCGTGGGACTTGTAATCTCGCTCCGTTTTGTGGTCACCCATTCTTCCTTCACGGGCAGGCACTTTAGTTAATTTGGGGTGATGTTGCAGTTATTATATTTTATTACCGTTCCTGTCCGATATGCCCGGCCGGCCTGCGTGTCTCTGGATTACGTACATATAGTGGGGGTAGGGGCGCTGCCATCGTCTATATTTATTTCAACCTTTCACGGCTCTTCATTAGTTATTCTGCACGGACAGTTTTATACACGCCGCACACGCGAACTTTCACCTCACCATGTGGCCGCTTGTGGGCGGTTCAGGGAGATCCTGTGTGAGATTTCTGCCTGCAATCTTTAAATTATTTTAGAACATTCAATTGTGCTCTTTGCATCTTATATTATTGCTTGGGCGGAGTTATTTTTACTTCTCACCTCTTGCCTATGTGCTCAGCATCTTCCCTGTGTGAGTTATTTTTTCGCTGATGTTTTTTAGACCAATTACAGGCTCAGGGGTTTTCCCCCTGTGTGAACAACCAGTTAACCCTTTACCCAATAATTGGCGGGACAAAAAAAAAAAAAAAAAAAAATTAAGTTTTTTTTTTTCTAATGCTTCTTTTTCAGTCGGGCTGGACAATTTTACCCCAGCTCATATTTGGTTGCTCTTCTCATGCTTGCTTATCAGGCAGGCGGTACATTTGGGATCCTCATGTATGTTTATTGTGGGGACGGTTTCGTCGATTTGTTGGGTAACGGTTACACCCTCACCATTCTGCCTTGCATGTTTTGGCTCAGGGTCATTTTATACCCTGTGTGAGGGGGTTTTTCTCCTGACGGGAAATGTTCACCGATTTGCCTGTTTTGTTCGACGCACTCTGTCGGTTGGTCGGACTGGATTTTTCGGCGTTGTGCCTTTTTTCCCTCTCACTCTGTGTGTGTGTGGGGGGGGGGCTCCATACCATGTGCGTATGATTTTGTTGTTTTGTTTTTAATTGCAGCCCCCCCCCCCCCCCCCCCACCACAAAGTATATGATTTTGTTGGTGTTATGTTTTTAAGTGCAGCACCCCCCCCCCCCCCCCCCCCCCCCCCCCCCCACCACCACCACAGGTAAGCATACAGGTTTACTTCCCAAATTTGATTTTCATGTGGTCTTCCATCGTATAAATTTGTTTTTCATCTGATTGGGGCCCTTGTAATTTCATCATTTTTTAGGCTCTGTTTTACTGCGCTTCTTCGTCTGTTTTTCAGCATGCCTCCACGCAAGAGACGAGGGTCCCATCTTCAAGATGGCTTATCACCAGCCTTTCAACCTGTGTCGAAAAGGAGAACTAGTGGTCGGCGTGTGCGTATCCAAGAACATTCTTCAACAGACATCTCCTCCCAGTCGGAGCCTTTAGATCTGTCAACGTCTGCATCCACCTCAGCTTACAACGCCGCTGTTGCAACATCTGTTCCAAGTGTTTCATTTATGGACAGTGTGTCCAGCCAACCATCACCTAGTGCTTCAAGGCCACATCACCCCAGAACATTGCCATTTCCGGACATACCTCAAATTCATTTACCAAGTGTTCTTCAGCCTGTGAGCATGGATTTTTCGTCTCCTCTCCATCCTACTGACACTATTTCATTATCACATGTGCCTTTAATGCCCAGTTCCACAACAAACATTCAACCTGTGATTTCCAGTGCCTTTTCTACCCAAGGTGCTTCACCACGTTCTCACAACGACTCCAGGTTCCTACCATCAGACTCTGTGCGTAACGTTAATGTGTTTTCATCGCGGTCTTCAACACGGACTCTTCCTCTATATCCATGGACAAATGTGCCCATTAGGCCGGTTTTTACACAAACATTTGCATCCCTCCCGAGCAACACCTCATCACAGACTGTTTTTACTCGAACTCGTCCCATGATGACATCTCGTCCCGTGCATCAAGACTTTAGATGTGATGGCATTTCAACTTTGCAGCAATCCAGTGACTCTGTGGACACAACTCCACTAAATTTGAACCTCCCTAAAGACATTTTAGACAGACCTGATGCGGAGCAGGCGATCACCCTGGCGGTGCATGAAGCCCTGATCCGCTCTAGAGGTAATTCATGTGCACCGCATCCTGAATATGCACCACTTTCGCCCACCTCTTATGCGCCACTCGAGGAACCGGTAATAACTGGAGCAGATTGTTCCTTTGTCTCAGCTACCACGCCCCTTAATTTGGCCGTGTCAGCTAAGATAAAGGCGCAGATCTGGGCGGGCGAGTATATAAATTTCTCCGCTTTGCTTCCGCAGACTTCACCGTCCACCACATACAACATGACCATAACTGAATCGGAAGGCCACCCCTCTGTTCTTTGGGTTCCGAAGTCACCAAAAGCCCTGACTTCCATACATCAGTGGATCAGTGCTTTTGAGGTCTTCATGACCATATATTTAGAGCGCTTTCCCGCTCAATCTTCGGACCTGATTAAATATCAGTCAAACATCCGGCATCTTTCCTCAATCGGTTACGACTGGCAGTTCTATGACCAGAATTTTCGTTTACTGCGACAGAATGATCCAGGTTTAGCATGGGGATCTTGGCACTGGGAGTTATACATGAAAGCTATGCCTGGGGGTCGAATTCCTAGTGCCAGTAAGCCCCATGCTACAGGAAATAGAATGTTCAATAGGCAGAATTGGCGACAGGGACGCAGACCGTATCCCAAGGGTTTCTGTCACAAGTTTCATGCGGGGGATAGTTGCGTGGTGAACCCATGTCCATATTCGCATAACTGTTTCAGATGCCAGCAAGCTCACAGTTTTCAGAAATGTCCCCAGCGCAATGCTCGACAGCCCTTTCGAGGAGCTCGAGGTGGCTCCTCGGATAATAAAGCCAGACGTTAGTAACAGGGACATTGTAACACCTATCCAAGTGGTGGCGTACGAGAAAATGTTGCAGGGTTACGATCCTGATCTTCATCGATTTTTAATTTCAGGGTTCCAAACGGGTTTCCGCCTCGGCCTTACCCATTCCCCTTCCCATATGTCTAAAAATCTCAAGTCTGCAACTGATCAACCACTCATAGTTTCTCAGAAAATCAACAAGGAACTGGCGGCTGGACGCGTCGCAGGCCCCTTTTCACAACCACCATTTCCACGTTTGGTTGTTTCACCTATAGGTCTTGTGCCTAAAAAATCACCAAATGCTTTTCGATTGATTCATCATCTTTCATTCCCTCAAGGGGCATCGGTTAATGACAACATCCCTTCCGACCTGTCGACCGTCCATTATCAAACTGTTCAAGATGCGATTGCTATCATTTGCAGCCTAGGTAAAGGAGCTTTCCTGGCTAAGACGGATATCAAGTCTGCTTTCAGACTGATACCAGTTCACCCTATGGATCACCACTTGTTAGGCTTCAAATGGGCAGATCGCTACTACTATGATAAATGTCTACCTATGGGCTGTGCATCGTCTTGTTGTATTTTCGAAAAGTTCAGCTCTTCCATGCATTGGATAGCACAATTTAAATGTAACATCAAACATGTCGTCCATGTTTTAGATGACTTCCTTTTTGTTGCCTCCTCCAAAGTTCAGTGCCAAGGCTACTTGTCACAGTTTCTTGCCCTGTGCCATCAGTTGGGGGTACCTATTGCCGCAGAGAAAACCGTAGAGGCTTCTACGTGTTTAACCTTTCTTGGAATTGAATTGGATTCCGTAGATATGTCGGCTCGCCTTCCTCAAGACAAGTTGGACAAATGTAGGGAATCCATTCATTCCTTCTTATCTGCCTCAAAAGTGACTCTCCGCGACATGCAATCACTGATCGGCCTGCTTAATTTTACCTGCTCGGTAATTATTCCTGGGCGTATTTTCTTACGTCGACTTATCAACCTGACCATTAAGATTAAAAAGCCACATCATCGCATTCGGTTAACAGTTGATGCCAAAGCCGACCTAAAGGTGTGGCTACTGTTTTTTGATCACTTCAATGGAAAATCTTTCTTTTTTACTCAGGATTGGGTCAGCAGTGATCAGTTAGCTCTTTTCACAGACGCTGCTGCTTCCCGTGGTTTCGGTGGAATTTTTGGTCGTCGTTGGTTTACCGGGTCTTGGTCACACACAGACAAACTCCATATTGCTGTTTTAGAGTTATATCCGGTGGTACTGGCCATTCTGTTGTGGGGACCTCATCTCGCTAACCAACGAGTGCTTTTTTACTCGGATAACCAAGCTGTTGTTGCTGTTCTCTCCTCGCAAACGTCGCGGGATAAACACTTGTCCCAACTCCTTCGGCATTTAGTGTTAGCCTGTTTGTGTCACAATATCCATTTTCGTGCTAAATACATTCCCGGAAAGTCAAACATATTAGCTGACTGCCTTTCTCGTTTTCAGGTAGCAGCATTCAAGCATCTACACCCCAACAGCGATCCGGAGCCAGCTTCCATTCCGGCCAAGTGGCGACTACAGAACTTGCTGAGATTGTGACCTTCCTACTTGACAGTGCGTTATCTCCTTCAACCCATAAGACATATGCTCATACATTAGAGAAGTTTCGTATGTTTTGTTCAGTGGTGGGGGTGGCTTCTTCATTTCCAGTTACAGTGTCTGATCTATGTTTATTTATCACTTTCCTCGTACGCGAGAATTATGCATATAAAACCGTATGATCAATGTTATCTGCACTGTCGTATGTGCACAAGCTTCACAATATACCAGATCCTACTAACTCTTTTCCTGTACAAAAAATTATGACGGGGCTCCAAAAAACTCGACCTTCAGTAGATACACGTTTACCAATTACCCCACCAATTTTAGCTAAAATTATCGAAGCTCTTCCGGCGTGTTGTGATAGCTATTATGAAATAAAGTTGTTTGGAGCGCTTTTTTCTGTTGCGTTCTTCGCGTTTGCACGTGTTGGAGAATTATGTCCGGTGAATTTGCACCAACAATATGATGTGGTGCAGCTCGCGGACATTGCTCTCACAGAGGATTCTGCCCCGCAGGTCTCTATCACTTTTAAAAAATTCAAGCATAACTTATCTGGTCGACCGCACGTCATGTCACTATTACCCTCACCCGACATCAGGTGTTGTCCAGTACTACTTTTGCGACAATTTCTATTCCATAGGGGTGAACGTTCTGGTCCCCTGTTCGCTTATCCAGACGGTTATCCCATTCTGCGAAAGCGTTTTTCAGAAACTCTATTCCGAGTGTTATCACGGTGTGGACTCAGCTCCTCCATTTTCAAGGGCCACAGTTTTCGCATTGGGGCGGCCACCTGGGCTGCACAGCAAGGGTTTTCTGATGCTCAAATACGGCTCATGGGAAGGTGGAAATCTGATGCTTTTCGCCAATATATTCGGGTACCAGCCCTCAATTAAGTTGTTTCACTTTGCTAGTGGTCTGGCGACTTGAAGGGGTCGCGTGTGTGCCCCCTCGGTCCGAGGCTCATAAGGCATATAAAGCATCTTAATGTTAAGTCTCGTTCGCTGGATAGATTCTAATCTAAGCCGCCGCCACTTGGATAGTTTTACGTCGCCGTTTTTACACATCTCGGGGATGAAAGATGAGTCCTTTTTGTGTCCCTACCGAGTTATCTCACGTATGTTGGGTTTGCGTGTGTCAGCCCATCATTTTGTACGATTGTTGCTTCAAACCTCTATTCTACCACGAATTCGTTTTACTAGACGATATTCATATCAATTACGAACGGTAATCCGGGCGTTTTAATGTGTGCCCCAATCTTTGGACTGATTCATGAGTTTGCGTGTGCCAACTCATCCTAGTGCCTAGGCCTCGTTTCTAATAATGTGTTCCGCAATCTTCGGACTGATGAGTTTGCGTGTGCCAACTCATCCTTGTTACTAGGTCTCGATTATATTACTTTTGTTTGACTGCTCACATTGTCGTTTCCATGTTTCTAACTGCATTTGCATTTGTACCGAGCGCACGACGATTTGCTTGTGCTATAATATTACTTTCCCGCAAGTTTGGTAGTTGAGTTTGCGTGTGTCACCTCACTCTCCACTGGGCAAGTGTACCTATCTTATAGGACGCCTTACACTTGCGTATCGAATCATAAGCTCATTCTTCCCTTCCTTAATGGGCGGGATGGCGTTTATGTGCAGCTGAATAGCATCTGCAAATGAACCCCATCTTTGGCGTATTTTGCCGCCCATTAATTCAGTCTTGATAAACATAGTTATTTGTGGATCAAGCCATAAAGGTCTTGATCCATTTTCTTAAAGTGTTTTAGTGCAAAATATATTTTTGTAAACAAGTTTATTAGTGTTAAATATATTTGTGTTAACAAGTTTATTTATTGGCTATACTTTATCAAAAGTTTGTAAGACGGATTTTATAAGATGACAATAAAGTATAGCCCATTATCAATCGAAATGAGACTGTGTTTTACTTCTTCTTGCCCAGGCAGCATAAATGGCTGGCTGATTGAAAGATCAGCCAGATTTATGATGTAGGGCAACGAAATGATAGCTTGTTTTGGCTAAAGCTGTATTTCTTTGCACATAGCAGGTGTTATCTGATAGCTTTGACTGACCGCTCATTAATACATGTCAATAGGATGGATTATTTAGTCACATGACAAAGGGCTTTTGTCTTAGCGTGTATTCGCGGATGGAGATAGGGTTATTAATCACGCAATAAAAGCACCGGTCGTAAATAGTTCGTCCTCACATGCTTTCTCAATTTTATCGTTTTACCAGTCATAAAGAATTTTCATTTTAAATATTGTTTCTCCCGCCTCCGCCCCAGCACCTCCTTACAGTCGACAGACTTCAATGCGGCTTTATGGTTTCCAGTTTCAATGATTCTTTGCATATCATGTTTTAGTCCTGAATATCTGCGTATTTTGGCGTATTTTGCCGCCCATTAATTCAGTCTTGATAAACATAGTTATTTGTGGATCAAGCCATAAAGGTCTTGATCCATTTTCTTAAAGTGTTTTAGTGCAAAATATATTTTTGTAAACAAGTTTATTAGTGTTAAATATATTTGTGTTAACAAGTTTATTTATTGGCTATACTTTATCAAAAGTTTGTAAGACGGATTTTATAAGATGACAATAAAGTATAGCCCATTATCAATCGAAATGAGACTGTGTTTTACTTCTTCTTGCCCAGGCAGCATAAATGAGTGTTTTCTCATCTGTCAAACAAGATGGAATTGCTCATAAATGCAAAGTTGCATTATGGAAAAATATTGAAGCTTAAAATTTCAGTATTTTAACATTAGTACACAACATGCACGGATGCTTATCATGTTGAAAAGTGTTGTTCTGCACATTTAAGTTTTATTTGCGTTTCCTAATTTCAACTTCCTTCCTACCTGGACTCAAAATACACATAGGTCTGAGGTAAGACATCAAATTTTGTTACAATTATCATACAAGTTGTTTTTATTTATTTTTTATTGGTGTTTAAGATCTCTTTCAGCATCTTTGGCTATATCATGACAACATAGGTATGAAGTCAAGTTTAGCCAGTCATTTATACCTATGCTGCTCACATTAGAGGACTTAACCCTTTACCCAACGCAGACGATATCAAAATTTATTATTTTAAATATCCTTTTTTCAAATTTTTCAAAAAATTTCAACAAAACCATATCATGTGACCCCTCATTGGAACGAGCTCAACGAGCTCGTTCCAATGAGGGGTCACATGATATGGTTTTGTTGAATTTTTTTGAAAAATGAAATTTTTTCAACTGCTGAATTTGCATATTACGCGGGCGGATACGGGCGATTCGTTGGGTAAAGGGTTAAACCCCGGGTGTTGGTTCTGAGTCATAATGTATAAGTAAAGTAAAACCTGTATACCACAGTAAACAACCATGGCTCCACTTCCTGGGGTTCCCACAGGCGAATTATTTTTACTACTGCACATTGTGTTATACAGTGGAGACCACTTAATTGGATATCTCTTAATTGTATATCCCTGTTAATTGAATATAATTTTCAAACACAAAACCATTTACCATATGTTCAGTTCAAATTTGATCTGTTAATCGCATATGGGTTGTAAAGTAAACTCCTGTTAATTGTATATAAATTTTTGTAATATGTCGAAAAAATTACTGTGACACGCACCAAATTCCCCTTATTTATCAACCTTTTTGGCCTCACTACATACAGTACAGGAATTTATTCTATTATATCTTGTTTGGCAGAGCTCTATGAGCTCTGTCAAACAAGATATAATAGAATAAATGCTCAGTTTACCTCCAGAACACAGGAAACTGACCAAATCCCTGTTAATTGTATACTCCTGTTAATTGAATAATTTTCACTGGCAAAATGGATATTCAATTAAGAGGATTCTACTGTACCAATAAATCGTGAACTGTCTACCCAAGTAAGCAAGCACTTCTCTACTTTCGCAGTAGTTTCTGAGGGATTAGCACACTTTGTGCATGCCTGGAAATAACCACAAACGTTCCTTTAGGTTACGAGTGGGTTACATCAATTGTAAAATACGCAAATGAACTACAGGTAGCGACAAAGTAATACAACATAGCTTTATCAATAGGGGATATCTAGAGTTTTTGAGTGGATACCGAAGATTTTCTCATGAGTGACTGAGACAAATGTTTGACACGGGTTATTTATTTATTAAGGTTTTCACCCTCTGTGATCCTCACTTTGCAGATGACAGTCTTTTTATTTTCTGGCTTGTGTCCTACTGATATATTTTCAGATTATCTTTGATTTACTGATTTCAACTGAACAACAAAGAATAAAACTATACTGTATTATGGGGGGTTGCCAAGTTACATGTACAATGAAGTATTGGTAATCTTAAATCATTCTGTTAGCCCAGAATTGAATAATAATTGTTACTAACACACAGATGCTGATTGAATTTCTTGGATTCAGATAATCAAATAGAAAGATAGAAAGAGAACATCCCTCAGAAATTGGGCTCCAGATACTGCAAACTCATTAAGTACAAGTTAATACAGAGGCAGCTAATTTTTCTGGTTGCAGCATCAACATCAATATCAATATTCAATTAACAGGAGTATTCAATTAACAGGGATTTGGTCACCTCCCTGTACTCTAGAGATAAACGTAGCATTTATTCTATTATATCTTGTTTGAAAGAGCTCATGGAGTTTGTCAAAGAAGATTAAATGACTGACTGTATCAAGATGTATTAAGGCCAAATAGTCTATGAACATGGGAAATTCAGCAACTGTCAGGGTATTGTCTCAACGCAGTACAATTTTTTTTTTTAATTAACAGGAGTTTACTCTTTAAGTATATGCAATTACAGGTCAAATTTGTATAGAAGGTATGGTAAATGGTCTGGTGTTTGAAAGTTATATTCAATTATGGGATATCCAATTATTAACCTTTTGGATACCGCTGGTGGATATTCCTGTCCAGGAGTGGAAATCTCTTGCTATTAAAATAAGTCAAATTTGAGTATATTTAATCCTCTGCACTCTGATGTCAAAACACTAAAGTGTTCAGCAGCAAATATTTCCCACAATGCAACTGAGAATTTAAAAAAAATATATCTTGTCTGACAGAGCTCATTGAGCTCTGTCAAACAAGATATAATTTGTTAAATTTTTCATGTTACATGCGCAACATGGAATTAATGGTGAAAAAATTTGAAACACAGTGGAGCCCACTTAATCGGATATCTATTAATTGTGTATCCTTGTTAAATGAATATAATTTCCCAACACAAAACCATTTACCATACCACCAGTACAAATGTGACCTGTTAATTGAATATAGGTTATAGAGTAAACTCCTGTTAATTGAATAAAAAATCTTGTAACATACCGAGAAATTACCCTGACTCTCAGAGCTCATGGAGCTCTGTCAAACAAGATATTATGGAATAGATGCTAAGTTTTATCTCTAGAATACAGGAAAGTGACACAATCCCTGTTAATTGAATACTCCTGTTAATTGAATAATTTTCATTGGCAAAGTGGCTATTCAATTAACAGGATTCCACCAGAGTCCTAGGAGTTAACCCTTTACCTAACATGAAAAGCAGACGACACTTGCAAAAAAAATTCTTGAATAACTATTTTTTTTCATTTTTTGTCTCAAAAACATAGGTTATGACCCCTCATTGGAACGAGCTCGACGAGCTCGTTCCAATGAGGGGTCATAACCTATGTTTTTGAGACAAAAAATGAAAAAATAATTAAAATTAATAGGCGATTTTTGAGAATAGCGCTGGCCGGTTTTGGCCGTTACGTTGGGTAAAGGGTTAACCAAATTTTGCCCTGTAAGTTGTGTAGGACTTTTTAACCAATGAATTTTTGTATCAAATTTTCATGATGTTTCCATAAAATCTGGTGATCAGCCAAGACTAGATGTGATAAAAATATTTTAAAATTACCCAGCAGGTTAAGAGTTAATCATTTATCCAAGCACTCAATATCAAAGTTTATTATTTTAAATATTATTTTTTCAAATTTTTCAAAAAACATTCAACAAAAACCATATCATGCGACCCCCCTAATTGGAAAGAGAGCTCGGTGAGCTCGTTCCAATGAGGGGGTCACCTTATATGGTTTTGTTGAAATTTTTTTCATCTGCTCAATTTTTAAATTACATTGGCAGATGCCGTCGACTCATTAGGTAAGCATTAAGTGTGCTCTATTGTAATACGTATTCTGTACCTTGATACAGAAAGAAAATTGTCATGATCAGGGTGTCTGATCAGAATCCATTTCAACTCTATTCAAAACAACCGTCCTGTGAATAATACTGCAGTTCCACTTGAATCAGGCCTGGCATTTCCAGGGGAGCAATTTATTCGCTTGCCTACTGCTCGCCTTAAAAAAATTCAGGAGGGCGAAAAATAGCCCTCCTAGCCTTAAAAAATAATATTTACCGCAGCAGTCTATTCCTAAAAACCCACAGGTTTTCAGATCTCTGCTATGTTAGTGGTCTCTGCAATATGGCCACACTGCACCTTACCAAGGTCCGGAGGTGTGGGAAGGGCAGTGTAGCCATCTCAGAGAGACTACCTCGTTAGCAGCACCAAATAAAATGTACAAAGCAGAATTCATAAATAGTACAACTTCATTTTGCCACTTTCAGCTTTTGTAAGCTTGAGGAGAGCAAATCACTCCCCTTGGCCATGTGAGGAGAGCGATTTTTAGCCCTCCTGCATTTTTAAGAATGCCAGGCCTGACTTGAATTGAATATTGAATTGAATATACACCCACAAATATCAAATCGAACGAATATCGAATATGGACGATTGATTGCACATTTTTCATTTCATGACCTATGTAGTATATTGAGGCTAACACCACCCATTGCAGCCAAAATGTGGAATGTTTCTTGTCAAATGAAGTTTTCAAACATGTTTCCCAAAGTCAGAAAGCTTGGAATTGCACATACTTCTATCATGGGAACACAGTATAAATCAGTTTCTGGATTTGGTTAACCCTCTGCACACTGATGTCAAAATCTCAAAATTTCAGGCTGCTAATTTTCCCATGATGCAACTAATGAAAGTGTCAATGACACTGTAGCTCAACTTGTCAAGACAAAGACATGTACATGTATAGTATGTGACACAGCAATGACAAACATCTAGGTAATGACCTGATAACAAAGGTACATATAAAGTATTGTAACGGTCTGTACATAAATACTGACCATTGCCTGTAACAAATGTATAGGTAAAGTATTGTAAAGGTGGGCTACAGTCAGATGCTAAACTAGAAAAGAAATCTTTGAGTCCCAGAGTGGGTCTGACTGAACCCCAAAATATTTGTTCTCATAGCACAGTGATAACAAAGGCACCCCAAAACACACTCATTCCTGTCCCAAGGTGAAAACAAAGGTACCCAAGAAGTTTCGTGAAGATCAGTTCACAAATATGAGCTGTGTAGAAGTTGTGACAAAAAACTGATT
This sequence comes from Pictodentalium vernedei, assembly GCA_031216915.1. Classification (NCBI taxonomy): domain Eukaryota; kingdom Metazoa; phylum Mollusca; class Scaphopoda; order Dentaliida; family Dentaliidae; genus Pictodentalium; species Pictodentalium vernedei. Next base: position 42,026,404 of record CM062296.1, read on the forward strand.
GGACCTAATTTTGGTACAAAATGGCCACTGGCAGCCATCTTGAATTTTGGACCGCACCCAGAAACACTCGTTCTCGTCCCAAGGTGATAACAAAGGTACCCAAGAAGTTTTGTGAAAATCGGTTCATAAATACAGCCTCTAGCCCGAGCCGTATTGACATGGGCACTTACAGTGTATAAGTCGCACTGAATAAATCAATGTTCATCTAATTTGCATAATTTCTGCACGAGAAAAAAACCCATACTATATGTGATGTATTCTATGTTACTAAACATTCATACAAAAATTTATTCAAATCAGAACTTTCATACAGAAGTTCTGTACAAAAGACTTACTGCACTAATTTTGGTACAAAATGGCTGCTGGTGGCCATCTTGAATTTCGGACCACACCCAAAAACACTAGTTCTCATCCTACGGTGATAACAAAGGTACCCAAGAAGTTTCGTAAAGGTCGGTTCATAAATACGGCCTCTAGCCTGAGCCGTATAGAAGTTGTGCACAAAAAACTGATTAGACCTAATTTCGGTACAAAATGGTCACTGGCAGCCATCTTGAATTTTGGACCGCATCCAGAAACACTCGTTCTCGTCCCAAGGTGATAACAAAGGTACCCAAGACGTTTCGTGAAGATCGGTTCATAAATACAGACTCTAGCCCGAGCCGTATTGACATGTGTACTTACTGTGTGTAAGTAGCACTGAAAAAATCAAAGTTCATCTAATTTGCATAATTTCTGCACGAGAAAAAAACCTCTATTATATGTGATGTATCCCATGGTACTAAACATTCACACAAAAAATTATTCAAATCAGCGCTTTCATATGGAAGTTCTGTGCAAAAATCTGATTGCACCAAATTTTGTACAAAATGGCTGCCATCGGCCATCTTGAATTTTGGACCGGACTCAAAAACACTCGTTCTCGTCCTACGGTGATAACAAAGGTACCCAAGGAGTTTCATAAAGATCGGTTCATAAATACGGCCTCTAGCCCGAGCCGTATTGGCATTTGCACTTACAGTGCTGAAAGTAACACCAAAAAACATCAAAGTTAGTCTAAATTGCATAATTTACGGACGAGAAAAAAACCCGTATTATATGTGATGTATCCCATGGTACTAAACATTCATACAAAAAATTATTCAAATCAGAGCTTTCATATGGAAGTTCTGTACAAAAAACAGATTTTTGCATCGTCGGTACAAAATGGTGGCTGGCAGCCATCTTGAATTTCGGACCGCACCCAAAAACACTCGTTCTCGTCCCACGGTCATAACAAAGGTACCCAAGAAGTTTAATAAAGATCGGTTCATAAATACGGCCTCTAGCCCGAGCCGTATCCAATTGTTGACGGACAGACAGACAGACAGATGGACGACGGACGACAGGCCATGGCATAAGCTCAAATTTGGCTTCGCCAAAGCTGAGCTAAAAATGTAATCAATTCTGTCTTGTTTGACAGAGTTCATTGAACTCTGTCAAACAAGTCTGAATTGATTAAATTTCTAGTTGCATTATGGGAATAATGGCTACTCGAAATTTTGGTATTTCGACATCAGAGTGCAAGAAGTTAATAGGATTATTCAGTTGAGAGATATCCACTTAAGTGGCCCTCCACTGTTGTAGTGTTTCAGCTATGTTTTACTTTTTTGGTTTAACCCTTTACCCAACGAATTGGCCGCATCCGCCCACGTAATTGGCAAATTCAGCAGTTGAAAAATATTATTTTTCAAAAGATTTCAACAAAACCATATCATGTGACCCCTCGTTGGAACGAGCTCGTTGAGCTCGTTCCAACGAGGGGTCACATGATATGGTTTTGTTGAAATTTTTTGAAAAAATTATATTTAAAATGATAGATTTTGATATCGTCTGCGTTGGGTAAAGGGTTAGCACATAATAGGCCTACAAAAAATATCATCATAGCAAAAAATGATCACTAATTTCTTTCATTGAGTTTGTTTGTTTGTTGGTGGTTAACGTCACACATTTATGCACCATGGCTAATCGTGACACAACATGGAGATGAAGTCAAGTTTAGTCAATCGTTGATCAACATGTTGCCCATTGTAGAGGACTTTCACCCCAAGCATTGGTGACTGGGTCCTATTTTACTAATAAAGCGGAACTGGTTTACCACAGTAAACAAGTGCTGCTTACTTCCCGGGGTTCCCACGGGGATTTCATTGAATTTATGATTTATTTATTATTTAATTACTGTTCTCAAAAATGACATGTGTAATCAGTTTTTGTGCAGGTAAAACATTCTCTTTCTGAGTTGAATGATCACACAGGATGGTGCAGTTACTATCCTCAATACAGATTTGTACAAAGTCTAGACGCTTCACCTGTATTGGGGAAAATACATTTTTGTTGGAAGATAAAAATTACTTCTATCTATGTCCTGACTAGATTATCATGGTTTAACATCCTAGCATTTGCACTCTCTGTTCCAAAGCAATGGTAATGGAAGAGTTATAAATTAATGGTTAACTAGAAACTGTTTTAGCACACTAAAACATATGTCTCCCCTTCCTTTCTATTTAATGCACTGCAAATTATATATACATGAATAATATTGACAATCATGCCAAATATCTAAGGTCTAGGTCAAAAGGCAAAAAAGTTCTGGTCCGAACAAAGTTTCCCTTAAAAAAGCACATAAATCTGACCTTCAGGTCAAAGGTCATATGAAGGTCACTATCGTACCCGACTCACCGGCTCATGGTGATACATCCACATGCCAAATACCTAAGGTCTAGGTGAAAAGACAAAAAAGTTATGCCCCGGACAAAGTTTCCCTTAAAAAACACATAAATCTGACCTTCAGGTCAAAGGTCAAGGTCACATGAAGATCACTATGATAGGCGACACACCGGCTCATGGTGATACATCCACATGCCAAATATCTAAGGTCTAGGTCAAAAGACAAAAAAGTTATGCCCCGGACAAAGTTTCCCTTAAAAAGCACATCAATCTGACCTTCAGGTCAAAGGTCAAGGTCACATAAAGGTCACTATGGTACGCGACACACTGGCTCATGGTGATACATCCACATGCCAAATATCTAAGGTCTAGGTCAAAAGACAAAAAAGTTATGCCCCGGACAAAGTTTCCCTTAAAAAGCACATAAATCTGACCTTCAGGTCAAAGGTCAAGGTCACATAAAGGTCACTATGGTACGCGACACACTGGCTCATGGTGATACATCCACATGCCAAATATCTAAGGTCCAGGTCAAAAGACAAAAAAGTTATGCCCCGGACAAAGTTTCCCTTAAATCTGACCTTCAGGTCAAAGGTCAAGGTCACAAAGTTTGTATGAGAAGAAGAAGAAGAATATGCACTAAAACAATTTGTCTCCCTTCGGGGAAGGGGAGACATAACAAGTTACAGAATTACATAACCGATTCTGCACTATTTCTTTCAAATACTCTGTCAATGCTATAACTCATTTTCGTCTTTCTCCACAAAACTTAATCTTCCAAAGTTTGATTGTGAAATTGACAGCAGAACATCCTGAAAAGTGTTTACAAACAGTCATGATTACTGAGGTAAACTAACAGAGCAATAACTCTCTAAAGCACTGTAAACAACATATATATAATTTAGATGGTCAGATATTGAAAAAAGTCAAGCTTTTCATATGACATTTTTTACCCATCAGAAAGGTATGATCTGATATCTATTTTTTGCAGAGGCATTAACTCTTAACCTGCTGAATAATTTTAAAATATATTTCATCAAATCTTGTCATGGCTGCTTCACAGCAGCCATGACAAGATTTGATGAAAAATTCACGAAAATGTGACTATTTTTATTTATTGGGGTTTAATGACAATTTTGGCAGACAGGGTGACCTCGCGTCGGACAGTTTTATGGGTTGAGAAAGCTGGAGTACCCCAGAGAGAACCACTGAGCAATGGTAAGCAACTGTCAGGCCCCAACATACTAACTCCACACAAGCAGGGTTAGCATTGGTTGAAGACAAGTGCTCCATTGACGTGCAGTACACCTTAGTACACAACACCACCATGCCCTCACATGGGCAATGGGGACGAAGTGTCTTGCTCAAAGACAATATTTCTCTCTTACTGGTGATTTTTTCATATTTAGGCTTTTCCCTCAGGAAAAGACCCTTGTTTTTCTATAGATTTTTTTTTTGTGTGGGGGGGGGGGGGGGGGGGTGGTTGGTGTGGAGGGGTTTTCTTGGGAAAGGGGTGCTCTCACATTTTGTTTGTACGATTCAGAAGCCCTTTTTGAACCAATTTTCACACAATTTTGCACACGCATAGAGGGGCACAAAATCTAAAAATATACCAGAAGTGGCAAAAAAAACTGTCAAAATTAGGGTTTATCGGCGCTTTCTCAAAACACGTCTTGTAGATTTTTTTAAAAACATTCACCACCATTAGAAGTGACTGTGACACTACAACTGATATACAGAAGATATTGGGCTAAGCATTTGTTAACCAAGAACAGGCTGCCAAAGATCCGAATTTTGATAAAATGGGCTGTATTCGGGCACCTAGAGCACCCAACAGGTGTAAAGAGAGATAAACATAACTTACTTTATTGGAAGTGGGATTCACCGAGGATCATTTTTAAGTGATAAGGGTGTTCAAAAAACAAAGCGTTAACCCGTTTTGGATTGGTTAAACAATGATACCCATCAAAAGTCACTTGAGACTACTATACCCACCTTTCTCAGGGCATCAATAAAGGCACTTCAGTGATACAATTAAAAACAATTCTTCAGACACTTTGGGCTCATGGAAAATCATGGAATCTCATCTGGAAAAGCCATGATTCTCCAGAAACATTAAGTCTAGTTAATTTACAAATTTCCACAACGGACCACCTGAGAGTCAACCCACTGGCTCAGGAACTGCAAAATTGCTTGCTGGATCGTAAAGTTTTTACAAAGATAACAATTTACCCCTTTTACTTAACTGGTTGAAGGCTAGATTATCAAAACCGATCTTATGAACCAGGACAAACATTAAGGCCTGCATGCATAATAATGCAGGCCACTTCAGAGGTTCAGGGTTCAATTATACCTGTGAACAAGCCTGAATATAAGCAACCTGTCATTTGCAAAATGGAGTCCCCAGAGGGTGAATTTGCTGATGCTACCCCATACAGTGGGCCAATTTATCCTCTAGGTACATGTTTCTGTTTTGGTGCGAGACCTTGATTCAGACTGAGGTTCACAGAGGGTAAATTTTGTGATGCTACCCTGCTGTGCAGGGTAGCATCAGCAAATTCCCCCTCTGGGGACCTCATTTTGCAGATGACAGTCTGCTTACTTTCAGGCTTGCCTGTGAAACAATACTTTTCTGTTACAGCAAACAAGCAATACCTCTCCTCCTGGGCTCCCCACATGGAGGGGTATATTATATATCAAAAGCAATCAATAACAGAAATTTTCATATGACCATCAACATCAAACCAATAACTGAAAAAGTTTAAATTAAAATGATAAACAAAGTTCTGTTGAAGCCATCTTTGTCAGCTATTTTTTCAAACTGTTATTATTATTAACAAAGCCACAGCAAAAAATCATCTAATTCTATGCAAGAAAGTTAAGATTGTGGGTTAATCTGGTTTTGGTGACAACCAATCAATCACCAAGCAGGCATCTCATGTCCATGCTCCCGACATTTGTACTTACTCGGTGCTCGAGTTACCAATCTTAAAGGTCTTAAAACTCTGAATGCTCGAAGGGCTTTCACATCGAAGCCACCTTTGTACACGGTTGAAACTACAGAGCTTATTACGCTGTAATAAAAGTTGTAGCATTAAATTTATTGAATAAATTAATATATTTATAGACATGCATGAAAAATCAATCCTTCAAACAGAAGTCAAGATAAGAATAGACACTAACACACTTCCCTTGTCTGTTCTCAATGTGTGAGTTTTTATTACATGACTATCACAAATCGCCCCCTGTTTTGCAACAAGCTTAACCCTTTACCCAACGCAGATGATATCAAAATTTATTATTTTAAATACCATTTTTTTTCGAAATTTTTCAAAACATTTCAACAAAACCATATCATGTGACCCCTTGTTGGAATGAGCTTGATGAGCTCATTCCAATGAGGGGCCAGATGATGTGGTTCTGTTGAATCTTTTTGAAAAATTTGATAAACTAATATTTAAAAAAATTAATTTTGTTATCATCTGTGTTGGGTTAAGGGTTATTGGAAGTGTATCATTAAGGCATTCTGATTTGTTCCGATTGTGATGGCTCAAGTCCCGATTATGGTATGTATCTGAACAGTCTTTCGATATACTGGTATACCGTGGTATTTTTTTGAACACCCATACCAGTATTCAGTTCCGAATACCATGCAGCCCTAAATCACAGCATTTTTCAGTTTGAAATTCACAAACTGACTGGAGAATATTGTCTCCTTAACTGGTAGAGTGTTTTTTCGAATTTTTCAAAACATTTCAACAAAACCATAACATGTGACCCCACATTGGAACGAGGGGTCACATGATATGGTTTTGTTCAAATATTTTAAAAAATAATATTTTTTCAACGGCTGAAGTTGCAGAGTTCGCGGGCGGATGCGGCCGATTCGTTGGGTAAAGGGTTAAGGCACGCTATGTAGTTTGGTGGTAACCCATAGGAATAAAAAAAGATCCTGTTTCTCAACCTTCTCTCCTCTACTACTCCAGTCACGCTGTTTTATATGTTTTAAATCTTAACCCTTTACCTAACATGAAAAGCAGACGACACTTGCAAAACAAATTCTTGAATAAATCATTTTTTGTCTCAAAAAACATAGGTTATGACTCCTCATTGGAACAAGCTCGACGAGCTCGTTCCAATGAGGGGTTATAACCTACGTTTTTGAGACAAAAAAATGAAAAAAATAATGAAAATTAATTGGCGATTTTTTAGAATAGCGCTGGCCGGTTTTGACCGTTATGTTGGGTAAAGGGTTAAAAGGACCAAATAGCAACAACAAACGTGTGATCCCACCAAAGTGAAATAGCATGGTAATTATTGCTATTTATTTAGACGGAAATCCATTGAGGATGGAAACAGAATGTCATTTTATTCATGCTGTTTTATGTCTAATGGGATTTCCACCAAAACAAAGAGCAACAACAAACGTGTGATCCCACTAAAGTGAAATAGCGCAGTAATTATTGCTATTTATTTAGACGGAAATCCATTTAGGATGGAAACAGAATGTCATTTTATTCACGCTGTTTTATGTCTAATGGGATTTCCGCCAAAACAAATAGCAACAACACACGTGTGATCCCACCAAAGTGAAATACATGTAGCATGGTAATTGTTGCTATATATTTAGATAGAAATTCGTTTAGGGTGTATTTATTTATTTATTTATTTATTTATTTATTTATTTATTTAATGGTGTTCAAGGTCACATATTTCTGCACAATAGCTAACCATGACCGTGACAGTTTTACATGTGGAGGAAGCTGGAGTACCCAGAGAGAACCACCGAGCAACGGCGAGCAACTGTCAGCTCCACAACATACCAACTCCACACAAGCAGGGTTAGCATTGGTTGAAGACAGGTGCACCATCGACGTGCAGTACGCCTTAGTACACAACGTCACCATGCCCCCACATGGGCAATGGGGGTGAAGTGTCTTGCCCAAGGTTGCCGCAGGTGGGATTCAAACCGAGGACCTCACTGCTTGCAGCCTGCACCTCTACCAACTGAGCTACAGCGCCCCTTCATTTAGGGTGGAAACAAAATGTCATTTTATTCATGCTATTTTATGTCTGATGGGATTTCAGCCAAGACAAATAGCAACAACAAACGTGCGATCCCACCAAAATGAAATAGCGTGGTACTTGTTGCTATTTATTTAGATGGAAATTCGTTTAGGGTGGAAACAGAATGTAGAGAGTAATCAATTTGTTTTGAGCATTACTGTAAATAATTCATCGAGAGACGGGACGTGAGTAAAAGACGAGGGCGTAGCCCGAGTTATTTACGAAACAGTCCCATCTCTCGATGAATTATTTACTGTAACGCTAAAAAAAAATTGATTACTCTGTTTATTACATGACATTTGGAATAAAGAGGTCTTTTACTATAATAATTCAACCCAAACTATTGTCAGATATAATCCAATTTAGTGTAAACATGGAAACATTTCTAAAATTAGCAGGAAGGAAATACGGAATAGTTCTGTCTCGAGGCGAATTATATACCGTAACTTGCCGTAAGAATGGGTCACTCTCTTTAGTAAATGACATTTTAGACCAAAATGTCTTTCATCAAAGATAATTCAACACAAAATATTCGCAAATGCAACTCTGAAATACTTCTGAAATTAGCGCGTATGAATACATCACTTTCTGTGTCAAATCTTCGATTGGAAATGGCCCAGTTTTATTTTTGTGACTTTCGTTCGATATTTTACTATTTTATGTGGCGTTCCAGAAGCATTTGGGGAATGGCATTCAGCCATAAGATAAAACATTTCTATTTGGGTTTTGCCAACTGTGCTAACAAACCTGTTCATAGAGGAAAGAAAGGATTTTTAAAAATATTCAGAAAGAAAATTCATTTTAATTAACTGATGTGGAACTGGAAAGCAAAACATCAACAAATCGGTGGGGGCGTGGCTTATATATGTCAGTCATTCCAAAGTTACTATTGAAGTGACATAATTCACTCGTGACACTACCACTTTTTAATCAACATTAAATTCAATGCAAAACGAACTGAGGAATGTAACAAGTCATTTTATTTATAATGTGGATGTAATGATCAACTTTTGAGTTGAGATAGTCCCGAAAGATTGTAATGTCTTTCTGGCAAAACATGCAAGATTTGCAATTTAATCAAATTAATAATTTTGTATTACATTGTCCTAACCAGCAGTTCGTTCTCACATTTTATAATTGATGTAACCCAAACGCAGGGTTCTTGCACCAAACCTCTAAGCAAATTCCGGGAGTTTCAAGGAGGTTTTTAGTGCTTTTTCAAGGAATTTCAAGGAGAAAAACAGATAAAATTCAAGGATTTCCCAGGAAACATTTTCCACTTGCATCCAAGAGACAGAAAATATAACTCGACCCTTTACCTAAGCTAATGGAAAATAACGGCCAGTGCTTTCCATGAAAATCACTGTTCAAACTTTTTAATATTTTCATTTTTTACGTCTGAAACACAGGTTACGAGCGTGATACGCCCGTTCCAATGAGAGGTCACAACATATGTTTTGGAAAAAATGAAAATGTTCAAATGCACAGTAATTTTTTCACAAGTGTCGTCTGCTACTAGGTAAAAAGGTAAAAGAATGGACATCAGATGTACAATATTTTGAAATAGCACAGTGTCCATGCATAGCCGACTCCATTTCCAGGAGTTTCCAGGATGACCTTCAATATTCAAAGAGTTTCCAGGTCCTTGGGAGGGTGTTTCAAGATTCAAGGACTTTCAAGGAATTCAAGGAGGTGCAGGAACCCTGACACGTAACCTGCACGAAGGTTATTTCCAAGCCTGCAAAAGGCTGCAATCAGTCTGGGTTGTCATATATTGCTTTGACAATACCAGATCAGCTCAATTAAACACAGTGCCTATGGCATCAGGGATGATCTGGTCCCATCAACTCCAGGGAATGGGACAGCCCAGATCGACTGATTGTTGGATCAATCGATATTTATCCATCCAAAATCAGTCATGTGCTATGAGAATTATGGGATACCGGCTGAAGGTAAGAACAAACCTATACTACAAAAAAAGAAACGTTGCTGATTTTCTATATTGACCCATGGTATAATGAAATGCAGAAATAATTTGTGATAAAACTTTTCTAGTCTGGAAGCTTTGCATGGTTCACCCATCAACTCTCTATACACAAATTGTAATATTTTAACATAATGCTGTTGGGTTTCATTGGTAAATACCTTTCAAAATCCATTTCCTATATGCATACTTCTTCGAAAGAGTTATTTATTTATTTGGTATTTAAGGTCACTTTCTGCATCTGTGGCTATATGACCACCACAGAGGTATGAAGTCAAGATGAGACAATCGTTTATTGATCCTGCCCACTTTAGAGGACTTCCAACAACCCAGGCATTGAATCTGGGTCCTATTTTACCCGTAAAGCAGAACTTGCTTACAACATTAAACAAGCACTGCTCCACTTTCCCACAAAGGGGGGGGGGGGGGGGGGAGGGGGACATTTGAAAGGGTTAAAACTGAAATGAAAGTGTCAATGACACTGTAGCTTAAATTGTCTGTGTGTTGTGTTTGATGAAAAGGATAATGTTCAATGTTTATGAAAGGATTATGAAATAAGACAAGAATTGTGATAATTGAGAATATGTTAATTTCTGTTCCCTGTATGCTATGTTTTTAATAAAAATATGAGGTGTACACTGTACTAAAGAGCTGAGGGGTGGGTTAATATGACCTCACAGTTAATGTATGTGGCCCTCACAGTTAACGTATGTCAACGAAAGTTACCAAGTTACAGTAAAATTATTCCAAAATGAGTCATCCTATCAAGTTACATTGAAATCCCTTCATAAATATGGCCTGTAGACTGTGCTGAAGGTTTTCGGGCTTCAGGCCTGTGTAGCCATGATGGTAGACCGATTGCAACTAAAAGAGGATGTCCTCATCTCGAATTATACCAAGTCGTTCTACTAAGTTACAATGAAATCCCTTCACAAATACGACCTGTAGTCTGTACTAAAGTTTTTCGGGTTTTGGGCTCAGGAAGGCATCATGGTTGAATGATCGCGACCAAAAGGGGGCGTTGTCATCTGGGTATAATCTGGAGTGATCCTACGAAGTTACAATGAAATCCCTTCATATATATGACCTGTAGACTGTGTTCAAGGTTTTCGGGCTTCGGCCCCCTGAAGCCGTCACAGTTGACCAATCATGACCAAAAGAGGATGTCATCTTTTAGGCATTATATGGAGTCAACCTAACAAGTTACAATGGAATCCTTCCATAAATACGACCTATAGACTATGCTAAAGGTTTTTGGGCTTGGGCAGCCATCAATCAAGACTGAATGATCATGACCAAAAGGGGACGTTCTCATCTAGACATTATTTGGAGTCATCCTACCAAGTTACAATGAAATCTCTTCATAAATATGATCTGTAGACCGTGCTAAAGGTTTTTGGGTTTCGGGCCCCTGTAGCCGTCACAGTTGCCCAAATGCGTCCAAAAGGGGACATTCTCATCTAGACATTATATGAAGTCAACCTACTAAGTTACAATGAAATCCCTTCATAAATATGACCTGTAGACTGTGCTAAAGGTTTTTCGGCTTCGGGCTCGTGTAACCATCATGGTTGAATGATTGCAACCAAAAGTGGACATTCTCATCTGGGCATCATCTGGAGTGATCCTACGAAGTTACAATGAAATCCCTTCATAAATATGACCTGTAGACTGTGCTCAAGGTTTTCGGGCTTCGGGCACCTGTAGCCATTACAGTTGACCAATCACGACCAAAAAGGGATGTCATCATCTAGGCATCATATGGAGTCAATCTAACAAGTTACAATGAAATCCTTCCATAAATATGACCTTTGACTATGCTAAAGATTTTTGGGCTTGGGCAGCCATCAAAGCTGAACGATCGCGACCAAAAGTGACGTTCTCATCTAGTCATTATTTGGAGTCATCCTACCAAGTTACAATGAAATCCCTTCATAAATATGACCTGTAGACTGTGTTAAAGGTTTTCGGGCTTTGGGCCCCTGTAGCTGTCACAGTTGCCCAATCACGTCCAAAAGGGGACGTTCTCATCAAGACATTATGTGAAGTCAACCTACCAGGTTATAATGAAATCTCTTCTTAAATATGACCTGTAGACTGTGCTAAAGGTTTTCAGGCTTCGGGCCCAGGCAGCCATCATGGGTAAATGATCGCAACCAAAAGGGGACATTCTCATCTGGAGTGATCCTACAAAGTTACAATGAAATCCCTTCATAAATATGACCTGTAGACTGTGCTCAAGGTTTTCGGGCTTCGGGCCCCTGTAGCCGTCACAGTTGCCTAATCATGTCCAAAAGGGGACGTTCTCATCTAGACATTATATGAAGTAAACCTACCAAGTTACAATGAAATCCCTCCATAAATATGACCTGTAGACTGTGGTAAAGGTTTTCAGGTTTTGGGCTCGGGCTGTCGTCACGGTTGACAGATCACGACCAAATGGGGAAGTTCTCATCTAGACATCATACGAAGTCATCCTACCAAGTTACAATGAAATCCCACCATATATGACCTGCAGACTGTGCTAAAAGTTTTTGAGTTTTGGGCTTGGGTAGCCATCTCGTTTGACAGAACATGACCAAAAGGGGACGTTTTCATCTAGGCATCACACAGAGGCATCCTACCAAGTTACAATGAAATCCCTTCATAAATATGACCTGTAGACTGTGCTAATGGTTTTGGGCTCGGGCAGCCATACCGGTTGACCGATCACGACCAAAAGGGGACGTTCTCATCCAGACGAGACCCCAAACCTGGATATGAAATTTTGTGATGATCAGAAAGAACTATAGGATGCAACCTGTGCTAAAGGAAAATGTGAACAGACTCACAGACTAATAGATTTCCGTACGCGTGGTGGCAATAGCTTATCCTGACTTTGTCAAGTTAAGCTAAAAATGAGAACTATTAGGATATGTTAAACCCTATGTAATGAATTAAATTCGTAATATTCAGAATACTGATAATCAGTAAAAAACAAAATTCAAGATAAGGCCACAAAAAGATCTTCTGTTTCTCAAGCCAGTTTTATTAAATGCATGCGAGTGAGTGGTTTATTTTAAATTTTTTTAGCTGGTTGAGTGCTGTAAGCCACTGTCAGGGCTTTCAAAAAATGAAGATACCAGAGGAAAAGCCAACATTTTTCATGCTCATTTTTCATATTCATTCAAACACAAATAATAGTTTATTCATATAAAATTGTTTTATCTCAAATTATTGAAAAGTGCCTATGGGCACTCTTCAATAATTTGTAATTAACTCTTAAAAGCCGGGGAATCAGAATGAATTTATTGAACACGACATACCGCAAAAAACTTACAGTAAAGCAGGTGCTTCTAGTCAAGTGAATAGGCAGACGACACTTGACTAGAAGCACCTGTTCAGTGCTTATTCTCCCCCAGCCCAAAGATAGCAGAACCGTCACAGACAGATTACCTGCCGTATTACATCACAGGCAAGAAAACTCGACTCCCGGCTTCTAATAGTTAAACAAATTTTGATAGACAAATTCAGACTACCAAAGCACTGTAGCCCCCAACTAGTTAACTTACTATTTCTTACTCATTCTGAGTTTCATACACTTGGTTTTAGTTTGTTTTATGTGTTAGGCCTCATAATGTATAGAATTTTTATTTTATCCATTTTATCAACTCAGAGAATTTATCGGATAGAAATCAGTCAATTAACTTTTAAAATTTCCTTTTAAGTTTGCAGAGGTAATAAAAAGTGTCAAAATGACCAAATAAGAGGGAATGATAAACAGATTTTTGTTTATTTTTTAGCCTAATTGGTTGCATCTGTAATTTCAATATATCTACAGACAAAATTGCAAATCAGTTAATAGCACACCTTGGTTTATGAATTATGACAAAGAGATCAAGATGGTCTGCACTTAGAAAACTATGTTTTCAAGTAGAGAACTGCCTTTGCAGTTGAATCATTCAGCACACATATCCGAAGTGCAACATTATGCCAGTGAAATGACTTGACCCAGCAAGTGTTTCATACACATTAGCGAACTGTTATTATGGTTAGCAGTCCTAATTCTTTCAAGGTTCATAAAAGCACCAGAGGTGGGCGGTATTGAAATCTCAAGTTCGATTTTGGTATCGGTATTTTTAGAAAGATTTCTCTCGATTTAGTTATCGTACGGTGTCAACAACATACATGTACTTAACCCTTTACCCAACGTAACGGCCAAAACCGGCCAGCGCTATTCTCAAATATCGGCAATTAATTTTCATTATTTTTTTCATTTTTTGTCTCAAAAACATAGGTTATGATCCCTCGGAACGAGCTCATCGAGCTCGTTCCAATGAGGGGTCATAACCTATGTTTTTAAGACAAAAAAAATAGTTATTCAAGAATTTTTTTTGCAAGTGTCGTCTGCTTTTCAAGTTAGGTAAAGGGTTAAACAGATACCAATATCATATGGTATTTTTTGTATCCTACCCAGCTATAGTTCCCTGTTTTACAGCAGACAAAGCCACCTAAGTGTCAAAATGTTGGAAGCAACACAGACACTTGCCATCGTTCATTTGATGTAACACAAAAGCTGAGAGAAAATACCTCTTGTTACATAAAATGAATGCCTTTAGAAATACATAGTCCAAGGCCTCTTCTTAACATGAATTTTGCGTAACGTTTTGTTGTTTGTCCTTTTAGTTTTTAAGTAATGTCGGGAATATTTTTCAATAACAAAATTTTGGTAATTTACAGTACAGTTAATTGTTATTGGCTAGATACCTTACCAAACGGTATTTATGGTAACTAACCATTTCTACCAAGCAGACATTTTCAAAGTACATGACAAATATTTTCTATAGTGACCATAGTAACTTGAGCACTAAAATCTGAATGGAAAAGTTCATTATAATTTCTCTTCATAAGATAATTTTATTGGTCTTTAAGGTCACTTTCAGCATCAAATTTTATTGGTCTTTAAGGTCACTTTCAGGATCAAAGGCTATATCACGACCAGAACACAATTACAAAGTCAAGTTTAGACCCCACAATGAATATCTTCTGTTTTCTAAGGCCCATTTTTTGTAAAACTGCACGTGGGGCAGGTGGTTTTTTATTTTAGTTTTTATTTTTGTAATTATTTCTTTGCCACCAAAAGTTCATGTTCTTGGTTTCTTTTATGTTTTAGGCATCATAATCAACAGAATAGCAGAGGTGGTGGTATATTTCGGCCCTTGAGTTCAAATAGGCTTTGCAATGATAAAGAATTGCAAGGCCTTGTTGCACTCAAGGGACAAATTTTGCATTGGTTATAAAAAGAGAGCATGCAGCAGCCAAAATGACCAAGTGGGATGCCCTGAGAAACAGATATTTAACTTTTTAAGGTCTTAGTATTTTCTTGAATTTCTCATCAAGTCATGGTAACAGTGAAGCAGCAATGATTTAACCCCTAGTGCTCTGGTAGTGCAACAGAATTTTCTCCAATCACTGTTTTTTCTCTTGTTTAACTATGAATTTAACCAATTATGTTTTGTTGGACAGAGCTCTGTCAAGCAAAGTATATTTGGTTAAATATGAAATTGCATTAATTATCAGAGATATTTGCTGCTGAAAGGTTAGCTGTTTTAACATCAGAGTGCAAAGAGTTAATTTGATGATAAATTTAACCCTTTGCCTAACATAAAATGCAGACGACACTTGAAAATAAAATACCTGATTGACTAATTTTTTATTTTTATTTTTTTTTTTATTTTTTATCGAAATGCGACACGGGGAGCGCGGTGGCTTAGTAGGTAGAGGTGCAGGCTGCAAGCCGAGAGGTCCTCGGTTCGAATCCCACCTGCGGCAACCGCGTTGTGTCCTTGGGCAAGACACTTCATCTCCATTGCCCACGTGGGGGCACGATGATGCCGTGTACTAAGGCATACTGCACATTGATGGTATGCATGTCTTCAACCAATCTAACCCCGCCTGTGCTGCAGTGCGGAGTTACGATGCTGGGGAGCTGGCAGCTGCTCGTCATTGCTCGGTGGTTCTCTCCAGGTACTCTGGCTTCCTCCACCCGTAAAACTGTCACGGCCATGATTAGCCATTGTGCATATATATGTGACCTTAAACATCAATAAATAAATAAATAAATAAATCGAAATGCGACACAGAATGGGTGACGAACCAATGCAACATTGACAAATTGTCCCCTGAGTTCAAATGTGTTCTATGTACCAGTAGGCTGCCAGTAGGCACATAGAACACATTGGAACTCAGGTGACGATTAATGATAATAGATTTTAAATAGTGTTCAACCGATGTTCGGAACTGGCCACCATAATCGGCCGATTGTGGGCAATCGGATAACAACGGCAACAGCTCCTGGAACATGGGTTCAACCAATTGTTGCCAAACATTTTTTTTTTTTGATGATTCATTAACCGCATTTTATTATCTTCTGCAATTGTTCAATTGTTAATGTAAAATGATGTCAATGATACCATTCAATAAAGTTGAGAAACAACCACAATGTGTATTCTTAATCTCTCTCGACGCCCATTTACGGGATATACAAGTTAAACAACATGTGAAGCTTACAATTGAGCCTATTTGCTGCAAGCGTCAGTCCATACCGGAAAAGTGAAGGTTGCACTCCACTGTCTCAGGTCGCAGTGAAATTACCAATCGCACGCACTTAGGCGGTAAACCTGGGTCTGAGAGCAACGTTTAGTACCAAAGTGTGCGTGTCTGGTAATTTTACTGCGACCCCAGTCAACGAAGTTTAACACTGTGAAAAATGTTCAGTTTAATGTAGTTTTATTTCGAGCCTCGACTTGTCTAGTAGTGCACGGCATTACAATCGGAATCGACACCGGAATCGGCTGATTGTGAGGTCAAATAACCGGTAATCGGTCAGCGACCATTTTTGGTAATCGGTTGAACACTAATTTTAAAGGCAGTCCCAAACATGTCTGGCATTCCAGAAAATCAAGGAGTGCAAAAAATTGCCCTCCTCAATGTTTTCTAGGCATGCAGTAGGCGTGCAGCACTCCTGCACTCCTAAAGAATGCCAGGCCTGAACAATTATGCAACATAAAAATAACTCTCACAGATCTAATAATATTCTGATTCATCAATAATGCCAGCCAATGACAGCTAGGCACTACTAATAAATGAAAAAGGGGATTGATAATTTCTGGTGGTAAATGTGGGGCGACTAATTCTGACTAATATTGTATACTTAACTTTAATTCATTTTGGCACTAAGAAGATTTACAAAGCTTGGTAAGAGTTTTCACAGAAATTTGCAATGTTTGGAAAGAAGCAACTCTTTGCTTAATTATATTGTGCATTTTGCGATTAGCCTTCACATCTACACTCAAAGGAATTGAAATATATATCTTTGTTAATGGTTCGTAAAAAATTGAATTAGGCTATACAGCACACAAATCAACCAAGACTTATTCAAAATAAATTAGCACTACACAAAACTCCCTCTTGTAGCTGGTTGCATTCATAGCAGGCAAGATTAATTATTGTCAGCCTCTGCACATTAATAATGGATATTTCCTTGTCTGTTCCAATTATTTACAAAACGTAGCTTGGGATTTTCGTATTTTTGTATATATCCGTTTCCAAGGTTTCTTTAAAGTAGAATTTCCGATATGATTTTCACATTATTTGTATTTGCCTCTCAGCATTTTCTGAAATACATACTTACTAACCCCCCCCCCCCCCCCCCAATTTATTTTAAGGGTGTTTAACTCTCAAATGCACAGGATTTTTAAACCTCTCTGATACACTTGGACAGTCTGTGGCTTAATTTTTTTTGCAGTTGTTTCCAAGCAGGTCTTGGCTGCCTGTGTAGGCATCCAAGATTTGCCTTGAAACAACTGCCTAGCAACTTTACCAAGTGAGTGCAGTTTGGGGCACCTGTTTTATTGCAGAAAATGTGTTCAAAGCCAGAATTAAGCTTTTAAGGGTTAATGACACTTTCATTCAGTATCTATGGCTATATATCGAGATCACAACACAAGTATAAAAAGTATAAAGCCAACTTCAGCAATTGTTTATACCTATGCTGCTCACTTTAGAGGATTCCTCCCCCCCCCCCCCCCGGCATTGATTACCAGGTCCTATTTTACCAGCAGAACAGGCGCACGGTGGCTCAGTGGTTATGGCATTGGATTTCAAACCAAAAGGTCCCTAGATCGATCCTGACCAAGGGTAACTGCACTGTGTCCTTTGGCAAGGCACTTAATCCTGATTGCCCACGTGGGGGCACGGCGGCACTGTGTACTAAAAGCATACTGCAGATCGATGGTGCACTTGTCTTCAACCAATGCTAACAATGCTTGTGCTGAGTTGGTACGTTGGGGAGTCTGACAGTTGCTCAACATTGCTTGGTGGTTCCATCTGGGTACTCCGACTTCCTCCACCCGTAAAACTGTCCATCACAAAGTGACCATGGCTGTCAAAAGTTTCGTTAAACACAAATAAACTGGGTGTGACTGTCCCAGATGAGCATGTCGATACCCCTTGCCACCATATTCTAAGACGAAAAGGGGCATAACTCTGGGAAAAAAGGTCCGATCAAAACTATAATCGCAGGTGCACAGGCTCCCATGGTTGTGATCATCCATACCAAGTTTCAATGAAATCAACTCATAAACATCTGAGAAAATCTCCGGACAAAATTATGTCTATGGATGGATGGACGGACAGACAGACAAGGTGATTCCAGTATACCCCCTCCCAACTCGTTGTGGGAGGTATAATAAATAAATAAATTTATCAGCAGAACAGAACTTCTTTATCACAGGAAATGACACCACTGTCTGAGGTTCCCATGGGGATATCCCTTAGACACAGCATTGTAATTTCGTTTACTATTTGAACCAAAGTCCAAAGCAATAAAAAAAATGGGCCACAACACTCCTGTGTGACAACAGAAAACAGAGGATCCTCAGTTATTATAGTTGAACCTTGTTGAATGAATTGTCACTGTGTCAGTGATAATTATTTAATTAACAATATTCAATTAACATAAATTTTATTATTTTCCTTGGTCATTGTTGTGATAAAATGTGCATTTATTTTATTATATCTTGTTTGACAGAGCTTGTATTAAATGCTTATATTGAATGTACTGAGACCAAATAGATCGAAAAGATACAGAATTCAATGCTTGTCCAAAAAATACTTGGACACAGCTGGTTTCCAATCCCATTTATCTTATTACCACAAAGAGCTAGATTGAATTTGGAAAAAAATCTTTTGCTTTGAAATGTGAGGATAAGAAATGGTAATGTGATGAAAAGAAAGTCTAAGTCCATGGACAATAACTCTTAAAGACAAACTTGGACACAGCTTGTTAGCAGTGCTCTTCATGATATTATCACCAGAAAGCTTTACATTAAATTTAGAAATTTGAAAAAAAATTTGCAACACTTTTCTTTGAAATGTGATAACAAGAAATGATAATGTGATTACAATAAATTCTAAGTTCAGCAAGGGGCATTAACTCTTGACAAAATACTTGAACAATGCTGCTTCACAATCCCATCGTGATATCACAACAACAAAAATTACTAAATTTGGAAAAAATCTTCAAAGGTTTTCTTTGAAAGGGGATAAAAAGAAATGGTAATGTGATTACTATAAATTCTAAGTCCAACAAGGGCAATAACTCTTGACAAAATACTTTGACAGAGCTGGTTCGAAATCCCATTCATCATATTAGGCCTTATAAAGTAGATTTTCTGTTTCTCAGGCCATTTTTTGTAAAATTGTATTTGGGCGGGTGGTTTTTTATTTTATTTTTTGTAATTATTTCTTTGGCATCAAAAGTTCATATTCTTGGTTGTTTTTTTGTCTTAGGCCTCATAACCTACAGTCCAGAACAGCATGGGTGGTGGTTTATTTTGTCCCTTGAGTGCAAGAAGGCTTTACAAAGCTAAAGCACTGCAGAGCCTTGTTGCACTCAAGGGGCAAATTTATCAATTTTATTAACCCTTTACCCAACATAACGGCCAAAACCGGCCAGCACTATTCTCAAAAATCTCCAATTAATTTTCATTATTTTTTCATTTTTTGTCTCAAAAACATAGGTAATGACCCTTCATTGGAACGAGCTCGGTGAGCTCGTTCCAATGATGGGTCATAACCTATGTTTTTGAGACAAAAAATGAAAAAAATTAGTTATTCAAGAATTATTTTTGCAAGTGTCGTCTGCTTTTCATGTTAGGTAAAGGGTTGACTTGGGTAAAATATCAGACATCAACCATTTAATTTTTATTTTTTGAACTTTGCAATGGTTATAAAAAGAGAGCATGTGATAGTCAAAAGGACCATGTGGGTGGACCTGAGAAACAGATTTTAAACTTTTTTAGGCCTTATTACCAAAAATGATACATATCAAATTTGCAAAGAATATTTACTACAGTTTTCTTTTAAATGTGGGAAGATAAAAATTCTTCGACCAATCGCAATATTTTTTATCCAATCAAGTTTACTCTATAAAACAACAAAGAGGTCACTTTTGTACTGATGGTGCAATAAATAGTTTGGTGTTTTTAAGTTATATCCAAGTAAACGAGGGTTATTCAATAAAAACAATCAATCCAATTAAGTGGAATTTACTGACTGAATTACAGAAGACTGAATCACCTGACACTACAGAATGCTTATTTATTTATTTATTTATTTATTTATTTATTTATTTATTTATTTATTTATTTATTTATTGAGGTTTATTTAATAACACTTATGACAGCCAGGGTCAAATCATGTCAGACAGTTTTACAGGTGGAGGAAGCTCGCAGCATTCGAGCTGAGAACCGAGCCACAAACCTCAGACCATGTCACTGTCAATTCATCACAATAACATATATATTGCAATAAGACCCTACCCATAGCCCCAAACTCATATTGTCAAATGAACAAGGCAACTTCAATGAACAAGGCAACTTTAACGTTAACAAATTTAGTAAATAAACCTCTCGTGTCCATTTCACTGAGCAACAAAAAATCCAATAACTCAGATAAAGGTCGAGTTCCTGATTTGAAATG
Source organism: Pictodentalium vernedei (assembly GCA_031216915.1). Taxonomy (NCBI): domain Eukaryota; kingdom Metazoa; phylum Mollusca; class Scaphopoda; order Dentaliida; family Dentaliidae; genus Pictodentalium; species Pictodentalium vernedei. The sequence goes on from CM062296.1 coordinate 42,047,183, forward strand.
AGATGGAGTAACCTCGACTTTTTTATAAGTGAATTGCGAGAAAACATTCATAGAATGACCTGAAAAAAACCCATGATTTTATAGGCATTAAATCTCCTTCCATTGTTGTCATCTTCTGAAATATTTCACTTGGTGATGTCAGTTGGTAACATAAGCCACTGGAGCCGTAAACATAGAAAAAATTATGCAAGCTCTCATCCAATCAGAGGGCGAGGATTTTAGTCTTATAGGAAAATTAAATTTTGATACCCTGGGTGTTGGGTAAAGGGTTAACCCTTTACCCAACGCAGACGATATCAAAATTTATTATTTTAAATATCATTTTTTTAAATTTTTCAAAAAATTTCAACAAAACCATATCAAGTGACCCCTCGTTGGAACGAGCTCGTCGAGCTCGTTCCAACGAGGGGTCACATGATATGGTTTTGTTGAAAGTTTTTGAAAAATATTATTTTTTCAACTGCTGAATTTGCATATTACGTGGGCGGATGTGGGCAATTCATTGGGTAAAGGGTTAAGGAGAGAAGTTGTGAAAATTAGTAAGAGGTCAGGGAAGATAGTATGTCGTAACGAACTATCTTCACTGTAAATGAGTTCAATATTTTTTCATCTGTCAATAACTACATAATGAAGAAATTAAGGTATTGTTTGTTGATTGACAGATTTCCCAGAACAAGATGTTTGTACCATTTCATAACAATGCTATTGTACAGAAGATTTCTTTTTTTTGGGGGGGAGGGGGGAGCAGTGCTGGAAATGAACAAAATTGACGGGTGCAGTTTTAAGCTTCCACGAAATCAGAGACAAGAGTAATTTGCACCCGTAAAATGTTAGCATATGAATTTTCGAGGGAATACTGTCACAAAACACCAGAAACCTTAACCCTTTGAACCCGAGTGGCCCTTTTTCCGGCCCGGAGCATGATACGTTATTAAATAGGATGGCTGTTCAGTAAATGTGTGCGGTAGACCAATCAGTATTTTTAACAAGCAGCCCCCGAGGCTGATTGGTCTACACCAAATAATGACTATGGACTCTTCTAATTGCTGCCATTGAACTGGCGTGGAAGATACCACTAGTGTCCAAAGGGTTAAATGTATAAGGAATTGCTGAATTGTGACAGTAACTTGCCACTGACCACAGAGTACTGCTTTCTCAATACAACACACATTTATATGCCCTCACAGTATATCTGTGCTCCATTATATTTTTCAACGAGAGCATTTTTTAGCTCCCGTAAAATAGAAGTCACGGTTGTTGACGGGAGCAATTGCATTCGCACCGTCTCTATTCCAGGACTGGGGAGGGGGAGATAAAAATGAAAGAAATTCCAAATCAATAAAGGAAAAAACTCTTTTGACAAAAAATACTATAAATAACAATTACATTCAACATGGGATAGACATCAATTAAGATACACTTGTTTCCCAATTTTGTATACCTATTTTGACTTATACTGTATGATGCCATCCCACCAACTATTTTAAAAGTTATTGAGTTTATTTATTTATTGGTGATTAAGGTCACATACTTATGCACAATGGCTAATCATGACCGCGACAGTTTTACGGGTGGAGGAAGCCGGAGTACCCAGAGAGAACCACAGAGCAACGACGAGCAACTGTCAGCTCCTCAACATTCTTTGTTCAAGCTCTGCTCAAGCAGGGTTATAGCAGTTGAAGACCTGTGCACCATCGCTGTGCGGAACACAGTACACAGTGTCACCGTGCCCCCCTGTAGGCAACTGGGATAAAGTGCCTTGCCCAAGAACACAACATGGGCTGTCCCGGACGGGGATCGAACTCGGGATCTCTAGCATAGAAGTACAACAGTCTACCACTGAGCCACCATGCTCCCTGTTATTGAGTTTAAAAACCTGTTGGTCACAACACGACTGATAGAAATTCCAATTCCATAAAGGGCAATAACTATGAAAATACTCCAAATAATACCTGCATTGAGAACAACAGGATAGACATCACTAAGATACAGTTGTATACCAAATATGATGCCATTCTACCAAGTTTTTTAAAAGTTGTTGAGTTTAACATCTCATTGGTCACAGACCATCTAACAGACAGACTGACCCACCCTATCTAACGGACAGACATACTGACACACCGACCAACCAACATTGCAAGATTTTGAGCTTGTCGCAGTGTTAATAATGTGATGACACAATAACCAATAAATTGGATAGAACAATCAGGAATAATTCAACCCTTTGAAAAAAATATTTTTTTTCAGTCCAAGATAACGATACTGCCATATTTCAAAAGATCTGAGGCAGCGCATTGTAAATATTAGTTGGTGTTCCCCCAAATAATGAATATGGACTCTTCCTAGGGCTGTCGTGACTATCATTTTTTGTAATCGACTAATCGTGACCAGTAATCGACGGTTAGTCGATTAATAGTCGCTTCCCATGATTTTTTAGCAAATCATTCTTCTGTTTGTAAAACTCTGAAAATGACAATGGCACCAGTGTGTTCAGACGAAGTGGGGTTGTGGGAACAACAAATCGGTCCCGACTGAAGCTACATGTAGTCCAATCTTGGACCCACAGTCCGTAATATAATTTTTGGGGTTGGTACGTCCTGCAGGACGTACCAACCCCAAAAATAATATTACTGACTTCGGGTCCAAGTTTGAACTAGATTGAAGCCGATGAATTTACCAAAGAACGTTCCTGCATATGTTTCCTTTCTGCAATAAGTTTCTCGAAATTTTGAACATTGAGATCTATGCATTCCCTCGTCAGTTGTTAAAATTGGATCTTAGTCTGAAGTTCCGAACTTTGAGAAGTGATCTGACGTTCTGACTTTCGTCATAATTTTGTCACTTCCGCGCTTTGGGTTTTCCAATGGGTGCATTTGTGTGTACAAGACTGGAGAAATTCAGAAGAATCTATTCTTCTCGAGTAACTGTGAGTGTTCTTTCTTACACAGTCAGTGACAGTCGTACAGTCTTCCGGATATGAATGTTAACTATGGTTAGATATTTAAAGTTATTCACCTTCATTGATCATTCACCTCCCAAAACAATGCAATTTAGCCCCGACGTGTAGTACACGTGTACCACCTTGAAAATGAACGACGATCGACTAAAAATAAAAAACATCGACTACTTCAATAGTCGACGGTTTGTCGACTAATCGAATAATCGCGACAGCCCTAACTCTTCCAACTGATTATCCACTAACATGAATTTAATGACACCATCAGAGTTCAAAGGGTTATTCCAACAGCCCCAAATTATAACTGAACCTCCCTTTGAAAACCAAACAGATTTGCCTTTTTGCTGTAAATTATAGCGGGCAGCAGTGGCTCAATTGTTAGAGGTGCAGGCTGCAAGCCGCGAGGTCCTCAGTTCGAATCCCACCTGCAGCAACCACATTGTGTCCTTGGGGAAGACACTTCACCCCCATTGTCCACGTGGGGGCACGGTGGCATTGTGTACTAAGGCGTACTGCACGATGGTGCACCTGTCTTCAACAAATGCTAACCCTACTTGTGTGGAGTTAGTATGTCGGGGAGATGACAGTTGCTCGCAATTGCTTGGTGGTTCTCTCCGGGTACTCCGGCTTCCTCCACCTGTAAAACTGTTGTGGTCATAATTAGCCATTGTGCAGAAATATGTTGCCTTATCTCAGGCCATGTTTTGTAAAATTGCATGCGGTTGGGCCGATGGGCGTTTTGTTATTTTATTTTATATTTTTGTAATTATTTCTTTGGGATAAAAAGTTCATGTTCTTGGTTTGTTTTATGTTTAAGGCCTCATAATCTACAGAATAGCATGGGTGGTGGTGTATTATGTCCCTGGAGTGCAACAAGGCTTTGCAATGCTAAAGCAACAGATTTTGAATTTTTTTAGGCCAAAATTATATTCTTTGGGATTCTAGCTTTCAGAACTCAGTGTTGAAAGATTTAACCCTCAGGTCCCCAACAACCACGATTTTATAAAGCTATGAAACAGTTTTCCCCGAGTTTAATGTTTAGGGTCCTGCGAATCACACATTTTTTATTTGAATCGAATCACGTCTATTATTTGAAATCAAATCGAACCTCAACTCGAATGAGTGGCATCTTGAAGATGACCAATGGAGGTTGGGATACTGTACATCTGATTTGTTCTGACAGTGATGGCTCAATTCCTGACTGATAAAATAATCCAACTACATCATCAAGGCATGCCTTTGTCGAAGGTATGCCTTGATGCTGTTGGAATATTACCATTTTAGGATTACAGTGCATCGTCGACACTGCTTGGAAACCTTAAATTTCTATTTAACATTGGTAGGGAACAGTGATACTGGAATTAGCATGGCTGGTGGCATGAGTGAAGATGTTATTTATGTTAATGTATCAGAAGTTAACACTCCAAGTCTTTTATTTATGTCCGATTTCCATGTGAACTATATGTTTTGTAAGACGATGAAAATGACTGCATGATACCAGAGGGTGCGGTGGCATTGCTGTAACTGGTTCTCGTCAGATCACCGAAGTTAAGCAACGTCAAGCCCGGTTAATCATCGGATGGGTGACTGTCTGAGTGATCGATTTGGACTCCCGCGTTGTGTCCTTGGGCAAGGCACTTGACCCCGATTGTCCACATGGGGGCACGATGATGCCATGTACTAAGGCGTGCTGCACGTCGATTATGCACATGTCTTCAACCAATCTAACCCTGCCTGTGCTGCAGTGCGGAGTTACGAAGTTGGGGAGCTGGCAGCTGCTCATCGTTGCTCGGTGGTTCTCTCCGGGTACTTTGGCTTCCTCCACCCATAAAACTGTCACGGTCATGATTAGCCATTGTGTATAAGTATGTGACCTTAAACACCAATAAATAAATAATGACTGATACCAAGGTATATTCTTATGAAAAAGATACGAGAGGAAATGAATTGGGCAGCAGATTTCAAATCAAACCAAATATCTTCTTAAGATTCAAAATTGAATCAAATCTCGAAGCCTCACAAGGCACAAGGAATGTTCCTTGAGAACAGGATTCTTACAGTAAAGGACCAAAAAAATTCAAGGACTTTTCAAGGACATATCAGCATTTTCCAAGGATGTTTTTTTCAAATGTACATTTGGAATATAACCATTTTTAGAAGCCTTACCTACTTTAAACCTTTAACTTACATGAAAAGCAGACGACACTTGCAAAAAAATTCTTGAATAACTAATTTTTTGTCTCAAAAACATAGGTTATGACCCCCTCATTGGAACGAGCTCGATGAGCTCGTTCCAATGAGGGGTCATAACCTATGTTTTTGAGACAAAAATGAAAAAAATAACTGAAATTAATTGGCCATTTTTGAGAATAGCGGTTGTCGGTTTTGGCCGTTACACTGGGTAAAGGGTTAAAAATGTCTTCAACCTCATACTTCTAAATCCCAGGAAAACGGCGCTTCTAAAAGGCTCTGCAACAAAATTATGGTACTTCCAGAATGACATCCAGTTAAATAATGCTGGAACTTTAATTCCTCATTTATCGATTATCCATTATGTTTGTTTTTTCCGTTTTTCAACTAAAACAAGTGCAAAAGAGATGTTTCAATTGTCCAGTATTACACAGGTAAAAACGATATAGGGCAAAATTCAAGGACATTCAAGGAGTCTGATGGCTTTTCAAGTACTTTTCAAGTACATTTTCTGAATTTTCAAAATTCAAGGAGTAAGATTGAAATTCAAGGACTTTTCAAGGATGTGCACACCCTGGAGAACTAAATCGGTAGGCTGCATTTATTTATGTATTTACTATTTATTTATTGGTGTTTAAGGTCACATATTTCTGCACAATGGCTAGCCATGACCGTGACAGTTGTATGGGTGGAGGAAGCCGGAGTACCCGGAGAAAACCACCGAGTGTAGTACGCTTTAGTACACAGCGTCACCGTGCCCCCACGTGGGCAATGGGGTGAAGTGTCTTGCCGAAGACACAATGCGGCTGCCGCAGGTGGGATTCGAACCGAGAACCTCTCGGCTTGCAGCCTGCACCTCTACCAACTGAGCCACCGCGCCCCCTGGTAGGCTGCATTTAACTCAGCAATACTTTTAGATCACTGTTGGCCACCTGTACAGTAATGATGTGAAACAATGATAAGTCATCCACAGCTGCATAGGTATTATTATTATAATTTATTAGTTCTTAATGCCACATCAGCAGCTAAGGCTATATCGTGGTGAGAAAACAGTGGAAAGTAAAAACTCATTTTTAGTTATGAAGTAAAAAGATTGAATAAAAATAGAAAATGACTACAAGAGATCTGTCAAAGAACAAAGTGATTTAAACAACAAAGGGTAATGAAAGAAGAGAAAGCTGCATAGATGTATAAGGGGAGTAATTATCATAAAAGTAATCTGGGGCACAAGGGTTAAAATGTTGCACTGTGATTTTTACTTTGCCGAAAGACATGGTTTGGTACCTGATGTGTTTAGTCTATTTTGAACTAATGAATGCAGAATGAAAATTAAGAACAGTTGTTCTCACAACTCAGTAACTAGGTGTGAACTTCCACTAAGAGAATAAGTACTGCTAACTTTCTAGGCATAATGTCGAACATTTTTGTTTAATTTACGACAGGTGGTCATTGTATTCCACAAAAAGTATCCTTGGAACAGAGCAAATGGAGTACAAAAAATTCCTTAGCTTGAAAGAGAGATGGAATCTCAATAGAATTAATACACCCATCCAATTCAAAGTACTTGTAATTTTTTCCAAATTTACCAAATGCCGATGAGAACATAAGCAGAGAATCAGAGAAAGCATGTACAACCAATAAACAAAACATACTATTTCAACCCTGAGTTCCAATGTGTTCTATGTGCCTACAGGCACACAGAACACATTGGAACTCAGGGGACGATTTTTAGTTATTTATTTATTGGTGTTTGAGGTCACATATTTCTGCAGAATGGCTAATCATGACCATGACAGTTTTACGGGTGGAGGAAGCCGGAGTACCCAGAGAGAACCACCGAGCAACGGCGAGCAGCTGTCAGCTCCCCAACATACCAACCCCACACAAGCAGGGTTAGCATTAGTTGAAGACAGATGCACCATCGACGTGCAGTACACCTAAGTATACAATGCCACCGTGCCCCCATGTGGGCAATGGGGGTGAAGTGTCTTGCTCAAGGCCACAACGCGGTTGCTGCAGATGGGTTTCGAACCGAGGACCTCTCGGCTTGCAGCCTGCACCTCTACCTACTGAGCCACCGTGCCCCCCAATTTTTAGTTATCGTCAGCGACTCAAATTGTAATTGAGGTGCACGATTTGTAGAAAATTCCAGAGGAGTTTCGCTTCTTTATAAAAATAGTCCATCAACGATTTCCGTTCCTCACACAGATTTTTATTTTCCACATAGTTTAGTGTTGCTGTAGATGGGGATTTCCTAGAACAGCCGTATAATAAAACTGAATATACAATCAATTTCTTTTGATTATTGTAAACAATGATTTCAATGCAACGAATACCATGACATGTTATTAAAAAAAATTGTATCCCAAAGACTTCAACACTGCAGACTTAACATTTCAGCATACTCCCTTTTCTACTGTTGACAAGCTCAGTCTTGCAGCTCCATCGAGTATTTTTTGGTCAGTTTTGGGCTCCCTATATCATGTTGCTAAAATAATAGGATCTAGTATTTTTCTGAGGATACCAGCAATTATGGTGGGAACTGGAGATGGGAGGTTTTCAAATTTCATGTCGGTTCCGGTTTCAGTCAAAGAGTCGGGTTTTCATGCACCTAACTGAAAGGGAACTGGACTAGTACCTCCTATGGACTGTCTTTTCTTAGTCGACGAGCTTGTTCCAATGAGGGGTCATAACCTATGTTTAGAGACAAAAAATTAAAAAATAATGAAAATTGGCGATTTTGGAGAACAGCACTGGGCATTACGTTAGGTAAAGGGTTAAACAATATAATTATCGTTAATAATGAAAAGTAATAAACAGAGTAATCACTTGACTGGACTGGTTACGTGAAATAATTCATTCGAGAGCAAGGGACTATATTGTAAAACACTCGTATGCATTCGCACACTCGTGTTTGTACAACGTTCCTCACCTCTCATGAATTATTTCACGTAACCAGTCCAGTCAAGCGATTACTCTCTATATATTCATTTGTTACCCTTATTGAGGTCTTTGTCTGTCTCAGTAGACTTAGCAACTGATCCCCTAGACCCCTAACAATGAACATAGGAAAGTTGGGCTGAACCCAATGGAGATCTTTACAAACAGGTTTTTTTTCCCACAGTGAGGAGTCTGAAGGGTTGTTTACTGTATGTTCGTGTTCTTAACACATAGAAAAACCGAGCTGAAACCATGTTTTTTTCCTGAAACAGAACCAAACACAGAATCTGAAAAATCACAATCTCCCAGGTGTAATCTCAAGGTTACATTTAAAACTCTTTTTTGAAGTAGAGAATTGTATTTTTAAAGGCATTATACAGTGCTGGAAATGAACAAAATTTACGGGTGTAGTTTTAAGCTTGCACAAACTCAGAGACGAGAGTAAATTGCACCCGTAAAATGATAGTATATATGAATTTTCGAGGGAATACTGTCACCAAACACCAGAAACCTTAACCCTTTGAACCCAAGTGGCCGTTTTTCCAACCAGGAACATGATACGTCATAACGTCATTAAATAGGATGGCTGTTCAGTAAATGTGTGGGGTAGACCAATCAGTATTTTCAACGTGCAGCCCCGAGGCTGCACGTTGAAAATATAGATTGGTCTACCCCAAATAATGAAAATGGACTCTTCTAATTGCTGCCAATGAACTGGCACGGCAGATACCACTAGTTTTCAAAGGGTTAAATGTATAAGGAATTGCTGAATTATGACAGTAACTTGCCACTGGCCACAGAGTGCTGCTTTCTCAAAATAACACACATGTGCCCTCACAGTATATTAGTACTCCACAATATTTTTCAACGAGTGCATTTTTTAGCTCCCGTAAAATTGAAAACACGGGTGCTGATGGGAACAATTGCACCTGCACCCATCTCATTTCCAGGACTGGTTATAGGCATTTTTACATTTAAACTGAAATTTATATCAATCCAATATATTATGATAAAAACTTACCCTATTATTACGATAATAAAATCTAAAAGATTCCATCCGTTTCTTAAATAAGCACCACTATGTAAAACAAATCCATAAGCTATTATTTTCATAATTGCTTCTAATGTAAATATCACCAGGAACACATATTCAACATTTTCCTGAAAAATATTAAAATTTGCATGTAAACAACATCAAATTTTCAGTTCACAATACACAATTTTAGAACTAGATGGTTGCAGGCCCTGTGAATATTCAAGATACTAGATGGTTACTGGTCCTGTGAATATTCAAGATACTAGATGGTTACTGGTTCTGTGAATATTCAAGATACTAGATGGTTACAGGTCCTGTGAATATTCAAGATACTAGATGGTTACAGGTCCTGTGAATATTCAAGATACTAGATGTTACAGGTCCTGTGAATATTCAAGATACTAGATGGTTACTGGTCCTGTGAATATTCAAGATACTAGATGGTTACAGGTCCTGTGAATATTCAAGATACTAGACGGTTACAGGTCCTGTGAATATTCAAGATACTAGATGGTAACAGGTCCTGTGAATATTCAAGATACTAGATGGTTACAGGTCCTGTGAATATTCAAGATACTAGATGGTTACAGGTCCAGGCCTGAAAATAAGCAGTCTGACATTTGAAAAAAGAGGTTCCCAAAGGGTGAATCTGATGATGCTATCCCATATAGTGGGCCAATTTATCCTCTGGGTACTTTTTTCCATTTAGTTTTGAGACCCTGATTCAGATTGAGGTTCACAGAGGGTAAATTTAGTGCTGCTACCCTGCTGTGCACTAAATTCACCCTCTGGACCTCATTTTGCAGATGACAGTCTGCTTATTTTCTGGCTTGTACAGGTCCTGTGAATATTCAAGATACTAGATGGTTACAGGTCCTGTGAATATTCAAGATTCTATTTGGAATCTTTTGCCTGAATAGACTTGAATTGAGAAGGACTGTCCCTACACATTTTATTACAGCACTAGTTTTATGGACCACTAGGCCGTTCCATTGTTATGCGAAGACAATTAAGCCATAAAAAGAAAGAAATCACCTAATTACAACAGCTTCTATGATATTATGTCAGATGAATAGAGGATATCTACGCTATTTTACTGAATATTGAGTTTTTCACGAGTGTTTGCGCGAGTGAAAAATACTACTTTCAGGTCCACATGAAGTGAGATAATTCCCGACATTCACAAAAACAGCATAGACTTTCTTTTTATTATATGCTACATGACATTTATATATATTTAATATTCAGCCCAATTCGAATAATCTGTTCAGCCCAATTCGAATAATCTGTCAACAGTAAGATCAGCTGGTCGTTCCTTCAAGGCGATGTGATGTTTCTCAATCAAGACTTTATTTGACTTCATGTGACGACCATAATGAATGAAGACAGCTGCAGTTTTAAGATTATACCGTGTAGATGCACAAACTGTGTTAAAATCGTGATGGTTTCAAGATGATTTAAATACTTATTGACTGGAATATTCATAAATAGAGCACAAAAGAGTATCTGTACATCTTAGCAAGTAAAAGGACATTACAATACATCACGGGTCGTCTGCATGCACACAAAATGTCTGTAAACAAACATCCCATAACACTGTTAGATTCCAAACAGAATTTGACTTGACAGTTTGCCAACATGTGACCATACACTGCTTGAAACATTCATTCAAACTGCGATACAGTGGAACACTGTTAACTGGCGGAGTCGTAAATTATTTTAAAAGGACGATTTGTAAGATGAGTAATTTTTTCAAGGATACCATGCAACCAGCAAAGGGAGACAAGTTTAGCAAGATTTTGTTCATAAACAATTGTTTTGTAGATATTGAATGCTGGTGCAGTGAAACCCTGTTTTTTTTTGCATACCAGGAAAGACAATGCTAAGTAGGCCATTTATTTATTGCTGTTTAAGGTCACATATTTCTGCACAATGGCTAACCATGACCGTGACAGTTTTACGGGTGGAGGAAGCCGGAGTACCTGGAGAGAACCACCGAGAAACGGCGAGCAACAGTCAGCTCCACAACAGACCAACTCCACACAAGCAGGGTTAGCACTGGTTGAAGACAGGTGCACCATCGACATGCTGTACGCCTTAGTACACAGCATCACCATGCCCCCCACATGGGCAATGGGGGTGAAGTGTCTTGCCCAAGGACACAATGCGGTTGCCGCAGGTGAGATTCGAACCGAGGACCTCTCGGCTTGTAACCTGCACCTCTACCAACTGAGCCACCACACCTCCAAGTAGGCCATTAACACAGGATTATTCAGTTAACAAAAGGTTTGTGAATTATCTCTAATTAGCTAAATATTTATTTGATTAATCCATTATATCTTGTTTGACAGAGCTCACGGAGCTCTGTCAAACAAGATATAAGGATTTAAATTGTTTGAACATATTTCCAAAGGCAAAAACACCGGAAAAACAGATCATAAAATCAAAACCTGAAATAAATGAATGCCAATGGTAATCACTTTGAGAAGTTACATATTCTTTAAAGAGTGCATTCAAACATCTGTTATAAAAGGAAGCTGCTGGAAATGAATACATGTTGTTCAAAGTATTTGATAGTTTCACTTGCATGGCATGAGAGATCGTGTGTATGATGATACATACCGTATCGTGCAGACTGAATCGCAAAACATACCGTATCGTTACGGAAGTATATCGCTGCAGCCCTAGTCTGTAGTGTGAAAGCAATCTGTCTCATTATTTGATTTCAGACAGCATTATATATCAACGCTTTTTTGGTCCTATTGACCTTGCCCGAAATTGTTAACAAAGAGAAAGCTGGCGGCGCAGTGGCATTGTGGTTACCGCTTCTCGTCAGATCACCGAAGATAAGCAACATCAAGCCTGGTTAATCATTGGATGGGTGACCATCTGAGCGATCAATTCGGACTCCCACGTTGTGTCTTTGGGCAAGGCACGTAATCCTGATTGCCCACATGGGGGCACGATGATGCTGTGTACTAAGGCACACTGCACGTCGATGGTATGCATGTTTTCAACCTGAATCTAACCCTGCCTGTGCTGCAGTGTGGAGTTATGATGTTGGAGAGCTGGCAGCTGCTCGTCGTTGCTCGTGGTTCTCTCCGGCTTCCTCCACCTGTAAAACTGTCACGGTCATGATTAGCATGATGTGCATAAGTATATGACCTTAAACACCAATAAACAAATAAATAATAAATAAATAGAAAGCTATACAAAGCCAAGATGTTTGGAATTCACCCTCACGCAGATCTGTTGCTGCATTTTGAAGAATTTTGATTTTCTAGCTTTGTTCTTGGATATCTGAAGCATATTTCGCCACGAGTTGTTCACATGAAATATTATCTGATTATCTGTTCTGAATATGGTAACAGACTTCCAGGAACCACTGATGCCTGCTGCCAACTCTGTGAGCTGTGCATATATTTTTTGTGTTCTACAGTACTGATGCTGTGGACTGGTCATAATCCATGTGTGGGCACTGGTGTTCATGCATGCATTTACCAGGTGATAAAAATCATCATCAGCAAAATTTTAATTAATGAAGTACCGGGTTGAATTAGGTGCTTCGTTAATTAAATTTTTGACTATTATTCCTATAATTACAATACAAGTCAAAATAAGTTGTAGCATAACAGCAATAAACTAAGTATACTGCGGTTCCTGCACTGATAAGATCAGAATCTGACATCATTTTCTGGAAAGCTCTCAGTGAGAGCTTTCCAGAAAATGATGTCAGCTTATGGTCTTATCAGTGTAGGATGAGAAAGATACATAGTTTATAGAGGTTATCCTACAACTTATTTTGACTTGTACTGTAGTTTTTAGAATCTAATATTACTGCATCCATGGAAAGTGACCAATCCATGGCGGCCATACTGTATACATCATAACATTCATTTTGATGTATAATATGAGTACCGTATTTACTCTATGTATTGGGACAGCTAAAAATAATTATTTTCACAGGTGTCCCAATTCTTAGAAAATGGGGAAAGAACACAGCCTGGTTTTGATTTGATGCTGAATAAAGTTGTGCGTAATTCGTTTTCCATCACTATATACGAAAATCGCCGTCCAATTTTTTTTTATATTTTCATTTTTTGCTTCCAAAACATAGCTTATGATCCCTCATTGGAACGAGCGCATTTGCGCTCGTTCCAATAAGGGATCATAAGCTATGTTTTGGAAGCAAAAAAAAGAAAATTTTTAGTTACTCAAGAATTTTTTTTATGAGTGTCGTCTACTACTAGCGACGGGCCAACTGGAAACAAATCTCCTGAATGTCCCAAACTTTGGAGCATAAAAAAAATATAGTTTTCTGGAAAAAATGTGTCCCAAATCATAGAGTGTCCCAATACATAGAGTAAATACAGTATATTTAATTTATACTTATTCAATATTAGACTTAGGACTTCCAATGTAAACTGAAGTTCCTTACTTGTATAGCACCTTAACCCTTTACCCAACGAATTGCCCGCATCCGCCCCCGTAATATGCAGATTCAGCAGCTGAACAAATATTATTTTTCGAAAAATTTCAACAAAAGCATATCATGAGACCCCTCGTTGGTACGAGCTCGTTGAGCTCATTCCAATGAGGGCTCACATGATATGGTTTTGTTGAAATTTTTCGAAAAAAATTAAAAAACGATATTTAAATTAATAAATTTTGATATCGTCTGCATTGGGTAAAGGGTTAACAGGAGTTTACTCTATATATAACCTTTATAAATTCACAGTTCAGGTGTGTACTGACAGTATTTATTTATTTAATGGTGTTTAAGGTCACATACTTAAGCACAATGGCTAATCATGACCGCGACAGTTTTATACGTGGAGGAAGCCGGAGTACCTGGAGAGAACAACCGAGCAATGACAAGCAGCTGCCAGCTCCACAACATCGTAACTCCATACTGCAGCTCAGGCAGGGTTAGATTGGTTGAAGACATGCGCACCAGCGACGTGCAGTACGCCTTAGTACAGGGCGTCATCGTGCCCCCATGTGGACAATTGGGGTTAAAGTGCCTTGCCAAGGACACACAACACGGGAGTCCAAATCGTTCGCGCAGACGGTCACCCATCTGAGGACTAACCGGGCTGGACGTTGCTTAACTTCGGCGATCTGACGAGAACCACTAATGGTATAGTAAATGGTTTTATGTGTGGATATTATCTAACAGGATTATTCAATAGAGAAATATTCAATTAACCCTTTACCTAATGAATCACCCACATCCGCCACGTAATTTGCAAATTGAGCAGTTGAAAAAATTCAATTTTTCAAAATATTTCAACAAAACCATATCATGTGACCCCTCATTGGAATGAGCTCAGTGAGCTCGTTCCAATGAGGGGTCACATGTTATGGTTTTGCTGAAATTTTTCGAAAAATTGAAGGAAAATAGTAATTAAAATAATAAATTTTGATATTCACTACGTTGAGTAGAGTTAAGTGGGCTCTATGGTGCCACCTCTTACATTATTTATTTCCCAATCTCTTCATACACACTTCTGAACAAAATACGAACTGACATTTTGATACTGTGTGGGTTGGGTAAAGTGTTGATGTAGTTCTCAATAGAAAAGGAACATGGCCAAGACAGATGAACAAAAAAGACTAATGCACAGATAGATTTAGTTAAGACAACATGACTGTATGAATTTGATCAATTAGAACTGATGACCCTGTATAAAGTAACAGTTAGTGCAATAATCTTTGCTTTCATCACATGTATATGTAAAATCCCTGGTTGAAATACATTTCCTGTTAATTTCTTAGGGATGTTTCTCTCAGCATGATGAAGTCTATGTGGAGAAATATTGCAGCAATTAATCATAGATTATTAACTTCTCATTGCACCTAACATACAGGTATGCATAGTCATCCTGGATACATCTGTTTTCATGGTTGTACACCTCTGCTAACTAATACTACAGAATTCTCCACCTTAAAAATGATGCATGAATATCTGTTTATAATTACAGCTTTGTTCAATGGGTTTTTGAGCAGTGACCCATTCTAACAAGAGCTACGTCTTGCGTTGCATAATAAATATGCCCTGTAATCCTTTTTGTCATGGAAGGACAGACCAATCAATACAGTAGAATCCTCTTAATTGAATATCCATTTTGCCAGTAAAAATTATTCAATTAACAGGAGTATACAATTAACAGGGATTTGGTCAGTTTCCTGTGTTCTGGAGGTAAACTGAGCATTTATTCTATTATATCTTGTTTGACAGAGCTCATAGAGCTCTGTCAAACAAGATATAATAGAATAAATGCCTGTATTGGATGTAGTGAGGCCCGAAAGATTGATAAATGAGGGGTATTTGGTGCGTGTCACAGTAATGTTTTCGACATATTACAAAAATTTATATACAATTAACAGGAGTTTACTCTACAACCCATATGCAATTAACAGATCAAATTTGTACTGAAGGTATGGTAAATGGTTTTGTGTTTGAAAATTATATTCAATTATCAGGGATATACAATTAAGAGATATCCAATTAAGTGGGCTCCACTGTACAACCGTTTTTCTCAAAACGGGCATATAAAAAGGAGACATCAAAGGAATCTTCTGCAATCAATGGGAAAGAGTCCAGGGCCCATGGAATTTTGGAAAATTTGTGTCATAAAGGCTCCTATTGGGAAATTGTTTTGGAGGAGAAGAAAAGCACAAAGAAAAATAAGTACTACCTTAAACCTTTACCTAACACAGTGGCTAAAAACAGCCTGAAAATTAACCAGAATAAGTCTACCACAGCCAAAAATATCTCGGAGTTTCTCAATAAAACCATACAAATAGGGATATCATTAGAACCAGATCGTCGAGCTGGTTCTAATGGTATCCATATTTGTATAGTTTTATTGAAAAAGTGCAAAATTTGTCAAAGAAAAAAGTGGAATTTAATTTATTTTTTAAAAATAATGTTAGGTAAAGGGTTAAAATTGAACTGATAGAAGCTACTACATAATGTTTATAACAAGAGTATACAACATTGATCAATCCAATGTTTATAATCGCTACTGGGGCGCAGTGGCTAGAGGTAGGTCGGTGTGTAAAACCATGGTTGCGGTGCGGTTATCAGTGGTGGAACAGGCCAAGTTCATTCATCGAATTTAGGTTGATTTTGCAAACTTGCTTACCTACTGCAGTGTGTGAAAAACGTCAAAACGTCATCAGCCTTTGACAAAGATAAATTAATAGAACTGAAAAGAATGTTTGGCTTATCATAATGATGTATACTGTAAAGTTCAAATTACGCACAAATTTGTTCAGGTTGGACTTTAACTTTCCGTTCGGTGTTCTCCATACAATCACAATATAGTGATATTTTATTCAAATAAATCACTGTTCAGTGTTGCACCCCTATTCATTTATCACCTATTTTCGATTGTCAACAAAAGAAATTTCCTTTTACCTGTGTGCAATGTACAGACACGTCACTTCACTGTCTTCAATTATCTTTGAAGATTGAAGACCTGAGCATAGACCACGCCTACAAATGAATCAAGACCAATCAGCAGCCGGCCATAGTGTCATGACTCCAGTACAATGCAAATAAGCTACTGCAAAGTGTCTTGCTTCTGTTTTGTTTACTTTAAACTAACTTTTTCTTGACTATATTTTGATTCTCTGGTGCAAGTTTTCATCTAATGAACTGATGTCAGAAGGTTGAGTGATAATCAATATCAAAACAAAGTGATACAAATTCAAAATGTCGGTGTTTTCAAATTAATGTGATGCGGTTTTTCGGTGGTGGTCCAAACCCCGACCCAGCTCTTGCAGTGGCTTAGTAGGCAGAGGTGCAGGCTGGAAGCCGAGAGATCTTCGGTTTGAATCCCACCTGCAGCAATCGTGTTGTGTCCTTGGGCAAGACACTTCACCCTCCTTGTCCATGTGGGGGAAAGGTGGTGTTGTGTTCTGAGGCATACTCCATGTTGCTGGTGCACTTGTCTTCAACCAATGATAACCCTGCTTGTGTGGAGTTAGTACGTTAGGGAGCCTGACAGTTACTCACCATTGCTCGGTGGTTCTCTCCAGCTTCCATAAAACTGTCCAGCACGAGGTGACCCTGGCTGTCAAAAGTGTCAAATCCCAGTAAATAAATAATAATCGCTATTAATTTGTTCTTGTACTATTTACTCATAAAAGCCTGGAGATTAGGCCTAAAAAAATTAAAAATCTGTTTCTCAGGCCCTCCCACATGGTCCTTTTGGCTGCCGCATGCTCTCTTTTTATAACCAATGGAAACTTGAAAAAATTCAAAATTAAATAATTTATGTCTGATATTTTACCAAAGTTAAAGAAATTGATAAATTTGTCCCTTGAGTGCAAGATGGCTTTGCAATGCTTTAGCATTGCAAAGCCTTCTTGCTCTCAAGGGACAAAATTCACCACCTCCCATGCTATTCTGTAGATTATGAGGCCTAAAACATAAACCAAGATATGAATTTTTGATGGCAAAGAAATAATTACAGAAATAAAATATAAAATAAAAAACCGCTCGCCCGCATGCAATTTTACAAATAAAGGTCTGAGAAACAGAAGATCTACATTGTGGGGCCTTATTTATTTTTATTTATTTATTTGTGTAGAAGGTCACATATTTTTGCACAATGGCTGATCATGACCATGAAGCTGGAGAGAACCATCGAGTAATGACGAGCAGCTGTCAGCTCCCCAACATACTAACTCCACAAAAGCAGGGTTAGCATTGGTTGAAGATAGGTGCACCATCGATGTGCAGTACACCTTAGTACACAGCACCACCGTGCCCCCATATGGGCAATGGGGGTGAAGTGTCTTGCCCAAGGACACAATGTGGTTGCTGCAGGTTGGATCTGAACCGAGGACCTCTCGGCTTGCAGCCTACATCTCTACCAACTGAGCCACCATGCACCCTCAACATACTAACTCCACACAAGCAGGGTTAGCATTGGTTGAAAACAAGTGCACCAACGAAGTGCAGTACGCCTTAGTACACAGCACCACCGTGCCCCCTCATGGGCAATGGGGGTGAAGTGTCTTGCCCAAGGACACAACTTGGTTGCCGCAGGTTGGATTCGAACCGAGGACCACTTGGCTTGCAGCCTGCACCTCTACTGAGCCACCACATCCAGGCCTGGCAATCTTGAAAATCCAGGAGTGCAAAATAGTTGCCCTCCTCAGATTGCTTGGGAGTGCAATTGCACCTAAAATTTTCAAAGCAAAAACGTGTATGCTATTTTGGTTATATTCACTTCAAGGTATTAAGGTTGTGACTGAAAAATAGTACTACATTTAGATACATAGTGGAAAAATTGACACACACATCTTCTCATTATTCCAAATGCTGCATTCAATTCTTATCTGACTGTCTTCGACACTCAAAATGTATCGAAATGCTTCACAGAATGGGTCATGAATTATTGCAAATCAATGCAACATTGACAAATCGTCCCCTGAGTTCCAATGTGATCTCTGCACAGAGAACACATTGGAACTCAGGGGACAAAATGATAAGAGATTTTAAAGACAGTCCCAAACAGGTCTGGCATTCCAGAAAATCAAGGGGTGCAAAAAATAGCCCTCCTCAATTTTTTCTACGTGTGCAGCATTCCTGCACTCCTAAAGAATGTCAGGCCTGCACCCCCCCCCCAAAAAGCCTGGAGATATTTATCTACTTTTGCTATATTTTTGATAGTCTATATTCTGTGGCATTGCAGTTGTGTTTAGACAAGTCTTGGCTACCTATACAGTGGAACCTGTCTTGAGAGACCGCCCTTTGGGCCACACAAAAGTGGTCTCTCAAGACAGGTGGTCTCTCATAACAGGTTTCAGGTTTTCTCAAGTCAGTGAATAACCAACCACAAAATTCAGAAATAAAGAAGAATGGATTTTTGTAATTACCTTGTAGTCGTTCTTTTTTATGAAGTTTTTGTAACAAATTGAAATGGACTGTTATAAAAATTATAAAAATAAATTAGTGTTGAAAATCTTCATTGAAGATTTTCAACACTAATTTATTTTTATAACAGTCCATTTCAATTTGTTACAAAAAGATTTTCAACACAAATTTATTTTTATTCCTATCTGTCACATTTCAGGTATGTATGAAATTGTTTATTCAGCAATAATCGTAATCTTTTCACAGCGGTCTTATAAAAACATCTCAATCTTTAATGAGTTAGCAATTGAAACCCAATTAAGAGGTTTTAATACTTTTAATTGTGTTAGTATAATACAATGGATTTTCCAATTCCAGAAAAGGTAAGAAGTTTTTGTCATGGTTTCAGTCTTCAAAGGGGCGGTCTCTCAAGCCAGGTCAATTATGGCATAAAAATACAAGTTGGTACCAGGTTACAGTGGTCTCTCAAGACAGGTGGTCTCTCAAGACAGGTGGTCTCCCATAGCAGGTCCATTATAGAGTAAAACCAATCGGTGCCTGGCAGATGTGGTCTCTCAAGACAGTGGTCTCTCAAGACAGGTTTTACTGTATAGGCAGCCAAGACTTGTTTAAAAGAAACTTTCAAGGTTCAGAAACCCAATTGTTTACAATCTTCCCCGACCTAAGTGATAAGATCCCTTCATCAACAGATGCCTGTTAATGAATCCAAAGTGACCAATGGACCAGAAATTCGCATTAAAAGATGTCTTATAAAAAATACATGCTAGAACTATCAATGATCAGGATACGTATAAGTGCATAGAATATGAATTTGCTCATTTCATATAAATCAATATTAAACCTAGTACTGAAGCTCTACAGAACAGGAGATAATTTAGTTCAATCCAATGAACATTATATCAAAATTTATTTTTTGAAAATTTTTTTTTTTTTCAGTTTTCAAAATATATCAACAAAACCATATCATGAGATATGAATTTGTTGAAATTTTGTGAAAAATAATATTTTTTCAACTGCTGAATTTACATATTACATGGACGGATGCGGCCGATTTATAAGCATTAACCTTTACAAAAAGTAAGAAAAAAAAGCAGCACTATGTCCAAAGAAGATCACCATTCAAATTTTATTATTATTTCAATTTTTGCCTTCAAAACATTGGTTATAACACCTCATTGGAATGAGCTTGTAGAACTTGTTCCAATCAGGTGATATAAGCTATGTTAATGGAGATAAAAATTGAAAATGTTTAATACAGCTGAAACCTGTTAACTGAATATCCACTAAGCCCATGAAAATCATTTAATTAACAGAAGTATTCATTTAACAGGAATCTGGTATATTCCCTGTATTCTGGTAATAAAATGGGCATTTATTCTATTAAAACATGTTTGACAGAGAACAATAAATATCAGACCTTTAGATCAGTATTATGGGGGCACAGTGGCATTGTGGCAACCGGTTCTCATCAGATCACCGAAGTAAAGCAACGTCGATCCCGGTTAGTCCTCAGATGGGTGACTGTCTGAGCGATCGATTCGGACTCCCGCGTTGTGTCCTTGGGCAAGGCACTTAACCCCGATTGTCCACATGGGGCACGACGACACCGTGTACTAAGGCGTACTGCACGTCGATGGTGTGCATGTCTTCAATGAATCTAACCCTGTCTGTGCTGCAATGTGGAGTTACGATGTTGGGGAGCTGGCAGCTGCTCGTCAGTGCTCGTCGGTTCTCTCCGAGTTCTCCGGCTTCCCCCACCCGTAAAACTGTCACAGTCATGATTAGCCATTATGCACAAGTATTTGACCTTAAACACCAATAAATAAATAAATAAATTACTTCAGTATAATTTGGGCACAATGGCAAATATGGATGTGGCCTGCATGGTTGGGGAAAAAGCACCGGTATTTCCTTCTTCTTGGCGTCTATTTTAAATTTTCGGCCCCCCTCTTAAAATGATAGTTTACAACCCCTTGTTACAGGTCTTCACCATCATCAATGGTTCCCACCACCCTTTGACGTAAGTTTACTCGACTAAAAGAAGATTTCTTAGTTTCAAAGTGTCGAGCCAAAGGCCTATTTGAATGTAAGCTAAATTACGCATGGCGTTTACTGAGAACGGCCACAAACATGAATACAATTGATCTCAGGCTTTAAGTACATGATCATATAGAATTCGCCACAGAAAAGCAATTGCCGTCGACAGTGTCGTATACGACACTGTCGATGGCAATTGCTTTTCTGTGGCAAACTTCGTGGGTTTTTTTAAACTTATTTATGTGTTGCATTTTTTGATTCAAAGGTAAGCTCTAAGCTATATTACAAGCATCAGGGAAACCTGGCCAAACTATATGTTGCCGAAACACAGCAAAGCTTTGTAAAAAGTTTCAAACTCATCATAATTTGGGCGTAATTATCTTATTTGGGCACAACGTTTACCGTCGTGAGTTGGGAAGAATATAGAGGCCTGATCAATATTGAATGTACTAAGGCCAAATAGATCTATAAGCATGGGGAATTCATTGGTTGTCTGAGTAATTTTTCAATAAAGAACACAATGTTTCATTTAATTAATAGGAGTTTACTGAATAGCCAATATGCAATTACAAAGTCAAATTTGCAATGAAGATATAATAAATGGTTTTGGAATTTATAGACAATTAACAGAGTTATTCAATTAAGAGATATCAAATTAAGTGGATTTTTCTGTACGCATATTTATTGGTGTTTACAGTCACTTATTTCTGCACAATAGCTAATCGTGACAGCAGCCTAGATATAAAGTAGAGTCCAGCCAATTATTTGTACCCATTTGTTGCCCATTTTAGAGGACTTCCACCCAGGCATTGGTGACCAGGTCCTATTTTACCAGTAAAACAGATTGTTTAGGCCACACAAAGTAGATCTTGTGTTTCTCGGGCCATTATTTGTAACATTTCATGCGGGCGAGTGGGTTTTTATTTTTTTTTTTTATTTCTGTAATTATTTCTTTGCCACCAAAAGTTCATGTCCTTTGTATGTTTTAGGCCTCATAATCTACGGAGAAGCATGGGTAGTGGTGTATTTCATCCCTTGAGTGCAAGAAGGCTTTGCAATGCTAAAGCATTGCAAAGCCTTCTTGCACTCAAGGGACAAATTTATCATTGTTTTTTTTAAATTTGATAAAATATCAGACATAAACCATTTAATTTTTATTTTTTTTAAGTTTGCATTGGTTATAAAAAGAGAGCATGCGGCAGCCAAAAGGACCATGCGGCAGGGCCTGAGAAACAGATTTTTAATTTTTTTAGGCCTTACCACAGTAATGCAGTAGGGAGTGTGGCGGCTCAGTGGCAGACTGTTGGGCTTCTATGCTAGAGGTCCCGAGTTCGATCCCTGTCCAGGATGCCCCGCGTTGTGTCCTTGGGCAAGGCACTTTATCTTGGTTGCCTACATGGGGGCACGATGACGCGGTGTACTAAGGCGAACTGCACGCCAATGGTGCATATGTCTTCAACCGCTGTAGCCTTGCTTGTGCGGAGCTTGAACAGGGGTTAGAATGTTGAGGAGCTGACAGTTGCTCGTCAATGCTCAGTGGTTCTCTCCGGGTATTTCGGATTCCTCTACCCGTAAATTTGTCACGGCCACGATTAGCCATTGTGCATAAGTATGTGAACTTAAACACCAATAAATAAATAATAATAATAAAACAAATTTGGAATATCAATTTCAGACCACCAAAAATAATCCAGCCTTCAACCAATCAAAAAACCTTTTGCAAGTTTTATCTACCAGCAGTGTTAGTAAGGGGTTATTTATTTATATTTACTTATTGGTTTTTAAGGTCACATATTTTTTTGCACAATGGCTAATCATGACCACAACATGAATATCAACTCAAGATCAGGGGTGAGCTTTAATAAGCCATGTTGCCCATTTTAGAGAGGGTTTGCACCTTCCAAGATTGTTGACTGGGTCCTATTTTACCAGTAAAACATAGCCTGTTTACTGCAGTGAACAGGCACTGTTTCACTTCCCGGGATTCACGCGGGGTGTTAGTGAGGGGTTAAAAAGTAGCTGACTCACATCTTTGAGAAGTATGCACAAGTCTTCAATTCAGAATTAGTTCACGAATGCTGTGCACACAAGACTTCCAAACAGCAATCAATAACCAGAGGCCCTGGGGATGTGAATTTGAGCACACCTTACAAAAGCTTATTCATGCTTCGTAAAGAGATTTAAAGATTTTTTGAAAAACAAAATATTTATTTATGGGTGTTTATTTATTTATTTATTTATTGGTGTTTAACTCTAAGTAGCCAGGAGTCGAGTTTTCTTGCCTGTGATGTAATATGGCAGGTAATCTGGCTGTGACAGTCTGGCTATCTTTGGGCTGGGGAAGAATTAAACACTGAGCAGGTGCTTCTAGTCAAGTGTCGTCTGCCTGAATAGGCAGACGACACTTGACTAGAAGCACCTGCTTTACTGTAAGTTCTCGCGGTATGTCATGTTCAATAAATTCATTATGATTCCCTGGCTTCTAAGAGTTAACCCTTTACCTAACATGAAAAGTAGACGACACTTGCAAAAAAAATTCTTGAATAACTAATTTTTTTCATTTTTTGTCTCAAAAACATAGGTTGTGACCCCTCGTTGGAACGAGCTCGACGAGCTCGTTCCAACGAGGGGTCATAACCTATGTTTTTGAGACAAAAAATGAAAAAAATAGTGAAAATTAATTGGCGATTTTTGAGAATAGCGCTGGCCGGTTTTGGCCGTTACGTTGGGTAAAGGGTTAAGATGACATATTTTCTGCACAATGGCTAATCATGACCACAACATGGAGATAAAGCCAAGTTCAGTCAAATCGTTTATACCAATGTTGCCCATTTTAGTGGACTTTCACCCCAAGTATTGGTAACTGGGTCCTATTTTACATGTAAAACAGAGCTTGTTTACCACAGTAAACAAGCACTGCTTCACTTCCCATGGTTTTTATGGGCGTTTAAGGTCACATTCAGCATCCAAGGTTATATCACAAGCATAACAGAAGTATGATATACGAATGCTGCTCACTCGAGAGGACATCAGAGTGTGCACAGCAGGAAATAATCATTGTTGCATCACTGCCCGAGGGTTCCCAGAGGGTTAAAAAAAAACCCCATACATTATCAGATATCAGTTTTTCATCCTTTACCAGATATGAGATGTCAAGTCAAGTTGCTGCAGTTTGGGAGAAGATTTTTCTCAATGTTTACTGCATCACATATCATGTTACAATTGGGGAAGGTGGCTGTTTAACCCTTTCCTTAACACCAAAGGTAGACAACACTTGCAAAAAAAATTTCCGAATAACTAACTTTTTACATTTTTTGCATCAGAAAACATTGCTTATAACCATTCATTGGAACGAGCTCAACAAGCTCATTCCAATGAGGGGCCATAAGCTATGTTTTTGAGGCAAAGAAATTAAAAATAAGACTAACAGTGACCGCACAGCCATGGATGCCCCCGAACTATGACCTTAATCTGTGACCTTGACCTCCATCAAACAAAAAAAATTTATGTGCAACACATCATCTCCCCATAAGCAACATGTATGTCAAGTTTCAACAAAATCCAACGTAACATCTCAGATTTATGGAGTGGACACAAAAATCTTCCTGACAGATGGACTGTACACACCCGAAAAAACTTTTTCGAGGAAAATTGAAGTCATTTTTGTAAATAGTGCTGGCAGGTTTTGGCAGTTAAGTCGGGTAAATGGTTAACCCTTTACCTAACATGAAAAGCAGACGACAATTGCAAAAAAAATTCTTGAATAACTAATTTTTTTCATTTTTTGTCTCAAAAACATAGGTTATGACCCCTCGTTGGAACGAGCTCGACGAGCTCGTTCCAACGAGGGGTCATAACCTATGTTTTTGAGACAAAAAATGAAAATATAATGAAAATTTATTGGCGATTTTTGAGAATAGCGCTGGCCGGTTTTGGCCGTTACGTTGGGTAAAGGGTTAAAACACATCCAAATGTCTCCAATGGCTCAATTTCTACAAACTAGAAATATTTATTTTTTTATTGGTGTTCACGGGCACATATTTCTATACAATGGCTAATTGTGACCACAACATGGAGACAATGTCAAGTTAAATCAATCATTTCTGAGTACAGTGGAACCCTGTTAATTGAATAGCCACTTTGCCAACAAGATATAATAGATTAAATGACTGTATTGGATATACTGAGACCAAATAGATCAAAAAACAAAGGAAAACTGGGGAGAGCGAGAGTAATTTCTCGACAGGTTACACAATTTTTTATTCAATTAACAGTTTACTCTATAACCTATATTCAATTAACAGGTCAAATTTGTACTGGAGGTATGGTAAATGGTTTTGTGTTGGGAAATTGTATTCAATTAACAGGGTTATTCAGTTACGAGATATCCAATTAAGTGGGCTCCACTATATATGTTGTCCATTTGAGAGGATGTCCAACACATGCATTGGGCATTGGCGGCTGGGTCCTATTTTATCAGTAAAACAGTGCTTGTTTACTTCAGTAAACAAGCACTACTTCATTTCACATGATTCCCACAGGGGACACACTCGAAATATGATCATTTCAAACAGGATTTCTCTCGCCACTGAATCAAGTATAATTTGGGCACAATTAATCCAATTTCCTCCCTTGTAAATTGATCACATTTTTTCAATATTGGTTTGTTGAGTTCAATTTAGATAAATTTTTTATCAAATCTAGTCATGGCTGCTGAGAAGCAGCCATGACTAGATTTAATGAAAAAATCTTGAAAATACTCAACAGATTAAGAGTTAAACATGAAACTAGAGGTACTGTGAGCTAGCTCACAGTGATACCCCCTGCGCCTGAAATGTATAAGTTAGATTATCTCCCCTTGGAAATGTCAGAACGGAATTATATTGCTTCATGCACATCTTCATATGGAGTTCTTCCATTGTGTTAAGTTTCATGAAAATTCTTCAAATGGTTTAGGAGGAGTTGCGCTTACAAGGATGGACAGACGGAGAGACAGAGAGATGGATGGACAGACGGACAGACAGGGTGATTCCTATATACCCCCCAAACTTTGTTTGCGGAGGGTATAATTATTTAAACCTGCAGCTTGCAAGAGGATTTTGTCATCCGATCATCCACAGCATTAAACTACCATCCCATCCCCAAACCCACTTCACAAAAGAAGACATAAAACGGACAAAAAGTGATGATTAACTCAGCCTCTGGTGAGCTTCACCAAGCCAGGAAATAAGCAAACTGTCATATGAAGAATGAGGGGACCCATAGGGGGAATTTGGTGATGCTGCACTGCACAGCAGGGAAGCATCATTAAATTTACCCTCTGTGAACCTCAATCTGAATCAAGGTCTCAGACCTAAACAGAAAGAGGTACACAGAGGATTAATTAGGGGATTCTACAGTTAAAACTAGAAGTCCTGTCATGAATAGTGTGCTTATCTAGGCTTAATTGCGCGTTGGAATTACGTGCAATTGCCATATCGAATGGCATCCAAAGCACGGCAGGTTCTCCTGGTTACTCAAAGCAAACACATGCAATGTTTCTGCCAATGGACCTCCGGGTTTCCCGGAGGTCCATTGGCTGAAACATTGCCCGTGCACAGGCCATATGTACAGAATATGATAGCTTTAATTAGGTCATAACGCGCACATTAACGCGCATATCAACGTGCTATTTGTGCACATTTCATGACAGGATTTCTAGTTTTAATTGTAGCTCACTGCATGGGATATCATCAGCAAATTCACCCTCTGGGGACCTCATTCTGCAAATGACAGATTGCTTATTTCCAGACTTGGGCTTGACCCTCACATCAGACCAGTAGAGGGTTCAGAATAAAGTCAGGAAACTAACACTAATAGACTAGAATGCTAAATGGAAAAGTATTTCTTTGAAAATTACATACAAATTGTCTAATTTTGCATAAAATAATTACTATTGATTTTATTGTAGAAATCCAAGAAATGCAACATTCTGAAACATGTGGTTTTACAGAAAGTGAAAATTACCTTCTGGTATTGTTCATTATCTATATGGATTTATTACCTATTTCTTACTTGATTTCTGCTGAATCTATCTGATATTGGAAAAAATCAGCTTCTTACAGTTAAAACTAGAAGTCCTGTCACGAACTGTGCGCTTATCTAGGCTTAATTGCGCGTAGGAATTGCATGCAATTGCCACATCGAATGGCATCCAAAGCACAGCAGGTTCTCCTCATTACTCATAGCAAACACAGGCAATGTTTCTGCCAATGGACCTCTGGGTTACCTGGAGGTCCATTGGCTGAAACATTGCTTGTGAGCAGGTCATATGTACAGAATTTGATAGCCTTACTATGATCATAACACAAAGATCTTCGTGCTATTTGTGCGCATTTCATGACAGGACTTCTAGTTTTAACTGTACATACAGAACTAATATACATCACGTAATTCCCCCCCCCCCCACAAACAAATTTCCATCTCATAAGGCAAAAGAACCCAAATAACTCTTTATCCAATGTAACGGACAAAACCGGCAGGTGCTAAACATAGCTTATGACCTCTCTTTGGAATGAGCTAAACAAGCTCATTCCAAAGTGGGGTCAGAAGCTGTGATTTGAGGTGAAAAATCAAAAAAATTAAAACTTCAAGAATTTTATTTGCAAGTGTCGTCCGCTTTTCGTGTTAGGTAAAGGGTTAACAGAAGACACATTTCCTCAGTGGAAAAAATCCAGTTATCAATATTCAGTTAACCAAAATTTTGGTAATTCCACAATTTATTGTATGGATTTATTTAAGGTCACATATTCTGGACAATGGCTAATTGTGACCGCAACATGGAGATAAAGTCAAGTTTAGTCAATCGTTTATACCCATGTTGCCAATTTTAGAGGACTTCCACCACAAGCATTGGTGACTGAGTAAAACCAAAG
The DNA here is from genome assembly GCA_031216915.1 of Pictodentalium vernedei. Lineage (NCBI taxonomy): Eukaryota > Metazoa > Mollusca > Scaphopoda > Dentaliida > Dentaliidae > Pictodentalium > Pictodentalium vernedei. The sequence continues at coordinate 42,075,151 of CM062296.1, forward strand.
TAAACAAGCGCTGCTTCACTTCCCAGGGTTTCCATGGGGAGGTAAGTCCATAAAGAGGTCTATCAAATGAGCTGTACATGATGGAACTGTCATACATTACAGCCACCGTTGACTGGTCACTTTCCACGTGTAAGCAATATTTCCATGGATGCAATAATATTAGATTCCAAACACTATTTATAGGAATAATCATCAAAAATATAATTAAAGAAACACTGGGTACACCGTACAACCCGCTGCTTCATTAAAATTTTGCTGATGATCATTTTTATTACTTTGTAAACATGTGTGGACATCATTGTCTTCACATGGATTATGGCCAACCCACGGCGACTGTACTGTAACAAAAGCCGACACGATTCGGTCAAGAATCTCAGTCCACTTTCCAAGTCGAAATTGTGTAGAATCTGCCATGTTGAAAAAAATATGTGAAAATATTGCATCTCATGTGCTATTTTTGTTTTTCTACATCCAATCCTGATTAAATTTATTTATTAAGGTTTAACGACACTTTACAACCAAGGTCATATTGTGTGGGTGACTGTTTTACAGGTGGAGGAAGCTGGAGAGAGCCACAAAGCAAACGGAGAGCAACAGTCAGCTCCCAATCATCGTACAGTACAAGTCAAAATAAGTTGTAGCATAACCACAATAAACAAAGTATACTGCTGCTCCTGCTCACTGAGAGCTTTCCAGAAAATGATGTCCGCTTCTGGTCTTATCAGTGTAGGAAGAGAAAGATACATAGTTTATAGTGGTTACCCAACAAATTATTTTGACTTGTACTGTCATTCCGCACTGCAGCAAAGGCAGGATTAGATTGGTTGAAGACATGCGCACCAATGATGTGCAGTACGCCTTAGTACATAGCGTCATAGTGCCCCCATGTGGACAATCAGGGTTAAGTGCCTTGCCCAAGGACACAATGTGGGAGTCCAAAACGATCACTCAGACAGTCACCCATCCAAGGACTAACCGGGCTCGACATTGCTTAACTTCGGTGATCTGACGAGAACCGGTTACCGCAATGCCACCACACCCCCACCTGCAAGCATTGGACATATGGGACTAAATACCAATAAGATACACTTGCATACCAAATATGTCATTTCACCATATATTTTGAAAGGTACTGAGTTTAAGCACTTGATAGCTGCAGGGGGGGGGGGGGGCATGGTGGCATTGCGGTAACTGGTTCTCATCAGATCACTGAAGTTAAGCAACGTCGTGCCTGGATAATCATTGGATGGGTGACCATCTGAGCGATCAATTTGGACTCGGGTGTGGCAGGCACTTAACCCTGATTGTCAACATGGGGGCATGATGATGCCGTGTACTAAGGCGTACTGCACATCGATGGTACGCATGTCTTCAACCAATCTAACCCTGCCTGAGCTGCAGTGCAGAGTTACGATGTTGGGGAGCTGGCAGCTGCTCGTTGTTGCTCGGTGGTTCTCTCTGGGTACTCCAGCTTCCTCCACCCGTAAAACTGTCAGAGTCATGATTAACCATTGCGCATAAGTATATGACCTTAAACACCAATAAATAAATAAATAAATGTTAGTTGCAGACTGACAGATTGACTGACAGATCGACATTGCTGTATATAGAGCTGCTTGTCGCAGTTAACAGAAATTTATGTAGAACTCTACTAGTTATGGAAACCAATTAATGACAGAGTGTCATACTGTAACACTTAGTCTGTTTCTCTCCATTAAAGAAGCTTGTCTGCTGGTGACCTCTTTCCTCTAGGCTTTTTAGTATTATCAAGATTTGAATAACAAAACAGTTTCCTTGGAAAAAGTATGATTCACCCTCTATGTACAGTGGAGCCCACTTAATTGGACATCTCTTAACTGAATAACACTGTTAATTGAATGTAATCTCCAAACAAAAAAACATTTACCATACCGGTACCACAAGTACAAATCTGACCTGTTAATTGAATATAGGTTATAACATAACTGCCTGGTAATTCAATAAAAAATCTTCTAACCTGTCAAGAAATTACCCTGACTCTCCCCAGTTTTTCTTTGTTTATAAACTTATTTGACCCCAGTACATCCAATACAGGTATTTAAATCTATTATATCTTGCTTGACAGAGCTCAAGGAGCTCTGTCAAACAAGATATAATAGAATAAATACTAAGTTTATCTCTAGAATACAGGAAAGTGACACATTCCCTGTTAATTGAATACTCCTGTTAATTGAATAATTTTCATTGACAAAGTGGTTATTCAATTAACAGGGTTCCACTGTACTGATGTTGAAATATCAAAAATTTCAAGAAGCAAACTTTTCCCATAATACAACTAGGAATTTAACCACTAAGCTCTGTCAAACAAGATTGAATTGGTTCAATTCCTAGATACACTCAGGCCTGGTCTTTTGAGGAGAGCTCTAGCTCCCGCCACCATGGCTCCTACAAAATCAATTTAAGGAGGCCCATAATTGCTCTCCTTAAGAGCTGTAATAGCTCTCCTTAAACCTTCAATTCTCTTATTAATAATGGATTTAAGTATAGAATAGCTCTCCTGGCACTGGTTTAGGGGAGCCATAGTAGCATGCCTAGATTTTTCAAAAGTTCAGGCCTGTGCACTGGAGGGAAAATTTGCTGCTACAAATTTTGGTATTTTGACGTCAATGCACAGATGGTTTACTATTTTGTGCCATATTCAAGTCTTGAAAAAACACACTTTTGTATCATTGCATGTTCTTTTAAAACGCTATTTTGCTCATTGGTTTTTAATCTATTTGCAGGCTTCTGGCAGATATGCCCAACAGGACAGTGAAAGTCTTAACAACAGAAAATGAAAAATCACACTGCTCTTCGGCAAAGTTTATCCGTGTAGCTTGTATGGGTTCATAAATTACATGAGATTATTATGCTTCATTTGTTTGAATATTTATGAAATACAGTTATGGCTGCTTCACTGCAGCCATTGATGGAATTTTACGAAAATCTTCAAAGAAAATATTTAAAAGGTTAACTTTTCACCCATCACACATGATATCAAAATCCGTTATTTTCATTTTAGAAAATGTCAACAAAACCATATCTTGTAGCCCCCTCAGTGGAACGAGCACGAAAAGCTAGTTCCAATGAGGGGTCACATGATATGGTTTTGCTGACATTTTTAAAAAAAAAATTTTCAGCTTCTCAATCTGTAAATTATGCGAGTCTATTCCATCAAAGCCATATCATGTTTACTACTGTAAAAAAGCTCTGCTACACTTTCTGGGTTCAAATTAAACTAGAGGTACTGCGAGCAAAAGTGATACCCCCCGCACCTATCAGAACGGAATTATATTGCTTCATGCACATCTTCATATGGAGACCTTCCACTGTGTAAAGTTTCATGAAAATTCTTCAGACGGTTTAGGAGTTGCGCTTATAAGGATGGACATACGGACAGATTGATGGACGGACGCTCCAACATTTCGGGTTTATGGGCTTCCTAAAAAACATTTTATATGTCCAAAACCTTATTTTACCCAGAACCCCACCCCCTCCACCCTAGAACTTATATTTAACCCTAACCCCACCCCTCCACCCAAAAACCACACCCTAACCCTACCTCACCCTGACCCTAAACCCTAAAAGCCCACCCCAGAACCCTAACCCCCACCCACCCCGGGACCTACCCCCCCCAACCTTAAGCACTACTCTGGGGCTACCCCTAACCCTAACCCCCACTCCACTCCACTCCACCCCTGACCCAACCCCACCCTAGCCAAACCAATAGGATTAGGAGCTATTTTTCGGTTTAGGGGCTACTAAAACTAAAACTAAAACCCCACCTCTGACCCCAACCCTAACCCCCCAGATCTAACCCTCCCCAACCTTAAGCCCTACTCTGGGGCTACCCCTAATCCTAACCCCCACATCACCCAACCCCACCCCACTCCTAACCCTAACACTACCTTAATTTGGAGGTAGCCCGTAATAATAATATCCCCTAAACCCCCAATGTTGGCCCGGACAGACAGACGGACAAATGGACAGGGTGATTCCTATATACCCACCAAACTTTGTTTGCGGAGGGTATAATTAATAAAATTGAAAATTTGAAGTCCTGTTTATTTGAGTTTAGGGCCACTTTTGGAAACTATGTCTATTTCACAACTGCAGCATATGTATAAAGCCAGAAAAAAAATATATCTGTGTTCAGGGTCACCTGATTGACCCTAAAAATTCCTGTCAACCCTAAACATTTTATTGAGATAAAATCTGAAATTTTGTATAAAGTGTGTTCACTTTGTAAATCTGTGCAGAGAAAATTCAGTCAGGTGAGCTAACAAGAGGTGGGCCACACACCGGTGCACACCTCCAAACAATGGCAAGAGAAGAAATAAACCATGACACTGTGAAAGCTTTTTCCATAAACAATCGTCATTCCAAATTTCATTGAGATCCGATAACCCAAACCAGAGATACGAGTTGAACATACAAAAAGTTGGTTATTTTACGAGGCAAACAGCAAAACTATTTGTCTTGTGAAGGCAGGCCTGAAAATAAGCAGTCTGACATTTGCAGAATGAGGTGCCCATAGAGTGAATTTGATGATGCTATCCCATACAGTGGGCCAATTTATTCTCTGGGTACCTCTGTCTGTTTAGTTTTGAGGCCCTGATTCAGATTGAGGTTCACAGAGGGTAAATTTAGTGATGCTACCCTGCTATGCAGGGTAGCATCACTAAATTCACCCTCTGGAGACCTCATTTTGCAGATGACAGTCTGCTTATTTTCTGGCTTGTGTGAAGGCCAGAAACACCTGTTACTGATGCCTTGTGATGATTGAACCATCCACATAAGAGAACAAAGACATTATGCTACATGTGGGGAGGTGATTTGCATGTATTTTCTTTATTTTACTGCCGAGACATGACTCACTTGAAAGCCTTGCCCACAAAAATCTTCATTCCAAATTTTATTGAAATATGAGATGAACAGACAAATGAAAGTGTCAATGACACTGTAGCTCAACTTGACAAACTTGAACTTGGTAAGTTATAAATGAAATGGCAAAATTAAAGATCATTGGTACCAATGTTATTTTTTTTGCCAGTGGCAACATTTTTTGACAGAAATCCGAAGAAAATCGATAGCTCCCATCTAGAGGCCTCCCCAAACAAGCATGCCAGGTTTCAAAGCAATCCGATCATAAATGTGCCCTGTAGGGTGTACAAAAGGGAAATATTGTGGTCTGACTAGACTAAGTTCTAAGACGTTGGCCGTGGCAACATTTTTTGACGGAAATGGAAGAAAATCGATAGCTCCCATCTAGAGGTCACCGTAAATAAGCATACCAGGTTTCAAAGCAATCTAATCATAAATGTGCCCTGTTGGGTGAGCCAAAGGGAAATATTGTGGTCTGACTAAACTAAGTTCTAAGAATGTTGGCTGCGGCAACATTTTTTTATGGAAATTGAGGAAAATCGATAGCTCCCATCTAGAGGTCACCCCAAATAAGCATGCCAGGTTTCAAAGCAATCCGATCATAAATGTGACCTGTAGGGTGTGCCAAAGGGAAATATTGTGGTTTGACTAAACTAAGTTCTAAGAACGTTGGCCGCGGCAACATTTTTTGATGGAAATTGAAGAAAATCGATAGCTCCCATCTAGAGATCACCCCAAACAAGCATACCAAGTTTCAAAGTAATCTGATCATAAATGCGACCTGTGAGGTGTGCCAAAGGAAATTGTGGACGTACGTACTAACGTATGTACATACGCCGACGGACGAGAAGTGATGGCAATAGCTCAGCTTGACTTTGTCAAGTTGAGCTAAAAATTGGTTATTTTACGAGGCAAACAACAAATTTTCAAAGTTATGAAGGGGGATTAAGTCTAAAAAGTGAAAAGTAAGAAATAATATTAGAGACTCATTTGAAAGCCTTTTTCATAAACAATCTTCATTCCAAATTTCATTGAGATCCAATAACCCAAACCTGAAATATGAGGCGAACAGACAGAAAATAGGCTATTTTGTTTTTTCAAAGGGCCATATATAACTCGCAGAAAAAATATTCCAACAGCAAAATGGCTGATGTTCCTTAAAGATCTCATGAAAGTGAACATCTGTTTGCAAGTTCATCGAAATCTGAGCAGCATTGTTCAAGTTATAACATGAACAGATATAGGAATGCAGACAGACAGGCGTACAGATGGATGCACAGATACACGGACTCACTTACACCTGGATGGATGGACGGATAGACAGGCGCAATCTAGCATACTCCACTTCTTGAAAAAAAGATATAATAAAAAAAATTTCCTGCCTATCCTACCAAGTATTTTTCTAGGGTTACACTAAACACAGATATTTTATTTGTTTTTCACACAAAGCAAAGTTTTTGTCAAGCATTCATATTTTTGTTTCCCTGTTTAACTCATGATCTGCGGAGTTTTGATGAAAAAAAAAATTCATCAAATTCAGTCATGGCTGCTATGAAGCAGCCATTACTGTATTTGATGAAAAAACAAGAGAAATTTAAACAATACACCACAAGTGGTATTTATATTTATTTATTTATTTATTGGTGTTCAAGGTCACATACTTATGCACAATGGCTAATCGTGACCGTGACAGTTTTATGGGTGGAGGAGGCCAGAGTACCCAGAGAGAACCACTGAGTATCGACAAGCAACTGTCAGCTCCTCAACATTCTAACTCTGTTGAAGCTCCGCAGGGTTACAGCGGTTGAAGACATGTGCACCATCGACGTGCAGTACGACTTAGTACAAGGCGTCATCGTGCCCACATGTAGGCAACCAGGATAAAGTGCCTTGCCCAAGGCCACAACGCAGGTCGTCCCAGACGGGGATCGATCTCGGGACTTCTAGCATAGAAGTCCAAAAGTCTACCACTGAGCCACTGTGCTCCCACAACCAGTGGTAAAAATGCTGATTCAGTGCATAGAGAAAATCTGCAAAAAGAAGCCTAAGGCCACACAAAGTAGATCTTCTGTTTCTCAGGCCATTATTTGTGAAATTGCATGCGTGCGAGCGGTTTTTTATTTTATTTTTTATTTCAGTAATTACTTTTTGCCATCAAAAGTTCATGTTCTTGGTTCAAGTTTTAGGCCTCATAACCTACAGAATAGCATGGGTGGTGGTGTATTTCATCCCTTGAGTGCAAGAAGGCTTTGCAATGCTTTAGCACTGCAAAGCCTTCTTGCACTCAAGGGACAAATTCCTCAATTTTTTTAACTTTGGTAAAATATCAGACATAAACCATTTAATTTTTATTTTTTTTTAACTTTAAATTGGTTATAAAAAGAGAGCATGCGGCAGCCAAAAGGACCATGCGGGAGGGCCTGAGAAACAGATTTTTTATTTTTTTAGGCCTCAATAATACTTATTCTAGTGATGAGATAAGTTGTCTTGAGCAGGAATATCTGCCCACAGAATGCAGGGAGTTAAGGGACTAACAGCCAAGGTTTGGGTTACCAGGTCCTATTAACCATTCACCCAATGCCGACAATATCAAAATTTATTATTTTAAATAACCCTTTTTTCAAAATTTTCACCAAAATTCAACAAAACCGTATCATGTGACACCACATTGGAATGAGCTTGACATTCCAATAAGGGGTTACCTAATATGGTTTGGCTGACATTTATGGAAAAGTAATATCTTTTCAACTGCTGAATTTGCATATTACACGGTCAGATGTGGCCGATTTGTTTGGTAATGGGTTAAACATAACTTATCAACGGATGTAATTAAGCATGGCATCACATCCAGGGGTCCCTATGGGGAAAAAATAGAAGTTGTTTTGGAAGAAAAAAAATTGCAAGAGTTATTGTTCGTTGTGTTAGGTAAAGGGTTAAGAAAACTCCATTTTTTTGTATTGAGGAAAGCACATACATGTATCAACTTAAATATTCAAACTGAACTTCTTACAAATTCCCATTTCTCTGATATAAATTGGGAAAACGGCCTTTGTAGCACAAACTATTAACATTAACACACATTTCAATTTACTGAGCAAATCTTGGCATATAAAATTCCCCTGAGAAACTGTAGTTAATGAAATATTCAACAGAATCAAGCTGATAACTAAGGCGGAATCATACGATAAAAAAAATTCTGTTACGTTGAGCAAAACAGTATCAATGTAAACAGAATCAGAAATCTTAAGAGAAAATATTGCAAGCTCAACAGAAGCATAATAGAATTTTATTTGATAGCAAGATGACAACAATCTAACAATCGATAGCAAAGTGTCACCTTTCATTTGAAAATTATTCACAAATAAATCCCTTCAGTTCATCCTCATCCTGTTGATTCCGCACATGTATGTCCAAATGAGACAAAGGATAAATGCAAGAAATTTAACAAATCTGGTGTTAACCCTTTACCTAACACAACCACAGGATGACAATTGCTAAATATTTTCTTTAAAAAAAACCCTGAAAATTCCATTTTCTGGACTCAAAAACATAGATAATGACCCCCTCATTGGAATGAGCTCAAGGAGCTCATTCCAATGAGGAGTCAAAATCTATCTGTGAAACCAAGATTATGATTTCACATTTAAGCTGTGACATATGGTAAAAATGAGACAAATATTCCATGTCTAAAACAGGAAATAATTCTGACAAAAATACTGCTAAAAAACAGCTGCACTGAAGATGAGGCTAGATATCAATAAGATATATAGAGGATATCTAGTGGTTGAGTGGATACCGATATCTCATGAGTGACCGAAACAAATGTTTATTTTTGCGCGAGCGAAAATAACCATTTATCTCAGTCATGAGTGGGATAATTTTCGGTGTCCACTCAAAAAACACTAGCTTTTCTATTTATTATACGTTTTTTACAAGAATCTGATCATTCCTATCGATAATTCCACTCGTTTCAACCATGAAAGTAAACAGCTGATGTGCATTGATACGCGGAAGTGATTTGTTGACAACAAAATGACAGACAGACCAACCAGCATATATAAGATTTGAATGGGGGTTTTACAATACTTTTTCTCCTTCTCTTATTAAACTCCCCTTTCATGTATTACAAGCAGGTGGTTAGCAGCACACATCAAATTCATAAATTTTGTGGGATGACTTCCAGTGCGGCAGATTCAGGGCCTCGCTCTTGTCAAATACTACAAAATGATCTTTAACCTGAACAGACAGTGTCTCTCGCCACACTGAGAACAGCCATTTTATGTCCCCACGATGACAGCATCAACCCCACAATTGATTCTGTCAGAGAGTGAGCAGGCACCTCAGGAACTTTCCACAACCAGGACCTCTGGTATGAGAGACAAGCATACTTATCTCCTTGGCCACCACTCTCCAATGTCAGGTAAAGGCAATAGATAGAGGGTTAAAGCTGATGTAACAGCTAAGAAGGGGGTATGGTGGCATTGCGGTAACTGGTTCTTGTCAGATCTCCGAAGTTAAGCAACATCGAGCACGGTTAGTAGTTGGATGGGTGACCATTTCAGCAACTGATTCGTGCTCCTGCATTGTGTCCTTGGGCAAGGCACTTAACCCCGATTGCCTACATGGGGGCACGATGATGCTGTGTACTAAGGCACACTGCTTGTCGATGGTGCGGATGTCTTCAACCAATCTAACCCTGTCTATGCCACAGCGCAGAGTTCAGAGTTACGATGTAGGAGAGCTGACATCTGCTCGTTGTTGCTCAGTGGTTCTCTCCAGGTACTCCGACTTCCAACATCTGAAAACTGTCACTGACATAATATGACCCTGGCTATTAAAATGTCCTTAAACCCTAATAAATAAATAAATAACAGCCAAGAAATTATTATTTTGTGTGTGTTAACCCTTTACCTAACATGAAAAGCAGACAACACTTGCAAAATAAATTCTTGAATAATTAATTTTTTTGTCTCAAAAACATAGGTTATGACCCCTCGTTGGAACGAGCTTGTCAAGCTCATTCTAATGAGGGGTCATATCCAGGGCTTGCCTTGAGTCGGGGCTGATCAGCCCAGGCCCAGAGATCAGCCCCGAGGAGCACTTGCTGGGGGCTTTTTTTCAAGCCCCGACATTTTCCACAAAAAAGCACTAACAATAAAGGACAAAATGGAAAATCAGCCCCGAAAAGGCCCCGACCTCAATATGTGGGGGACTTTTTTTAGGCCCGACCATTTTACTCAAGGCGAGCCCTGCATATCCTATGTTTTTGAGACCAAAAAAATGAAAATTAATTGGCGATTTTTGAGAATAGCGCTCCCCGGTTTTGGCCGTTATGTTGGGTAAAGGGTTAACACACAGATTATTGTCTTTGTTAATTTCTCTATTCTCTCCTCTTTTTTTTTTCCTTTTCTGCATTTCTGGTGTCCACCAGAGGTCCATATTATTTATTGGAATTTATCTGGAAACTAAATCGGATGGATGGACAGACAGACATACGGATGGACGGACGGATGGACAGATGGATGGACGGATGGATGGACGGACGGGCGGTGGGGCGGGTGGTGGGCAGACAGACAGACAGACAGACAGACAGACAGACAGACAGACAGACAGGCAGGCAGGCAGGCAGGCAGGCAGGCAGGCAGGCAGGCAGGCTGGAAACTAAATTGGATGGATGGACGGATGGACGAGCGGGGCGGGCAGGCAGGCAGGCGGGTGGGCGGGCGGGCGGGCCGGTTAGGCAGGCAGGCAGGCAGGCAGGCAGACAGACAGACAGAATGATCCTCATAGGGCTCTCCCTAATAATCCAAAGAAGCGAACCATGATCCAGCTAGTATATACAACTACTCAAAAACCCCAAAGTGTGTGATCCATAAAATCAATTTTTCATCCAATACCCCTTATTCCCACAAATGTTGATTCAGAAATTTTAAGAAACTAAGCAGAAATCTAGAATGGGAGTCAAGCTTTATTGCAAAATACTTGTACAGTGGAATCCTATTAAATGAATAGCCACTTTGTCAGTGAAAAGTATTCAATTATGAGGAGTATTCAATTAACCAGGATTTGGTCACTTTCCTATACTATGGAGGTAAACTGAGCATTTATTCTATTATATCTTGTTTGACAGAGCTCATGGAGCTCTGTCAAACAAGATATAATAGATTAGATGCCTGTGTTGGATGTACTGAGGTCAAAGAGACTATAAACAAGGGGAATTTGGTGATTGTCAAGATAATTTCTTACCATATTGCGAGATTTTCTATTCAATTATTAACAGGAGTATACCCCATAACCTATATGCAATTAGCAGGTCAAATTCGTACTGATGATATGGGAAATCGTTTGTGTTTGGAAATTATACTCAATTAACAGGAATATACAATTAAGAGATATCCAATTAAGTGGGCACCACTGTAATTATTATTATTTATGGGGAGTTTAAGGTTAAATTCAGAAACAATGGCTATACAATAACCGCAACACAAATGTAAAGTAAAGTTTTACCCAATTGTTCATACCAAGCTGTCCACTTTTGAGGACTTATACGCAAGGCCTTGGTTCACCAGGCCCAATTTTACCGGTAAGACCTAACTTGTTTGCCAGTGTAAATAAGCACAACTTCACTTCCCAGGGGTTCCTATTGGAGTAATAATCCGTATGTATATTGATCTGATTCAATCCATGGCATATGTTCAAATGCTCAAGAGACCCAATTAATAGTAGTAAAATTCCCAATTTGCAGAAGGTTGGACAGCCACAACAAATATAGCTTTGTGAGAATTAATTTACTAATTCTATCAAGCAATTCCTTCTTGTTGCAAGAAAACCAAAGTAGACCACTTTGAAAAATGGAACCCAAACAGACTTTGAATTATTGGAGGTCAATACTATAAAGCAAGCGAAGTACTCGCAGTATCCATATTGTCCAGTCTAACATATCCCCTTAATTACCTTCATTTTACTGCAAAGCCCTCACCACAAACATTGGAACACAGGTTTTATATTACATTTAACCCCTTCAAGATTAGCCACATCTGAATGCAAGATAAATTCTGATAAATTTAACTCCTTACTTGCTGCTGGTAGATATTTCTGCCAAGGACCAGATATTTCTGGCAAGGACCAGATTTATCTTGCCAATGAAATAAGTATAATTTTGGCAAATTTAATCAAATTTTGCCCTTGTAATCTGTACGAGTGATTTCTGGAGTTAAATTTAGATGAATTTCCCATTAAATCAAATCGACAAGATTTGATGAAAAATATCTTAAAAATACTCAGTGGGTTAAGAGTTAAGGACACACGTCAAGGTATTTTTACTTAACCCTTTACCCAACATTAACGGCCAAAACAGGCCAGCGCTATTCTCAAAAATCAGCCATTAATTTTCATTATTTTTCCATATCATCAAGCTTGTTCCAATAAGGAGTCACAACCTATGTTTTTGAGAGAAAAAATTAAAAAAACTAGTTTTTGAAGCATTTTTTTTGCAAGTGTCATCTGCTTTTCATGTTAGGTAAAGGGTTATTCCGTAACTCCTTGCACACTGCTTGTGGATATTCTTGCTAATGACACAAAATGTCTTGCCACTGAAATACATGTAATTTGGCAGTGTTTCTGCTACGACAACTCGACCCAAATCCACCCCCCCCCCCCCCCCCACCACCCCTCCAATTATTAACTCATAATGCATAAATTCTGGTCGAAAAAACAAATAACATGACGCCGTAAAATTCTAGTCAAGATGTGGTCATTCTCCCAACAAAGTTGACACATTTTAGGAGCACCGTTTCCGGAATTGGTATTCTGCTACTTAACCCTTTACCTAACGTAACGGCCAAAACCGGCCAGCGCTATTCTAAAAAATCGCCAATTAATTTTCATTAGTTTTTTCATTTTTTGTCTCAAAAACATAGGTTATAACCCCTCGTTGGAACGAGCTCGACAAGCTCGTTCCAACGAGGGGTCATAACCTATGTTTTTGAGACAAAAAATTAGTTATTCAAGAATTATTTTTGCAAGTGTCGTCTGCTTTTCAGGTTAGGTAAAGGGTTAAGACTGCCAAGAGTCATTCGCAAACTATCGCTATTTTCTGCCGTTTGCCAATTAGGTAAGATGTCACATGCCTAAACTATCGCTATTTTTTGCCGTTTGCCAATTAGGTAAGATGTCACATGCCGATTGTTGCAAAGAAATGGCGATAGCTTTGGGTGTTTCCCCAAAGATTCGACATAATTATTCTCACTAAATCATGAATCGCTGTCTCAGATGCAAGGAAATGGCCTTACTGCAGTGTTCAATTCTAATATTTTCTTCCCTCGGCACGAACCCTGGTCCCACCAGGCTATCTATGATTTTCCCCTCATACCGGACCCACAAATTTATTCTTAGCGGAAACCCTGAATTAATTAAAGATGAACTTTTCATCAACTCTACTCATGGCTGCTTTTACAGCAGTCATGACTAGATTTAATAAAAAATATTTTGAAAACACTTAGCAAATTAAGAGGTACCCTACTTTCTAATGAATAAATATTTTTGCCATTATCGACCGGGGACCGGAGTAAAATACAGTTAAAACTAGAAGTCCTGTCACGAATAGTGCGCTTATCTAGGCTTAATTGCGCATTGGAATTGCGCTCAATTGCCATATCGAATGGCATCCAAACCACGGCAGGTTCTCTTGGTTACTCATAGCAAACACATGCAATGTTTCTGCCAATGGACCTCCGGGTTACCCGGAGGTCCATTGGCTGAAACATTGCTCGTGCACAGGCCATATGTACAGAATTTGATAGCTTTACTTGGGCCATAACGCGTACATTAACACGCATATCAACGTGCTATTTGTGTGCATTTCATGACAGGACTTCTAGTTTTAACTGTATGATGTCATGACCTACTTCCGGAAGCGTTGTTTATAGTTACAGTTTGCAGACGACAAATGTCCATATAAGTAGTAATAAGTAATAAAAGTCATGTCACAATTGTGAATATTTAACGGGAAACCCCAGCAATCCTACTGATACTACTGTGTCTGAATGCAAAGTACCACAGAGCGGTATTGATAATAATAATAATAACAACAAGATATTCTTGGGCTTTTGGCTCCATTATTGGACTGCTATCAGTGATTAGCAGCCCTACGGTCATTAGTGGCCCTCGGCTGATAATGGAGCCCAATGCCCTCGAAAATCTTGTTATTGTATAATGTGTCCATGGAAAATATTACCCAACTGTGGAAAGTGACCATTCTATGGCAGCTGTACCAGATAGAGTGATTGCACACATTTCCTGTAGGTCATTGTAATGTGTTCTCTATGTACTGTACATACACATTATTGCAGGGCAGAGAAAATCATCAGAATGGATAATACTGCAGACATGAAAAATAGCCCAATACTCTTGGATCTCAATGCAAGTAAAGCACTGTTGAAATTGGCAAACCTTAGACATGAAATAAATCATTTTCAGATATTGTAATTCATGTGTCACAGCAGTTATGAAACCCCTTAATTACTCCAGGACGTCCATCTAACTCCATTATTGGGTCTATTTCTGATCAGACTGTACATAGTATTGATCAGACATCTAGTTGGTAATTACTGGATTTCTGTCAGTATACTCTGTGGAGAGAGTTTACAGGAAGAAGTTACACTGTATCCATCAGCCTTTTTAGAAAGTAATTGTCACTGAATGCTTCCACTGTATATTTTGTGGATGTACTTGATGGATATAAAGTGTTGACAATTTCCAAAGCAAAATATCTGTGGTAGGCAGCCCTGGTGATTCACCCTCAGCAATCAGCAGTGCCGAGGAAAATGCCGAGGAAATGAAAAATATCCACAGCAAAAATACTGCCGAGGGTGGCTTCTTCAGAAAGCCTTGTGGTGGCAGAAATTGTACAACTTCCAGGTTGCACAATGAATCAAACCATGTGGGTTGCACTACGCTGTATTGCTAATCTTACAATTTACAGTACAAGTTGCAGCATAACCACTAGAAACTGTGTGTTCGGCTTCTTCTATGTTGATAACACCAGAATCTGACATCAGTTTCTGGAAAGCTCTTACAGAGCTTTCCAGTAACTGATGTCAGATTCTGGTGTTATCAATATAAAAGCAGTGAGATACTTAGTTTGTGGTTATGCTGCATCTTATTTTCACTCATACTCTTCATATTGAGCAAGTTGCCTGCTACTGTAACTTAAGATTTTTTCTCCGCATTCACATGCTTCATGATATTGGCACGATCTAATTGAGTGAAAGATTCTGCACACTGACTGTGATTATATATACATGTATCTCGAACTACTTTCACATGTTAAAGTTACTTGAAAGTTTTCACTTTGCTGCATACTACATATACATGGCAATTCAGATTCTGCCCAGCCCCGATTATGATTACACAATCGAACAGGCTCCACAGCAATTGGTGTAGAAGTACCAGTTTTCCACAGCAGTTTTTTTGCCAAGGAAACAAGGATGAATTACCAGGACTGGGTAGGAGTAACCCTTTATGGAACAAAAGTCAAATGCTAGGATGATGGTCATTGGTCTTTTAATTGATTGGCGAGGGCGGTGGGTTCTGGGTTGCAGAGCCTTATTTCAATGAAAATCCGAGAATTGATTCACGCAAAGATTTACCTGACAAAACCAGCGAGAATTCATATAGATTCTTGCTGCACCTCTGTTAGGATTCACGTAAAAAGAATTTTAGTCAATTTAACACTTCACCTAATACAGTGGCAGCAAGTTAACCAATAAAAGGCTAACAAACGATGGAGCTCACTTAATTGGATATCTCTTAACTGAATAACCCTGTTAATTGAATATAATTTCCCAACA
This sequence comes from Pictodentalium vernedei, assembly GCA_031216915.1. NCBI lineage: Eukaryota > Metazoa > Mollusca > Scaphopoda > Dentaliida > Dentaliidae > Pictodentalium > Pictodentalium vernedei. The sequence goes on from CM062296.1 coordinate 42,090,903, forward strand.
CAAAACCATTCACCATACCTCCAGTACAAATCTAACCTGTTAATTGAATATTGATTATAGAGTAAACTCCTGTTAATTGAATAAAAAATCTTGTAACCTGTTGAGAAATTACCCTTATTATCCCCCGTTTTTCTTTGGTTAGAGACATATTTGGCCTTAGTACATCCAATGAGGCATTTAATCTATTATATCTTGTTTGACAGAGCTCATGGAGCTCTGTCAAACAAGATATAATACACTAAATGCTAAGTTTATCTCTAGAAGATAGGAAAGTGACACAATCCCTGTTAATTGAATACTCATGTTAACTGAATAATTTTTTAGGGGGAGCAATTCGGCCAATGAGTACATCAAAAACAATCTGCAATGCTAATGTATTGCAGATGGTGCTTGGATACACTTAACTGGTTGAGTGTTGAATTATTTTGGGTGGTCAGAATTTCCTCACATCTTTTCCTTGTTACAATTTATGGGAGAGTGCCTATGTGCAAATCAGTACAGACTAAATAATTTTGCTTCAAAGATAATACAAAGCACGTTCACACAATATGTGACCTTAACCCTTTACCCAACGTAACGGACAAAACCGGCCAGCGCTATTCTAACAAATCGCCCATTAATTTTCAGTATTTTTTCGTCTCAACAACATACAGTTAAAACTAGAAGTCCTGTCATGAATAGTGCGCTTATCTAGGCTTAATTGCGCGTTGGAATTGCGCGCTATTGCCATATCGAATGGCATCCAAAGCACGGCAGGTTCTCCTTGTTACTCATAGCAAACACATGCAATGTTTCTGCCAATGGACCTCCGGGTTACCCGGAGGTCCATTGGCTGAAACATTGCTTGTGCACAGGCCATATGTACAGAATTTGATAGCTTTACTTGGGCCATAACGTGCACATTAACGCGCATATCAACGTGCTATTTGAGCGCGTTTCATGACAGGACTTCTAGTTTTAACTGTACGTTATGCACCTCTAACCCCCCACCCCCCCCCCACCCCAATGGAATGAGCTCATTCCAATGAGAAGTCATAACCTATGTTTTTGAGACAAAAAATGAATAAAATTAGTTATTCAAGAATTTTGTTTGCAGTGTCATCTACTTTTCATGTTAGGTAAAGGGTTACAATTGAGGCACATGCACTTCAGAATAAAGCCCAAATTTCAGCGCTCTATCAGGTAAGGGACGAATTGAAAAAGGATGAATTCTGATTCAAAATTAAGGGTTTCACAACAGAGTCAAAACAAAGAAGGAGATAAAAACACTGTCGTATGTAGATGGCAGAAGCTGCGTGCCTTGTGCTCACATCAAAGGCAAATTTTCAGACCATATTGATGCTTTTGCATCCATCTGGTTTCTCATAGTTTGATTTTCCTTGAGAAACTTTAAAAGCGCTTCATATTTTGGTACAGCAGTAAACCACCGTGAGTAAATTAAACCATTGATAAATAACCTTAACTTGGCCCAATGTGACATGCATTGGCAGTCCTGGAAACGAGACGGGTACGAGTGCAATAGCTCCCGTCAGCACCCGTGTTTTTTTTATTTTACGGGAGCTAAAAAATGCACTTGTTGAAAAATATTGTGGAGCACGAATATACTGTTAGGGCAAATAAATTTGTGTTTTTTTGAAAAAGCAGCACTCTGCAGCCAGTGGCAAGTTACTGTCATAATTCAGCAGTTCCTTATACATTTAGCCCCTTGAACCCGATCAGCCGCTTTTCTGGCCAGGAACATGATACATGTGCATCATAACGTCATTAAATAGTATGGCTGTTCAGTAAATGTGTGGGGTAGAGCAATCAATATTTTCAACGTGCAGCCCTGAGGCTGCACATTGAAAATATTGATTGCTCTACCCCAAATAATGAATATGGACTCTTCTAGTTGCTGCCATTGAACTGGCATGGAATATACCACTAGTGTTCAAAGGATTACGGTTTCTGATGTTTGGTGACAGTATTCCCTCGAAAATCATACACTAACATTTTACGGGGGCAATTTACTCCCGTCTCTGAATTCACAGGAGCTTAAAACTGCACCCGTCAATTTTGTTCATTTCCAGCCCTGCAATGGGTGTCTAAACAGATATATAATACCTACATGTATTTAGACTAAACATACAGCCACACAAACAATAAAAAATACTCGAGAACTTATCATAAATGAATAATGACAGGGACTTCCACACAGAAAACAATTTAGCTACTAAGAAAGAAAATGTACTGTTTATTCCAGGCAGTAGGTAATAATTTAGAGGAGTTTAAACCAAAACAAAAGGCATCCCACCTAACTATCAATGCTACTACTTATAACAAATTTATTTAGTACTTGAAAATCTTTCAAAGAGAGGGAAACAGAACTGCTTCACAAAAGATAACGCAAACTTTAAAACTGCTAGTCATGTGTATTATCAAAGCTTCATGGAGACAATAGGGCCTTTTTTCTGTCTACAACTATGCAGGCAATATGAAGTAATTCCCTCCAAATCAATTTCAATTCCAATCAATGAATGTTTTTTTCGTCCCAACTAACATAGACAAATCACTTGAGATATGCAGAGAATGCATGTGTCACAATTCGTTTCCTTTATTTGTGGTTTTATGATTAGGATCATGTTGTGCTTCAGTGGGTTCCATTTTCCAACCATTGCCCACTGAGAGTCCCCTCCTGATTGACACAATGGTTGCTGTCTGTGATGCTCTTTAGCTGATTAATCATTTTCTGGAAACTTTTAATTCTACAGTATTGTGCAATGCCACCAGCAATATGGAGGAGTACAATACTTTGAAACCGTGTAAATTGAACAGCCACATGGCCATTAACTCTTTGGATGCTGCTGGCATATATTCCTGCCCAGGACAGGAAATCTCTTGCCATAAAAATAACAAGGTGCAATGCCATAGGTATCCCCACGCCAGGTGTTTCTAAGTTGAAAAAAGTGGAAAAAGACCCACAACTCAGAGGCCAAAAACAAGAGGCCCCATGGGGCCTGAGGCGCTCACCTGACAATAGTTGTTTAAAGAAGGATTTAAATAGCATCTAGAGCTAGTTAACACTGCAGAGGAAAGAAGTTATTGAAGTTAACCCTTTACCGAACGCAGACGATTTCAAAATTCATTATTTTAAATATCATTTTTTTTAAATTTTTTTAAAAAATTTCAACAAAACCATATCATGGGACCCCTCTTTGGAACAAGCTCGTTCCAAAGAGGGGTCACATGATATGGTTTTGTTGAAATTTTTCGAAAAATAATATTTTTTCAGCAGCTGTATTTGCATATTACGTGGGCGGATGCGGGCGATTCGTTGGGTAAAGAGTTAATGAAGAAGATTTTTAAAGGTGACCCATATTGCCTTAGGTTAAAAATGTGGGCTCCTGTATTGAGCCCAAATATGAACCAAGGGGCTTCATTGTAACACACATGTATCTGACCCCCCTATGGATGCTTTATACCAAATATCAAAAGATTCTGATCAGTGGTTGCGGAGAAAAGCTTTTTTAAAATTTTTTTGCAAATATGCTGACTCAGCATTTTTTCAATGCTCCCCTTTTGAACACCCTAACACAACCGATGGCAATTTTTTTTTAACAATCAATTCTACTGGTCCTAAGGATGCTTCATACCAAATAACAGTTCAAGACGGTTATCAAATGGCATCCAAAGCATGGCAGGTTCTCCTGGTTACTCATAGCAAACACAGGCAATGTTTCTGCCAATGGACCTCCGGGTTGCCCGGAGGTCCATTGGCTGAAACATTACTTGTGCACAGGCCATATGTACATAATTTGATAGCCTTACTATGGTCATAACGCGCAGATTAACGCACAGATCGACGTGCTATTTGTGCGCATTTCATGACAGGACTTCTAGTTTTAACTGTAGGCACTCTCCAATAAACTGCAATAAGGTAAATCCACACAGAGTGAAATAACTTCCAAGTCAAAGATAACATGAAGCACATTCATACAACATTAAATCATGTTAAATGGCGATGTGAGACCGGTTCTGATTAAATCACCGAAGTTAAGCAACGTCAAGCCCGGTTAATCCTTGGATGGGTGACCATTCGGTGATTGATTTGGGTGCTTCCCGTAATAGTGGCTGGTGTGTGATCAGCAAAGTTTGAGCGTGTGATTCTGCGACGTTAAATCACATGCCAGCTGTGAACGTTGGGAATGTTCACCAGTACTACGCAATTCCCACCGTACCTAGGTGTACAATAGGGACCTGTTGAGGTGCTTGCCTTGTGTGCCCATCTGGAGCACTGGCAGTGTGCTCCGTTGAGTTGAGCTGAGAATGTCATAGAATGAACAAAGGGTGTGAACACCTGTGATGCGGGGTAATTTTTATTTTTTTTTTTATTAGGGTTTAACGACACATTAACAGCCAGGGTCATATCATGTCGGTGACAATTTTACGGGTGGAGGAAGCCGGAGTATCCGGAGAGAACCACCGAGCAGCTGCCAGCTCTCCAACATCGTTAACTCTGAACTCTGCACCGCGGCATAGGCAGGGTTAGATTGGTTGAAGACATGCGCACCATCGACGTGCAGTACGCCTTAGTACACAGCGTCATCGTGCCCCCCATGTAGGCAATCAGGGTTAAGTGCCTTGCCCAAGGACACAATGCGGAAGCACAAATCAGTCGCTGAAGTCACCCATCCAACTACTAACCGCGCTCGCCGTTGTTTAACTTCGGTTATCTGACGAGAACCGGTTACTGCGACGCCACCGCGCCCCCCGATAAGGGGTAATAATGTAAGTCAGAGAGCACTGAGGTGGATTCTGGACATTAACATTGCACTATTATAAGTATTAGCTTGACACCTGAATTATTTATTTATTTATTTATTGGGATTTAATAAGCCTTTCAACAGCCAGGGTCACCTTGTGTAGTTTTATGGGTAGAGGAAGCCGGAATATCCAAAGAGAAGCACTGAGCAATGGCAAGCAACTGCCAGACTCCCCAACATACTAACTCCACACAAGCCGGGTTAGCATTACTTGAATACAAGTACACAGGTGGAGGAAGCCAGAGTACCCGAAGTGAACCACCGAGCAATGGCGAACAACTACCAGACTTCCCAACGTACTAACTCCACACAAGCCGGGTTAGCATTACTTGAATACAAGTAGACAGGTGGAGAAAGCCAGAGTATCCGAAGAGAGCCACCTAGCAATGGCAAACAACTGCCAGACTTCCCAACGTACTAACTCCACACAAGCCGGGATAGCATTACTTGAATACAAGTACACAGGTGGAGGAAGCCAGAGTATCCAAAGAGCACCACTGAGCAATGGCAAGCAACTGCCATACTCCCCAACGTACTAGCTCCACACAAGCAGGGGTAAGCAATGGTTGAAGACAAGTACACCATCAATGTGCAGTATGCCTTAGTACACAGTGCCACTGTGCCCACACGGGGGGCAATCTGGATGAAGTGCCTTGCCCAAAGACACAGTGCAGTTACCCCTGGTGGGGATCGAACCGTGGACCTTTCGGTTTGAAGTTCAATGCCATAACCACTGAGCCACCGTCCTCCCCCACTCCAGAATAAAGCCCAAATATGGGCTTCTATCACTCAACCAGTTGAAGCAGACATTTTTGCAATCAGATCATTTTGACATTATCAGAAAACAATACACTTAGACCAGTGGATCAAGATTTCATAAATAAAATACTATGAGTCGAGTATGCCTCAAATAACCCCAATGAAAATAGTATTGCTGATTAACCCTTTACCCAACGAATTGCCTGCACCCACCCGTGTAATATGCAAATTCAGCAGCTGAAAAAATATTATTTTCGAAAAATTTCAACAATACCATATCATATGACCCCTCTTTGGAACGAGCTCATCGAGCTCGTTCCAAAGAGGGGTCACATGATATGGTTTTGTTGAAAATTTTTGAAAAAATTGAAAAAATGGTATTTCAAATAATAAATTTTGAAATTGTCTGCATTGGGTAAAGGGTTAAATATTCTCATATTACTTTTTCAACAGGTTAGATTCTCTAGTTTTGTAGGGAAAGAAAAGGCCTGGACAGAGAATTCTGACCAGATCATGACCCAGTGACAAGGTTCTCTGAAAAATGACACAGGAAAATACGGTACACTTTTTACACTTTTCCGGTACTCCCTGGAAAAAATGACACCTGCAAGTGGGGAAAGATGGCACACTTTTTGATTAATTTTTTGTTTCAGTTTTTCTAGATTTTAATTTTTTTTATTTTGGTTTCATTTTATTAATGTATTCACCAGATTCTTTGTTTGTTATATGTACCTCGAGTTAAAAAACTGAGCTTAATAATAGTATTGTCGAACATATTATTATTTGTATTCAACCTTCTTGTACAGTTAAAACTATAAGTCCTGTCAGGAACTGTGCGCTTATCTAGGCTTAATTGCGCGTTGGAATTGCCATATTGAATGGCATCCAAAGCACGGCCGGTTCTCCTGGTTACTCATAGCAAACACATGCAATGTTTCTGCCAATGGACCTCCGGGTTACCCGGAGGTCCATTGGCTGAAACATTGCTTGTGCACAGGCCATATGTACAGAATTTGATAGCTTTACATGGGCCATAACGCGCACATTAACGCGCATATCAGCGTGCTATTTGTGCGCATTTCATGACAGGACTTCTAGTTTTAACTGTACATGTGAACATTTTCCCCTTCACCAGAATGTTACACACTTTGACATGCCTTTTCTTCCATGTGCCATGTTCTCCTAACCTATGGTGCTATACTCAGGGTTCGTACACACTTGAGAAAAAAAAATTCCAGGACTTTCAAGGAACTTCTGATAACATAATGCTGACCCTATTTGATACTTGCGTACATGTTTATAACATAATATTTAGGCTTAAAAAAATATAAAATCTGTTTCTCAGGCCCTCCCGCATGGTCCTTTTGGCTGCCGCATGCTCTCTTTTTATAACCAATTTAAACTAAAAAAAAATAAAAATTAAATGGTTTATGTCTGATATTTTACCCAAGTTAAAAAAATTGATGAATTTATCCCTCGAGTGCAAGAAGGCTTTGCAATGCTTTAGCACTGCAAAGCCTTCTTGCACTCAAGGGATGAAATACACAACCACCCATGCTATTCTGTAGATTATGAGGCCTATAACTTGAACCAAGAACATGAAATTTTGATGGCAAAGAAGAAATTACTGAAATAAAAAATAAAATGAAAAAATGCTCGCCCGCATGCAATTTCACAAATAATGGCCTGAGAAACAGAAGATCTACTTTGTGTGGCCTTAGCTACATGTGTTTATTTGAACCCTGGCATACAAAAGTTAGCCTTGACTATCTGTGGCAGCACATGCAAAAAAGACACTAACTTTATGTACTGTCAATCTTCACAATTACGCAAGTTACTACATATTTTTCAAGCACTTTCCAGGACTTAACTACTGGAGATACGATTTTCAAGCACTTTCCAGGCCCTGGAATATCGATTTTTTAATTCAAGCACTTTCATGGACCTTCAAGGACCCATTCGAACCCTGCATATTCGACTGCACCCACCCCCCCCCCCCCATTCCCTTCCCTCTGCCCTCAGAAAATGGGCCATATTTTCCAGTGCCATTTTATCCTACATTCAGACACAATCTTGTCGAAATTCTTCGAAAGCTTTCATGATCACAATACTGTACATGTACAGAGTATTCTTACACCAATAAAGCTGAACTTTTCTACCATAGTTCACAAGCACTGCTCAATTTACTAACTTTCAACCTCTGTACAGAGTTTAAAAGACAGGAAATGTATGTGGAGAGCACACAATCGCAAGTCAAAGATGTGTTCACAGATGGTTGCAGCAAATTAACAGCTGAAAAAATTCATATTGTTTAGTTCCTGTAATAGCAAAGGCACTTAGCAATGTATAGCTGTTTGATGTCTGTCTGCATTTGGCTTGCATTCACTTGATCTATCTATCCATGTTCAAATATCAGAAAACATTTATATAGTAGATTTGCCATAGGCTTGATAGGTGTGTAACTTCCTGTTTACACTTGAACAAGAACTGTCATTCAAGATTCCTGCAGGCAAGGACTGATAAAATTCAAGGCCGTTTCTGTACATTTTTCAGAATTTTTCAAGGCACAACAATAGCCAAATTCAAGGATTTTCAAGGCCTTTGCTTTCACTAGTTCTAATACAGTTGAAACTAGAAGTCCTGTCATGAATAGTGCGCTTATCTAGGTTTAATTGCGCGTTGAAATTGCGCGTAATTGCCATATCGAATGGCATCCAGAGCACGGCAGGTTCTCCTGGTTACTCATAGCAAACACATGCAATGTTTCTGCCAATAGACCTCTGGGTTACCCGGAGGTCCATTGGCTGAAACATTGCTTGTGCAGAGGCCATATGTACAGAATTTGATAGCTTTACTTGGGCCATAACGCGTACATTAACGTGCATATCAACATGCTATTTGTGCGCATTTCATAACAGGACTTCTAGTTTTAACTGTAAGAACCCTCCAGTCATTACCCCCTCTACCCACTTCCCTTTAACCCTTTACCCAACACAGAAGATATCAAAATTATTATTTTAATTTTTGTTTCAAATTTACAAAAAAAAATTAACAAAACCATATCACATGACCCCTCATTGGAACGAGCTCAATGAGCTCGTTCCAATGAGGGGTCATATGATATGGTTTTGTTGAAATTTTTGGAAAAATATAATTTTTGCAACTGCTCAATTTTTTAATTACGAGGGCAGTTGCTGCCAATTCGTTAGGTAAAGGGTTAACTGGTAAAGTACTAAATTATTTTTTACTAAGGTTGCCGCAAATAATCGGATGATCGATCAATGATCGTCCAAGCTCGTCCAAGCTCGTAATCGATTACAATTTTTAATGATCGATTATTCAGGGCAAATCCAAGGGTCCCCATTTGGTGGTATTCAAAAGGTTATCAGCATGACGTCGCAGTCCCTTGTGCACTCTGGCATATTTTGTATTACAACACGGTTAATTTCCTGAGACCGAGGACTACTAGTGGGCTACAAAAATTGATGTGTGCTGAAAAAAATCTGGGACAACAATTATTGCTCAATTAGGAATTTCTGTCCAAGTTCTGTGATGTTTGTGGCAGGTGAAATCGACATGTCGCAAAGTCGTAAGTTTCTGTTCACTCCATTAGAACTGCAAGCCGTTTGAACTTAGTGCCAGTTAGTGGGGCTTTGATGTTTCCGTGTTTGATGTTAGCAGCCTTTGATGTTGCTGATAGATGTCCTTGACTATCCTGGGATAGTCCAATTGTCTGTCGCGCATATGATGCTTGATTAGTATAATGAGAGAATAATCCCATAATTCGAAGACAGACATATAATTATTTATCGCCAAGTAAATAATTATCTACCTGGGTTCCATTTTGCTGTAAGTCGTATCTATGACGTATGTACACTTAAAAGAAAATGGAACTTGGTAGCAAAATGTGCATTTACTGTTAATCTCGTTTGAAATGCACATAAGAATGTACATTTCTATATCCTGCTTTCCTTAAGCCCTGGAGTTCAACTGTTTGACTTCGTCATGACTGTCTGAAGCGGATGACTCCAATCGATCAGACCCTGTAACATTCGCATTTTAAAATGAACCCCTCCTCCCTCCATCCCCCCCCCCTCCTCTCAAACAATCGAGAGTGTTGAAAGTTTGGAACATTTTGTTATGTATTCATTTACCAAAAAAACACATAGCAATGTGTTCCAGACTGTCATTTGTATTATTCAACAACTGTAAACATCAGGTTGAGCTTTAATAGCCTTTAAACCCAGAACAAAACATCTGTTGTGGTGTTCATTGTTCCTATCACAACTGACACAAGGATGGGGATTAAGCAGACAAAATGACCGATTAAAAGTCGATCTTTTCTATGAAATAATCGATCATGAAAATTCATAATCGCGGTAGCCTTATTTTTTACCATCAAAATTTGTTCAATTGTCTGTGCATTGTTATAATTCATGGGAGAGTACCTGTGTGAGCTATGCCTGTGGTCACTCTCCCATAAATTTTAACAAGGCAAATATCTTAACAGACTAAATAATATCACTTCAAAGATAATATGAAGCATAGCCACTGAACTTGAAGCCTTTAAGTTGCAGTTCCAGTTGAGGGAAGTGGAAGGAGGGAGAGAGGATCAAAGGGTCCTAAATAGGACTACACCATCATGAACTATGACATATAAAACTATTTATCTTACAATCAACACGTATTTTGTCTGTATTAACTCCGCAGATTTCGTGAATCCTACCCCCTGATACAGATGTTTGTATCGGGGGGGGGGGGGGGGGGGGGGGGGGGGCAGATACAAGCACTTTCCTTTTGCATGAGTTCCATTTTTTTTCTTTTTGTTCATCCGTACGAATAAATAGTTCATTAAATATTCGTTTACATTCTTGACTTATCCCCAATATTATCTCCGGGTTCTAAGGGTAGATCACGACTCGTCGTGATCTGCCCTTAGAACCCAGAGCTCGACTCGGATACATATTTTGTACATCCACATAATGGTAATAATCTCTATATAGCTTCATGTATGATGAGCTTTGTCAACATTTTTGGGAGGAATATTCAAGGCGTTTCAAGGCCTCCTGGCCCATTTACCAAGATTTTTAGACCGAGAATGGCTCTTAGTCAAATTCAAGGTCATTCCTTGAATCCAAGACCCCACAGGAGCCATGTCATCACAACTTTTTAAGATGTTAACCATTATAATAATTTACATGCAATAAAAGGATGGTTCGGTGCTGAGAGATTTTATTACAATAAATGAAATATTATATTATGCATTATTATAATTTATATATTATAATAATTGGAGTAGACTGTACAGCCGCCCTGGACTGGTCATAATCCACATGTGGGCAGTGATGTCCAGGCATGCATTTACCAGGTAATAAAAATAATTATCAGCAAAATTTTAATTAATGAAGCATCGGTTATACCCAGTGCTTCATTAATTAATTTTTTGACGATTATTCCTATATTTAATGTTTGGTATCCAATGTTATTGCGTCGGTGTAAATATTGCCCATGCCTGGAAAGTGACCAGTCCACGGCAGCCATACCGGCCATACAGTTAAAACTAAAAGTTCTGTCCTGAAATGTGCACAAATAGCATGTCGATATGCGCGTTAATCTACGCGATATGACCATAGTAAGGCTATCAAATACTGTAAATATGGCCTGTGCACAAGCAATGTTTCAGCCAATGGATCTCTGGCAGATCCATTGGCAGAAATATTGCCCGTGTTTGCTATGAGTAATCAGGAGAACCTGCCGTGCTTTGGACACCATTCGATTTGACAATTGTTGCGTGCAATTCCTACGCACAATTAAGCCTAGATAAGCGCACAGTTCGTGACAGGACTTCTAGTTTTAACTGTATCTAGTGGTGATAAATACAACCACTTATTTTACACAGTTGGTGAAAATGAAATGTGTGATAACTTACATGCATTTAATTAAATGATATTCAAATAAACAAAGGGGATTATTTTTCGATTTGTTACAAATGATGATAACCAGTATATGTCACCATGTTTAAAGTTGGTAGAAAACAATTCACAAAAAAAAAAAATCTAGCAAAACAATTAATGCATTTGAAAAATTCATTTCCTGAATGCTACCTCCGCTCATGTGAATGAAATAGCAAAGTAAAATGCATAAAATGGTTAACCCGTGAACCTAACGAATTGGCCATATCTGCCCGCCTAATTAACAAAACCATATCATGTGCCCCCCCTCATTGAAAAATTTACACATCGGAAACAACCATAATCGACTACAATTTCTAAGTCAACGATTATGGGTATTATAACTACCGTTAAAACTAGAAGTCCTGTCATGAAATGCGCACAAATAGCACGTTGATATACACATTAATGTGCGCGTTATGGCCCAATTAAAGCTATCATATTCTGTACATATGGCCTGTGCACAGGCAATGTTTCGGCCAATGGACCTCCGGGTAACCCGGAGGTCCATTGGCAGAAACATTTCATGTGTTTGCTATGAGTAACCAGGAGAACCTGCCGTGCTTTGGATGCCATTCGATATGGCAATTGCGCGCAATTCCTACGCGCAATTAAGCCTAGATAAGCGCACTATTCGTGACAGGACTTCTAGTTTTAACTGTACTTAACTGATGAATTATTAGTTAGTTATTACTCTCCTCCCCATCATGCTCGTAAGAAGTGTGAGAGGCTTAGAATATCAAAATAAAAGGAATTGATATAGGAAAGACAGGGACCGATTAGGACTATTTAAAATACGCTCTAGCCTCGGAGCCTATTTTTTCAATTCATGCGCCAGATTTCAATTTACGGAGTCACACTGCTGTTTGTAACACACAATGCAAGTATGTAATAGCTCTCATGATTTTCATTTAGTACACTATAGCAAACATTAATCTTCACAGTGGTTTCTGATCAAGTCTTGGCTGCCTATTTAGGCAGCCAAGACTTGATCAGAAACCACAGTGAAGATTAATGCTTGGAAATTAAGACTTGAAGTATTACCTTAAGCACTCTACAACAATGATAAATGATAATCATATATATAATACATGTAAGAGTGTCTCTCTCTCGATTATCCATCGAAAGAATATCAAAATATGATCTGAGAAGTTACGCGCCAACTGAGAAGCCTATTTCTGAGATCTAAGAGCCAGGTTCTGATGTTTCAGAACCAAATACGCACTGGCGCATGCCCAGGTCGGTCCCTGGAAAGAGGTTCAAAGATACAACATATGACACCTGGCATTCTAGAAAGTATGGGAGTACAAATAATTGACCTTCTTAGTTTGCCAAGGAGTCCAACTGCCTTCTTAAATCTCCATGCAGCTATTTTTTTAGACTCTTGACCACCCCAGGTCCAAACCTGAGATGGTCAGGAGTCCAAATTTTCCTTGAAGAGCAGTAGGCATGCAGCATGCCTAAAGAATGTTCGGACCAAGGTACTAATGACCAAAAATATTGTTTTCTATCGTTGTTTCTGGAAGTCCATCATGAAATTTCATAAACATGCTGGCTGAATTTTGGAAGATTAAACCCTTCATCTAGTGAATTGGCTGCATTCATTCGCATAATTTACAAATTAAGCAGTTGAAAAAATATGTATTATTTAAAAACATTTAACAAAACCATATCATGTGACCACCCATTGGAACGAGCTCGTCGAACTCGTTCCAATGAGAGATCACATTGTATGATTTTTGTTGAAATTTTTTTATTTATTTATTTATTGGCGTTTAAGGTCACATATTTTGGCACAATGGCATTGGTGACTGGATCCTATTTTACCAGAAATCAGAGCCTGTTCACTGCAGTGAACATGCACTGCTTCACTTCCTGGGGTTCCCGCGGGGAGAAACAATTTTTTTTAAAAATCCAGTAATTAAAATAATAAATTTTGATATCGTTTGTGTTGGGTAAAATCAGTGCTGGAAAGGAACAAAATCGACAAGTGCAGCTTTAAGCTCCCGCAAAATCAGAGACGAGAGTAAAATGCACTCGTAAAATGTTAGTATATGAATTTTCGAGGGAATACTGTCGCCAAACGCCGGAAACCTTAACCCTTTGAAAACGAACGGCTGTTTTTTTCAGCCAGGAACATGTTACGTCATAACGTCATTAAATAGGATGTCTGTTCAGTAAATGTGTGGGGTAGACCAATCAGTATTTTCAACGTGCAGCCCTGAGGCTGCACACTGAAAATATTGATTGCTCTACCCCAAATAATGAATATGGACTCTTCTACAGTTAAAACTAGAAGTCCTGTCACCAATAGTGCGCTTATCTAGGCTTAATTGCACGCTGGAATTGCGCGCAATTACCATATCGAGTGGCATTCAAAGCACGGCAGGTTCTCCTGGTTACTCATAGCAAACACATGCAATGTTTCTGCCAATGGACCTCCGGGTTACCCGGAGGTCCATTGGCTGAAACATTGCTTGTGCAGAGGCCATATGTACAGAATTTGATAGCTTTACTTGGGCCATAACGCGTACATTAACGCGCATATCAACGTGCTATTTGTGCGCATGTCATGACAGGACTTTTAGTTTTAACTGTAATTGCTGCCATTGAACTGGCGTGGAAGATATCACTAGTGGTCAAAAGATTCAATGTATAAGGAATTGCTGAATTATGACAGTAACTTGCCACTGGCCACAGAGTGCTGCTTTCTCAAAACAACACACATTTATATGCCCTCACAGTATATTAGTGCTCCACAATATTTTTCAACGAGTGCATTTTTTAGCTCCCGTAAAATAGAAAACATGGGTGCTGATGCACTTGCATCCGTCTCAATTCCAGGACTGGGTGAAATGTTATAATGAGTCCAACCAAATGTTTATTGCACGACTGAGTGTAGCTCTGTTTGAAATTCATTCATGTGTATTGGATGGCAGGTAAACCTGAGGCATTTCTTGGCAATTCTCCCATGTATTTTTCACACAAAAATTCTAAAATCCCATGTAACAGATTGTAGGTGTATGGAGGTATGCAGTGTTATTAACCCATAAACCCATTTTTTTCTCTTAAAGATAATAATAAAAACTTGCTGCCCTGTGTGTACTAAACTACAGAACAAAAATTGTTGCCCTGTGTGTACTAAACATTTGATCCTCAACTCTGTACTGCTCTATAATTCATCAGTTATCAGAGAATGCTGATGTCTTGGCCAAATATCAGGAGTGTTTGTTATAGCTACTGATTTGAGCACATGTATATGATGCAACATCTGGCATTGTATCATAAATGCAATGTTTAAATATAATTCACAGAAAATATTTTTTTTAATCTGAATAAAACTGGACAAAATTTTAATAATTACCCTTATTGCTAGCAGTTAAAAGACCTTATCTGTTTAAGTACTACTCAACCTTGCATGTCAAAAGCAGACATGCACATACAAAAAACAGCTGAAAATCACATAGATGACTAATCAAGTTTTCAATAATTTCTCATCTTCCAACTTCTGAAGGAAAAAAAAGACACAACTACAGCATTGAACAAAATTAGATTAGTTATGTGTTAAATCTAACAAGAAATTAGCCTTAATCATCAAGTTTTGTCAATTATTTATTTATTTATTGATGTTTAAGGTCACTCTCGGCATCTACAGTTAAAACTAGAAGTCCTGTCACGAATAGTGCGCTTATCTAGGCTTATTTGCGCGTTGGAATTACACGCAATTGCCATATTGAATGGCATCCAAAGCATGGCAGGTTCTCCTGGTTACTCATAGGAAACACATGCAATGTTTCTGCCAATGGACCTCCGGGTTACCTGGAAGTCCATTGGATGAAACAATGCTTATGCACAGGCCATATGTACAGAATTTGTTAGCTTTACTTGGGCCATAACGCGTACATTAATGTGCATATCAACGTGCTATTTGTGCGCATTTCATGACAGGACTTCTAGTTTTAACTGTAAGTCTATATACAGCCACATCCAACACATGATGACCCTGGCTGTCAAAAATGTCATTAAACAAAAACAAGGGCAACACAAATCATGGGTCACTACCCCCAACCCATATGCAAGTTAGAAGTAACCTTAAAGGTACTGTATGACAGACAATTTTTCTAAGTGCAAAGAGTGAAAAGAGAAAAAATTTCTATGTCGAAAAAAGGGTCATAACTCTGGGAAAAAGTATTGGACGGAACCCGTTCCTGGTGCATATCCATTCCCCCATGCAGCTCTACCAGCATACCAAAGGAGATCCAAATCCGAGCAACAGCTTTGAAATTACAATGCAAAACGTTTATACAGACAGATGGACAGACAGATGATCAGACAGACAAATGGACAGATGGATGGACAGAGAGATTCATTAGATACCCACGAACCTCCTTTGGAGGTTGGAGGTTACTGAACTTCCATCCAGACAATGATTTTGGGTCCTATTTTATGAGGAAAGCAGAACTTGTTTACTGATGAAGACGGACGTAAACAAGGACTGCACCACTGGGTTCCACTGCAGGTAAGTTTTGTCAAAAAAATCTTCCAAACTGTATTTCATGTAGTATTGAAATGGTTAACCAGATAATAGGTTTGGAACCAGTTAGCTGCCTAACCGATTAGAAAAATCGACAACCGGTTATCCGAAATGTCGATAGTGATCGTCATTCCACATTTAAAACATAGTATATCTGACGCTTCTTTTTTGTTATAGATTACACACTAAAGCCACGTTGTATATATTGAGAAATAATCGACTTTGGCGTTCAAGACTCCGTTAATGATCGGCAGTTTCCGTGAGTAATGAGTAATCACAAAAACTATTCCGTAGTGTGTATACAAACGAATGTTGTCGAGTACTCCCCAACGTTCGTTTATATACACACTATGGAATAGTTTGAGAATACTGCTTTCCAATTCCTACAGTTTTGATCCCATACTCGGTGAAATAATGGCCACGGATAACCGAATATAATCCGGTTATAGCTCTTGGTTAGTCGGTTACGAAAATGAGCCAACCGTTTCAGCCCTACTTTCATGATCAGGATTCCTACAGGCAAGGATGGATAACATTCAAGGCTGATTCTAGAACTTTTTCAGCATTTTTAAGGCCACGCAAAAGACAAATTCAAGGATTTTCAAGTTCACTAGGCCTAACTAAGGCCCTCCCTTCAGAGTCCTTGTTAGGACAATGCATACACAAAAAATGGCATATAAAACTATATAGGCTATGATTATGCACTATGTCCGTGTTTTTAATTCGGGTATATTCAAGGCTTTTCAAGGCACTGTGGCCCATGTTCAAGAATTTGAAGGACTTGAATGGCCCATTATCAAATTCAAGGCTATTCCTTGAATCAAAGGCCCCGCAGGAACCCGGATGCTATATTACGATCTGTGATTACCGAGCAAATATTCTTCATATTTTGAGGCAAATTTCAGTCAATTTGAAATCCAATTTTCAAACATTCCTATTTTATCAGTACTATTTTTTAAAAATTATTTTAATGTTTTATTGCCAGAGCCAATTTGCAGTGGCATATCTAAGGCATGGCAGGCATGGTACATACCCTGGGTTGTCACTTGAAGGGTGGGTGGGGGACACCATTGAGCAGTTTCTATTAAAGTCAGACAAGCCATCTTCGAATAGTGAAAAAGGAATTTTCTTTAGATGAATGTTCTGTCTTTGATTATCATGGGTTTGAAGCAATAGGGTGACCCGATTGTAAAAACACTTATATAAATTATTACGTAAAAATACATTGCTGGGAGTAACGTAACCACATATCTCATAGCACCACTGTGCCAGTTAGCAGTAAGCATTCTCCTTCACAAACTAGGGAGGGTTGTGTTGCTTTTTTGCATTCTTTGTTTTTACTGTGCCAGTCATGCTTTTTACTGTCATGAAATGTGCACAATGAGCACGTCGATCTATGCGTTAATCTATGCATTATGACCATAGTAAGGCAATTAAATTCTGTACATATGGCCTGTGCACAAGCAATGTTTCAGCCAATGGACCTCCGGGTAACCCGGAGGTCCACTGGCAGAAACATTGCCTGTGTTTGCTGTGAGTAACCAGGAGAACATGCCGTGTTTTGGATGCCATTCGATATGGCAATTGCACACAATTCCTACGCGCAATTAAACCTAGATAAGCGCACAGTTCTAGTTTTAACTGTATGTCTCAATAGATTTTCCGCCTATATAAATATCAACAACTAACGTGTAATCTCACCAATTTGCAGGGCCCTATCCAGAAGAAAATTTGGAACCAGACAAATTAATTTTTTAGTTAAAGTAGCTCCTGGTAAACTACCCTGTGCTCCATGTATTGCAAATTTTCTCATTCATTTATTGATGTTTTTGATCATATTCTGCATCTATTGAAACATTTTGACTACAACACAAGTATGAAGTCAACTTTAGTTAGGGCTGCAACGATTCATCATGATACGCTTGAAACATGAAACATTGCTCATGATTCAATACGTATCGTTGTTCACTATGCATCGGGATACAATAAAAAAAAATAATATTAGGACATAGACAGTGATTTTTTTTTTTTTTTTTTATTATTAGGGTTTAACGACACATGAACAGCCAGGGTCATATCATGTCAGTGACAGTTTTACGGGTGGAGGAAGACGGAGTACCCGGAGAGAACCACCGAGCAATGACGAGCAGCTGTCAGCTCTCCAACATCGTAACTCTGAACTCTGCACCGCGGCACAGGCAGGGTTAGATTGGTTGAAGACATGCGCACCTTTGACGTACAGTACGCCTTAGTACACAGCGTCATCGTGCCCCCAAGTAGGCAATGAGGTTAAGTGCCTTGCCCAAGGACACAACACGGGAGCGCGAATCAGTCGCTGAAATGGTCACCCATCCAACTACTAACCGCACTCGACATTGCTTAACTTCGGTGATCTGACGAGAACCGGTTACTGCAACGCCACCGCGCCCCCACAGAGACAGTGATAAATATGCCATTAAAGGGATTATTCAGTTAACCAAAATAGGATGAATTCCCTCTATTTTACTGAATATTTATTTGATTAATCCATTATATCTTGTTTGACAGAGCTCTCTGAGCTCTGTCAAACAAAATATAAGGGATTAAATGTTTAGAACATATTTTCTGAGAGGAAAAAAGCATTGGAAAATGGGTCATAAAATCAAAACCTTAAAACAGTTAATGTCATTGGTTATCAAATTCAGAGTGCATCAAAATTTATAAAACAATATTATTTATTTATTTATTTATTAAGGTTTAATGACACTTTAACAGCCAAGGTCATATCGTGTGACAGTTTTATGGGTGAAGGAAGGGGGCGCGGTGGCTCAGTTCGTAGAGGTGCAGGCTGCAAGCCGAGAAGTCCTCGGTTCGAATCACACCTGCGGCAACCGCATTGTGTCCTTGGGCAAGACAATTCACCCTCATTGCCCTCGTGGGGGCACGGTGACATTGTGTACTAAGGCGTACTGCATGTCGATGGTGCACCTGTCTTCAACCAATGCTAACCCTGCTTGTGTGGTAGTGGGGGGACATAGTAGCCACTAGGTTCGCCCTCAAGCTTTGGGTGTGGTCATCTAACAGCGGTGCGAGATGGGGAGGGCCATGGTAGCCCATCCTTATACGCCCAGCCCCGTGGGGGGGGCATTGTTACTTGGTAGTGTGAGCTGGATACGTGGAGAGCACAATCATTTTGTGTCAAGAGAGCACACATAAGGTGTCATGTTCATCATACCGTTGTTATACACGGCTGGCATCCCCATTTGGGGGGGAGGGGGTGTAGTTAGGCACCCGGTTGCATAAAGTTAGTATGTTGGGGAGCTGATTGTTGCTCGTCGTTGCTCGGTGGTTCTCTGTGTACTCCAGCTTCCTCCACCCGTAAAACTGTCGAGGTCATGATTAGCCATTGTGCAGAAATATGTGACCTTAAAAACACCAATAAATAAATAAATAAATGGGTGAAGGAAGCCGGAGTACCCGGAGAGAACCACTGAGTGACGACTAGCGATGAACTGATTATCAAAACTTGTTATCAACCGATTAACGATTATTTCTCTGCCAATTATGCCGATTCCGATGGTTGAAATAGGACATGGAAGAAAATCTGTTGGTGCCTGTTATACTACAGAATTTCGGAGATAAATCATCAATTACGAAAGCTTAATACCACATAAGTTCTCAGAGTACGCATATTTAGTGCTGGGCAACATTAGCCAAAATAATATTTGCATTTTGGTTGGGGTGTGGGAAAAGATCGTTATTAATGATACAATCACATGTTATTGTTCTCGTGAAGATTGTGTTTTATTCTGGTAAACAGTGTTAATACGGTTTTGTGTAAGGAAACATTATATACACTTGGCTGTATTAACCAGGAATATACTGAGCACACATATTTTGTGTCTTAAACGAATAATAATTTTTTATGTTAACGTGTGTTGTGAAGTCGTATGACGCATGATTTACACATGTCAGAATGTCTTATTCAATGTTCTTTTTTCAACTTATTACCTCCCTTTATGTGTTTCTCCAATGTTTACATGAACTCAACAATCTACGGGAAATGGTGGCGATCTCGTGTCGCTTGCAGTTGGTAAATTCCGTAATATCTCTGCCCTGCAAATCCCTAAATTTTCTGCTATGCACTACACATGTTTTTAATGGGGAAACTTTATTGAAATGGCTGGATATCAAAGGGATTTTTAAGAGTCAGTGTTAAATATAGAATAACCGGAAACTGCCGGTTTTTAATTGATGGCTGTCATAATCTGCCGATGCTCCATACCGACTGGTTCCGCTTGCTGATTCTGATTATCGGTTCATCACTAGCGATGACAAGCAGCTGCCAGCTCCCCAACATCGAAACTCCGCACTGCAGTACAGGCAGGGTTAAATTGGATGAAGACATGCTCACCAGCGACGTGCAGTATGCCTTAGTACATGGCGTCATCGTACCCCTATGTGGACAATCAGGGTTGAGTGCCTTGCCAAAAGACACAACGTGGGAGTCCGTATCGATCGCTCAGACGGTCACCCATCCAAGGATGAACCAGACTCGATGTTGCTTAACTTCGGTGATCTGATGAGAACCGGTTACCGCGACACCACCATGCCCCCAATTTGTAATACAAGTAAGCTACTGGTAATAAATACATGCACGCAGTCCTCAAAGTAGCAGCATGCCATGAGAGATCACGTGTACAGTTAAAACTAGAAGTCCTGTCACGAATAGTGCGCTTATATAGGCTTAATTGCGCATTGGAATTACGCGCAATTGCCATATCGAATGGCATCCAAAGCACAGCAGGTTCTCTTGGTTACTCATAGCAAACACATGCAATGTTTCTGCCAATGGACCTCCGGGTTACCCGGAGGTCCATTGGCTAAAACATTGCCTGTGCACAGGCCATATGTACAGAATTTGATAGCTTTACTTGGGCCATAACGCGTACATTAACGCGTATATCAACGTGCTATTTGTGCGCATTTCATGACAGGACTTCTAGTTTTAACTGTACCATGATACATATTGTACCGTGCGCACTGAATTGTGATACATATTGTATCGTTAGGGAACCATATCGCCGCAGCCCTAACTTTAGTCAATCATTTATACCTGTGCTGTGCTGTTTTTCGGCAATATCATGACCACAAAATAAATATAAAGTCAAGTTTTGCCACTCAAGGAATGGTTTCGAAATATTTCATCTGAACTACATACCCCTGATCACCCTCTTAGAGACCTGAGCATGTGTAAATTGCAAAAAAAAACCTAAATGTATGATGCATTGATCAGCATGATTGGATTATCTGAATGCAGCACTTATTTTGAGTACATCTGTGAAAGAAAAGCTGCTACACTGAGAAATCTTTCCCACTGTATAGGCCAGTATGGTGCTTTTTGTGAATTGTTTATTTTTAATTATTGATAAATCAATCAGAGGTGAATAGATGTGTAGATCTAATTGCTAGTAGTATATGGGGGGTGATCAATACTACCACATTTACTTATTATCACAATTCAAATAGGCATCTAATATTACATGTTGTTCTATGTAGTCAGCACCACAGTCTAGGCATGTCAACCGGTACCTGTACTGGTATTGGTACTGCCATTTCCCTCAAGCTCCAACCGGTACCCAGTGCTGGAAATGAACAAAATTGATGGGTGCAGTTTTAAGCTCCCGCGAAATCAGAGACAAGAGTAAATTGCACCCGTAAAATGTTAGTATATGAATTTTCGAGAGAATACTGTCACCAAACACCAGAAACCTTAACTCTTTGAACCTAAGTGGCCCTTTTCCAGCCAGGAACATGATACGTCATAACGTTATTAAATGGGGTGGCTGTTCTGTAAATGTGTGGGGTAGAACAATCAGTATTTTCAATGTGCAGCCCTGAGGCTGCACATTGAAAATATTGATTGGTCTACCCCAAATAATGAATATAGACTCTTCTAATTGCTGTCGTTGAACTGGCATGGCAGACACCATTAGTGTTCAAGGGTTAAATGTATAAGGAATTGCAGAATTATGACAGTAACTTGCCACAGTGTGCTGCTTTCTCAAAACAACACACATTTATATGCCCTCACAGTATATTAGTGCTCCACATTATTTTTCAATGAGTGCATTTTTAGCTCACGTAAAATAGAAATAACGGGTGCTGACAGGAGCAATTGCACTCGCACCCGTCTCATTTCCAGGACTGGGTACCAGTACTGAAGCTTTTGTCCCGCTGGTACCGGGGCTAAATTATTTTATGGGGAAATTCCTAATTGAATGAGAGTAAAAAGGCTGATAATCGTGTAAGGCACACTTGCATGACATACTTTTAACTTATTTGTGAATGAACATGTCAAAACACTCTACAGGTGCATGTTCTTGTTGCACCACAACTCTATAAGGCCGACCATTTTGACTTTACATATGTCGCATCAAAGATGCTGGCAGCGGATGATGGCATGTTTGTCTTTGCAGTCTTGGGGACTGGGGCAGTTTGAATGCGAATTTCTGCCATCTGATTGCGATATGTCATCAAATTGTTGATTTGTCCCAGTGCAAGGGCTGAAACGGTTGGCTCATTTTCACAACCGACTAACCAAGAACTATAACCGGTTAATATCTGGTTATCCGTAGCCATTATTTCACCGAATCTGGGATCATTACTATAGGAATTAGAAAGCAGTATTCTCAGAAACTATTCCGTAGTGTGTATACAAACGAATGGTGTCGAGTACTCGCCAACGTTCGTTTGTATACATACTATGGAATAGTTTCGACGGTTACTCAGTATTCACGGAAATTGCCGATCATCAACGAAGTATTGAAGCCAAAGTCAATCACTTCTCTATATATACAGTTAAAACTAGAAATCCTGTCATGAAATGCGCACGTATAGCACGTCGATTTGCGTGTTAATCTACGCGTTATGACCATTGTAAGGCTAACAAATTCTGTACATATGGCCTGTGCACAAGCAATGTTTTAGCCAATGGACCTCCGGGTAACACGGAGGTCCATTGGCAGAAACATTGCCTGTGTTTGTTATGAGTAACCAGGAGAACCTGCCATCCTTTGGATGCCATTCGATATGTCAATTGCACGCAATTCCTTCGCGCATTTAAGCCTCAATAAGCGCACATTTCATGACAGGATTTCTAGTTTTAACTGTACAGCGCTGCTTCGAGGTGCAATCTTTCCCAAAGGAGAAGCGGGATATTTATTATGTTTTAACCGTGGAATGACGATCACTATCGATATTTCAGATAACCGGTTGACATTTTTTCAAATCGGTTAGGTAAGTAACCAGTTTCAAACTGGTTATCCGGTTAACAATTTCAGTACTACCCAGTACCAGTTTT
This sequence comes from Pictodentalium vernedei, assembly GCA_031216915.1. Taxonomy (NCBI): domain Eukaryota; kingdom Metazoa; phylum Mollusca; class Scaphopoda; order Dentaliida; family Dentaliidae; genus Pictodentalium; species Pictodentalium vernedei. Next base: position 42,114,291 of record CM062296.1, read on the forward strand.
GGCGGGACAGGCTCTGTCCTGTCCCGGTACTGGTTATGTTGGTGCCGGTGGTACTTTGAAATGCCGGCAACAGTATTAGGATAGTGGTTTGGTATGTTATTAGGTAAGTGCCAAGTGCAAGGTACATACAGTGTATGAAAAGTGGATCATGACATTATTAATTTTTTTTTTTTTAATTTTTTTTATAGGATTTTCAGCAGCCAGGGTCACCTCGTGTTCGGACATTTTTACAGGTGGAGGAAACCAGAGTACCCGACGAGAACCACCAAGAAGCAGTAAGCACCGTCAGACTCCCCAACATACTAACTCTGCACAAGAAGGGTTAGCATTGGTTAGTATGGGATGTGGTGGCTCAGTAGGTAGAGGTGAAGGCTGCAAGTCAAGAGGTCCTCGGGTTATAATCCCACCTGCAGCAACCCTGTTGTGTCCTTGGGCAAGACACTTCACCCCCATTGCCCAAGTGTGGGGGGGGGGGGGGGGGGGGCAAAGTGGCATTGTGTACTAAGGTGTACTGCACGTAGATGGTGCTCTTGTCTTCAACCAATGCTAACCCTGCTTGTGTGGAGTTAATATGTAAGTGAGCCTGACAGTTGCTCGCCATTGCTCGGTGGTTCTCTTTGGGTACTCCAGCTTCCTCCACACGTAAAAACTGTCTGACATTAGAGCTGTAGGTTAACCGAAACCGAACCGAGGTTTTTAGTTTTTTTTAAAAAACCGAAACCGTCGACATCCCGTAATCTAAGGTTTTTCGTTTTTTATTAAATACTCTCTTGCTGCAGAAATTCACAGAATGTAGCCATTCCAGAGTAGTGAGAGTACCCAGACACTGCCAATGGCAGTGTCTGGGTACTCTCACTACTCTGGGAAGGCTACATTCTGTGAATTTCCGACATTTCAGTTTAGTTGTGTTTGCAGCTTTCCTCAAGTTGCGTGTAGGTGTCAGACCTCGAAAACTGTCCAAGCACAATAAAAGTTCTTTATATTTAGGTAATTATTATATTGGCCTTCCTGATTCTTCATGTATTATAGCTTACTTCGGGCATTCATTGAGTTTCACTCAATTTCACTGCCATTCAGTTATGACTCTGGACATAACAATGAGTTTTATTGAATTTTATTTGGCCTCATAAACAAACCGAAAACCGAACCGAACCGAGGTTTTACTCCACCTGAAAAACCAAAACCGAAACCGAACAAGAAATTTAAAAACCTACAGCTCTATATGACATGAGGTAACCCTGTCTGTCGAAAGTGTCGTTAAAATACCAATAAATAAATAAATAACGTGCGGTATGATTTAGTACACAGTGATATATGTCATGTGCAAGTTGTATTGGTAGAAAGGAGACACAATTATGAGGAAACTCAATGTGTAGACAGTGTATCAAACTTTCAAGATAATTAGCACCAAGCAGGGAGTCGTGCAATGCACAGTATGGGGTAAAAATTACTTGTTTTCATGAAAGAATTTGTGAGTTGATCGAAACAGGGATGCAACAAATTCTATGGTTATTGAACGCCTTGAAACAAAGAAATGTGTTTGAAATCTGCAAATAATTACAATCCTTCAAAATTAAGAGCAGTCCATTGAATTCTCTACCCAACGCAGATGATATCAAAATTTATTACAGTGGAGCCCACTTAATTGGATATCTTTTAATTGCATATCCCTTTTAATTAAATAAAATTTTCAAACACAAAATCATTTACCATACCTTCAGTAAAAATTTGATCTGTTAATTGCATGAGTTGTAGAGTAAACTCCTGTTAATTGTATATAAATTTTTGTAATATGTCGAAAAAATTACTGTGACACGCACCAAATTCCCCTTATTTATCAACCTTTTTGGCCTCATACATCCAATACAGACATTTATTCTATTATATCTTGTTTGACATATCTCTATGAGCTCTGTCAAACAAGATATAATAGAATAAATGCTCAGTTTACCTCCAGAACACAAGAAATTGACGAAATCCCTGTTAACTGTATACTCCTGTTAATTGAAAGATTTTCACTGGCAAAATGGATATTCAATTAACAGGATTCAACTGTATTTTACAGTTAAAACTAGAAGTCCTGTCATGAAATGCGCACAAATAGCACGTTGATATGTGCGTTAATGTACGCGTTATGGCCCAAGTAAAGCTATCAAATTCTGTACATATGGCCTGTGCACAAGCAATGTTTCAGCCAATGGACCTCCGGGTAACCCAGAGGTCCATTGGCAGAAACATTGCATGTGTTTGCTATGAGTAACCAGGAGAACCTGTCGTGCTCTGGATGCCATTCGATGTGGCAGTTGCGTGCAATTCCAACGCGCAATTAAGCCAAGATAAGCGCACTATTCGTGACAGGACTTCTAGTTTTAACTGTAAATATTATTTTTTCAAATTTTTCAAACCATTTCAACAAAACCATATCATGTGATCTCTCAGTGGAACAAGCTCGAGGACCTCGTTCCAAAGAGGAACCACGATGATATGGTTTTGTTGAAATGTTCTGTCCGCTTTCTTTAACTCTTTACCCAATGCAGACGATATCAAAATTTATTATTTTGAATATTATTTTTTTAAATTTTTCAAAACATTTCAACAAAACCGTATCATGTGATCCCTCAGTGGAACAGGTCGAGGATCTTGTTGGAATGAGGGATCACATGATATGGTTTTGTTGAAACAGTCTGTCCACTTTCTTTAACCCTTTACCCACGAAGTCGATATCAAAATTTCTTAGTTTGAATATTATAAAATTTTTTCAGCTGGTCAATTTGTAAATAACATGGGCAGATGTGGCTGATTGTTGGGTAAGGGGTTAAAATGAATACATTGCACCGCTTATATTTATATATAACAAATATTAAATTATCATGCAGTCTTCACTCGAGCATTATATTAAACAGCTACCTGTTTGTGTGGACAAGTCAATCAAACGTGGAATATTAAAGTAGTTTTGGATAGTGTTGAAACGACTGGGATTTTGGAGTTGATTAGTCGACACCAAAAGCAGAGTTGAAGTTGACTAGTCGTCACCCCACTTTCTATTGCAAAGTTTTACATAGCAATACCCAGGCCTGGCCTTTTGAGGAGAGCTATAGCTCCCACCCTCCATGGCTCCTGCAAAATCTATTTAAGGAGAGCTGCAATAGCTCTCCTTAAACCTTCAAATCCCTTATTAATTACAGACTTAAGTAAAGAATAGATCCCCTGGCACAGGTTTAGGGGAGCCGTAGTAGCTCCCCTAGATTTTTCAAAAGTCCTGGCCTGAATACCTGTGCAGTAGAAAATTTTTCTCCACTTGTGCAAGGATGCCAGTTCATCGGTGACAGGCATAGGCATAATGAGTTACATTTGGATAATATTTTGGTGGTAAGTAAACAAAATGTCCATTAGTGCTGCACGATATTCAAAACAGAATACCGGTATTGGTTTTAAAAAAAATACCGCGGTATACCAGTATATCGAAAACTGTTCAGATATCTGAACATAATTACCACAATTGAGACTTGAGGCATCAGAGTCGGAAAGAATCAGTATGCCTTGGTGATGCGGTTCAAAAAGCCTTTACCCAACGCAGACGATATCAAAATTTATTATTTTAAATATTAGTTTATCACATTTTTCCCAAAATTTCTACAAAACAATATCATGTGACCCCTCATTGGAATGAGCTCAACGAGCTCATTCCAATTAGGGGGCACATGATATAGTTCTATTGAAATTTTTGAAAATTCTTTTTTCAACTAATGAAATTGCTTGGGTAAAGTGATAATATTATTCATTCCAAGGTTCAGTTAAAAAACTCAAGACATCTTGAAAATTAAATTGTGGGCAAATAAATAATGACGATAAACCGATATTTTTGTAATTACACCGGTATTCAATCGATATTGGATTGAATACTGGTATATATCGATATACCGTGCAGGCCTAATGTCCATTTCATTGGACACTTGCGTTATAAGATTAATGATTCAATTCAAGGTACAATCGACTGCAGATGTGCAGAGCAATCCTGATGAACGTTGATTAACCACATGCTTTCGAATAAATGGCATGGGAATCTCTCAACAGAAATTTTATTGTATGGAGACAAGTTCAAACTAGATGGAGTCATTTGTGTGCAAAGCACACTATAGTGTATCCCCGCATTTGCATTCTTGATTATTGGTTAATGCTTGATACAGAAATAAAAAGGTATTATATAAAATTTGAAACCTTTATGCACATCTACAGACCCTACCTGAACATATGAACAGACTTTCAATGTTTTGAATTAACCCACCTAGGAGCCGTTTGCAGGAAACTGATTCTCTGACAAATGTGTCGCTAAGAGTGCCACACTGTGCAGAATCAAAAATCTGAAACCTTTATGTACATCCAGAGACCCTACCTGAACATATGAACACACTTTCAGCGTTTCAAATTAAAACCCCCAGGAGCTTTCACCGAAAACAGATTCAACTCTTAATCAATAACAGTATGTAGTTGGTCTAAGGGGCATTGGTCTTTTGGGAATTGGCCTATAAAGGAAATTGGTCTAAAGAGAATTGGTCTAGTGGGAAGACACCGACAGAGAAAGAGTCCAAGAGGAGACACTTGGTAGAATGCTTTGAACATTTCAGCACCAGTCAAAATAAATCTACCTGAATCAACCAACTTTAAATCAGATTGAATTTCAGAGCTTTGTATGGCACTAGGCATAAGCTATGCTTTTGAAACAAATTTATAGCTATTCAAGAAAACGTTTTGTAAGTGTTGGGCAAAACAAAACTGAACTTGCATTGCAGTTACATTTAGTTAAATTACATTAAGAGCAGTTGTCTAGTTTGTTAAAAATTAATGCACAACATTTTGAACATTTTATATTTCAGTATTTATTTATTTATTTATTGGTGTCTGAGGTCACTTATTTCTGCACAATGGTTAATCGTGACCGCAACATACAGTTAAAACTAGAAGTCCTGTCACGAATAGTGCGCTTATGTAGACTTAATTGCTCGTTGGAATTGCACGCAATTGCCATATTGAATGGCATCCAAAGCACGGCAGGTTTTCCTGGTTACTCAGAGCAAACACATGCAATGTTTCTGCCAATGGACCTCCGGGTTACGCGGAGGTCCATTGGCTGAAACATTGCTTGTGCACAGGCCATATGTACAGAATTTGATAGCTTTACTTGGGCCATAACGCGCACATGAACGCACATATTAACGTGCTATTTGTGTGCATTTCATGACAGGACTTCTAGCTTTAACTGTAGATAGAAACTCAAGTCCAACCAATTGTTTATATCCATGATGCTCATTTTAGAGGACTTAAACCCCAAGCATTGGTCATTTATTTTTATACCATGATTACCTATTCTACTACAGTTAAAACCAGAAGTCCTGTCATGAAATGTGCACAAATAGCACGTTGATATGCGCGTTAATGTTATGACCCAAGTAAAGCTATCAAATTATGTACATATGGCTGTGCACAAGCAATGTTTCAGCCAATGGACCTCCGGGTAACCCGGAGGTCCATTGGCAGAAACATTGCATGTGTTTGCTATGAGTAACCAGGAGAACCTGCGGTGCTCTGGATGCCATTTGATATGACTATTGCACGCAATTCCAACGCGCAATTAAGCCGAGATAAGCGCACTATTTGTGACAGGACTTATAGTTTTAACTGTATATATAAAAAGCATATGAAATAAATTTTAGCTTTACACACTAACCGTGGTGAACACGCCGGCAATTGGATTCCAGTATTTAAAATTTACACCTACAGTGGAACTACATCCAAGTTGACCTTTGGTGACCTCGCCTTGAATGCAAACTTGTGTAACTTTACCACTTGTCGCCTCGTGAAGAGTGAAATGAAACCCGCAATTATTTATTACGTTTTTAAATAAGTTTACCTCATAAGATACCAAAAAGATAACAAACATACGTTGTCTCATGTTAATAAAGCATCCATAACTCAAAATGGTATGTTATTTTGTTATTAAAATGAAATAGGCCACGTAATTTGCACGTTTCGTTTTCTATTTTGTTTTGGTGATAAAATTGCCAGTGGAAGTACTGCCCACTGATGCTCATGTAAACAAAAAAAGATTTGCACATGTGAATATTGAACCATGGCCAGGCTGATGAATAGGCCAGGTAAAAAGGGCCACCATGCCTGATTTGTACTGTTCAGGGCTGATTTCGCAGATTACATAAACTGTGGCAGATGCATTTGCCGGCTTGATAGATTGGCGACCAGTCTGACTGATCAGCTTGGTGATTAATTTTTTGAGGCCGATTACCACGCCTGGGCGGATAGGCCTGGTGAAAATGCAAGTCCTGGTTAACATTTAGACTCTTCATAATCTGACAATCATGGTATAGATAAAATATACCCAAAGTAGCTTGACGTACCAAATGTTCACCACTCGTGGTGAAGTGGTGTTATCCACCACTCGTGGTGAACATTTGGTTCACCAAGCTACTATGAGTATATTCTATATATATCTCATGAAACGTCGTTAATTTCGACGTAACAACCCATGTCTTATTTCCTGATTATCAACTAGTGTCTAATCGGCTCGTGGTCCCATAGCAGCAGCAGCATTGTATTCTTGACATGACGTTCATGAACATGACGTCAATTCCGACAACAGGTGCAAGTAAGGCACATTCATGATGTCATGGTGTGAAGCGTCTGAGCCAACGAACTGATTGTCGGTTGTTTTAGGAGAATTTAGCGACAATGAATTAAATAAAAAGTGTAAAAAACATTTGAAAATTCATGTGATATACAGAATCTTTAACTCGTGATGTTTGGATATAGGATTTTTTGAAACTAAAGGCTCGTTGTGAATCAAATTCATCAAACTCGTTTAAAAAAATCTTATATCCAAACATCACTCATTTTAGATCCTCTATATTTATTGGTCTTTAAGGTTACAAACTTCCACACAATGGCTAAATGTGACTGCAACATGAATATCAAGTCGAGACCAGATAATCATTTATACCCATGTTGCTCATTTTAGAGGACTTCAGGCCCTTCGATTACCCCAATTTCACATCACTTACAGGTATGCCCAAATTAGAGGGGTGAAGACATCAAGAAAAATATATATAGTTCAACAGATTACCAAAAATGGCCGCTGACCGATTACAGATTACAGTTAAAATTAGAAGTCCTGTCATGAAATGCGCACAAATAGCATGTCGATTTGCACGTTAATCTACGCGTTATGACCATGGTAAGGCTATCAAATTCTGTCCATATGTCCTGTGCACAAGCAATGTTTCAGCCAATGGACCTCCGGGTAATCCGGAGGTCCATTGGCAGAAACACTGCCTGTGTTTGCTATGAGTAACCAGGAGAACCTGCCGTGCTAGGGATGCCATTCCATATGGCAATTATGCGCAATTCCTACGTGCAATTATGCCTAGATAAGCGCGCAGTTTGTGACAGGACTTCTAGTTTTAACTGTATTTGAGCTCAAAATTGTCCGATTCTGATGCTGATTCCGATTGTAATACTGTGCACTAATGGACAAGTTGAGGCTCGAAAGAACTACATTAAATTGAACTTATTTTATGGGTTTACAGTCCGTTCACTACTTGATAAGTCAAGACTCGAAAGAACTACATTAAATTGAACATATTTCACAGTATTAAACACCGATGACTCAGGTCTAGTAAAATTACCAGTTGCGAACACTTGGGCGGAAACATGGCTCTCAAAGCCACGTTTACCACCCAATAGCACGCAACTGGTAATTTTACTGTCAATGGAGTGCAACCTTCTGGTATGAACTGGTGATTGCAGCAAGTTGGCTCAACTGTAAGCTTTACATGTCGTTTAACTTGTATATCCCATGAAGGGGCATCCAGAGAGATTAAGAATACACATTGTGGTGGTTTTTCAACTTTATTGAATAGTATCATTAACATTTTAAATTAACAATTGAACAACTGCAAAAGATAATAAAATGGCGTTTATGAATCATCACAAAATGCTTGGCAACAATCTGTTGAATCGATGTTCCAGGAGCCATTGCCATTGTTATCCATTTGGCCGGTTCCATTCATCGGTTGAACA